>OX031017.1:6639192-7302528 GCA_943736025.1 Tenthredo mesomela
CTCATCTCTGCCTAGGTTCATGATTCAAAGTAGCCTCCTAGCGGTAAAATCTGTAATTGTCACTATAGCGCATCCGCCAATCTAGTATAGGCATATATATTATGGCCGGTGTCTGCTTGTGAGCGTGCCGACTATTATTGCAGAGTTTTGTCTACATGCCTACACCAAGGCGATAGGTCAATAAAGACTAAAAAAAAAAAAAAAAACTATTATTGCAGAGTCTATCACATTGAGGAACACAAAGATATTCCGTAGCAGGCTTGTTTCGTAGTGTGGGTACTACGTGCAAGTGTGTATATATGGGGCTTTTCCATCCCATTATCGCCCCACGTTTGACCTCGACATTTTCTTTAAATGTTGTAGTACTATATTGAAAGATCATCTGTGATTATTTTTTCTTCAATTTTCCAACGAAACCGTTTTTTTTTTTTTTTTTTTTCATAAATAATACCAACTCTGAAAAGAATACATCCTTCGAAAATTCTGGAAAAAATCACCGATATTCTATGCCCGAAACTCGATTTTTTGATACCCGTCCGATCGTGGACGGTTGAGATCTTCTATTTTTTCAACCAATATAAAGATTGAAGAATCGTTATTCAACACACACAAGTATCCTTGTGGGCTGAAAGCATTCAATTTTAATGAAAAAAAACACAATCCAACAAACGATTTCACTAGTCCGACAATAACGAACAAACAAACGATCTGTGAAACAAAAAAAAAAACACGGAAAAGTTTTAAATTGGTCCGGCCTATTCACATAGGTGTGGATGTCTAACATTACGAATTGAACTCTGAAGTAAGAACTATTTTAACACGATGCGATCAATCTATTGTTTTCGACCGGCACCTCCAGTACAGTTGTGTGCTTTTATATTAATTGTGTGCTGCATCGCTGTTCCCATATTATAGGGTAAACGCACCGAGACAAAAATTGCTCACAATAACAAGAAATTAGGATAATTTTAATGTTGAATTTATGGATTAATTTTAGAAGAAGAAAGATTTTAAATTCAAGAATGAATGTTTCTTAAAACTAGAATAAAAATAGCATTGATCTGATGAAAATAATTCTCAATCCTACTCGAAAATAGATGAAATTATGGAAAATTTGGCATCATTTCTAGACAATTTTTGGTTGAAACAAGCCCATAATTCGATGGTTTTCATCGTTTAAACTTTAACGCGTCAATTCAATCGTAGCGAAAAGTTGAAATCAATGAATTTTTTTCCTAAACTTGAAGATTTTTTTTTTTTTTGTGTGCGGGCAGGGACTGGTGAACTCGTTTTTTGAATTGTATTTTTTTTTTTTTTTTTTATCAAAAATAAATGCTTTCAGCCCACAAGTGTGTGTTGAATAATGATTCTTTAATCTTGATATTGATTGAAAAAATAGAAGATCTCAACCGTCCACGATCGGACGGGTATCAAAAAATCGAGTTTCGGACATGGAATATCGGTGATTTTTTTTCAGAATTTTTGAAGGATGTGTTCTTTTCAGAGTTGGTATTATTTATGAAAAAAAAAAAAAAACGGTTTGTTGGAAAATTAAAAAAAAAAATCACAGATGATCTTTCAATATAGTACTACAACATAAGAAAAAATTGAGCAATAAAAAAAAATGTCGAGGTCATACGTGGGTGATAATGGATGAAAAGCCCCGTATATAAAAGTATTCACTTGCAATAGAAACAGCAGCAGGGTAGCAAATTTGAGATTCCAAATAATTTCAACGTTGATATAAAGGGTTGGTATATAATATAATATCTAATATAAATTTGTTGAAAATCTGATGTACTTGTATTTTCTTTTGGAAATGGGGGGGCCTCATGACCATCCGAGCTTAAGGCCGCACGGCACTTAAATCCGGCGCTGCTTGCATGTTTTTATAACTTTCAAGCTTCACTGAACACAGTTCTTGCAACAAACTTATTCGACGGTTTACACCTTTATCTTCGAAAGCCCGTTCAAGTGCTGTCCAAGCCTCTTTCGCTGTTTTGGTTAGTGTAATGTACGGTTTTACCCACGGCTCTACCATTAGGCAAATTAACGCACGTGCTTTATTGTCTTTGTGAACTCTTTGTGACTCGGTTGTTTGGTTATCTTCCGGATAACCTTCGATACACACCCAATAATTTTCAATAATTAGGAAGTTTTCCATATCAAATTTCCAATCCTGATAGTTTTCACGCCCTTTGAGTTTTTGTAAACCAGCATAAAGCTTTGAACTGTTACTGGTAGCTTCCGCCATTTTCTCTAGGGTTCTAGAATGGTCACAGCACACGTTTTTACAATTTCTTCATAAGATTATTGCTTGATAGTTTTATACAAGGTCTCTGGGCCCATAACCTGTTGCAGTTGCAGTGTGAAGACAGGATTCAATTTATTATTTATTTGAACTTTATCATTTATTAGAGCGACAATAATAATAAGATACATGGTGATACATGGCTTCTATTCGTTATAACGGTCGTAGAGTTCGGCAACGAACAAGAACCAGAACTATATATATTATAGAGGGCTAAACTAGCTTATAGCTTCTTACTGTCTAACTTATGCGTTAGACTGTTGGCTTATTTTACTTTTCAACAGAAACAAGTTCTACAACATGATACGAAGTTCATTGATTTTTGCCGTATATTAATGATGAAACAAATCATTCACCCTCAAACTCTTTTAATGGCCTATAAAGGTCTTATCAGATCCTCCTTAGATTGGGGGTCTATATTTTATCAAGACGGGCCAGGGCGTTCTCTCGAGTCCCTGGACAGGGTCCAATTCGCAGCTTTGAGAAAGGTTTTGGGGTGTATGCGTACTACTCCCACAAACGTCCTGCAACACCTAGCAGGGGAGCCCCCGCTCGTGATAAGGAGAAGATACCTGGGCGAAAAATATCTACTAAAAAAAATCGCAACTATAAATAATTCTCTGATCCCAAAATACCAACAGATGCAAATTAATAAAACTAATTACCCTTTTGTTAGCCCGGGCAGCTATCCCTTTCTATACAGACTATGGGTCCATATGCAAGCCAAGACAGACCTTGTTTTCCGTTATTCAAAACCCCCTTGCTATGTGTTTGGCTACGATAGTCAATTTGCAACCTTAGAAATTAACTTCAGCATAGGCAAAGCAGCCAAAGGGTCACAGACCCCGCACCAGGTGTTCCGGAGTGAAATTCTGGAGCAGTTCTCGGTCGCTAAAACAATTTATACAGACGGGTCCCGAAGGTCATCTCCTCCAAGTGTCGCTTGTGCAGGTTTTGAGTGGCCTTCGGGACGATCGTTCAAAATGAAACTCCTAAATAAAGCTTCAATATATACGGCGGAAGCCACAGCTATTCTAAAAGTTCTCATAAACCAAGAAAGAGAAAAAGTCTCCAATCAAACTATATTAATATGCTCTGACTGCCAGAGCGTCCTGAAAAGTATCAGTGCGATCGGGCTGGACTCTAAAGCTAATCCAATAATTCTAGATATTAAGGAAAGAACCGTTGAGCTTCTCAAAAAACATAATGTAATTCAATTCATATGGGTCCCTGCCCACCTGGGAATCCTGGGGAACGAGGTTGCCGATGGTTTAGCCAACGCAGCTCACAACCTAACCCCTCCCAACCAAGCCAATCTCAGGATCCCAGCTTCTGACCTCAATAGCGTAATAAAAAACAGCCTTCTAGTCAAATCTGACAAACTAATTCAGATTTGGGGGAGACAAAAAGGCGTGCAATATATTTCAAACTCCAAACGCTTCCAAGCCACCCCATGGTTTCAGTCCGCAGGTCTAAACAGAGCAAAAATAGGAATAATAAACAGAATCAGATCAAATCATAATTTCACAAAGCGCACCTCTTCAGAAAAAACTTAATAGCCGACCAGTCTTGTGTATGCAACCACCCCTCGATGGACGCCACCCACCTCTCACAATTCCAAGGGAAAAAAAAAAAAAAAGTTTAAACCAAATAAAATAACAATAATAGCTTATAATTCAATACTAAATAATACTTAGTCATATAAATTTATAAGTAGCCCGATAGAGGTAGTTTACACTACCAGTCCATAACCTCAGTATATGTGTTATATGTTAGTGTTTTCCAGATGTTTATGTGTCACATGTTCGTGTCTTTCCAGATGTAACGTCCACGAATAACCTCAAACTTCCCAAAAAATTATCCCCGCCGATAAAATAGCAACAACAGTCGCCTAGAGGGAGCCCAAGTGGCTAAAGAAAGTGCTTCAATACTTGACTCACCAATCGAGTCAATTCAGCCTTCACTATAAAGCAAGTGCAGTTGAACAAGCGTTAAAAAAAAAAAAATAAAAAAAATAAAATAAAATAAAAATACATATAACCCAAGACGAGCGTAATCTCCATTGCGCATAGTCATAGACACAACATAAGCTTTGGTACCTAGCTTTCGGTAGAAAGCGATATCCAATAACAAGTGGAGCAAGAAGAAGAAGAAGAGAAACAAATCATTGAAGTTTACATTATTTGCATACGTTGTAATGTTCCGGGATGTTGAGAACCTTCAGGTTATGTCAACATACCGGTGCTACGGGTTCGAGAGTATTTAATATTGCTTTAATTTAAACACTAGATAAATTTTGGACTTCTCGGCACTGGTAGGTAGGGAAAAGGATGGTAATGCCATACAAAAAGCCACCTAACTCAGATTTTTATTATTAATACGATAATCTACGCTAATCAACGGACTCAGGCGTCGCTCTGACCTCCAAAGCTGTATGTCTTCTAAACCGAAGGTTTAGGCTACCTCCATAGAACCAGGTTGACAATCCAAGCCTATGGTCCCTGCTATTGCGAATTTAATAACTAACTGCAGATCCAGGATGCTTTATCCAAGACTGCGAATCAGACTCGGAATCACAACACTTGGCCCTCGAACACGCGACTCGGTTAGACTAATGTCGTACGCACTTGTGTTGGTCTTCAAAGCTGCTAACCTTGGCTTGTATTTGGCTTTAAATCAAACAGAATTAAATAAGAAAATGTCAGGCTAATATTCCAATAGTAGATTATATTTTCTATGAAAAACCAAAAAATCCTTAAGGGGGACCACTAGTGTGAAATTTTTCAAAAATCGATTTTTCATTTATTTGATGTTTCGATAGTCTATACCTTTCAAAATGACATATACTAAAATTTCAAGTACACATCTCAAATAGTTTTTGAGTTACAGCCATCATTTATAACCATGAAATCAGTAACTTTAGCTTTGAACGCGTTTTTCTGGAAACTAAATTTTTCAAATTTGCTGCAGTTGTAACTCGAAGACAAATCATCCGATCGATTTGATTCTTATTGCAGCTTCTTTTATAAATGTTTCTCCGTACCATGAACCTCCAGTTTTCCGATCGAATGAAAAATGTAATTTTGGCAGGCCAAAAATCATCAAATTTTCGCGCAAAATTTGAACTTTTTTTTTAAAACTCCGCCATTTTGTTAAATTTCAATTTTTTTCAAAACCCGAGGTTGATGGTACGGGAAATACCTTCTAGTTTCATAAACTTTTTGGTTTTTTAGATTTCAGGCACTGTGAAGGTCTGCATCACTGCAGCAGTGGGGGTACTTTTTTTTTATGAGCCTTGGGAGATTGCGGATAACTCCCTCAATTTTCAATTTTTAATTCTAAAAATTTTATGAGAGATTTAGTATATATCTACAAATATATACTTAAAACATTAAAACATTCCATGCAGTAGTTTTCTTTAAAAAAATTACCAAAAATCACCTTTTTTTCAGGCGGTCACACTAGTGGTCCCCCTTAATAATTAATTATTCTGTATTTCACAAAGTCTTAATTTAATTCCTATCAACCGCTAGTCGGTGTAAATGATTTTAATGCATTTAATACAATGAGCTCTAATGGTTAAGCGTTCGTCGCTATTGTTTATTTCAATAGTCTTTAATATTTCTTTGTTCTGATTTCTATTTGAAGTTAATATGAGAATTCTCTAAATAATGAGTGAAGCTAAGTCAAGATGACTAGTATTACAGCAATTGAGTCGCTAGGGTGCTGTACCGCTAATGTGCTCTAAAAGTAAATTGGGTAATGAGTCGCCCGGGTGCTCTACCGCGAATGCGCTGAGGAGTAGGGATGGAAAAGTCGACTCTGACTTTAGTCAAGAATCGATCTTTTACCGAAAATAATCGACTTTTTAGAATCGACTTGAAATGCTTCAAGTCGATTAGAATCGATTCTCACTGGATGACTTCGACTTTTTTTCACAATAAATATCCGATGGTAATATAGTTTGCAATGTTTTCATTCACCGACTTTTATATTAATATCTTTCATAAAAATGATAAAAACAATACTTAATTAGCTGTTTTAAACTGTGTCTGTTGCTTAATAAACTGTTAACATACTTAATAAATCTTATATTATAAATAAACATATATTTTTAATATTTACTGAATATATCCTAAGCTTCGTTAATAGAGTTTATAAAGAGTCGACTCAAAAGTCGAAAAGTCGACTTTCAGACATGATTAATCGACTTCAAGAATCGAAAATTATCAAGTCGATTCCAAAATCGAAAATTGATTTTTCGCGCGCCTTTTCCATCCCTACTGAGGAGCTGTCTCAGCGCGTGCTTTTATACCATTTGATTTGAACTACGTCTCTGACGTCACGAGCGTAAGCTCGCTGTACGAGCGAACTCGTTCGGTTTCTGATGAACATGGCTTGACCAATCACAGCCGTCGCTGAGCAGTGGCGTCTGGACATGTTACAACGTATAGGGGAAGGTGGGGCAGAACGGACACTAAATCCAAAAAAAAAAATAATGTCGTCGGAAATGATTTTTTATGAAATGTGACGACATATTTTGGATAAATAATGACACAAAAAAAAAAAGGAAAACTGAATTATTTTTTTTCACTTTTTTAATTTTTTTTTTTTTTTTTTTGTGTCATTATTTATCCAAAATACGTCGCCACATTTCATAAAAAATCATTTCCGACGATATTATTTTTTTTTGGATTTAGTGTCCGTTCTGCCCCACCTTCCCCTATAGGGAAAATACCAACTTTTATCACTCTAACGTTTTTTATGATTCAACTAGGCCATACCCCGGCACACTCATTAGTCGAAAAAGTCTAAGCTTTCCACTTAACCCGTTTACCGGCAGTAATCCTTTTAACGCCATTTCTTGGATTTTGGTAGGTATGAGTGGGGATATGCAAGTATGAAAAGACCTGGACGGTCTTACGCAGTTGTTGCCGTCCCAAATAGACCGCACACCCCTTAGTTCCTTTTATATCTCTTGAACGCTGTCCCTACCATCGCACTTCCAGGTAAGGACGAGTGACCGTTTTCAGGTAGACTGAGGGGATTTCGGGTCGCACTAATTGTCACTTAGAGCTGGGCTTGCTCCGGAGAGCATATGGAGGAGTTCGAAAAGCATATGGCTGCCTGAGTAAATCGTTCATTGCTCCTGCTCCAGCAAAAATTATTTTACTTGCTCAATCCGACTTTTCTATTATTTCTTCTCGAGGGAAATAGATCCTAGATCATCTCCATCACAGCTATATAACACCTTCTGTCTAATAATACTCCGGAAACCTGGATTCAACCTTATACATACCAAGGAACATCTCCATTCAAATTTGACCGTTACAACAATACTCCAAAACAACTACGATCAGTATAATTTATTCTTAAACAAAAACAAGGACTTCTGACGAAGCGAAGAGAGACGCTCCGGACCTAGAGAACACAGAGAGGATCCGTCTTCCTGGGTATCGGGACATCCTTCCAAGTAAGGCTCCTTTTCCGCTGTTTTTGTCTAACCTTAAAACATGTCTGGTAACGATAGTGTTAAAACTCCAAAACGGCCTTTGGAGGACGGGGATGGGGAAAAAAATAAGGTCGCCGGGCCTAACCAATCAAAAAAAAGAGTGGTATCTCCACGCAAGCTCAATCCTCCTCCTTCTAGAATGCTAGAAAATAGATATAACGATACCGATAACGGCCCCTTTTTGGTCCAAATCTATGACAGTAGAGGCCTGAGGTTGGGGGGCCTGCATATCATGGGTTTCGGAAAGAAATTTAGAGGTCATAGCGAGGGAGTTGTCAATATGATTCCTTCGGGTAGGGACAGGGTCAATATCATCTACTCTGACTATCGAAATGCGAATAGGATGGTTGAAAGCGTAATTAAATCGGTTGATCCAAATTTTGTCGCGTATATTCCGGACTTTAGCCTATATAAGGTGGGCCTCGTTAGAGGGGTGGACCCCTCTCTTTCAGAGGAGGACATTTCCGAGAGTTTCTCCATATTAGACGACCCTAAAGCTTCTCTCCACCGCGTGGAGAGAATCTATCTTATGCAGACTAATGCCGAGGGTGAGAGGGAGAAGGTCTGTTCTACCAGAATCAAAGTTTTGTTTAGATGTAATGAGTTACCTAAAAAAGTCTCCATATGGTATACTATCAGGGATGTTAACATGTTCTTCCCTTCTTTAAGAATGTGCCGTAACTGTTGTAGGTTCGGACACGGGGATCGGCAGTGTCGCGGTAAGGCGAGATGCGTTAGGTGTGCGGAGAATCATTTGGAATGCGACTGCAAGGTCTGGGACAGCAATGATCCTAGATCTAAATGCGCCAACTGTGAAGGTCAGCATTGGGCTAATTCTCTAAATTGCCCCACATACAAAGCCAAAAAAAGGCTCTCGATGATAACATTCGCAACGCCAATAAACCTTCGTCCTCAGCTAAACCGGAGTCGGTTTCTTCCTCTCGTGAGGATTTCTCTCTTAAGGAGTTCCCTAAATTGGGTTCTTCTAAAATATTGGGTAATTCCCGCACTATTCCAATCTCGAAACACCACCTTGAACTTAACAATAAAAAGGAAAAGGGTCTCGCGAGATCAAAGCCATCATTTCCTGATTTGCACGGGGTTCCTTCGTCTCCCCAAACGGACCATGAATCCGAATTAGGCTCTCCCGTATCTGAAGCCAATACTCTCATAGAACCCATAACTCCTCCTCAAATGGTCAACTCGCTTAGTGTGGACGACCTCAAAGATATTATTAGAACCCAGATTAAAGAAGCCATCACCATATTTTCCTCAGCTATTCAAAAACTGATCTCTCAGGAAATGAAGGATCCTCAGAGAATCATCGATATAGTTAAGACCGCGGAGGGGTCTTTCCTTGCTGGTAATCTTAACTTCCCAGATGGCGGAGACACTAACAATATCTCAATGGAACATTAGAAGTATTTTTCCGAAACTCGCTGATTTTAATAATTTTTCTAATAATTTTGACATAATTTGTCTGAGCGAAACGTGGCTCAAACCTCACCAGAAGGTTTTTTTAAAAGAATTTAATATTGTCAGGAAAGACAGACCCTCTCTCAATCCAGGGGGGGGGGGGGGGGGGGGGGGTTGCTTGCTTCATTTCAAAGAGAATTCAATTCAGATCTATCGACATTCAAAACATTAGCAGAAAAATTGAGTGGATCATGCTGGAGGTCACGATAGGACCTAGAAAATTCCACATTTTTAACCTTTATAGGCCTCCTAACAACTATCTTAACACGGCAGAGTGGTCAGGTCTGCTTACGATTCTAGAAGCCTTCCCTGGTCTGGTGGTGTGCGGTGATTTTAACGCGCACCATTTGGATTGGGGCAGTGATCTCAGCAATCACGATGGCAACAATCTTGCCAAGGCTATTAGCGATTCTCGATTCTGTATTCTCAATTCCGGTGAGTCAACTAGACTACATATCACCCATAACATCAGGAGCTGTCCGGACATAACTCTAACTTCACCGGACATCTTCACCTCCGCCACTTGGTCGGTAGATGTCGATCCCAGGGGCAGCGACCATTACCCAATAACTATTAAATTAAACCATCTTCCTCCATTTCGCATAAAAATTAGACAGAAAATATCTACTAATAAAGTTGAATGGTCTTTATTTAATCAGGAATTAGAATCTAGATGCGATAATTTAGCCGTCACTGATCATAACTATCTCGAGGCTTACGATTCCTTCGTTGGGCACGTCAGGGAGTCGCTTCGGCTGGCTGGAGCTAGGTTCCCTGATCAGTCCGGGGCGGCTGATTCCGGACGATCTCCGGCCCCGGCTCCTTGGTGGTCGGAGGAGTGCTCTCGAAGGGTTGAGATCAGACGGGCAGCGGCACACGCCTATCGCACGGACATGTCAGACGCTAACTATGACGAATACATAAGGATCTGTAAACAAACCAGCAAATTTTTAGATAAGGAAAAGAAAAAGGGCTTCAGAGCGTTCTGCTGTTCTCTTAGTCCTAGCACGCCTTTAGACAAGATATGGGGCCCTATTAAAGCTTTTAGGCGTAGGTCCAACCTTCCTATCACAACCAAGTCTGTTAGCACTGAGGATCCCTCAGTTTACCTAGCCTTCTCTAAAATTGCCCCTCCCTTCGTCGAGGAGGAGGGAATCTTCCACTATAATGGGATCCCGGTTGCGGAGTCGCTTTGTCGGGCTCCAATTTCAGGAGCGGAGCTCGCATCTTCCGTGGCCAGGGGGCGCAATAAATCCTCACCAGGGCTGGATCTGATCTCATATAATATAATCCAGAGATTCTCCACGAACGCCAAAAATTCTCTAGCCAAAATATTTAATTTTATCCTTTCTGAGGGAAAATTTCTAGCCGACTGGCATCATTATTTGGTGTGCCTGATACCGAAGCCAGGGGGGAAAGGTGTTCGCCCTATCTCTCTATCCTGCGCTCTTTTAAAAACTCTAGAAAGGATCATCAATGACAGACTCCTCTGGTGGACGGAGAGAGAATCCTTGCCTCCTAATAGTTTCTTTGGTTTTCGAAAACAGAGATCATGCACAGACAATATCGCTGTTCTGACCTCTGATATCCATATCAATTTTATAAAAGACAACTATCTAGCGGCAGTCTTTATCGATATTGAAGGGGCGTTTGACAATGTCATTCCTAGGATCCTCATCCAGGACCTCCTGGAACTAGGACTTCCCAATAACTTTGCCATGTTCATAAAGAATGTCATATGGTCCAGACGTCTGTCTGGGTCCTTTCAGGGCATAGATCTGGGGGAGAGAACTGCCTGGAAGGGCCTTCCTCAAGGTTCGATCCTGAGCCCGATCCTTTTTAATTTATATATTAAAAACATCCTCTCTTTTGTGAATAACGATACAAGGGTTTTGACCTATGCAGATGATGTGGTCCTTTACTCCTCGGCTAGCAGGTTGTCCGATGCACTGGACGAAGTTTCGAACTCTCTTGCGTCCCTCAGCTCTTGGTTTTCAGCCAGGGGCCTTGGAATCGCGGGAGACAAAACACACCTGTGCGTATTTACAAAAAAGGATCTGGGTCACAGACCAATCCAAATTCAATTTAATAACTTTACAATTCAGAACAGCTCGTCAGTAAGATTTCTGGGAGTTGTTCTGGATTCCAAGCTCAACTGGAAAATACAGATAGATATTACAAGAACCAAAGCCCTTAAGGCAAACACGATACTTAAAGCTATTGCGGGATTTAAATGGGGGGCTCATCCTCTGACTTTACTCATAGTATACAAGGGATTGGTGAGGGCCATTCTAGACTGGGGTTGCATATTTTACCGGGGGGGACCTCGAGGCTCACTGCAGTCTCTGGAGAGGGTGCAATTTGCCGCTCTCAGGATCTCCCTGGGATGTCTCAAATCCACTCCTACTAATATTCTTCTACATCTGGCGGGGGTTCCTCCTTTGGGATGTAGACGAGATTTCCTCGCCAAAAAATACATCGCTAAGCAGACCTCTACAATATCCAGCATGATCATTCCCAAATTCTCTTGGATCTCGGAGAGATCACAATCAGCAGTGGTTAAAACTTCTCTGCGTCCTCCGTTATATAGCCTATGGCTAGAGATAAGAGACCTTCTCATCCCGGTCAAGAGATCTAGATCTCCTCCAATATTTAGCCTTGATTATTCCTCACTCTTCACCAACATCCAAACGGATACATTAATAGGAAAAACAGTCAAGGGAATCCAGGATGACCCTTCGGCTTCCTTCACAGAGCTGATTCACAGAAATTTTACAGATTACAAGTTCATCTATACAGATGGTTCAAAAACCCTGGTCCCTCCAAGATGTTCGGCTGCGATTTTCTCTCCAGACCTTAACGATCCTGAGACTTTTAGCCTTAATGATCACTCATCGATCTTCTCGGCGGAGGCCTACGCCATCCTCAAAGCTCTGGAACTGGCTAAGAGCAGATCTTGGAAAAAATTCACTGTCTTTTCGGACTCCCTGAGCTCAATCAAATCATTGAGTATTACCGGCCCTAGGGTATGTTCGAATCCTTATATAATTTCTATCAGGCAGTTAGCCTCGGAGCTCTACGGAAGGGGTTTCGTATTTGTTATCGCTTGGGTCCCCTCTCACATTGGTATCTGGGGTAACGAAAGAGCCGACACGGCGGCACGGGCTGCCCTCTCAGCAGAACCTAACACCAACTCGGATGTTTATTGGGACGACCTGACTTACATCCAGCGCTGGATTTACACTAGGGGCACTAAGGGCCAGTGCCCAGGGCGGCAAATTTTCAGGGGCGGCAAAATTTGAAACGTGAGAATTTTTTTTTTTTTTTCGCGTTATGGAAAATTCTTCGAAAAGTGTGATCGTGTTAAAAACATTCATAAATTGAACTGAATAAAATACTTTTTTTCATAATTATTATAAGAATGTGTCTAAAATTATAAACACTGCAGTTTTTCTTACAAAATTGTGAAACAATCTTTCAGTTTCTAGAATTTTACACACATTTTTAGTAAAGAAAATAAGAGGGTTTCTTCGTCAAGCGGGTCACCCATTAAATTTGAGGTCTTAGAAAATTCCGTGATGATTCGTAAATATTATTGAGGAACAAAAAAAAAATGTTGGGAATTTTTTTTAGATTTTTTGGTCATTGCATTCCAGAAATATTTTTACTCAATCATTTTCACGTAGCGTGATAAATTGGGGAAGGAGAGAAATGTTGGCATGAAATTTCTTTGTTTTTTTTCTCACTTTTTTGGTAAAATTAGAATAAAAGAATTCCGACTCATTTAAACCGCATTTATAAAAGAAAAATAAAAAAAAACGTTGCAAAATGTGCCTTTTCCTAATTTGGACAGTTTTTTTTTTTTCGTTAAAAAAAAAAAATCTAAAAAAAAAAAAATGGAAGTGAAGGAGAGGAATCATCGTTCTGATGATTATTTTTTTTTCTGGGAGAGAATTGAAGTCGCCACTCCACATTTTTTTGTCAACAAACGCTATTATGAATTTCATTTTTTAGACATTTTTTTAAACGAAAAAAAAAGTCTAAATTAGGACAAGGCGCATTTTTCAATGTTTTTTTTTTTTTTTTTTTTGATAAAAGGGGTTTAAATGGGCCGGAATTTTTTTCTGTTAATTTTACCGAAAAGCTGAGAAAAAAACGAAGAAATTTCATGCCAAGTTTTCTCTTCTTCCCCAATTTATCGCACTACGTGAAAATTATTGAGTATACAAATATTTCTGGAATGCAATGACCAAACAGTCTGAAAAAATTAAAAAATTTGTTTTTCATCCTCAATAACATGTACGAATTATTACGGAATGTTCGAAGACCTCAAATTAAATGGGTGGCCCCGTTTGACGAAGAAACCAAGAAGAAACCCTCATAAGTATCTTGTTGTTCACAATTTTTAAAAGTTTTTGTTTTGATTTTATTTATTTGAAAATTGTATGTACCGAACCTTTACCCATTTTATGTAGGCTTTAGGTAATGGGGCGGCATTTTTCACGGTGCCCCAGGGCGGCACCCTGGGTAAATCCGGCCCTGCTTACATCTTTAAGAAGGAGACCCGAGACGGGGCTGACGCGCTGTGTAGAGAACAAGGCCGAATCAAGGGTATAACCTATTTCGAGTTAGCTCCGACCTTCTCCTTCAATCCCTGGTTCAAGGGTCTATCATTAGACCGAAAAAAGATCACTCTTATCAATAGAATTCGGGCCAACCATAACTATACCAAGGCTCACCTACTAAGGATTAACATCTTAGACAATGCGACATGCGAATGCGGTGATCCCTCAGAATCTGTCAACCATCTTATTTGGCACTGCCCTATATTCGATATAGCCAGATCTAGGACACTGCCCTCCTGGCAGAAATGTGGAATTCTCCGAAACTCTGATATGCAGCAAATCTTTTTAACTAAACCTATTAGAGCTCTATGTGTCCTAAGTGATTTTATTCTCCGTAACGATATGACAATCTGACTCTTCAGTCTAACTAACTAATTTTTGTATCCCTCTGTTGTCGTTGTCTAGTACCACTCGCACCTTACCTACTCTCTCAGAAGAAAACTGCACACTCGCAATTCTTCGATACGTCTACCTAAACAGTTAGACACTCCGTCGCTACCAGACTCCATCTACAAGGACATATGAACAACTAAAGGATAGCACCGCAATTCAACGCTTAGAATTCCTCATTTAAATGGACCCTCGTATATACCCTTACTCAATTGTTTAAAACTCAGTTATATTTGGTACTTCCCTCGGGCGTCAGTCCCAAGAGGATATAACCACAGGAATAAGAAGAAGAAGAAGAAGAAGAGAGCATATGGAGGCCAGGGTATGAACTAGGCGACAGATTTGAACAAAAAACTAGTATGTTATAAATTTAAATTTAACGAACATTTTGAGACTAGAAACAAAAGTATTTCCCGCGTAATAAGAAAGATATTGTTAGTTAAACTCAAGTCTCTCGTCGATATTTGCGTGTGAATCAGACGCTGATGTGATGGATGAGGCAACAGCGCTCACGTAGCTCAAACGGACGGCTCGAGCGGATTCTTCCGTTATATACACTAGACCGGTTCAAAAAAATCGACTATTCTTTTTTTTTTTTCAATTTTCGCATTGAAATACTTTCGGGGGGCTGAAAAAAGATGCCTGTTAAAGGCGGAGCTCTTAATATTAAGATTTAGAGGTCACTCATCGCGGATTTCTATTTTCCATTTGAATAGCATAGGAAATTTTTTTTTTTTTTTTTTAATAATTTTGTAGCTCACAAACCAATGAACAAATCCAAATGGCTCAGACATATTTTCATAGGAAATTGAACACTCTACAAAAAGCTTCTCTTATAATTTTTTGATAAATTGACTCCTTCCAAAGTTATTCAAGCTCAAATTTCAATTTATAGTTGAGTTGACTATTTTCTTTTTGTGATTTTTTTTTCCACAATGATAGATTCATTTTTTAGAGTGTTCAATCCCCTATCAAAATATGTAAGAGTCATTTGGATTTGTTCATTGGTTTGTGAGCTACGAAATTCTGAAAAAAAAAAAAAAAAAATCCTATGCTATTTAAATGGAAAATAGAAATCCGCAATGAGCGACCTCTAAATCTTAATATTAAGAGCTCCGCTTTTAACAGGCTTCTTTTTTCACCCCCCCCCCCCCCCCGAAAGTATTTCAATGCAAAAATTGAAAAAAAAAGAATAGTCGATTTTTTTGAACCGGTCTAATATACACGCAATGTTGCCACGATCTATTATAACTCCGACTCAATGCGCGTGTGCCTATGCCTAAAAGAAATGTGAACTGTACCTTGATAAAAGTTTAACAACTTGGCCGTTTTAAAAAAATATTAGAAAGACTTTGTTTAACCATCAAAACATTTTGATACGGTTTGCATATCGTAGCATGTAATTTTTTTTTTTTTTTTAATAGAAAGCTATTAGACCTAAAGATCTGAGAGCTCAATAAACTCTATTGTAGCATGTAATTGATAGTGTGTATATTTGATTTTGTGACTTATTTATTACTGTGGTCATTGTAGAACTATCGTCAACTGAAATAAACTTTTGGCTGTGACTATAACAAGCTAACAACTTTAAGGGGGGGGATTACCCAATCAGTTACCGATTTGTCTATTTTCTCCTAAACGGGGTAATCAATTGACTTGTCTTTTCGGCAGCCGATGTTTGACGAGTAATGAGTTCGAACTGGTACGTTTGATCGGATGAAATCAGGATTTTTTTATTTTTTTCGATCGAAAAGTATTGGCGTGCCATTTATTGCGACTTATATCAAAGCCGACGCATCAAAAATGCAAAATCGACTCCCTGAGCCCGATTCTGTGAGAAATTCTGAACATCACCATCCCAAAACATCTTTGTTTTCGACAACGATGAAGGTGGAAGTTGTATTCCACGTTTTTGTGGTAATTTTCGCGATTGTCAGAGACTGGGGGCGGCCATTGCCGCTACAGCTGCTGATATAACGCGGTGGTTTCCAGAACACCCGTGAGATGTCGCCACGCGCGCATCTGAACTTCATCTTTTTACTATAGTATAGTATACTTTCACGGTGACATCTCACGGGTGTTCTGGGAAGTACCGCATTATATCAGCAGCTGTAGCAGCTGTAGCGGCAATGGCCGCCCCCCAGCCTCTGACAATCGCGAAAATTACCACAAAAACGTGGAATACAACTTCCACCTTCATCGTTGTCGAAAACAAAGATGTTTTGGGGTGGTTATGTTCAGAATTTCTCACAGAATCGGGCTCAGGGAGTCGATTTTGCATTTTTGATGCGTGGGCTTTGATATAAGTCGCAATAAATGGCACGCCAATACTTTTCGGTCGAAAAAAATAAAAAAATTCCGATTTCATCCGATCAAACGTACCAGTTCGAACTCATTACTCGTCAAACATCGGCTGCCGAAAGGACAAGTCGATTGATTACCCCGTTTAGGAGAAAATAGACAAATCGGTAACTGATTGGGTAAACCCCCCCCTTAAGTCCGGAATATTTATGTTTAACATAAATAAGTGATTTCACTTTCGATGATATTTTGTATTAGTAAATTTTACTACACTGTTATCTTATTATATTTAAAACAACTCATTTCTTAAGCTTGCCTGTTATATTTTTGTACTTTATGTAATACTTGAACTCTGTTTTTATGTGATGATATCCATCGGCGTAACTACGGGGGGGCCCGGCCCCCCCCCCTAGAATGTTGAGTGCCCACCCCAGAAAGATGAAAAAAACGAAATTGTAAATTTCGGATATATAAATTCGGGTAAAGCGAAGTGAAGGATGGCCCCCCCCCCCCCCCCCCCCCCCCCCCCGCCCGAGAAAAGTCCTAGTTACGCCAATGATGATATCATTATTCATTATATAGTTAAAGCTGATTGGCAAAGTTGATTAAGTATATAGATAAGATTGGCTATGGAAACCATGTATTGGAAGGCCGAATTATGAATTTGAGAAAAGGGTGATGTGAAATTATGTATTTGAGAAAAAGATGATGTGATGTAGGTGCTTGGCAGTAGCAACTGATTTTGGATTTTTTCTTTTTTACGTGGGAGGTGCCTTTTGTGGGATATATATCACATTAATGTACTTGGCGAAAGGTTTTTGCACCAGATTATTCTTTCAATATGGACTCGTTTAGAAGATAACTTTTATTTAACCCTATTTTATTTAATTAAATTTATTATTTTCCAAGTTACAGGGGGGTAAAATTCAGGAAAAAGAGCCAAAAATCGAAAACATACTCCCCTTCAAACGGTCATATCTTTGATTGTATTCATCCTAGAGAGTTCATTCAAAAACCATTTAAAGCTATTGAATGACACTATTATAATGTATTTACAGTAGAACCTCGTTTATCCGGCCTTCGATCAACCGAGTCTCCGCGTTATCCGAGGCAGCGAATGTATCCGAGCACTCCGCATTAATCGAGGTGCATGCTCGGATCATACGGAAAAATTAAACGATCAAACGAACTTACCTGTACGTGAAGTTCGATCGTTATTATACGAGAGTCTCGCCCGAAATGATTACAGATGTAGTACCACTTTTTCTTCCTACTAGATGCCACGTTTTTAGAGTTTAAGTTTGAAATGTGGCCGCCACGGCACCCCGTGTAAGGTGGCGCCGTTCTGCGGTCACTATTGTCATACCTTTTAAAGTAATAAAAATTCTTTGTGAATGTTCTGGGAAAGGAAATATCTTTAGGATTTCCTGGGGTGTTTAGGATTATTTGGGTGGGTCTGTAATCATTTCGGGCGAGACTCTCGTATAATAACGATCGAACTTCACGTACAGGTAAGTTCGTTTGATCGTTTAATTATACTTCACGTCTCGCCCTCAGATTACAGATGTAGCTGTTCAGAGCTCTGAGCAAAAATTTTTTTTTTTTTTTTTTTTTTTTTATTATATATATATTTTTTTTTTTTTTTTTTTTTTTTTTTTAAACATGATAGGAACTGATATATAACATAATTATGTATTAAGTATTGAGTAATATATGTATGTGTGTACATCTTACATGTATATCTATATGTATTTAATCTTTGGTATCCCCCTGTATGGGTGATGCTAAGAGTACAGTGGACGCAAATGTATTATTCTGACAAGAGATAGGTCTTTGGTAGAATTTAGCAAACACCTGTGAGCTCGGAGACCATCCCGCGGTCTTTCGGATAAGATCTAAACTTACTCCATTTTCTGAGGCTTTTGACGTAGATGCATGCCTAGTGCTATGCGCGGTAAATTTCTCGTCGACTCCAGAATTTACTAGGAATGATCGAATCCACTTGCTGATTGTTTGGGCGGAAACTGCCATATGTGGTTTACGTACTGATATGAGTAAACGCTTCTCATTGTTTCTGATTGGTTTAGTGATCTCAATATATTTCAAGACCGTACTGGCTGCACAGAGTTCAGGTTTCTCCTTGAAGAAGGGAAGATTCAGTAAGGGCTGAAAGGCCCCTGGCCGGGATGTCTTTATTTGGTCGGGAATTTTGATTTGAACGCCAGAGTTGGAGCTACAGATATTATCTATTGAGATCAAAGCAAAGGTTTGTACACGGTGAGCAGTACCCAATGCCAAAAGGATGATCAACCTATTTGTGAGCTGTTGTAATGAAAGCGAACTTAGGGGATGCAACTTTGCAGCTTCGACCAGGACTGGGTTTATATCCCAAGTTGAGTCATATTTGGGTTTACTGGGTCTGAGTTTAAAGATACCCTTGATGAAGCGAGAGATATAGGCGTTTCTAGAGATTTCCTCAGCAGCTAATAGCGCAATAGCTGATCTAGCTGTATTTATTGTTCCATATGAAGCGCCCTGATTGAATCTGTGCGTTAGAAATTCTAGAACTCTTGTTTGATCGATCCTGAATGGATCACGTTTATTATTTACTGAGAAATACCACCATTCCTTTAAGGCACTGTTATATTGTTTGATGGTTGCATCTGATAAGGAGGCCATCAAGATACCTATAGCTGCGTGTGGCAAGTTTTTCTTCGAAAATGCGATCCTGATAACTTGGCTGCAGCCAGGGTAAGCTTCGACGCTAACGGATGGCGATGCTTGCTAAAAGGTGATGTTAATAGATCATCATTAGGTTCGAAAATGAGAGGCTTGGAAACTGAGAGTTGTCGAAATAGTGGAAACCACGGTTGTGCTGGCCACCAGGGAACTACAATGACACCAGATGTGTTTTCGGTAATTATTTTTTGTAAGACTCGAGGTATCACTGCAAAGGGCGGAAAAGCATAGAATTTCATGTTTTTCCAATTAATTGTGAATGCGTCTATTGATAAAGCATCTGGATCGCGTTCCCATGCACAGTAGTTGATACACTTGGCATTAGCCCGAGAAGCAAACAGATCTATTGTGGGAATGCCGAAGGATTCAGTTATTTGTTTGAATGCATAATCAGCTAGTTCCCATTCTGTATCCACATTTTTTATTCGAGATTGAGTATCAGCTTCTTTGTTCTCTCGAGATGGAATATAAGAGGCGTGTACCCAGATCTTACGAGATTCACACCAATTCCAAATTTCGTTTGCGAGGTTGTGCAGGTGTGGAAATTGTGTTCCACCCATTTTATTGATGTACGCTTTAGCTGTAGAGTTGTCAACTCTAATTAGAATTTCACATTCAAACAAATCTGCTGCGAAGCATTTTAAGGCTATAAAGGCTGCCATCAATTCTAGAGAATTAATGTGAAGTGACTTTTCGTCTTGTTTCCATAACCCATGAGCTTTTTTACCCTCGCAGAAGGCCCCCCAACCAGTCGTTGAGGCATCAGAGAAGATTTCTGTTATATAATTACCTGTGCGCACCTTTCTAGAGGAGGTAAGTAGGTTGCGTTTCTACCATATAAGATCTGTATGGATATATTTTGGGAGTAGCATGGTGTGGTCAAAATTTCCGTTATTAATCGCTAAGGCCTCGGTCTTGGCTCTTTCAAGAGTTTTACAGTGAAGAGTACCATACTCTATTGCAGGACAGGCAGCTACCAGGGATCCGATAAGTTGAGCAAATGCTCTTATCTTGCAGTGATTTCTTCCGTTGAGGGAATTAATCTGATTTGATAGGGATTTCCGTTTTTTGTCGGTCAATTCTAGCGAGAATAGTTCTGAATCAATGATAAAACCCAAATACTTGCAGCGAGTACTGGGAACGAGGCTGCTTTTTTCTGAGTTGAGTAGGAAACCCAACGAGTTTAATAGGTCTATTGTCGCTTGGACATTCCTGCTACAAGAATTAGAATCTGTGCCCAAACATAGAAAGTCATCAAGATAAACAACCGAAAGGAAGTTTTTGGATCTTAGGTAATTCATAATTGGTTTCAAGATTTTTGTGAAAATAAAAGGACTAGTAGCAAGCCCAAAGGGTAGGCACGTAAATTCATACAATTGTCCTTGAAATAAGAATCTAAGGTATTTTCTATGTGACTTGTGTATAGGAACTAGAAAGTAGGCATCTTTAAGGTCTATCGATCCCATAAAACAATTTGGTAATAATAACTTGCAGACTGATCTGATGTCTTCCATTTTGAAATGTTCTATTTCAAGAAATCTGTTAAGCTCTTTCAAATTGATTATGAATCTGTTAGTTCCGTCTGGCTTAGGAACTATAAAATAACTCGAAATAAATTGGCCCTTTGATGTAACGCACGGTTCGATAGCCCCCAAGTCTAATAATCTACAGATTTCTTTTTGTATCGCTACTGTTTCGGTTTTGGACCAGCTATGTGCAGAGGGTGGACGGATCTGACGTGCTTCTGAATTGAAGGGTAACTTGTAACCTTTAATGCACTGGAGTATAAAACGATCTGATGTCATTGTAGTCCATCCCTTTATAAATAGTCTTAACCTGCCAGCTGTTTTCTTTACCTTGGAAACTTCTAAATCGAGTTCCGGCCTCGATAGGACTGTTGACGATACTGTCCCCGTTGGTATTTCCCTGAGTTGCCCCGGTTCTGGCTGGGGCGAAATCCAGTCGACCTCTGGAACGGCTTCTGTTGTTTGTTGCCCGCCTGCGGTGCTGGTCTCGGTGCAGACGGGCCTTTGAAGTTTAACTGATTTGGCATAAATCCCATCTTCTTAGGAGCCATGGATGTCGACTTTATTTCACTGCCCATTTTATCAATGGATTTAGCTTCCTTGATTTTTTCCGTTAATTTTTCTCCAAATAAGAAGGTATCAGTCTCGGTTTTTTCTAGAACTGAAGCAGTTTGCTTGTTCAGGCTAGGAAGGATGCAGGCCCTTCTAGCTATGGATTGGCCTCGATGCAAATCTGTCAGCAGTTGGGATGCGTCCCACAGATTCTCCAGCATCTTTTTGAAATCAACATCCTCCTTTTTCTGTACGAGTAAAGGTTCGATGACCAGACTTAAAGCAGCTAACGTAGAGCCTGCTAGCTTTTGAGTGTTGGAGAAGTATTTGTCACGTTTTAGGGAGCCATCGTTCAATGAGGCAGCCACTTCGGAGTTTAATGTAGGTGCCTCCAGGGAGCAGGAACCCTTACGAGGGTATTTTTTGAGTAGCGTGTCTTTGACCTCTTTAGTTTGACCAGACCTGAGCCAGACTACCCAGCGAGAAGAAATATGAGGGGATAGTACCAGTTCTTTTTCTCCGGTAGCTGGGGTTTCGCCTATGATTTTTAAGATGTCTTCCTCGAGTTGAGGAACCTCGCTTTCAGGATGTTCACCCTCTGGGTTAGGATCTTGGTCTGTCACATTGGTCTCAGTGATTATCTCTCTGGATTCCAGTGTGTCCTCCACAGGTTCTGTGGAAAAGGATTTGGTTATGTCTTACCTCTCGTGTAATTCCAACCATTTACAAATATCGGCCCTGTCTTACCTCTCGTGTAAGCTCAACCGTTTAATAATAATATCGGTCCTGTCTTACTTCTCGCGTAAGCTCAACCGTTTTTTAATATCGGCATTTGTCTTATCTCTCGTATAAGCTCGGCCGTGTCGATTATTTATTTTGAGGTTATGGTGTACATAACCCTTGTGGTCAGAGTGTGACATTCTGGGGATCTAAAGACCGAGAAAATATAACTTTTTACTTGCCTGGGATTGTAAATTCCGTAGCTGTTGAAGCTACAGATATGTTGTTGTTGGTCGGCGTGCGAGGCCTCGAGGATTCGTCCCGATGTTTGAGTTTATCTTCTAGCCTGCGCAGTCTTTTCCATAGTCGGTCGTTTTCTTTGTCGTAGTCCGCCGATTTTCTTTTATGTTTTCCCATCTTTTCTAAGACGTATGTGAACCCTTTTTGTCGAGAAGTTTCAGATCAAGGGATTTGCGTGTGGCGTCGTTCGGCACGAAAAACTGTTATGACAATAGTGACCGCAGAACGGCGCCACCTTACACGGGGTGCCGTGGCGGCCACATTTCAAACTTAAACTCTAAAAACGTGGCATCTAGTAGGAAGAAAAAGTGGTACTACATCTGTAATCTGAGGGCGAGACGTGAAGTATAACTCGAATAAAACGGATGGACCCGCTATGCCTATGCTGTACGCGCGAAATATTTTGCGATTGCAACTTTGGTGCTTATACATATTTATATACTTTTATGATTCAATTTTATTCTACCGTTTCAAATACATAAAAAATGATTGAAATTTTCGAATTTTTGACTCCTTTTGTGTTATCCGAGTTTTCGCTCATCCGAGGTACCACCTCCCCACATTACCTCGGATAAACGAGGTTCTACTGTATTTAATTCTGCAATAGCAAATAATTCTATTTGTTGTAAAACAAATATATTATTCAAACGTGATTTTCAACGCAAATACCACCCAATAAAATTCTCAAAAAAATTTGAGCGTATTCCTTGATCAATTCTCTACAAAATCGTTAAGTCAATTTCATGGAGAATCGATGGAAACTATATGAAAACGATTTATTTATAAGCGACGGCGCGCCCTGCCACCGAAAAATCCGACTCGGGTAGGTGTGGCTAGCATAAGAAAGCATTCGGTGTGCAGTTACAAGGTCATATCTTTGGTTGTTTTTATCCTAGAGACTTCTTCCTAGAACCATTTTAAAGCTATTGAATGACACTATCATTATATATTGTAACGTTTCGGCTTTTACGAACCTTTCGGTTATAGTAAAAGTCGGTTGCTACGGGTTCAAAATTTTATTTACTCTCTGAAAATTAATTATTCAGTATTATTATGGACTCCTCGTACTGAGAGGTGAGGAAAAGGATGGGTCTACCATGCAAAAGCCACCTTGTTCAGATTTTCATAACCCTACGCTAGCTACCGGACTCGGGTAGGTTTAATTACCAAAGCCATATTGATTCCGAATGGAAGATTCAGGAATATCTCTACAGAGCCGGGTTTTGACACCAAGCCTGTCTCGCCTGCTTTTGAATATTTTAATGATTATCTACAGATCCGGGTTTTTACACCAAGACTGCCTATCAGACTCGGGTTTCCAACGGTTGGCCCTCGAACACAGGTTTTTACACCAATGTCGTTCGCTTCTTCCGATGTACGCCGAAGCTGTAACTAACTCGGCTTGTTCTGGTATTATGATTATGTCAAACGGGTTGATACGAAAATATCAGGCAAATTATCAATAGTTAGTTGAGCTTTACTGTAATATCAATAATCAAATAAAATATCAACAAAATTTTATACAGTGGAAAACTATCCTATCTTAATCTATTGTTAGGTTTCTGAACCGTGTTTATGATTTCTATTTGAATTCGGTAACTATGCTGTTTTAGCTAAAGCTCCTATGATTTTAATATGACTCTATATCCTGATCAGCGATACCAGAATTTATTCTAAAGAGATTGTGAGACGTACCGGTGCTTTACCTGACCACGCTCGTATTATGATATGTGCGAGTCGCCTGGGTGCAATACCACGAGAGCGCTGGTCTCTCATCCCAGCGCGTGTTTATATACTGTTCATAGCACGCTTGTGACGTCATAAGCGTCTATCGCTGGACTATGGTGAATTGTCCGGTTTCGGGTGTCTTCAAACCGACCAATCACAGCCGACCCCCATCGTGACGGCTGGACACGTTACAATATTTATTGAATTTCACGATGACGAACAATTCGATTTGTTATAAACAAATATAATATTCAAACGTGGTTTTCGAGGCAAGAACCACGCGTTAAAATTCTAAAAAAAAATATGAGCGTATTGCTTGATCAATTCTCTACAAAATTGTTAGGTCAACGGGATGGAGTGCCGATGGGGACCATGTTAAAACGATTTATTTATATACGACGGCGCGCGCTACCGCTGAAAGACCCGGCTCGGGTACGGTTTTTCGGTGGCAGGGCGCCGTCGCTTATAAACAAATCGTTTTTATATGGTTTCCATCGGTTCTCCATGAAATTGACTTAACGGTTTTGTAGAGAATTGATCAAGGAATACGCTCATATTTTTTTGAGAATTTTATCGCGTGGTATTTGCGTTGAAAATCACGTTTGAATAATATATTTGTTTATAACGAATAGAATTATTTGTTATCGCAGAATTAAATAAATATATTATAATAGTATCATTCAATAGCTTTGAAATGGTTCTTGGATGAAGTCTCTAGGATGAATACAATCAAAGATATGACCGTTTGAAGGGGAGTATGTTTTCGATTTTTGGCTCTTTTTCCTGAATTTCATCCCCGTATGACTTGGAAAATAGGGTAAAAAAAAAATTGTTCGATGAATTTATTTGTTCCATAGAATCCGTAAAAAAAATTATAGCGAAATCGGTAACATCGAGGTCAAAGCTGTCCCGTCCCGTCTGACGTGGAATTGCTCATATAGAGGCAGAAAATATCATCTATCAGCGTCGCCTAAGTCCTGTATTGGTTGTGTATTATCAGTATGTCGGTTGTCGATATACTAGGAGACGGGTGTCTATGCTCTCTTCGGAAGGAATAAGAGGTAATGATATGACTTATCAATCACGGAAGGTTGAAAAATCACCTTCGTATGAGATTAGGACGTTCTTATCGGTCTTCTTGAACAGGTGTCCAATTAGACATATCTGGAGAAGGAATATAAATACCCGCTACTATAAGTTGTCAGAGACAGTCTTAGCATTCTGCGATCGACCAACCAAACATCCTACCAAATACGTCCAGGCTACGCAATAGGGATGATGTTCACGACTTTTGGTAATAAGATATGTAGTACCTACCTAAAACTAGAAATTCGTATGTAACATTTGAAGAAAGGTTATATCGCAATGAGGTATAATAGGTTCATTACAAAAATCATGTTCAGTGTTGTTCTTTTTTCCGTTCAAATTCACTGCTTATCAGTGTTGTGCAAATTGCAATTAAATTTTTTTTAATTACTCCATAGTCATTACTTACGTATTGTGTAATTGAATTTTTATTTAATTATACACATGACATTCGTAATCGAGTCTAATTACACATTACCAAAATCATGGGTAATCAAATGAGTAATTCAATTAAAAATGTAATTGCTGACTCGCAACACTGCTGCTTATCACGATCCCTCCCCAAACTAGTTATTCCGGAAAATTCAGATTCATGTAATTCCTCATGGTTCTTGTTTTCCCCTTCATTTCACTGCACGGCGTCCATAACTCCAAAACTCCTGTAATCTTCGCAAAAATTCATCATTATTTTGATTCCCAGCAGTCCTTCTCTTCACCTTGTGCCTGGCCACTGGCCTCCAGGCTTCCACCCCATACACGTCCTGCCGCACGCCCGCGGATCCACTCGACTTCCGTATGGACGGATGCACGAAGTCTCCTTGTAAGCTGTACAGAGGCGAATCCACGTCTGCTGAGTGGGACTGGAAAGTGGGTAAGTAGATACTTATCAGAAGTGATCAGTTGCGATTGGGATTGGTTATGGAGCAAGGAATAAATTCAAGTTTGACTGTGTCTCGTTTTGAATATTATTGCTTATTGACTCATTCATTCAATTATCTATGCTTATAAACATTTGGATTTCTTTTATTATAGCTGCAGACACACAGCGACTGACTCCTCGCGTCAGAGCAACGGTGTTTGGCATCACTATACCCTATGACATCGGGCAAAGCAATGCCTGTGACACTTTGACGAATACCGAATGCCCACTGAAGGAAGGAGATGTGGCTACCTATGCCCTGAGCATGCCTGTTCTATCGTCCTACCCGAAACTCAGCTTGACCATCGAGCTCGCCCTCGTCGATGACCACGGTGATGCTCAAGTTTGCTTCAAAGTCGCCGCGACTGTGGCAGATCGTTAATTGACGAAATTAACTGCAAATTTTTTGGTAATCGACAAAAAAAAAAAGAACTCTTTCGCCATGGTTTTCAAAAAAAGGAACACATTAATCCAACTTTGACAAACATGGAATTAGCCGGTTTTGTCCCGAAACTCCCTGCTTGTGTAAGGGTTGAAAGAATCTGGTCGATTATGAACCCAAGTTTTGAAGGTAATCAAAATATAATCATTGTTGCAAGTCAATGTTACAATAAAATTAAAACATAGCGTGAATGAGTTTCCGAAGTATCTTTGCATCTCCTTGATTGAATTCCTCTATCTTCCTATCGACAAACGTGAGCAGAGTTACTTCGAAATCACAATTTATTTTTGCGAAGGTCATCACTAGACATCGATATAGAGATTACCGCTTCTCCTTTATTTATCTGTATATACACTAATTCGCGACAATTCATAGAGTGGTATATGAAGCATTGTATTGGAAATATGTATGATGAGTAAGTAATAGTATGATGCGTTGGAGATTGAAAATTAATAATTAGTAAAAAATCTCGTCCACAATCGAACAGCTAGCAAAAAGCTAACTAAGTTTAAGGGGATTTGATCACCTCAAAAACGCGATTCGCAGTATCTCCACTTACCCCCACAACCGATCCGAATAAAACTTTCGCAATTACTGTTTCATTTCAGCAGAATGTGGCTCAGCATTTCAGTTTTACAAAATTTTCACATTTTCTTCTACAGATTTAGTAGTCCTAGTTGCACGTTTGAAATAGTTAGCCACTCGGCGCGACGCTCGGTAGCATTCCAAAATTTTTTAGCACTATGCCGTCTCATTTGATGAATAAGTGACTGAGAAACTTCAATTTGGCATCTTATAAAAAATATACCGACATCATACGCAGGAGACACTTTGTGACAGCATAATCATGCAGTAAAAGTCGCCCGCTTCGGATTTCCCACGCGAATATCAAGGCTATACTTTTTTGGCCGCGAAGTAAGCACCAATTACATTCAGTTTATCTAACTGCTTGATAACGACAAATTTATCAGTTATAATTACCGTCATCTTTGATCACTGAATCCGGTGCTCATCCATGGCAGACTATAAGTGGGTGGCCCTTCTCATGCGGAATTGAGGGAGCTGGAATGGGTGCTAATCCCGTCTATAGGCCTGAATTGCTTATTCAGTTAAGGAGAATTTTTTCAGGGCCGCTGATGGCAAATTTACAGATTGTTTTTCCAATACCTATTCACTGATTTTTTAAGTATTTCTTCAATTTTTTTCGCAGTTTCCGTGACTGAATCCTTCAGAATATTTAATCTGACGATGTTACCTCTAGATTTATGGAGTTTGCTGATGTGGTCTATCAGGTGAGTTTCGTGTTCAAAGAGATCTTTGATTTCTCGAATGGTATACTCTCTCAGAGAATTCTCCAATTTTGGTTTTGGCATCCTTCTACCGAAATTCATCTAATGATTTTCTGCTATGTACTATGCAGATATTATCAACAGTTCATTATCGTGGTTGACTCCAAGTTTAATAATGATTAACGGAGGCCTGCGGGGTTTTAGCTTGAACCAAGCATGCCGAATTTATTTCTTGGAATTGAAATTATTTTCCGACTAATATCGCAGCTTTATCTCCCTACAGAGATCGTTGGGTCTACCGATTCTTTATGATATTAAAATTTTGAATTGCAATTTTTAAATTACTATTTAATTTCGTTTCTTCCAACATAACTAACTTCGGGATATGGTTCGCGATCAAGTTCTTCGGACACATCCTTCTTCGAAGTTGAGTAATCGAATTCACATTTAACCCTTAACGGCATAGTGGTAAGTACCCGTGTGGAAATTCAATTCGGGGGCTGGCTAGGTGTTGACTAGTTTCGCTGTTCACTAAGCGGGCGCTGAACGGGCGGGCTGCTTAGTGCCCGGCAACGCATGTAACGCTCAGCTGTACAGCGCGAGCTGGCCAGCGCCCGTCTAACATTCCCGACAAATGCTAGAAGATTTGTCGGGTCGGCTGTACAGCGCCCGGCCAGACCCCGGTTAGTTTATTGATATCAGAAAGGATTAAAGCAAAAGAGGTATGATTGACAAAATGAAACATTTCAGGAAAGTATCTTTTTTAGATTCAAACTGTTGAAACGCAAAAAAAAAAAAACACTTTTCCTGAAATGTTCAATCTTGTCATGTTTCTTTTTGCTCTAACCTCTTTATTTTCAATATCTTCATATATTTCTCATTTATATAATCATTCATCAAAAATTGATTGAAAATAAGAAATATAAAAATTATTATTTTTTCTTCAAATTCATAGTATTTTTCATAATAATTCATGAATATCTATTATAAGTTCATCAATTTGCTGCGTATACAAAAAAAAAAAAAAAAAAAATTACAAAAAGTATTATCAAAACCAATTTAATCAGAAAAACTTTAATTTCCATTTTCTCAAAACTCAATATGTGTCGTTTGATACACGAATGCGTAACAGGGTCCATATATGGTTACCGTCGAAAATATCGGGTTAATAATGAATGTTGATCGAAATTGTAAGCATATAAATAGCTCAGCTACAATTTCGGGCTCTCCCAACTAGGGCCTAGGCAAGTTTTGATGTGAAAACGCATGCAGGGCAAATATCTGGCCTTGCTAACCGGGGGCTGCACAGCTAAACTAGAAAAAATTATTTACAGTTATGCTATCTATTGCCCGTATAGCACCCGACTAGTTGGGCCATCTTCGGGATTACCCATCCGGGGGCTGGGCAAACACCGGGCGTTCCCGGAGAAATTTCCACACGGGTATACTTACCACCTCTTTGTCCTCGCGATTTCTTCTTTTCTACACCACCAATTATTATGAAAATTGGGATACAGGGGTTTTCGAGGTCGCTGATTACGAATCCACGATCAGATTTCCGAAATTCAAAATGGCGGATCCAATATGGCGGACCAAAACATTAAAAATATCGCTCCGGCTTCGAAATTTCGTACATGGGGGTTTTCGGGGTCGCTGATAACGAATCTGGAATCGGATTTTCAAAATTTAAAACGGCGGATCCAATATGGCGGACGAAAATTCGAAAAAGCCTCAGAATCAACTAAAAATGCATATACCAGGTTCTTGGAGGCTGCTGATCACAAATTTGTCATCAGATGTTGAATTCGCGATTTACTATTGTGAAAACTGTCTTAGAGCGGTATTCTCAACGAAATGATACTTCTATAGATTTTATCGTTCTTGGCGTAACCCAGAGCTAACGGCGAGGATGTGACGATATCTAGCTCCATTTTCATTTTGTTTTTAACCCTCCGCGGTCACACACCCCTACAATAACCGGACGGTCACATGGGGTTGAATGGACCCCAGCTGATTTTAAACGCTTGCCGTATGAAAATTATCTGTCCTTCAGGGACCAAAAAATTATAGAACGTACTTTGAACATTGTAGAATGTGTGGCAAAAGTTTATGCATAAGAAACTAATTGACAAAATACTTTTAAAAAATGTGTAAAATGCTTGAAATGTGGACTTAGACGAAAAACGACGAAAATCACTGGGGTCGTTTATACCCCAGGTGATCGAGGAAGGTTAATTTTCAAATATTTTTTTTAATTTTTCAAGATCTATATATTTTTTTTTCCATTCGTATGTTTTTTTTTTTTTCATTTATATATATTTTCTTATTCTTATATATTCTTTTTATTTTCATAAATTTTTTTATTATCTGTCAGTGTTGTTACGTTGGAATTTTTTTTTTTTTATCATTGTTTCATATTTTTTGCCAATTTTCTCTATTTTTTTTTTAAATTTTTTCCATTATTTATGGTTTCCTGGTTTGTCACCTATTGGTGATACGAGTAGAAGCAATTACGAGTAGATGTCAGGCATAGAGGTACATCACATTCAGTACAAATCTAGTTGGATCTACGTTGATTCTCCTTTGTACTAATATATAAGAATAAAAAAATATATAAAAATGAAAAAAAAAAAAAACATACGAATGGAAAAAAAAAAATATAGAAACCTTGAAAAATTAAAAAAAATATTTGAAAATTAAAAAAAAATGAAAATCGTCACGTCCTCGCCGTTAGCTCTGGGTTACGCCAAGAACGATAAAATCTATAGAACTATCATTTCGTTGAGAATACCGCTCTAAGACAGTTTTCACAATAGTAAATCGCGAATTCAACATCTGATGACAAATTTGTGATCAGCAGCCTCCAAGAACCTGGTATATGCATTTTTAGTCGATTCTGAGGCTTTTTCGAATTTTCGTCCACCATATTGGATCCGCCATTTTGAATTTTGAAAATCCGATTCCAGATTCGTTATCAGCGACCCCGAAAACCCCCATGTACGAAATTTCGAAGCCGGAGCGATATTTTTAATGTTTTGGTCCACCATATTGGATCCGCCATTTCGAATTTTGAAAATCCGATTCCAGATTCGTTATCAGCGACCCCGAAAACCCCAATGTCCAAAATTTCGAAGCCGGGGCGATATTTTTAATGTTTTGGTCCACCATATTGGATCCGCCATTTCGAATTTTGAAAATCCGATTCCAGATTCGTTATCAGCGACCCCGAAAACCCCCATGTACGAAATTTTAAAACTCGAACAATATTTTTAATGTTTTGGTCCGCCATATTGGATCCGCCATTTTGAATTTTGAAAATCGGATTCCGGATTCGTTATCAGCGACCCCAAAAACCCCCGAGTAAGAATTTTCGCGATCACACGATCATTCAAAAAATGTATGCTTCAAAGGGTTAAGGTGCTTTCCTAGGCAATTCCACCAGTCCTGAAAACATCGTGAAAAAATGTGATATTAAACGGAATATCTCTGCCTGGGCACCGAAATCAATGAAACGAAATACGTCGCGCAATTCTATGTGCGACTCCGAACATGTACAGCCCAAAAAATGTCCGTTTTGCGCGAAAATAGAGAAGATATCCATGAAAAACGTTTCTAAAACCGTTTTTCATGGATATCTTCTCTATTTTCGCGCAAAACGAACATTTTTTGGGCTGTACATGTTCGGAGTCGCACATGGAATTGCGCGACGTATTTCGTTTAATTGATTTCGGTGACCGGGCAGAGATATTCCGTTTAATAGCACCTTTTGCACGCGTTTATTACAATGTTGTGGATTGGGTAGGAAAGGCCCTTAAAGCGATGATACAGTCAAATTCGGTATATTTATGAAGATTTTCGGCCATTGAGGGTCTTGGATAGTCGCGTGAGAACTTCCACGCCGGCGACTTTTACCGCGGGATTATGTTGCTATAAAGTGTCGTCTCCGTAAGATGTCGTTTTTTTTTTTTTTTTTTTTTTTTTTTTTTGTGAGACGCAAAATCGTAGTTTCTCGGTCACTTGTTTATCAAGTGAGATCGGATAGAGCTGAAAATGTGTGGTTTGCCACGAGGAAATGAAATTTGTTAATATAAGACTATATGTATACGACTATCCATTGAATTCGTGATATATATGATTGAACACATTTGTATAATGTAATGAGTAATTAAAATGTAATTCGATTACGAATTTCATTACCCTGCCTGCTGGTCTGGTGTTGGAAGTTAACAGCACCTTGGCACATTGGACCATATAAATTTCTATATAACATCATACAAGACCTTATATTATGGTACAATCATTGTATCAAAATAATATCGACAGCCTAATAACATAATCCCGTAAGCGCCAAAAATGGCCTATTTTTCAAACAATTTCTAATAGACGCCAAAATTTTTTTGGAGAAACGTCTGTCAGTTTGCGAAAAATTTTTTTTTTGGCGCTTACGTGACTATGTTATTAGGCTGTCGATATTTATATACTATTCCGATATCATCTTAGAGGAAAAAGGGGATGCATAGGGTAGACGTACCATTTATGGCCACTGTACCTTTTAGTGGCCATGCTTGACAAATGCTTCCCTCCTTTCTGGCACTATAAATCTGTTCAATTATTGAATTAATCACGAAAACATAACCTACAGCGAATATTAGACCCAACTTTTCCAGTACTTGATTGTTTAAAAGTGAAGTTTTTAATAATTAAGGCTGCCAAAATGGTTTTGTACCGGTTGTGGCCATGCCTTGATTTACATGGTAAAGGTATGGCCACAAATGAAGGAAGTGATGGCCACGAACGGTACTAAGGTGGCCAGAAACGGTACTTCTACCCTATGTCCCCCTTGAGAAAACAACCATGCCACAACCAGGGGCGGATTAGACACCTTGGCTGCCCTAGACCTACCGAAGATTGCCGCCGCCTCCCCCCTTCTCCCTGAAAAGCACGATAAATTGAATGAGGTATGATGCCGAGAACAATTATTCCTCTTCTCCACCGTGCATGAAAACTAATACTAGTGGCAGCAAAAATACTGAATAAGTAATAACCCAGTACTAGTATATTCTGTAGTCTGTAGTAGAGCAAAATAAAAATTATATGCTTGGACTTGGAGTAAGCTAGTAAGCAAAGATCCAGCTCGATGATTCCAACTTTCAATAATCGGAATCTCCATACGGGTCAATTTTTTAGTTTTCACGACACATTTTTGGGTTTTTAGACGTTTGACGTGTGGGTTCATAGAGGGGGCGAGTTTAAAAAAACAAAAATTTCACTAAGTTTCGCCGTCCCCTAAATTTTGCCGCCCTAGGCCTGGGCCTACTTGGCCACAACGTTCTCCAGCCCTCCAGGTCATTTTTATCTTATTAACTATTAAGAAACATACGTCGTGTATGTTTTACACAACCAAAGTTATAGTGAGCAAAAGAGTAAGATTGGTTTACTTATTACAAGACGCAGGTTCCCGAATCGAAATTTCAGGCCTGCTTTGAACCTCCTTTAAACCTCGTAGTCCGTCGAGAGTCTATCAAATCTTGGGAGTATCGAGGAGTCAAAGGAGGTTCGATACGTGTAATGTCAGACTTCACTTGAACCTACAAAAGTGGCAGAAATTGAACATTTTCATTCAAAGGAGGTTATGGAGGTTACAAACAAAACCTCCGGGGAACCTCCTTTGGGCCCATAGCAGATGTCTCACAAGCCCTACAGACCCTCCTTTCGGCCTAAATCGATCTCGCGCAGACCCTACGGACCCTCCTTTCGGCCTGAACTGAATCGCTCGTAGAGCCTGCAGACCCTCCTTTCGGCCTGAATCGAATCTCGCGTAGAGCCAGGCTGGTTAAACTCATGATTAACCAACGCCTAGGCAGAAAATTATTAATTGATAATAGTAGAAAAAAACAACAAAAATACGATATTTGACGGATATTATTGTCAGATGACCCAACCTACGCATCATTATGTTGATAAAATCGCATTATACTCGCACTGAAAAGATCGCCGCATTTTTCGTCCCCGCTGGGATTTCAACTCACGTCCGCTCGGTTACAAGTCGCACGCCCTAACCACTACGCTAAACTACCAAATGGCATTAGACTTAATACTCTTCTACTTGTTCGACCCGCACGGAAATATATATATGCGAAAAATATATGCGACATATTTGTTTTTTGCGCTAAAATATAAGTAACATTTATTTTCATAAGTTTGATATAAATGTCAACATACATGTTGCGACATGTATGTCGACATAGATGTCGACATAGATGTCAACACTATGTAAAATTCATCAAACATATAGGATACATATATGTAAATGCGTACATATATGTTATAATATATAGCGACATCTTTGGATTTTGCGCACATATATGTTATAAGTGCGACATATATGTTGCATATATTTTTCGCATATATATATTTCCGTGCGGGGAGGCCCATCAAAGTGTCAAGTTATTACTCGAAATATTTCAATGTCATCAAAATTTGGCATTTGACTAGATTAAAATTCTTGCATATATTATTACGATTAATTACTAAATATTATATTATGCATCTTTCGTTTACGCGGTTATCTGTTTATCCGAATAAAATATGACATTTTGTTAGAAAAAAAAAAAAATGGTCCAGGAGGTCCACTAAAATTTTTATGTTTATTTCGACACTTTTTTTTAGTTAAAACATAAATTTACTTAAAGTGGAAAATTCCACTTCTGTCCGAAGAACTAAAAACAGTGTTGAAATTACCGTAAAACTTTTTACGGATTCTTTTAGTGGAAACTTTTAGTGGATCTCTTGGAACATTTCTTTCTATAATAAGTAATAGTGTACCTTTATACTCCATATTTTACAAATCCGGTAAACCGATCGAGCAGTGATACAGAGATCTATTATTGTGGAATCCACAACTGATCCTGATAGGGGCTTTTGTGTTGTCAAGGCTTTAGCGTTGGGCGCACGCCTACGAGGTTCCATTGCACTTAAATTTAGCGAGATATGCGTTATCAATATGTGTGGATTACGTATTTTTGTGTAAACTACAGAGTTAATATGGATATAATAAACTAAGACCTGACGTTGAAAGTAGTAGAGTTTCAAAAAAACATATCCCAGAATCCAGACTACTGCCTTGACCCTACATAGACCCTCCTTTGGATCCAAAGTTTTTGGTCCTGGTTGTTCTTGGCCAGCATTGGATCCAAAGTAGGTTATGGAGGGTCAGAGTAGGAGACTTCGGATCCAAAGGAGGTTACGTAGGGTGAAGTCAGGGGTCTTCGGATTCAAATGAGGCTACGTAGGTTCATGTCCGCGAGATATTTGCGATCTAAGAGAGGTCTAGGAGGGTCATCGGAGGGTGAAGTAGAGCGAAAGGAGGCCTAGTAGGTTCAACGGAGAGTTGCGGCCCATGCATTACAAAGAAAAATAGGTTCTAGTGCATTCAAAGGAGGGCTAAAATTTCGACTCGGGTTATTTTATTCAAAAGATGAAGACTAGGGTGTGTCGAAAATTAACTTTTTCATTTTTTTTTGCTTCTACCACTCAAAACCTTCCTCAAAACCTCACCTTAGGTTTTGACATTGAAGAGGTCCTCGTTCAAGGAGGGCGCTGTAGCTTGAGGAATTGTGGTCGCTCAACGAGGATTTAGGATTCCCATCTAATTAACACGTAAAAAATATTGTTTTTCGCTCAAAAGGATGCCAGGCAACCAAAAAATGGGCGATGTCTGTCTTTCTCGGCTAATAGGCTAATCCCTCAAATAATGATGGCTCGTTTTTGTTTCAATTTTATTTTTTTTTACCAAAATAGTTACTTTTTTCCAGTTTACAGAGTCTTCAAAGTAAAAATTGGAACGAGGTAACTTCAAAAACGACCTATCATCGTTTAAGGCATACCCCGGCCTCGCTGTGCTCTTCGGAGCAAGCCCAGCTCTAAGTGACAATTAGTGCGACCCGAAATCCCTCCGGTCTACCTGAAAACGGTCACTCGTCCTTACCTGGAAGTGCGATGGTAGGGGCAGCGTTCAGGAGAAATAAAAGCAACTAAGGGGTCTGCGGTCTATTTGGGACGGCAACAACTGCGTTAGACCGTCCGGGTCTTTTCATACTTGCATATCCCCACTCATACCTACCAAAATCCAAGAAATGGCGTTAAAAGGATTACTGCCGGTGAACGGGTTAAGGGGGTATCCCCACCTTTAAATGAGTTAACATTCTAAGAAAGAGATTGATATTTTACAGCGAATTTGAGAGTCTGATCAAATCCAAAAAAATCAAGAAGTTTAGGGAGAGTTTGACCCTCATTATCCATACTTAACATTGAATATTATTTTGAGTCTATTAGTAGTTACGCTGAATATAGAAAAATACAAAATTACTCGGTTGTCGCAAAGAATCAGTAGTACCGTTGGATCGATTTTGGAATTTTTGGTCTTCAATTGTTCAGAAGAGATGCCTCTATCATATGAACATAGAACTTTTTGATATGACTATTTTTGGTTGAGGTAATAGAAAAAATAGAGGAAAAAAATTGAAGAATTAGAAAAATCTCAGTAAAAACTAAGCGAGTCAGGCAATTTTTGCGATATCAAAAAGTTCTATGTTCATATGATAGAGGCATCTCTTCTCAACAATTGAGGACCAAAAATTCCAGAATCGATCCAACGGTACTACTGATTCTTTGCGACAACCGAGTAATTTTGTATTTATCTATATTCAGCGTAACTACTATTAGACTCAAAGTAATATCCAATGTTAAGTATGGATAATGAGGGTCAAACCCTCTCTCAACTTCATGATTTTTTTGGATTTGATCAGACTCTCAAATTCGCTGTAAAATATCAATCTCTTTCTCAGAATGTTGACCTATTTAAAGGTGGGGATACCCCCTTAAGTGGATTTACAGCTTAGACTCTTCCGACTAATGAGTGTGCCGGGGTATGGTTTCAGGGATGAGTCATGATTTCAAATCAGCCGAGAAAGACAGACATCGCTAACTTTCTGGTTGCCTGACATCATTTTGGACAAGACACGATAGTTTTTATGTATTCATGAAGATGGGAATCCTTAATCCTCGTTGAGCGACCGTTAAACTTCAAGCTACAGCACGCTCCTTGAACGAGGACCTCTTCCATGTCAAAGCCTAAAGTTTTGAGTGGTAGGAGCGGAAAAAAAAAAGAAAAGTTCATTTTCAGCACACCCTAATGAAGACTGGTCCTGATGGAGGATGGAATAACAATCAACAATCTAGAAATAAAACTTATTACGAAAAAGTATGGTGAGAGTCGGGGAAAGAATTTTGATGCAGGAGGAAAACTAGTAAGGGTTTGGGAAAAGCTCTGGAATTCGGCGATAGGTTTGTCTAAAAGATGAAAATTGTCCAGAAATTGCCGCTGCATCGGCCTATTGAGAATTCGTGGGAAATAAGTCGTAAAAATTGGGATTTGGAGTTTCGAAAATTTATGAGGGTAGAGGATTAAGTCTGTTTAAGGGGGGGGGGGGGTATTTTAATTTTTTTTTCCATTTTTTTTTTTTTTATTTTTTTAAATGAATGTATAACATTTGAAGAATATTGTGTCGAAATTTCAAGTAAATCTGAGCAAAATTGACGAAGTTATGAGCGTTAGCGTAGTACGTTGCGCCGCCCGACTTGCACAGCTGCCGCTCGGCTGCCCGCAGCACCTCCTGCCTATCTCCTGTATTGTATCTATAACCCCAAATTGCGTAGACAAGGTCAAAAGGATGCTCTCGACCATTTAGATGAAACCGATTTGCTATATGGACTTGGGATAGACGATTCAATGTGAGTATAAAAGAATTATAGTATTTTATTCCGCACTATTTACTGTGCAAAACTTTAAAGCGCTCTCCTGAAAAACATCATTTTCAAAGTCGGTGCACACGATTACTCGAAAACTAATTGACCGATCGTTCTGAAATTTTGCACAGTGCTTCTTCATATAATTCATCAGGTAACGCTGTGAGCCTTTTTTCGTTTTTTTGAAAATTATCAATTTTACAATAACAAATAGGCTGATTTTTTCAGCGAAAATCGCATTTTTTACTTCAAAGTGACGGCAAAAATTGAAAAATAAAAAAATAAAAAAAAAAAACTCCACAGCGTTACCTCGAAAAACTTATCCTCTAACGAATGCCGTTTAGATTTTTGGTTTCAGATAATCCTACGTCGAGATATCCCGTGCACGGCGAATCAACTTTTTTCCGCGACGCCTCCGGAGATTCCCTGCCATTCACTGGATTATTAATTTTTTTAAAAACAAATTTAACTGTATATTCTTGAAATATAACACTATTATGTGGAAGAAGATTTAATCAATTATCGCTATCCATATCGCCAGGAAAAATCATCAAAAATATGCCTTTTTTTCACGTAAAATACCCTACCCCCCCCCCCCCCCCCTTAGAAAAAGATAAAGTTACGATTCAAAGAAATGATATTTTATGAGTTTGGGTGCGGACTAAAGTTTAAACATCTATAATCTAACAATAAAATGGAGTACGAACATCACACTATTATTTGTTATTCTTTATAGTATTGATTACACCAATTTCACGAGACAAAAATAAATTTAATGCCATAAAACTTCGAGCATTTTTCTCCAAATTTTCAATGAAGCAATATTACTTCACCTTCTCCAATTTTCGAAGAAAGCCATATTAAGGTGATGTGACACTCGTCGGCGAACTCCCGATTGAGCGTCGATAACGCGTATTTTCAAGCGCCGAACCCCAACAAATAATATGAAAGCGTAGATTACTTTTCCCGTCGCGAATATTGTACAAATACAATATTGTGATACATCGATTTACTCCTCAATACGATTCTACAATGGTGGAAAGTCCTTCTCATACGTGTACTATTGCACAAAAATGTGTGAGGTGCCACAATAAGAGCACGTCTCACTGACCACTAGAAACAATAGTATATTGTGCAACGAGTGGGCAAAAATGACGATTCTGAGTGAGTGTGAAGTTATCTGCACGAGCCGAAGGCGAGTGCGGATATCACACTCACCTCAAATCGTCATTGCCCACGAGTTCCACATACTATTTTTCCCAACAAAAATGTGAAATTAGGCGATTTTGTCGCCTGCTGAAAATAAACAAAACACGCTATTTCTCAATGAATGCCGTGCAAGTTGGGAAACGGCGAACCATTTCTCCACTAGTGGGCAAAAACTGTTTTTGCCCACTAGTGGAGAAATGGTTAGCTATTTCCCAACGCGCACGTCTTCATTGAGAAATACCGTGTTTTGTTCATTTTCAGCAGGCGACAAACTCGCCTATTTCTACGTTTAGGTTGGGAAAAAGAATGTTGTGACGATCGCAGAATGAGGGACTTTCCACCATTCTATATTACTCGAGCAATTCACTGTCAATATTTGAATCGATTTCGTTCATTAGTTTATGATTGAAACGAAATATAAAGATTAGGTAATCGTGGTCGGTCGAGGAGGAGTACTGCATCACCTTAATACACTTCCTTTGTCAGATCTTGTCCGATTTTCTTATGTGATCCCTTCTTATGTGGAAAATTCACATGTGTATTGACAGTAGAGAGAAGTATCTGTATCGCTGTGAAACGAAACGTGTTACCATTCAAGCGTGTTATTCCTCTTACTTCACTTAGTGTGATTTTGGATGTTTTACCCACGCTTCGCGTGGCTAAAACCCCCATTTTCACACCTCCTAAAGTAAAATTTTGTACAATACTCGACGGAAAAACTTCTTCTGATCTCGTGTGATTGCACGCCTTCAGCTCGTGCTGCAACCTCACACTCGTCAGAAAAAGCTTTACCGGACTCGTATTGTAATGTACTATATATCTTTGACATTGTAGTCAATTTTTATGCATTTCAGGTCTGTTATTTGCCCCATCAACTCACATGTAAAAATAACACACGTGGAAGTAGGTAAAGAGTAGCTACAATGTTAAAGATTGGAAATAACACACACTTCGTTAGGCTCTCTTTCCGAAAGATAAGATATGTGGCATAACTTATTGATCATAAAAGGTTGAAAAATTACAATCGCTTAAGATTAGAACGTTCTCATCGGTTTTCTTGGGCTGCAGGTGTTTAATTAGATATTTCTAGACACGTAATCTTATGTGAAGAATCATATAAGTCCTAACATGATCGCATATACAATGTATGAAAATAATATGCATGATCTGTTACGATTTTGATATGATCATGATGGATTCCGCGCGGAGCGGACAAAAAAAGACCTCGATGTCACGGATTTTTCTCATTTTTGCATGAGCTTTAGTACCCTCAGAATTACCTTTTTTTTATGCGTAGTTTTTTTATACCTATGGTGTACGAGCTGTCCTAGTTTTCGATTTCTTACGCTTCTTTGACGTCTTTGGAGCCAAATATCTTAGAAACGGTATGTCGAATAAAAAAAAGTAATGGAGTGGTGATTAGTAGTATTCTTCAACCTCTTTCACCTCAGTCCATGATCTTGCCCGCGACTATCAGAAACATGTCGAAAAATCATTCTCCAATCCAAAACTCTATTTTTATCCACTCATGTCATTTTTAGGATTTTCCTCGTATTTTTTTTTTTTTTTTTTTTTTTTTTTTTTTTAAGGCGAAATTTCCCATCGAATCACATTTGTTTCGGAATGGGACACGGCTTTGTTTGGGAGCTACAATTTTTGTCCAAAGGCGAAATGAATGACTTGTACGTCTGCTTACATTGCCGCGTCATATTATTGTATATTTATATTTGTATGTATATTTATATTTTGGGCTCTTCCAGGTATTCACCTCGAGGTTCGACCTTTTTTCGTTATCTTTTCCCTATAGTCAAGGTGCTCCTCCCCTTCTCCCCTTTTCCCTCCTTTTTCAAACTTTGCACATTGTACTGGCTCTACTGTTTAAGGTGGGATCCAAACCACCAGAGCCGCGGTTGAGGCACATGAGTATTTTCTATTAAAAATCTCAGTGGTGCCAGGGGGCATTCGAACCCGCGATCTATCTGTTCGTAGTCGGGGCTCTTGTCCACGAGCCACCGCGGCTCTTTTGCGTCATATTATTGTATGCGATAAAAAAATTGGAAAATTGTGATCGATTCAGATGGAGACGTTCTTTTTTTTCTGCTCGAACAGGTGTTCGATTAGTAGGTATATACATACAACTGCGATCTTATATGAAAAATCCACCTCTGTTTCCATAGTAGGATATATGGTGACTAAAGCTCTCTTCGCAAGAAATAAGATGTATGACATAACTACTCAATCACAAAAGGTTGAAAAATTACAATCCGTTTAGATTAAGACGTTCTTATCGGTCTTCTCGAACAGGTGTTCGGTTAGACACTTCCAGATGGTAAGTTGAAGAGCTATGATTCAAAAATGGAAAAAATAAAAACCGTTTACTACTACACGTAATATTAGGTGGGGAACCCGCGTATGTATTTAGGGTGTTCCAAGCCACGACCATTTTCAATTTTGTTCTTCTGCTAGTATGCTGTAGGGCGTCACATGAAAAAAAAAAAAAAAAAGATTTTCAAAGTTTCAGTTTTTACATGAATTTCTTTCTCAGTAATCGCTTGATCAAGCGGAATCACTATGTTAACCACAATCGGTTTTAATGAAATGTACACAGTGAGTCCTTTGTAGGAACATAACAATTTTAAATCTATAGAGCGAAGATCGGCAGCCAGTTGGTTTGGGAGATACGAACAAATGGATTTGAAAAACGAATCAAGAATTTGATCTGTTCTACGGAGCGGCCCAGACCATATTTTTTTCCAGTTGGACGTTTTCCATTTATTGACTCTGTAAACCTCAAAAATGCTGCAGTGATAAAGAAAATAATGAGATTTTCATACTCCTGCGAATTGATATCAAGTGAAGGGTTGCACGGCAAAACGGTATAAGTGCCACCATTGTGATTTCACAGGAGAGCAAAAACACTGTCTCAAAATTCAATTAATTGATGAAAAAAAAAAAAAAAAAAATGACAAAGTACTTTCCAGAGTTTTTCAAGCTCTTTCAAATAGTCTACACCCCGATTGAATATAGCAATCCGTCTTCGAGAAAATGACGCGTGAAAATCGATTTTTTCCGTGCCAGTGTAAGTCCACGGTTCGTGCCAACTTTTTTTTTTCTACTTCGGATGCTGACTAAGAACACAATTACGATATTAAAATTACAAAACAGATATGAATCGAAAGCTCAAACCATAACGAATAAGATCTCGTTGTAGATTTTCAAATTCGTAGAAATTTAAAAATATTACGGGGCAAATGGCGGACTAGGGAGAGATCGAAAACGGTGTAAGTGCCAAGATGAACATAATTTGCTAACAAAATCGTGAAATCTCAATGAAAAAACAATGGAAAAGTATCCCGGGAAAAAAAGTTCCATATATGATCAGATATGGCCATATATGAACTTCCATACATGATCAGGTATGAAATTTGACCTGATCTGAACATACATGAGCATGTGGGAGCATATATGAGCATGTGGGAGCATATATGAGCATATCAAAGATCACATGAAGATGTATGGGCATGTAAGATCATATATGAGCATGTCTGAACATATCCGAACATATCTGAGCATATCCGAACATGTCTGAGCATTTGTGAATATATCTGAGCACATTATATAAGCTAAATGAGCATTTAAAAGTAGAAGTAATGTGACTTTATAGGAATGACACTTCTTCAAATTAGGCAAAAAAATCACGGCAGTTTTTGCATGTCATCGAATTTGATGTTACGTAGTGCTGACATGTGGGTTATGCAATTATTGAATAATTGAATTTTTGCCTAATTTGATCATTTGTTATGTTGAATAAAAAAATAATAATAATAAAGCACACGATTCTCATGGGATACCCCATTTATGATTCTTTTATTTTTCACTGAAGAGAAGATGAATCTCACTGAATAATCGAGAATATGAATTTTTGGCCCACGATTAACCACGAAAGAAAATTTAATATAAAATATAGTGAATAAGCATGTTTTTGAATCATTTGAAAATTCCTTCTCGAATAGGGAGACTAGGGGAACAAAATAAAAATCTGGAAAAATTAGGGAATTTTTTCAAAATTATTTGGAGCTGATTTGGAGGGATCCAACATGATTTTTTTTTTTTTTTTTTTTTACCCCATCTAAGGACCACCCTATATGGAGCGTTTCACGTCAAACCGACCACCCCAATTTTGTGAGTTACTTTGATGAAATCAAAACAATAACAGCAAATCAATCGACGATATTTTTGCATGGTCTTGATCGGAAATTGTATAGTCATTGTTGAACACACAGGCATACGATGGATAGTTTTTATGTGTTATAATTGGCGACAATCTCAGTCCTGTGAAACCCAGAGAGGAAATTCGAAGACCTAGAATATTTGAATCGTATTTCCGTGAGTACGATAATTCTATTTGAAGGCTTCATTGCATCATATACACGACAATATATGGGCATATACAATCATACATGATCATATATGATCGTATATGATCATAGGTTGTCATGTATAGTTCAGATTGGGCAATTATTAGTATGCTCAGATACGAGTGTATATATCGACGGCTGCGTGGAATAACCGGCTATCTCAGAGTCCGGTTGAAAAAGCGGCTATCTCAGAATCCGCTTGAAAAAGCGGCTATCTCAGAATCCATTCGGAAAAGCGCCTGTTGCCTATATTATTCATATAGGCACAGGTCGCTTTTTCGAATGGATTCTGAGATAGCCGCTTTTTCAACCGAAATCTGAGATAGCCGCTTTTTCAACCGGATTCTGAGATAGCCGGTTATTCCACGCAGCCGTCGATATGCTCATTTATGATCGTTTATAACCATACATGGTCAGACATGGACACGTATGAGTACATATGGGCATGTATAAGTCTGATTATTACAGCCAGATTACTAACTGAAATGACCGCACATGATCATGTATGAGCTCGTAACATCATATATGGCCATGTATGATCATATATGACGCACGTGATTAGACATGATCATGTCAGGTCAAAATTCATATCCGAACAGATATGATCGAGTATGAGCATGTCCTATCATATATGATCATATATACTTTTATACATGATCATACATGACCATACATGGAACTTTTTTTCCCGGGATAATAATTTTTAATCAGCATCCAAACTCAGGAAAAAAAATTGGCATAAATCGCGGATTTACACTGGCACGGAAAATAATTCATTTTTGCGCGTCATTTTCTCGAACACGGATTGCTTTATTGAATCGGGGCTTGGACTATTCGAAAGAGTTCGAGAAATTGCAAGAAGTACTTTTCCGTTTGAGAAAAAATTGATTCATCAAATTTTGGGACATTTTTTTGCTCTTCTGTAAAATTATAATGATGGCAATTAGACCGTTTTGCCGTTCCATCTTCTGATAACTTTGCAAATAAATTTTTGTCAGCCATATTGTTTTGCAAGGAGGTGCGTAAGGATTTTTTTCTATTTTTCATTAAAAAAAACGTATTTTTGAATTTTTGGCACTTACACCGTTTTGCCGTGCCACCCTTCAAGTCATTTATCCTTGCTCAATCTGTACGGTTGAAAACTATTTATTAACTGCTATTCCCGACAGTATTCATATGAATCTAATAAAATTACCCCCTAGCCAACGAAATAATGTTTGGTGATCGTATTGCTTTAAGTTTTGGTGAATGATTACGGAAATTATCGAATTGCCTTACACCCCACACAGCACCCAATATTGGAGCAACATTGCAGCAATATTGCAATATTGCTACAATATTGGGTGCTGTGTGGGACTAGGTTATAATCATTCTTTCAATCAAATTCTTTTCAGAACAACATACAACGCTAGTATCCTCCATAGCCACTCTACACGTTCATCATTGGCGTCCACCAAAACTTTTCTCTTATTAATAATAATTTGCAACACATGCTGAACGAAAGGTAATGATCACAAAATTCGAATTCTAGAAACAATTAATTTAATCGAGCCAGTGCAGCATCTTGTAGCCACGAACTTTTGTCGGCGATCTTCGTAATGTGGGACGTAGATTTATAGAATTATAGATACTTTCGAGGAGCATGCTATTTTACCAGAAACAAATGTTATGGGCCGGGCTCTCAATCCAGCCACTCTTCTTGTCTGCCTTTTGGACGTCCTAAATTCAAAGATCTCAAAACTATTCGCTTTACAATTTATTGCCTAGCTCATTCTTACTGAACTAACTTATCGATACTACATTCATATACGCGATTCTGACATCATGAGATCTTGTTTCATTTTCTTAAATGAAGGTTGAAAAATTACGATCGGTTGAGATCGAGACGTTCTTATCAGTCTTCTTGAACATATTGATCAGTTGGATATTTTTAGTCATGTGATTTTATATGAAACATTCACGTATGTATTTATAGTAGTTAGGCGACTAATGGCCGATCTCACCAACGACAAATAACTTTTATTCGTCGATTAACTTTATTCGCTGATTTTGGAATTGCATTCTTTAATTGAAAACATAGTTTAATCGGGCTAATTATGTTATAAAACGTTATTTTTATCCATAGATTAACTAAATTTGTAAAATAAATGGGTATTTTCGATGTGAAAATGTAATTTCTGAATCAGTGAATAAAGTTAAACGACGAATAAAAGTTATTCGTCGTTTGTGAAATCGGCCATAAGTTCGCTTCGCAAGAAATGAGGTGTATGAGTAGGTATGAGTGCAAAAATCATAAAAGGTTGAAAAGTTACGATCGGTTAAGATTAGGACGTTCTTATCGGTTTTCTGCAACAGGTGTTCAGTAAAACATTTCTGAACGAGAAATATAAATACGACTGATACCAGTTGTCGGATACAGTCTGAGCTTTCTGCGACCGACTAACATCCTACCAAATACATCCCGGCTACGGAATCGGCACGATGTCTACAACTTTTGGTAATACAAATATACAATATACTATAACTTTAAGCTCGATATTTGCAAATAATATTTGAGGAAAGATTTCGAAGCAATGAAGTGAAAGCTCATCATGAAAACCTTGTTTGGTGTTGTTATTTTTTCTGTTCGAATTCACTGCTGATCACGATTTTTCCCCAAATTTATATCGGAAAATTTGAGTGTATGTAATTCTTTATAGTTCTTCCTTTCTTTCTCATTCCGTTGCACTGGATCTCGACTCCAAAACTCCTGATATCTGCGAAACTCATCACTATTTCGATTTCCAGCCGTCATTGTCTTCACCCTGTGTCTGGCCAGCGGCTTTGAGGCTTCTACGCCTTACACGTCCTGCCGCAAGGCCGCAGATCCGCTTGACTTTCGTATGGTAGGCTGCTCGGAGTCTCCGTGCAAGTTTTACAGAGGCGAATCCGTCAAAGCTGACTGGGACTGGGAAGTGTGTAAGTATAGATACTGATCAAAATTGCTGAGGTGTTAAAATTCGGATGAGCTAGGCGAAGAATGAATACGAGTCTAACTTCTATATTGTTGTCTATATTTTCGTATCGATCTATTTATCCGTTTGTTGAAAATCGGTTGTCTGTCATTTCAGCTGCGAATACAAAGAAGCTGAAACCCCGCGTAAGAGTAACGCTGATAGGTATCACCACGCCTTATGACATTGGGCAAGACAACGCTTGTGATACTCTGACGAATGCCAAATGCCCACTTGAGAAAGGAGAGGAGGTTACCTACGCCCTGAGCATGCCTGTTCTATCGTCCTATCCAAAAGTCAGCATCACCATCGAATTCGCTCTCACCGATGACAGTGGCGAGGCTCAAGTTTGCTTCCAGGTCGCCGCGACTGTGGTAGACCGCTAATTACGGAAGATACTTGAAGAATTTCGGAATGACGCTGGATCAGTCCATTTTTGTCATTTTCTTTATAAACAACATAAAAAAAGTCTTACTTCATTGTTTCCAAACGAAGGAACATATAAACCCAACTTCGATAGAAAATGGAATAATCCGGTTTTACTACGACACTGTTGGCCTATCCATGAGGGTTGAAAAACCCCGGTTGATTGTGAACCCAAATTTTGACGGTAATTGAAATTTAATGATAATTGCAAATCAATGTTACAATAAAACTAATCAGTGCATGACTAAGTGTCCGGGGTACTTTCACATTTCCTTGCTCGACTCCCTCTGCTTTCCTATCAACAAACGTGAATAAAGTTACGTCGAAATTATAACTAATGACGGTCATTCCGGACACGTTTACGATTTTTGGTTATACAATGGACAGTTTTGAAGATTTTGACTTTAAATAAAAGGGTGAAAAGAGAAAATATCTTTTTTTTTTCACACATGAACGGAAAGGCCTATTTCGCTCCCAGAAGAAAGACTTTCTTCCCTAGGGAGGAAAGACTTTTCACACAGCCCTTCCTACCAACGGACACAAAACTTCTGTTGGCTCCTTCTCTACCGGGAGCGAAGTAGGCCTTCCATCCATGTGTCAAAAAAAATATCGTGTGCATCACGGGCGGAAGTTTTTGCTCCCTAGATGCACAATATACTATTTCGTCGTCTTTGAGACATTGCCTAAAAGATGTCTTGAAAAATATGTCTTTTCGTCGTCTTCAAGAGATAGTGCTGTCTGGGGTATTTTGTTTGGGGACACCTGGACTCGCTTTTCTACGCCTTACTATCTTTTTCGATTTCGATATGCACTGTCTCGTTGTAGAATCTGAATAAATGCATAATATTAAGCACATTTGTTTCGAACTTTGCGCACACTATTACAAAAAATAGCGTATGCAACGCATAATATACTATTTTCATAACACGGGCATGAAATGAGCTTTCTTTCATGCTTGTCGGGAGGGGGGGAAATCACGTATTTCGACCATGAGTACCGAATATCCAACAGCGGGAGGGAATGTACATTCCCTCCCGCCCCGGCGCCATCCTCAATCCGATCGACGCGCATCAAAGAAGGCCTATTTCATGCCCTTATTATAAAAAATACAGTGTGCAGTTAGGGGAGGATGGCCATTTCTACCTCGGGTGAGTTTTTAGCACTCGTCTTCGTCTCGAGCGCCGTCGGCGCCCTCTACTACGATTCTTGCTAAACATCTCACCCTCGCTCGAAATGGCCACCCCCCCCCCCCCCCTCCCCCTCCCCAAGATGCACCATATACTATTTACTTATATTAAAAATTATCAAATAAATGAATAAATAAATATGTATACTCGGATGGTCCTTATTTGGGGTATATTCAAATTTTTTTCGACGATAGTCCTAAATCAGTTCCAAATAATTCAGAAAAAACGCCTGCCAAGTTTAAGCTCTTATTATTGATATTAACCCGCGCCCCCGGCAGTCAAAGTTTTGAATGGGAAATGGCATGTATTTTTCGAAACTAAACATTGAATTTCCATAACTCCGATGATTATTGATAAAAAAATTTCAAATTTAGCAAACAGTGCTCCCTCACTAATTTTCACGGATCCGGGGTAAAGAGAATATTAGCGAGGTCCCCCACTATGTTCATGGGCGGAGTTTATGATGTTTGCACGGGCAGCTGAGGGAAAATAGCTGACAGCTAACTTACTAGAAAACCACAGGTTTGTTGAGGTTATGTGACGTGGTTACTGCGCATCGTTATGCGCCGAACCAAACGACCAGGCCATAGTGGTGGAGCCTACTTCCCTCCGACGGCGAAGAGGTAAAATGTTAGAGAGGTTAAAATTAGTGAGGGAGCACTGTACTTATTTGCAGTTGTAGGATGTACAAAATGGTTCATTCGAAATTCTTGAGATAATTATATTCTTACCTTTCGATGCCTAACTTAAAGGAAATTTTTTTTTTTTCATCACATCAAAGGCAAGAATAAAATCATCTAAAAAATTTCGAATGCACCATTTTGTTCATCCTACAAGTGCAAAACAAGTACACTAGAACCTCACTTATTTTACCATCAGTTATTTTACGAACTCGGCTATTTGACCGGCTCTGGCTCAGCTATTTGACGGCCTGTACCCCCACCACTTGACTGAGTCCCCTTCTTTTCAAGGCTGTGTATATGCGAAGTCTAACCGGTTAGCGTTGCGCACGGAAAGTCTGCGCAGTTTGCGACACGGAGTGGGGGCCCCTCTTCTCGTCAAATAGCTGAAGCAGCCCGGTCCCAAGTCGGTAAAATAAGTGAGGTTCTAGTGTATGCTGAATTTTATATTTTTTCATCGATAATCATCGGAGTTATGGAAATTCAATGTTTAGTTTCGAAAAATACATGCAATTTCCCATTTAAAACTTTGACTGCCGTGGGAGGCGGATTATTATTAATATTAAGAGCTTGAACTTGGCAGGCGGTTTTTCTGAATCATTTGGAACCGATTTAGGACTATCGTCGAGAAAAATTCGAACATACCCCAAATAAGGACCACCCTAATGTAAACATATACACTAGGGTGGTCCTTATTTGGGGATCGGTGGAATTTTGTCTGTGCCAACCCCTCAAAAGATTGGGAATAATTAAAAAGAAATCCCCTCCAAATTGCCTGTGACAGGTTTCGGAAGTTTTTATCCTGTGTAATTTCATGTATTATTGTCTCTTTGTATATCATGGCTTTCATAAACTTCTGAAAAAAAAGCACCGGTTCTCGTCCGATCACCGAAGTTAAGCAGCATTGGGCGTGGTCAGTACTTGGATGGGTGACCGCTTGGGAACACCGCGTGCCGTTGGCATCTTTTTCGTTTTCTATACCATTTTTAATGTGCTCTTATCTTCTTTTTGCCCATGCGTCCGAATAGAGTCTCCTGCCTTTCGCCAACGACCATACCACGTTGAAAGCACCGGTTCTCGTCCGATCACTGAAGTTAAGCAACATTGGGCGTGGTCAGTACTTGGATGGGTGACCGCTTGGGAACATCGCGTGCCGTTGGCATCTTTTTTATTTTCTCCCATTTTTGATGCCCTCTCTTCCTCTTTTCGCCGATGCATCCGAGTAGAGTCTTTCGTCTTTCGCCAACGACCATACCACGTTGAAAGCACCGGCTCTTGTCAGTTGACTTATAGCCGTCATGTAATTTGGACGTCTATGACTAAGCCTGATTATATCTCAATCAATAATATTTTGGATACACGCGTGCGGAAGTGACAGGTATGCCGGTGATTTTGCAAGTGTGAAATACTAGCTGGGCCATCTTATAGCCAAAGGTAGCAGAGGGGGGGGGGGGGGTCTCCTCCCCTCACTCACGAATGCACAAAGTTCTAAAGAAAAAACCAATGAAGCAATGCTGCCTAAAAAGCCATCTTCCACCACCGCGAAAAGGAAAATCTCAGAAGTGTCAGGCGAATCGCTATCCCCTACCTTCCCCATCCAGGTGGGGGTGAAGGAAACTGCATTATCCGCACCGAGCAGTCCGGCCTCGGCCTTGAAAATGCCAGAAAAGGTCAGCCAGAAGGGGAACCCTTCGCTAGCTTTCACGGGTAAAAGCAAAGCCGCGAAAAATCCAAAACTCAATCCAAAACCAAACCTTTTGTGACGAGAAGTAAAATAACTTCTGAAGATAAAGAAAAAGCGACAGTTAAGGTGAAGTGAAACGTTTATCAGAACCTCGAAAACGGGAATCGTGAATTCTCCGGAACTACTGAATCAATCGCGATGAAACTTTGAGGGATTACACATCATTGTGGCAGAAAGTGGCTGATTATTTCACTTTCCCAAAATTTGACAAAAATTTTTACAGATTGACGTACCGACCACATAAATCGCGAGATTATTCACTGTTGCCGTAGATAATCGCATTTTCCCGATAACTAGCCACTCCGCAATGAAAAACCACACACTTTGAGCCTAATCCCGTGTCATTTGATGGAGAAATGGCCGAGAATTCACGATTCTCCGTTGCTCATAACTAAAAAACCGACGTTCAGTTGAGATCACAACCCGTATCGACATTTAGTCGAGATCACAACGTGTACCGAAATTGCAGCCAGTTTACTTGCAAGTAATCTAGCGGTGGGCAGAGGTACCAAATGTTCGGTAGTTCTGTTTTACCGCGGTGCAAGGCACACGGCCGTAGCCTTGAAACGTTTCACTTCACCTTAAGAAACATGAGACATTAGCCGCGGGAGGCGAAGAGACGTGTACAGCTATTACATTGGTTGGGCAAGCGCCCAATCAGGATATGAATGCCGCGCAGTCGGTATCCCAAGATATCTCGGACTCATCAACATTGTACCAAAAACTACTCGAGGCATTGCAAGAAATCCAGTAGCTCAAAAAATGCAACGACAACCTCTGTTCTGAAATTGTCAATTTGAAGCGGCCTCAACCGGCTGGAACACCACCGATAAACGTTGACAGTTGGTGCTCTGCAACCTCAAATAAGGAAAGTCAACCTGTTAATAACAAGCCGTCGAACGGCAAGGGGACAGATTCCACAAATAATAACAAGTCGATCACCAACGATAGCCGGATTTATCCGGTACAGACGTCTACCACCAGCCCAGCGCCTGGCACTAGCAGCGCGTCATCATCAGCTGCCACGCCTCATCAGGACGATCGCCAACAAGGCGTGTATGACAATCAGCAGGCAAGACAACAACAGACGGACCTGTCAAGTGACGTAGATACGGAAATATCGAAGAAAACAGGAAAGACAAAAATACCTCCAATAATAGTCCTAGATCAATCTGCTATAGTTTTATCTAATTTTATGCTTAATTCAATGCGTCTGAAGAACTTCCACACCAAACGCATCAGACATAACAAACATATCATTTTTGTCGACAATCTGACTGATTTCAGAAACACGTGTTCAGCCCTGCGGGATAAAAAAATCAATTATTTCACGTTCGCCCCAGCGGAGGACAAGACTAAAACCATGGTGCTCAAAGGAGTAGATGGGGGTTTTGAGCCCGAGGATATCTCAGATGAATTACGGTCTTCCGAATCAGACGAATTAGAGTTCAGTGGGGTCTCGCGATTTGTAACTCATAATGCAAAAAAACTGGGGAGAATCTTGCCTATTTTTCTGGTCAGATTGTCGGCAAAAAGTAATATTTCTAAATTATTTAATATTAGGAAGGTCCTGCACCAGACTGTAAGCTGGGAATCCTTAAAAAGATCCGAAAAAATACAATGCAAACGCTGTCAGCGAATAGGGCATGTCGCTAAGAATTGTAACCTCGATTATAGGTGCGTAAAATGCAATGAGGCGCATGAACCTGGCCTGTGTAAAATTCAGTCAGCCGACGGGCCAACCGATAAATCAAACCTATATTGCGTTCATTGTAAAAACTTTGGCCATCCGGCGTCCTACCGTGGATGCCCGAAACTAGTAGAGTTTAATCAATTGATAAAAAAAAAAGCAAATGAAATCACGGCTAATAGAGCAGCTAAGTTAAATAAAATCGCCAACATTGTAAACCCTAGCACTTTTTATAGTTCGTTAGCAGCCAGTAGGCCCAATTGGCTGGGTGCACGCGCATACACTACTTTAAAAATAAGTGTGTATTGTGTATACGTTAAGCATGGAAAAATGCTGAGCATGATTTTAGATGGCGCTGACAGTATGCATGAATATGTTACACACTGATAGTTAAATAGTATTAGTATTTTCGTGCATGGAGCCAATACCCAACAGGAGGTCGGTAACACCCAAGCAAACATAGAAAACAAAATGAATGGGAGGCAGCAATCGGCTCAAGACATAATTTCGGAAGTGGACAAAAATACTGTCTCGCTTCTCAATTGTCAACTCCAAAAAATCCAAGAGGCTGTTAATAGAAATGCAGACAGTATCGAGAAGTTATTTCAGTTATTTGGTCAATTGCTCCCTTCCGATGATAAGTGATGGCTGAAAACCTACTAAAATACGACAAATTTAACATAATCGCCATAAATGTAAACTCAATTTTCTCGCTGCAAAGAAGAATGTGCTTGAAAGATTTGATTGACAACCACGACCCAGACTTTGTCCTACTAGGAGAAACAAAGCTCAGTAACAGATACAAAATTGCGATCGAAAACTATACATTTATCAGGAATGATAGACTTAACTCGTTGCAGGGAGGCGGCACGGCTATCCTAGTTCGGGAGCATTTCAAATTCACGGTGATAAACCCAGCGTGTATGGCGAATGCAAAAACATTAGAAGCTTCTATTATCAAACTTAGAATCAACCGGGAGTATAATCTTTTTGTAATCTCTGCGTACGCGGCGGGTAACCACAGGAGGGAGTTCATTCCCGAACTAGCGCTATTGTTCAAGGAGCTCAAGTTAGATAATCCCTGTAATCTTTACATCCTGGCGAGGGATTTGAACGCGAAACACACCTCGTGGATGAACTCATCTAACAACCCCAGAGGTGTGGCCTTAAATAAATGGTACCACGAAAACGAGCTCAATCTGAGAACGAGGCTATTTTGCTCTTTGTTACGCTCGTTTCTTAGAGGGAACTCGTTTCTGGACCTGTGCCTTGCCAATAATAGACTTATTTTCAGCGACATTGTGGACAACTTCAAAATGGATTCGCTTCCCTATGACAGTGACCACAATGCGCTCAAAATGTCAATTTCGTTTAGCCCTAACGAGCCATTCACCTTTGAGTTAAGAGTGAAATCCACAAGGTACAACTTTGCTAAAACAAATTGGGTCTCCTTCGAAAAGTTCCTTCTGAATTCTTACGACTCTAATATCCCGAACAATAGGAATTTATCGATTGAGGAGATTGAAATGGGCCTGAAAGAGCTAGAAACCACCACCTGCGAAGCTATCACCAAAAAGGTGCCCACAGTCAGGCAAGAAAATTCATTGAATGAATACTCGTCGCAAGAAATTAGGGACCTTAAGCATAAAAACTACCTAATAGTACAAATTAATAAGTTCCATAAAAGCAATCCCAGAGGAAACTTAGTCAGATTGAACATACTGAAAGATCTACTAGCCAAAACCAGGAAAGCGATAGGTTAAAAATTAAAAAAAAAAAGGTCGACGGTTACTGGGAGGGCAAAATCCGTAGCATTACCATCAGCAAATCTGACCAGATGTTTCCGCAAATAAACAGGCTTTTTAGACCGTGGTAGGATGGACATTCCGACTCTTTCAGTTGCCCAAAAAAAGATCCAACTCCTAACAGAGGCGGGGTTATCCCCGGACTCTATACACAAAGACGCAGAGAACAATTTTATTATTACCAACCAAGCGGATAAGCTGAACGTGATTGGTGCCCACTTTGCGGCAACTAATATTCAGAATGCAGATTTAGGAAAAGCCCACTTAACCAGACTGATAAAAAATAAAGTTGGCGACCTAACAAGAGAAATCCAAACTGATAAGGAGCAGGGTAGGACGGTTACCGTTTTTTCAAATCAAAACCCCGCCACTGAACCCGTTGATATAGAAATCGAGGACTACTTCACCTCCGAATCGGAACTCCTTGCGATTTTCAGAAGCTTGAACAACAAGAAATCAGCTGGCTGTGACAACGTTCCGAATATCATCTTAAAACACCTACCGCGGAAAATGATCGAAGATTATTGTATCTTATTCAATAACTTGCTGAATATCACATACTTTCCGGGTAGCTGGAAATCAGCCAAAGTCATAGCCTAGCTGAAAAGAAATAAAGATAATAAAAACCCATCTAGTTACCGTTCAATAAGCTTGCTGCCTAACATTAGTAAGATAATCGAGGTCCTGATAAATAAAGCCCTAACCAAATTTTATAAGAAAAATATATATACTAGCGATATATTGAGCCTGTTTGATCTGAATCAGACGGTTTCCAAGAAGGCAATAGCCTTCGCAGACGATCTGTTGATATACGTTATTGGAAAGAAACCTACCGTCTTAAAAAACGAACTCCAAAGCCTATTCATAAAGGTACACGGAAAGATATTTTTCGCGTATATCACTATGCCAGTATGGGCGTGAAGGCCATGCTGTATGGTATCGACAATTTTCATTCATTTTAATAGCTCGGTCAACAGACTTTTATTCAGAACTTTTTTGTATATTCACCAAAAATGATGGGCAAGGTGTCATTTGGTTCGGAAAGGCATTTAGAAACTTTTCGAAAGGGTCCCAAAAAGGGCCGAAAAAAATTGCAAAAGTTATAAACAATTTACTAAAAAAAAAAGAGGGGGAGTTCGGTTTTTTGCGAATATCTCAAAAACCATTTGAGATATTAAAAATCGCAAAAAAGATCCTAAAAGAGCAGAAAATTTCCTACTAAAAAGCCCCAAACTCTACAACCAATATTTATAATTTTAATTGTGCGGTGAAAAAAGGACTGAAATCGCGCGCGCGGCCGCCGCCTAACCTATTTTTAGTCCTTTTTTCACCGCACAATTAAAATTATAAATATTGGTTGTAGAGTTTGGGGCTTTTTTGTAGGAAATTTTCTGCTCTTTTAGGATCTTTTTTGCGATTTTGAATATCTCAAATGGTTTTTGAGATATTCGCAAAAAACCGAACTCCCCGTCTTTTTTTTTAAATAAATTGTTTATAACTTTTGCAATTTTTTTCGGCCCTTTTTGGGACCCTTCCGAAAAGTTTCTAAATGCCTTTCCGAACCAAATGACACCTTGCCCATCATTTTTGGTGAATATACAAAAAAGTTCTGAATAAAAGTCTGTTGACCGAGCTATTAAAATGAATGAAAATCGTCGATACCATACAGCATGGCCTTCATGCCCATACTGGCATAGTGATATACGCGAAAAATTTCTTTCCGTGTAACAGATTATTATAGCTCGTGGAGACTGAAAATTAACACATGCAAATGAGCAATTCCACGTCAGACCGGACAGCTTTCTGACCTCGATGTTACCGATTTCGCTATAATTTTTTTTACGGGTTCTATGAAACAAATAAATTCATCAAACAATTTTTTTTTTTTTTTTTGGCCCCTATTTTCCAAGTTACACGGGAGTGAAATTCAGGAAAAAGAGCCAAAAATCGAAAACATACTTCTCTTTAAACAGTCATATCTTCGATTGTATTCATCCTAGAGACTTCATCCAAGAACCATTTCAAAGCTATTGAATGACACTATTATAATATATTTATTTAATTTTGCGGTGACAAACAATTCTATTTGTTATAAACAAATATATTATTCAAAGTTATTTTCAAAGCAAGGGCCACGCGATAACATTCTCAAAAAAATATGAGCGTATTCCGTGATCAATTCTCTACAAAATCGTTGAGTCAATTTCATGGAGAAACGATGGACACTATATGAAAACGATTTATTTATAAGCGACGGCGCGCGCTGCCACCCAAAAACCGTACCCGAGCCGGGTCTTTCAGCGGCAGCGCGCGCCGTCACTTATAAATAAATCGTTTTCACATAGTTTCCATCGTTTCTCCATGAAATTGACTTAACGATTTTGTAGAGAATTAATCAAGGAATACGCTCATATTTTTTTGAGAATGTTATCGCGTGGCCCTTGCTTTGAAAATAACTTTGAATAATATATTTGTTTATAACAAATAGAATTGTTTGTCACCGCAAAATTAAATAAATATATTATAATAGTGTCATTCAATAGCTTTGAAATGGTTCTTGGATGAGGTCTCCAGAATGAATACAATCGAAGATATGACTGTTTAAAGAGGAGTATGTTTTCGATTTTTGGCTCTTTTTCCTGAATTTCACCTCCGTGTAACTTGGAAAATAGGGGCCAAAAAAAAAAAAAAATTGTTTGATGAATTTATTTGTTTCATAGAACCTGTAAAAAAAATTATAACGAAATCGGTGACATCGAGGTCATTTTTTGATTTATTTTGTCCGGTCTGACGTGGAATGGCTCAAATGTGAAACCGTCTTATTCAGACTAAATTTGAGCTCTCTGACAGCGGATGCAAGAAAAAACTGGAAAAGCTTCCAGATTTTTGACGGTGACCTAGACGGGCAGCAAGTGCCGTACAGAGATGCAGTAAAATACCTCGGCATTCAAATCGATTTTCAGCTTAAATTTAAGGAACATGTGACTTCACAGTTAGCCAAAGCACAAATCGCGTTAAATACGGCTAACCGTCCATTTTACTGCCAGCATCTGGATGCTAAAGTTGAAGTCTTGTGCTACTTACTTTTAATTCGACCTATAATATCATATGGCTGCCCAATCTGGTTCAACATAAGCGCGGGAATGATGGAAAAAATAAGAGTTTTCGAGCGCAAATGCTTACGAGCATGTCTAGGTGAATGGAGGTCAGCCTCGTCCCTATATATGAGACGCATTAGCAATGTGAAAATCTACAACGAAGCCAAGGTCCACCGGATTGATTGTTTCATGTTGAAATTAATACGTGACCACTTCGCCAACGCATCTGCAAATCAAGATAATAGTTTGATATCCTGGCCTATGACTATTGACCGGCTGTATACCGAGAGATCGATGCTATCGGGTTTCATTCCGCCTGAGGCCTTCACTTACCTAGACTGCAACGGTTTTATTCAAGATCGTGACAACGTGCCCACTATATACCACGTGGCGAGGGGTACGCGCGACAAAAAAAAATAACTTATATCCCAATGTTGAATTGCAGAGATAGGGTGAACGCCAACAAAATTAGATTTAACACGGCACTACCGAGTAAAGATGTTAAGGACAAACATAGGTTAAATGGTGACAAGTACTGGTGGATAAATTACAGTCGACCCTCTCAATAAAGCCGGTCAACGCGGAAAGGGGAAGAGTTTTTCTGAGAATCCTAGTTCCCCCACTCTGCACCGTCGTGCTCGCCGGCGATGTTTACACAGCAACTATTCTCAATAAGGCCGGCACCTCGTGCATATCTAAATACTGGTTTTACATTTGAAAGTATATGTAAAAAGCCAGTGCGTCGAGCGGCCTTATTGAGAATATTTGCGGATGAAATTCGAGCTCGTCTTATCTGCTTGAGAGTGGGGGAACTGCTCGACGTGCTAACCTGGGGAAGCGGCCTTATTGAGATGGGCCTTATTGGGAGGGTCGACTGTAGTACCTAGTGCGTAGGGTAACCCGAGTCTCCCGTTTTGACCCACAATGAGTAGCGGCTAGCGCAAAACTCCGACGACGCTGCAGGTTGCAGTGTAAATAGACCCTAATTAAGTGCGCATATTACCGAGCGATCAGTTTTACAAGCCTTTTCCGAATCCAATCAAAGTATACAAGCGAGGCCGCGTCAGCAGCCACCTCTGCAATAATTATGAGTGACCGTATGAAAATACAATTACCTTCTGCCATATAGCCGAGGCAAGGAACTTTTGTTCAAATATAGAATAAGTCGTGTATCGCTGGCTGTGAGCCATAACGTTCTAATTTACAATTTATATCCTGCGACAGGTTTTGGAAGTTTTTATCCTGTGTAATTTCATGTATTATTGTCTCTTTGTACATATCATGGCTTGAATAAATTTCTATTTAAAAAAAAAAAAAAGCACCGGTTATCGTCCGATCACCGAAGTTAAGCAACATTGGGCGCGGTCAGTACTTGGATGGGTGACCGCTTGGGAACACCGCGTGCCGTTGGCATCTTTTTTATTTTTCATACCATTTTCAATGCGCTCTTCTCTTTTTTTTTGCGGGTAGATCCGAGTAGAGTCTCCTGCCTTTCGCCAACGACCATACCACGTTAAAAGCACCGCTTCTCGTCCGATCACCGAAGTTAAGCAGCATTGGGCGCGGTCAGTACTTGGATGGGAGACCGCTTGGGAACACCGCGTGCCGTTGGCATCTTTTTTGTTTTCTATACCATTTTTAATGCGCTCTTCCCAGCAAACACAAAAAGTAACAGAACATAACTGTTATGTTATATTCAAGATAACAAAGTCACATTACAAATGTAACATAACGGTGACATAGCTGTTATATATTTTGGTTTCCTATGAAATTAGATTACCGTAACTAGTGTAACATAACAAATTCAGTATAACAGATGCTTGAACGTTATGTAGCATTTGATAAGACATAACAATGTTCTCACATCGCTACAATTTCATTTATTGAAGAACACTGTTATGTTTTAGTAACTGCGGATGGGTCACTATAATATATAGCATTGACCCTATATTATAGGTTATGTTCATATGCGATGATAAAAATAATGTACTATAACGTCTTCGTATGATGAATGTAAATCCCCTATTTTTTATAAGTATAATCTCATGATTCATTACGTCATGAAACGTATTACATATATACCACAGTTCTCGCCAAACACAGTTGTATTACATTTGCATAACGGTAGTGCTACGTGCGCTCACCTGCCATATTGTCTTTTTCTCACCCCGGTTATATTCACGTGGTACAATATCTGGCCGCGATTTTTCCGCGTTCTTACGCGCCCTTTCGCCATGACGCCATCACATGTCTTCTCGGGTTTCATTGCGTCCTGCTGAGTCTATAGAAAATCTGCTGATATTTTCAACAAGTGAGTACTCGAATAAAGATGATTGAAGATTATTAAACACGCTGATTCGATTTTGTTTCATTATGCATGATCTTTATATTATTCTGATTGTAATCATATTTATATATATGAATCGTGCTTAACCTATAACTATAACACGTACGTGGCATAGAACACGTTAACGATTCATCGGTCTCTTGATAATAGGTCCCGCCACACGAAAAAATGTCCACACTGCGTAAAAATTATTGTAAATATTAGAAACTGGTTATATTATAGTTATTGTCAATATATTATGATTTACAAATAATAATCCTCCGAATAATAACATATAAATATATATCGAGTTTACTTGCAGTATTTATTATATGAAACCCAGATTCATTCCAGTGTAATGAACGTATTGCTGTTATATAACAGCTACATTTATCATGTAGAGTAACAAACGTATTGCTGTTACATAACAGTTACATTTATCATAGAGTAACGAACGTATTGCTGTTATATAACAACGATAACTCATGGTGTAACAATGTTACACATTCGTTATGCACCAACTATACTACCAGTGAGTGGGAAATTCTAACTCCCATGTTAGACTGGTGTGTTACTGAGGTTACGTTACATGGTATACCATGTAGCATTACGGTTATGCAAATGTAATACAACTGTGTTTGCTGGGTATTGATAGCCGAACTTGGAAATAATAAAAAATCCCCGGGGACGACGTTCCAAAAATTGTTGGGAATTGTTAATAACTAATCGAAGACGCGCGGAGGTACGAACTGCTCGGAAAAAATATTACAAGCGAAATTCAAAATGAGATTTGGTAGACGTACTCAGTATTGATAGCCGAACTTGGAAATAATAAAAAATCCCCGCGGACGACATTTGAAAAATTGTTAGGAATTGTTGATAACTAATAGAAGACGCGCGGAGGTACGAACTGCTCAGAAAAGTTGTTGCGAGCGAATTTCGAGATGAGATTTGGTAGACGTACTCAGTATTGATAGCCGAACTTGGAAATAATAAAAAATCCCCGGGGACGACGTTCAAAAAATTGTTAGGAATTGTTAATAACTAATCAAAGACGCGCGGGGGTACAAACTGCTCGGAAAAATTATTACAAGCGAATTTCGAGATGAGATTTGGTAGACGCACCCAGTAATGATACTTGAACCTGGCATTATTGAAAAATCCCCGGGGACGACGTTCCAAATATTGTTAGGAATTGTTAATAACTAATCGAAGACGCGCGGGGGTACGAACTGCTCGGAAAAGTTATGACGAACGAATTTCGAGATGATATTTGATAGACGTACTCAGAATTGATAGCCGAACTTGGAAATGATAAAAAATCCCCAGGGACGACGTTCAAAAAATTGTTAGGAATTGTTGATGACTAATCGAAGACGCGCGGAGGTACGAACTGCTCGGAAAAGTTATTACAAGCGAATTTCAAAATTAGATTTGGTAGACGTACTCAGTATTGATAGTCAAACTTAGAAATGATAAAAAATACCCGCGGACGACGTTCAAAAAATTGTTAGGAATTGTTAATAACTAATCGAAGACGCGCGGAGGTACGAACTGCTCGAAAAAGTTATGACAAGCGAATTTCGAGATGAGATTTGGTAGACGTACTCAGTATTGATAGCCGAACTTGGAAATAATAAAAAATCCCCGCGGACGACATTCAAAAAATTGTTAGGAATTGTTGATAACTAATAGAAGACGCGCGGAGGTACGAACTGCTCAGAAAAGTTGTTGCGAGCGAATTTCGAGATGAGATTTGGTAGACGTACTCAGTATTGATAGCCGAATTCGGGAATAATAAAAAATCCCCGGGGACGACGTTCAAAAAATTGTTAGGAATTGTTAATAACTAATCGAAGACGCGCGGGGGTACGAACTGCTCGGAAAAGTTGTTGCAAGCGAATTTCAAGATGAGATTTGGTAGACGACCCAGTAATGATACCCAAACCTGGGAATAATAAAAAATCCCCGGGGACGACGTTCAAGAAATTGTTAGGAATTGTTAATAACTAATAGAAGACGCGCGGGGGTACGAACTGCTCGGAAAAGTTGTTGCGAGCGAATGTCAAGATGAGATTTGGTAAACGTACCCAATAATGATACCCAAACTGGGAAATAATAAAAAATCCCCGGGGACGACGTTCAAAAAATTGTTAGAAATTTTTGATAATTAATCGAAGACGCGCGGAGGTACGAACTGCTCAGAAAAGTTGTTGCGAGCGAATTTCGAGATGAGATTTGGTAGACGCACCCAGTAATGATACTTGAACCTGGTATTATTGAAAAATCCCCGGGGACGACGTTCCAAAAATTGTTAGGAATTGTTAATAACTAATCGAAGACGCGCGGGGGTACGAACTGCTCGGAAAAGTTATGACGAACGAATTTCGAGATGATATTTGATAGACGTACTCAGAATTGATAGCCGAACTTGGAAATGATAAAAAATCCCCAGGGACGACGTTCAAAAAATTGTTAGGAATTGTTAATAACTAATCGAAGACGCGCGGGGGTACGAACTGCTCGGAAAAGTTATGACGAACGAATTTCGAGATGATATTTGATAGACGTACTCAGAATTGATAGCCGAACTTGGAAATGATAAAAAATCCCCAGGGACGACGATCAAAAAATTGTTAGGAATTGTTGATGACTAATCGAAGACGCGCGGAGGTACGAACTGCTCGGAAAAGTTATTACAAGCGAATTTCAAAATGAGATTTGGTAGACGTACTCAGTATTGATAGTCAAGCTTGGAAATGATAAAAAATACCCGCGGACGACGTTCAAAAAATTGTTAGGAATTGTTAATAACTAATCGAAGACGCGCGGAGGTACGAACTGCTCGAGAAAGTTATGACAAGTGAATTTCGAGATGAGATTTGGTAGACGTACTCAGTATTGATAGCCGAACTTGGAAATAATAAAAAATCCCCGCGGACGACATTCAAAAAATTGTTAGGAAATGTTGATAACTAATAGAAGACGCGCGGAGGTACGAAGTGCTCAGAAAAGTTGTTGCGAGCGAATTTCGAGATGAGATTTGGTAGACGTACTCAGTATTGATAGCCGAACTTGGAAATAATAAAAAATCCCCGGGGACGACGTTCAAAAAATTGTTAGGAATTGTTGATAACTAATCGAAGACGCGCGGGGGTACAAACTGCTCGGAAAAATTATTACAAGCGAATTTCGAGATGAGATTTGGTAGACGTACTCAGTATTGATAGCCGAACTTGGAAATAATAAAAAATCCCCGGGGACGACGTTTAAAAAATTGTTAGCAATTGTTAATAACTAATCAAAGACGCGCGGAGGTACGAACTGCTCGGAAAAGTTGTTGCCAGCGAATTTCGAGATGAGATTTGATAGACGTACCCAGTAATGATACTTGAACCTGGCATTATCGAAAAATCCCCGGGGACGACGTTCAAAAAATTGTTAGGAATTGTTATTAACTAATAGAAGACGCGCGGAGGTACAAACTGCTCGGAAAAAATATTACAAGCGAATTTCAAAATGAGATTTGGTAGACGTACTCAGTATTGATAGCCAAACTTGGAAGTAATAAAAAATCCCCGGGGACGACGTTCCAAAAATTGTTGGGAATTGTTAATAACTAATAGAAGACGCGCGGAGGTACGAACTGCTCGGAAAAGTTATTACAAGCGAATTTCAAGATGAGATTTGGTAGACGTACTCAGTATTGATGCCCAAACCTGGAAATAATGAAAAATCCCCGGGGACGACGTTCAAAAAATTGTTAGGAATTGTTCATAACTAATCGAAGACGCGCGGGGGTACGAACTGCTCGGAAAAGTTATGACAAGCAAATTCTTCGTCTTCGATTAGTTATTAACAATTCCTAACAAATTTTTGAACGTCGTCCCCGGGGATTTTGTATCATTTCCAGGTTCGGGTATCAATTCTGAGTACGTCTACCAAATCTCATCTCGAAATTCGCTTGTCATAACTTTTCCGAGCAGTGCGTACCCCCGCGCGTCTTCGATTAGTTATTAACAATTCCTAACAATTTTTTGAACGTCGTCCCCGGGGATTTTTTATTATTTCCAGGTTTGGGTATCATTACTGAGTACGTCTACCAAATCTCATCTCGAAATTCGCTTGTAATAATTTTTCCGAGCAGTTTGTACCTCCGCGCGTCTTCGATTAGTTATCAACGATTCCTAACAATTTTTTGAACGTCGTCCCTGGGGATTTTTTATTATTCCCAGGTTTGGGTATCATTACTGGGTACGTCTACCAAATCTCATCTTGAAATTCGCTCGCAACAACTTTTCCGAACAGTTCGTACCTCCGCGCGTCTTCGATTAGTTATCAACAATTCCTAACAATTTTTTGAATGTCGTCCCCGGAGATTTTTATTATTTCCAAGTTCGGCCATCATTACTGGGTATGTCTACCAAATCTCATCTCGAAATTCGCTCGCAACAACTCTTCCGAGCAGTTCATACCTCCGCGCGTCTTCTATTAGTTATCAACAATTCCTAACAATTTTTTGAACGTCGTCCCCGGGGATTTTTCGATAATGCCAGGTTCAAGTATCATTACTGGGTACGTCTATCAAATCTCATCTCGAAATTCGCTGGCAACAACTCTTCCGAGCAGTTCGTACCTCCGCGCGTCTTTGATTAGTTATTAACAATTTCTGATAATTTTTTGAACGTCGTCCCCGGGGATTTTTTATTATTCCCAGGTTTGGGTATTATTACTGGGTACGTCTACCAAATCTCATCTTGAAATTCGCTCGCAACAACTTTTCCGAGCAGTTCATACCTCCGCGCGTCTTCTATTAGTTATCAACAATTCCTAACAATTTTTTGAACGTCGTCCCCGGGGATTTTTCGATAATGCCAGGTTCAAGTATCATTACTGGGTACGTCTATCAAATCTCATCTCGAAATTCGCTGGCAACAACTCTTCCGAGCAGTTCGTACCTCCGCGCGTCTTTGATTAGTTATTAACAATTTCTAATAATTTTTTGAACGTCGTCCCCGGGGATTTTTTATTATTCCCATGTTTGGGTATCATTACTGGGTACGTCTACCAAATCTCATCTTGAAATTCGCTCGCAACAACTTTTCCGAGCAGTTCGTACCTCCGCGCGTCTTCGATTAGTTATTAACAATTGCTAACAATTTTTTGAACGTTGTCCCCGGCGATTTTTTATCATTTCCAAGTTCGGCTATCAATTCTGAGTACGTCTACCAAATATCATCTCGAAATTCGCTTGTAATAACTTTTCCGAGCAGTTCGTACTTACCCGCGTCTTCTATTAGTTATTAACAATTCCTAACAATTTCTTGAACGTTGTCCCCGGGGATTTTTTATTATTTCCAAGTTCGGCTAATAATACTGAGTACGTCTACCAAATCTCATCTCGAAATTCGCTTGTAATAACTCTTTCGAGCAGTTCGTACCTCCGCGCGTCTTCGATTAGTTATCAACAATTCCCAACAATTTTTGGAATGTCGTCCCCGGGGATTTTTCAATAATGCCAGGTTCAAGTATCATTACTGGGTGCGTCTACCAAATTTTATCTCGAAATTCGCTCGCAACAACTTTTCTGAGCAGTTCGTACCTCCGCGCGTCTTCGATTAATTATTAACAATTTCTAACAAGTTTTTGAACGTCGTCCCCGGGGATTTTTTATTATTTCCAAGTTTGGGTATCATTATTGGGTACGTCTAACAAATCTCATCTTGAAATTCGCTCGCAACAACTTTTCCGAGCAGTTCGTACCTACGCGCGTCTTCTATTAGTTATTCACAATTCCTAACAATTTCTTGAACGTCGTCCCCGGGGATTTTTTATTATTTCCAGGTTTGGGTATCATTACTGGGTCGTCTACGAAATCTCATCTTGAAATTCGCTCGCAACAACTTTTCCGAGCAGTTCGTACCTCCGCGCGTCTTCGATTAGTTATTAACAGTTCCTAACAATTTTTTGAACGTCGTCCCCGGGGATTTTTTATTATTTTCAAGTTCAGCTATCAATATTGAGTACGTCTACCAAATCTCATCTCGAAATTCGCTTGTAATAATTTTTCCGAGCAGTTCGTACCCCCGCACGTCTTCGATTAGTTATTAACAATTCCTAACAATTTTTTGAACGTCGTCCCCGGAGATTTTTTTATTATTTCCAAGTTCGGCTATCAATACTGAATACGTCTAACAAATCTCATCTCGAAATTCGCTCGCAACAACTTTTCCGAGCAGTTCGTACCTCCGCGCGTCTTCTGTTAGTTATCAACAATTCCTGACAATTTTTGAACGTCGTCCGCGGGGATTTTTTATTATTTCCAAGTTCGGCTATCAATACTGAGTACGTCTACCAAATCTCATCTTGAAATTCGCTTGTAATAACTTTTCCGAGCAGTTCGTACCTCCGCGCGTCTTCGATTAGTTATCAACAATTCCCAACAATTTTTGGAATGTCGTCCCCGGGGATTTTTCAATAATGCCAGGTTCAAGTATCATTACTGGGTGCGTCTACCAAATTTTATCTCGAAATTCGCTCGCAACAACTTTTCTGAGCAGTTCGTACCTCCGCGCGTCTTCGATTAATTATTAACAATTTCTAACAATTTTTTGAACGTCGTCCCCGGGGATTTTTCATTATTTCCAAGTTTGGGTATCATTATTGGGTACGTCTAACAAATCTCATCTTGAAATTCGCTCGCAACAACTTTTCCGAGCAGTTCATATCTACGCGCGTCTTCTATTAGTTATTCACCATTCCTAACAATTTCTTGAACGTCGTCCCCGGGGATTTTTTATTATTTCCAGGTTTGGGTATCATTACTGGGTCGTCTATCAAATCTCATCTTGAAATTCGCTCGCAACAACTTTTCTGAGCAGTTCGTACCTCCGCGCGTCTTCGATTAGTTATTAACAATTCCTAACAATTTTTTGAACGTCGTCCCCGGAGATTTTTTATTATTTCCAAGTTCAGCTATCAATACTGAGTACGTCTACCAAATCTCATCTCGAAATTCGCTTGTTATAATTTTTCCGAGCAGTTCGTACCCCCGCACGTCTTCGATTAGTTATTAACAATTCCTAACAATTTTTTGAACGTCGTCCCCGGAGATTTTTTTATTATTTCCAAGTTCGGCTATCAATACTGAATACGTCTAACAAATCTCATCTCGAAATTCGCTCGCAACAACTTTTCCGAGCAGTTCGTACCTCCGCGCGTCTTCTATTAGTTATTAACAATTCCTGACAATTTTTGAACGTCGTCCGCGGGGATTTTTTATTATTTCCAAGTTCGGCTATCAATACTGAGTACGTCTACCAAATCTCATCTTGAAATTCGCTTGTAATAATTTTTCCGAGCAGTTCGTACCTCCGCGCGTCTTCTATTAGTTATTAACAATTCCCAACAATTTTTTGAACGTCGTCCCCGGGGATTTTTCATTATTTCCAAGTTTGGGTATCATTATTGGGTACGTCTAACAAATCTCATCTTGAAATTCGCTCGCAACAACTTTTCCGAGCAGTTCATACCTACGCGCGTCTTCTATTAGTTATTCACCATTCCTAACAATTTCTTGAACGTCGTCCCCGGGGATTTTTTATTATTTCCAGGTTTGGGTATCATTACTGGGTCGTCTATCAAATCTCATCTTGAAATTCGCTCGCAACAACTTTTCCGAGCAGTTCGTACCTCCGCGCGTCTTCGATTAGTTATTAACAATTCCTAACAATTTTTTGAACGTCGTCCCCGGAGATTTTTCATTATTTCTAAGTTCAGCTATCAATACTGAGTACGTCTACCAAATCTCATCTCGAAATTCGCTTGTTATAATTTTTCCGAGCAGTTCGTACCCCCGCACGTCTTCGATTAGTTATTAACAATTCCTAACAATTTTTTGAACGTCGTCCCCGGAGATTTTTTTATTATTTCCAAGTTCGGCTATCAATACTGAATACGTCTAACAAATCTCATCTCGAAATTCGCTCGCAACAACTTTTCCGAGCAGTTCGTACCTCCGCGCGTCTTCTATTAGTTATTAACAATTCCTGACAATTTTTGAACGTCGTCCGCGGGGATTTTTTATTATTTCCAAGTTCGGCTATCAATACTGAGTACGTCTACCAAATCTCATCTTGAAATTCGCTTGTAATAACTTTTCCGAGCAGTTCGTACCTCCGCGCGTCTTCTATTAGTTATTAACAATTCCCAACAATTTTTTGAACGTCGTCCCTGGGGATTTTTCGATAATGCCAGGTTCGGGTATCATTACTGGGTACGTCGTCCCCGTCACTGTCTCCTGCTCAATTAAAATTCTAATGAACTATTCTTTGCACCATTTTTGGACCAAGCGGCTCTGAACCTCACTTCACTGAAAATTCGACGGCCGTGAGACGAGGCGGATCTAACTTCATGCGGCATGGTTCTATTCTACTGTTCGGAATTTGAAGCTAGATAATCGTTAAAATACCAATATTTAACATTTTTTTTCTCAACGACATCGGAATCGAATGAAATTTTCAACCGGTCCTCTGTATTCAAAATTAAATAATTTTCATTTAAAAAAAAATAAAAATCAACTTCCGTTTTTTTTTCTCGAATTAACCATTTTTGTACCGCAAAAACCATAATGGTCACATGAACATCGTATTTTTCTTCAGATCGGGCATCAAAAACCATTGAAGAAGAAAAAAAGAAAAAACCCGATATCACCTCGCAAACCCTTCAAAAAAATACCGTCCACCTTATAATTGTCACCCTGTATATATAAGTACACTTCCATATATATCAACATCACTCCCGTGCTCGCTCCCGTGCCTACGCTATACAGCGTATGGGTAAAAAAGTTCGACTTTGTCAGGTTGAAGGTCTCAAACTAAGAACCTTGGAGCTTTGGGCCTACGGAGACTTTTGTTCTACGTGTCAAGGACTATCATTATACGGAGTTTAGGAAAAATTAGCCGAAAGCCATTGCTCATAAGGATTCTGCGGGGTCCTTTCAAAGTAATTCCACATCAATCGGAAATCATTAAAATCATTGAAGTCAATGCAATCATTGAAATCACCGACTTTTTCCTTCGAAATCGTCCTGTGAAGACAACTTGAAATCATTTGGAACCATGAAGTCAAATTCATGTGTTTGAATTCGGCGGTTGGGCCATCTATTGAGAGAACATTTCCATGTCTTTTAACAAACAAATAGTACATTAAGCTGTTAGCGAGAGAGATGAGCGATTTTGATGAGGGTGAAGTTTGCTGCACGAGCGAAGCGAGGGCAGCTTCACCCGAATCAAAATCGCGCCTCTCTCCCGAACGACTTACGATACTTTTTCTCATACATGCATCAAATTAACCCCATTTCAAGCATGTCTTACGAGAGAGAAGACTCACATATCTCATTCGGCCGTAATATGTGGTCGTCGCATGCGCTTTCACGCGATTTGGTTAGGTATGAAGCCTAAGAAGCAAAAGTGCGCGTAGGCATGATAATTTGAACGCATTAGTACATGATGCTGTGAGGGTGACATACGCGATTTTGATTCGGGTGAAGTTTGCTGCCCAAGCGAAGCGAGGGCAGCTACACCCGAATCAAAATCGCGCCTGTCTCCCTGACAGCTTCATGTAATGCGTTCATATCATGCCTATGACGCGCACTTATACTCCCTAGGGTTGATAAGTAACCAAATCGCGTGACTGCGCATGCGTCGACAACATATGACGGCCGAGGGAGATATGTGCGTCTTCTGTCCCGTAAGACACGCTCGATATGGGGTTATTTTAACGCATGTAGGATAAAAAGGTCGTTAACTACACATTAACGACTGGCGTTAACCAACGCCAAAAGATCGAGAATTGCTGCCGAGTCTATACTATACACTGAGAGAAGTTTTTATTTGATAGTAATAAAAGTGTAATGAATATTCATAAAAATTTTATTAATATTTAATCAAATTTAATCATCAAATATTGAATTAGGTTATGATGTATATCTAATTAAAAATCACAATTATCAACTACTAAAATATAATTTCATAATAAAGTTGTTGTTTATTTGTTATAAATACTATAAATTTACCAAAAGTTTAGTATGAAAATGAGAAAAGTCATATTAAGAGAAAGTTACAAATATCAATTTATATTTCATTATTTCAATTAAATTTTATCAAGAGACTCGATAGAGTCTCGCGCCAAGTACATTAAAAAAAAAATTTTTCAAGCGCGAGACTCAACGAGTCTATATACCCGAGAGGCAACTACCCTACCCTACTGAAAATCTTGGCATGATATCTGATGTGAGATCTCATATAAGATGTGATGTGAGCTTATATGAGATCTAATATCAGCTCAAACGAGAACTGATGAAGCACTCACCTCAGATTGTCGTAACGAAATTGAACAGGTTTTTCATACTAGATCTTATTTGAGTCTCATGTCAGATCCCAAGTCAGATCTCCTGTCAGACTGGAAAAGTTTAAAAAATATAAAGCAAAAAAAAATTTCTGTGCTGCAGGACTTGAACTCAGGACCTTCGACTTCGTAGGCTTTTACCTTACCACTGCGCCACGACATTACTTATAAAGCAAAGAATTTTCTACGTATATATTGAGTGACTACGACCATTAACTGAAAATGAAACTCAATGTATACGTAAAAAATTCTCAGTTTTACAACCAATGTCGTGGCGCATTGGTAAGGTAAGAGTCTACGAAGTGGAAGGTCCTGAGTTCAAGTCCTGCAGCACAGAAAATTTTTTTTTCTCCATAAACTTTTTCAATCTGACAGGAGAACTGACTTGAGATCTGACATGAGACTCAAATAAGATCTAGTATGAAAACCCTGTTCAATTTCGTTACGACAATCTGAGTTGAGTGCTTTATCAGTTCTCGCTTGAGCTGATATCAGATCTCATACAAGCTCACATCACATCTTATATGAGATCTCATATCACATCTCATGCCACGATTTTCAGTAGGGTAACCTATACCGCGAATTAGTATCTTTGTTTTCTTTCACCTCACAACATACACGAATTAAAACTAATTTAATCCAGGATGTGGGCATGAAAAGCTTTCATTTGAGCCCTAGATCGGTTAAATCGGTGTCCGGAGTGCTGAGATATAATTAACTACAGATTCTGATACCCCGTTTCCTCGTACAATGTTTCTCCTTCGTCTTCGTCTTCAGACCAAGATTCATTTACACTAAAACCATTCCCATAAAATCACATAGAAGGGAAAATCTACACAAAAGTTGTATAGAGTGGCGTTAGTACGACAGTCACGACGCAGTCAGCGCTGGTATCGCAGACAGAAACCGTCTGCAACACTAGCAGACGCATAACGGACGCAAAGCAGACGCGTGTTGTCATTTCATATTTTCGAATCCGAATAAAGGAAATAAAAGAAAGTACAAGCAATGATTAATACAAAATTTGAAGGTACAAAAACTAGTGAATACCCACCAAAAGCCCCTTAGGTGCAAAAACCTTACGCCAAGTACATTAGTTTCGATAGGTTAATCTTAAATCCTACGATCTTGAGATTTTGAGGTTATGCGAATTGATTGACGTGTAAAATTCATGATAATAAATAAAATAACAATCGTGAACGGATAATTTTACGATTAGGTTTACCTTGCATGACACAAGACTGTCAGATGACTATTAACTGACCATTACCTCTAGATTTTGTTCACTTATACATTGTAGAATTGGCCTATATTCATTTATGAATGTAATTATCGGAGGAAACGTTTTTTTTTTTTTAGAGATTCCAATTATTTAGCACGTTACCGCCTGAGGAAGTCTGACAATAGAAAATCAAGAGAATATGTTGAAGTTGAAAAATATCAGGATAGCCTGATTTGATATAAGGACGGCATGGAGCCAGACCAAGAAAGCCGAGTTCAAGCGTTGCATTGCTACGAATTCCACTTTAAGCTCTCTGTTAGGCTCATCTTTAAAGGCTCGTCAGCTCAGACCCAAATTGTGCGTCAACGTTATGCGTTGGATCCCGACGAGTTCTATGTCTATCTCGGTATACTCTAGTCCAAACGAGACTGTAAGTCGACGTTGTGCGTTGGACTCCGATAGTCTTTATTCTACACTCAGCGACAACGTAGTGCCTTGACCTTCGGTGAAGATAATTTTTAATCCATTTTTTACAAGTAGCTTAGATTCTCCGCTCGGAACGATAATCAAATTCAGATTAGTGCTATTGCGACAAATGGTTAGAATGAAAATACCTATTCAATATTAAAGAAATGATCAATAGACTTCCTGTTTCTCAGATGATAGAGATTTGTATTTAATCATGAAAATTATAATAACCATTTATTTCTCATTTATATTTATTTATTAAATCCAAATACCGTCAACGTCCCGTTACCGGACAGTTAAGGCTGACGTCCCAATGGCCGGACATCCATGCTAAATCGTATTTCTGTCTCTCTTGCACGCACTTTCTGCCTGGCAACTGGGACCTGTCCGGACATTAGGACGTTCACGGTACTTTTTTTTATTACTGGTAAATAAAAACTTCTCTCGGTGTATCCAACTCATGAACAACGTGCAGAATATTCGGTTGTAAACTGTGTATTGCCGAATATCGAAAGACAATGTCTCCGCCATTGATTACTGATTGTGTCAATTTGAAAGTACCTGAAGATATCCACCACAAGGTAAAAAATTATTTGTAGGAGTTTTTTTCTTTCTCTTTTTGTACTTTTCTGAAGAATCCACATCAGAGAGGGAACGTTCGGCTAAATGTAATTTGAAAAAAAAAAATTCACAGATGAGTTTGATGAGTTCAGCACAGTGAGCCACTGTGTGGCTGTACATTTCTATATGAGTCAATCCACGTCAAGCGGGACACCTTTTTGACCGCATTTTCTTCAAAATCGTCCTAATTTTTTTGACATATTTTCTGGGCAAAATGAATGCATGAAACATTTTTTTTTTTTTTAACTAGAAGGGCTTAGAATCTACAAGGGGTTGAATTTTCGAAAAAACCACCAAAAATCGGAATCGCGCTCTCCTTGAAACGTTAATATCTCCGGTTCCCTTTGTCGTACAGACATCACCAAAAACTCATTTTTAAGCTCTTGAATCGCACTTTCATATGACGCATTTTAAATTCATGTTATAAACTATCTTCTATTTGTTATTAACAATTATATTTTTTAAACGCGATTTTCGAGATGACGATCACCTTCGAAAATTCTGAAAAAAATACGAGCGTGTTCCTTGATTCATTCTCTACAAAATCTTTGAGTTTCAATATGGAACTCCGATGGAAACTATATATTTAAAAAGCGATTGATCCGTGCGGGACGTCGCGCGCGACTGTCTACGCGGGCGCGCCGAGACCGAGAGAGGCTCGTTTGCTTTACATGCAAAAAATATAGGGAAGCATATTATATGTTCAAATTCATCAAATCTATATTGATTTACGGAATTATTTATTCACTGAGAAAACTGTATTTTTCCACTGACAATATTTATTGTTCTGACAACAAAACTTGGTATTGCTTTACTAACGATACATAGTATTTTTCTCAGAACTATACGTACGGCGACGCAGCGTATTATTTTCATAACCGGTATTTTGCTGAGAGCAATACGTATTTTGACTACAACTAAACTCGCTCGGTAATACTTGGTATTTTGATAGGAAAAATACTTTTTTCTCAGTTTTCGATTTCATGCTGAATACTCGACTTAAAATTACAAAAACATAATTATGGAGGTATACACTTGACTAAAGCCTCGAAAATAACTGGTGAATATAATGTATTCACTTATAGTCAAGTGTGTACCTCCATATTTATATTCTTGTAATTTTAAGTCGAGTATTCAGCATAAAATCGAACAAATAATTCCACAAATTGATGGATTTGATGAATTTGAACATATTATATTCCCCCCTGTATTCTTTGCATGTAAAGCAATCGAGCCTCAGTCCCGGTGCGCCCGCGTAGAAAGTCGCGCGCGACGTCCCGCACGGATCAATCGCTTTTTAAATATAGTTTCCATCGGAGTTCTATCTTAAAACTTAAAGATTTTGTAGATAATGAATCAAGGAACACGCTCGTATTTTTTGGAGAATTTTCGAAGGTGGTAGTCCTCTCGAAAATCTTGTTTGAAAAATATAATTGGTAATAACAAATAGAGAATCGTTTATTGAATAAATTTAAGATTCATAACATCAAAGTGCGATTCAAGAACTTCAAAATAGGTTTTTTTTTATGTATGTACGATAAAGGGAACTGGAGATATCAACGTTTGAGATAGTACATGCGCTACAGTCCCCCAAACGTGGGTTTCAGAGAAGATTTTGAATACTATCCGATGGGAAAAAAAATCTGAAAACAATCAAGCATGTAGAAGATCCTCGGGAGATTGATTTTGCATAATAATAATTCAAAAAAAGTTATCAACAAATTGATGGAAAAAAAAACTGTTCAAGAAATTAGCTGGTGACCCAACTTTTGTTTTAGGTGAAAATGATTTGTCAATTTTTCTAAATAGGGTGACAGGTCCAGTAGACGGACACTTAAGAGTTTTCTGAAGTTTACATTGCGAGTACTCAATAATTTTTGCATCAAAATACAGTTGAGAATCGATATCTTCTAGAGGAATAGTTGAATTACTTAATTCATCAGTGTTTAGATCATGCAAATTACGATAAAACGTTGAAAATACTGAAAATCTCACGTGTGACTAGATTTCCCAGTAGGTGGACACTCTAACCAATAAATGGACAGTCCGTAGACCAGTACATGGACGGGTGTAAATAATCATGCATATTAGAATATTTTTATTTTTTTGCTGCATTTAATGCCATAATTGGAACAAAATCATTTGAGGAACAATAAGTTAACATAAAATTGAACAGTATTCTCAGTTTCAAATAGAATTTCGGAACCCGACGAACCCGACTCATACGGTTATTTTATTAAGATTTCTGCATCTGCAAAAATAAACTTTAGCAAGCCGTAATTTATAAAGGTTTACGAGGTTTACTCTTAACGAAAAATTCTATTAGACTTTTTTCTTCCTCCTTTGATTATCCGATGGCGATATTTTTTAGTTTCTCTTTCAGACTATTTTTCTCAGAGAAAAATTCAATGAGACTTTTTTCTTCCTCTTTCGATAATCTGATGACGATATTCTTTAGTTGTTTTTTCAATTTTTTTTCTCAAACCGCGAACCCCGTTTTCACGTGAATTATTCAAGTCAGATCACGTGAATTACTCAAGAATGATCATTGAATCATTCCAAAGTCAGATCTTGCCCTCAGAATAATTCACGTGAAAACAGAGTTGGAGCGGTTTGAAAAACAAAAAAAAAAAAATATCACCATCAGATAGTCGAAAGCGGAAGAAAATAGTCTCATAGAATTTTTCCCTGAGAATGACCGTTTCGAAGTTACGTCGTGCTGAAATACTAATTAACGGAAAAACGGCGTTAGCATCGATCTGAAAAAAAAACTAAAAAATTTCGCTATCAGATAATCAAAAGAGGAAGAAAAAAGTATCACAGAATTTTTCGCTCAGAGTAAACCTTCACAAGTCACGACTTGCTAAAGTTAATTTTTGCAGATGCAGAAATCTTGAGGGTTATATTCATTTTTTGTAGATTTTTAACTTCACAAGAACATTATTGATGATAGAGGTGTGAAAGGTTTCGATTTTTTACAAAATTTTTAATGTGACATTCATTCTTAATCAAGGAACTATCAAGATTGATGATATCAAACTCGTCCATCTACTGGTTTGAGTTTGGGAAATTTATACCAGCACATGGACAGACGGTTTTTGAATATTTTGAGTCCTTTTCTCAGTATATCCGATTATGTAATGATAAATTAACAATAACTGAATAGTTTGACATACAACTCACCTTTATCTGGTACCTATAGAAGTGTTTATTCGCTAAATCAAACTTTGTTTACATGCTGCAGCTTTAAGTACGATCGGCTGATTAGCGGTTGCTCTGACAGAACCGTCCTATAATGAATTTTTTTCAGCGGTAGCAAAGATAATTCGACTAAGTATTCGAATGTATGTGTAATGTTCAAGGTTTCATTTTGTCAATGAAATTAATTTAGTGAAAATAAGATTATTTGTTTTTTCCAAATAAGAGTTTAAAGTTCGTTCTGCCCGCCTACTGGTTAGTGTCCCGCTACTGGACCTGTCACCCTACGTATGAATTTGTAAAGAATTTTGTTAAATGTTTGAAAATTGCAATTTGTCAGGTACGAAAAAAGCGAAAAAACGCAATTTTCAAAAATTTAACAAAATTCGTCAAAAATTCATACGTATTTAGAAAAATTGACAAAGCATTTTCACCTAAAAAAAAGTTGGGTCACCGGCTAATTTCTTGAACAGTTTAATTATTATTATTTTCAGTGCGAGTATAATGCGATTTTATCAACATAATGATGCGTAGGTCAGGTCATCTGACAATAATATACGTCTAATATCGTATTCTTTTTTTTTTTTTTCCACCATTATCAATTAATAATTTTCTGCCTAGGCGTTGGTTAATCATGAGTTTAACCAGCCTGGCTCTACGCGAGATTCGATTCAGGCCCAAATGAGGGTCTGTAGGCTCTACGAGCGATTCAGTTCAGGCCGAAGGGAGGGTCCGTAGAGTCTGCGCGAGATCGATTTAGGCCGAAAGGAGGGTTAGGAGGGTCAACGTGAGCGTTTATACGAGGTTCAACTGGGTTGAAAGGAGGTTCTGTTACACCCTCCAAGACCTCCTTTGAATGAAAATGTTCAATTTCTGACACTTTTGTAGGTTCAAGTGGAGTCTGACATTAAACGTACCAAACCTCCTTTGACTCCTCGATTCTCCCAAGATTTGACAGACTCTCGACGAACTACGAGGTTTAAAGGAGTTTCAAAGCAGGCCTGAAAATTCGACTCGGGATGTACTCCCACACGGCACGAAATATTTCAGAAATATTTAGAAATGTTACAACATTTCAGATTCATAACATAACTTCAGGAATATGTCTGAAGCGTTTCAGCAACATTCCAAATGACATATATCATTTTCGACATTTCTGAAACGTTTCAGAAATATATCGATTGCAGTATAACATTTCAATATTCCCGTAATATTTCCGAAATACGTCGATTGCAATATATCATTTTCGATATTTCTGAAACGTTTCCGAAATGTGTCAATTGCAATATAAAACTTTCGATATTTTGGAAATATTTCTGGAATGTGTCAATTGCAATACAACATGTTCAATATTTCCGAAATATGTCAATTGCAATACAACATTTCCAGAATTCTCGAAATGTTTCAGCAACATTCCAAATGACGTATCGCGTTTTCAATATTTCAGGAACGGTTCCGAAATATGTCAATTGCAACATATCATTTCCAGAATTTTAGAAATTTTTCATCAACATTCCAAATGACATACATCATTTTCGATATTTCTGGAACGTTTCCGAAATGTGTCAATTGCAACACAACATTTCCAGATTTTTTTTATATGTCACAGCAACATTTCAGTTCATCCATCCATCATTTTCTCAAGACAATGTTAATGTCTAACTTTCTGCAGAACTTTGTGAAATAGTATATTACTCACCTAGGGAGGGAAAGTAGGCTAACCCAAACTGCGTGTGAGATTGACACCCGAGCCGAAGGCGAGGGTGACAAAAACGCAGTTTGGGATGGCCTTTTTCACTCCCGTGTGAGGTATACTATTTTTCACCACCCCCTGCATCGGAAAGAACGACTTCCCGCTCACGCAAGGGAGCGAAAGTCGTACTTTCCGTGCAGGTGTGGTGAAAAATATATGATACTTCAACTCAATTTCTTCATTGTTCTGGAAGAAATAATATATAGGAAAAATTTACAATACATGCTAAGTGGCGGTCTAGCGTAGTGGTTAAGGCGTGAGATTCATAATGCGAACACCGTGAGCGTCCCGGTTCAAACCCCGGTCAGGATTTAGAAATTGGAGCACCGTCGAAATGCGTTTTTCTTCATATAGGTGATTTAATATAGGTACAATTAACCTATAACAGTGATATCTGACAGCGGAAATATGGAAAATCGTATTTTTTTCAATTTTCATTTCTCATTTCTAGTGTTCATCCACGCGATATCCGCATATTACTGAAAGATTTCTGGTATATTACTGGAAGATTTCTGGTATATATTTCTGAAATATTACCACGTATTACTGGAAGATTTCTGGTATATTACTGGAAGATTTCTGGTATACATTTATGAAATATTACTAAAATATTTCTGATATGTAACCGACATATTTCTGAAATATTTCTGATACATGTCAGCTATATAACGTTAGTTATATATGCGGACATGGACATATTTCTGACATATTTCTGAAATGTCACAATGAAATATGTCATGTACCGAATGAAACATTTATGAAACATTTCTGAAATATTTCGTGCCGTGTGGGCTACCTTAACGGAGAGCGTGACTCCGATTGTCGGTGGTTTTTTCGTAAGTTCAAACCCTTGTAGCTTCTAAGCCCTACCGATTCGCTTTCACTATCTATGTTTTTCATTTCTGTTGTATGTTCTTTTACCACATTTTCTTCGATAAAGGGTTCATGGTTATTTTCGTTATTTTTGACCGGGATGTCTACCGCGGAGTTTTGCATACTTTCATGATTTTGCTCGGTTATTCTTACGTCTTGACTTTTGAATATGTTTTTCGTGCCTGTTTTCCGTAATCTGTATGCCTTTGACTCGAGCGAATAACCTACTACTACTGCTTCTACACCTTTCGGATCAAACTTCGATATACCTGGGCCTTTGTTTAATACTATAGCTTCTGAACCAAATTTTCTTAAAAATCTAACGTTATGCTCTTTTCCTGTCCACATTTCTATTGGAGTTTTGGTTGGGCACCTACTTCTTAAGAACGCTGCAGTGCTTATTGCTTCTGCCCATAACGATTTGGGTAAACCTGAGTCGATTAACAATGTTCCTGCCTTAGACCATATAGAATGGACTGGGCATTGCCTATGCTGAGGTATTGTACGGTTTGCTGCCGAGTAAAGCAAAAGAGATGGAAGACACCACGCCGTTGTTAAGAGAGAGACGAGGTGCTCTATCTACAGAGTAAACGTTGCCACATTGAACAGCAGCGTTGCCACGTTAGTATTCCAAACCCTATGTGTAATAAGTTTGCAGCTGGTTTTCAGTGCCTACTTGATTCGAGAGTTAGCATGAACAAGGCTTATTCGTGCGCATATATATAACGCTATAGCTATCCTTGTCTCCTCACTCGGCAGCACTCCCACCACTCCAATGCCCAGTCCATTCTATATGGTCTAAGGTTCCTGCCATTTCTACTAGGGCTCTATTTGCGCGTTCCGCGATTCCATTTTGTTGCGGCGTGTGCTCCACTGTCAATTGTCTTTTTATTCCCTGACTCTCTATAGTACATTATGTCACTAGGCCTGTCAAGTATTTTCCGACGAATTTGAGTTTATAATCCGAGCCGAAGGCGAGGATTATAATGAAATTCGTCAAAAAATACTTTATGGGCCGTATGACATATATCATTTTATGTGTCTAGGCCAAAAACCGCATTTAAACCGAGCAGAGCGAGGTTAGAATCGCGGTTTTTTGGGCCTAGACACATAAAATATTTTCTATTCTATTCTATTCTATTCTATTTTGTGAAATTATTCGATACCTACTCTTTCGCTTTTTACTCCCCTACTGCAAATTTCCAGGTGGAAATCCATGGACGATTCCACTTGGACTTCCACCCGGAAATCTATATAGAGAATCCATGTGAATCCGTGGATTTTCTGCCGGGATTTGGAACTGGAAATCCATGGAATTCCATGTGGTTGTAGTCATGTGCAGAAACATGTGATCCCATGTGCAATGATATATGGATCCTATGTGTAATATTCTATTAAATCCTATGGATTGTCCGTAGTAGTTACTACAGAAATCTCCATGAACCCCGCTTAGTATACTGGAATATCCACTGATATGCTACGGTACCCCATGATATTTTTCAATGCTCCATGCAAAGTACCCCATGAATCCTTTCCACAATGACTCCTCTGGTCATTACCGAATTCAGATGTTCTTCCTTTGCCGAATTTCAGCCATACTTCGCTGGATTTTGTATATATTTTTCCATGGATGACGAAATGATGTCACAGTGGAATTCCCATGAGATCGTATGGATTCCTAGGGACTTTCCACAATAACTTATCTGGTCGTTCCCGGATTCAGATGCTCGTTTTTTTGCCGAAATTCGGCCGAAATCTGGTGGATTTTGTGTATATTTTTCCATGGATGACGAAATGATGTCACAGTGAAATTCCCATAAGATCGCATGGATTCCTAGGGACTTTCCACAATGACTCGTCTGGTCATTCCTGGATTCAGATGTTGCTCCTTCGCCGAATTTCAGCCAAAATCCAGTGGATTTTGTATATCTTTCTTCATGGATGACGAAATGATGTCACAGTGGAATTTCCATGAGATCGTATGGTTTCCTGGGGACTTCCTACAACAATCTGTGCGATTATATGCAGATAAGTTTATTTATTTTCTCTTGATTCCATACAGGATTTGATGGATTTGACACAACGTTTCACGTCAACAACGAGACTGTATCATAGCCATATTCACATGGAAATAAAAATATTTTCCTATGGACTGTCCATAGAAGTGTATACCATTACACATGGATTCACATGTTGAAGTTTCAGAAATTTCAGGTAACAGCCGGTAGATTATTTATGGTATTTCCCATGGATTAGGTCAGGCCATTACCGTTATCTTTCTATGAAAATCTATATATTCTGTAGGGTTTTACCATGAAAAACCATAATATATATGAATGGAAATCTATATACCCATCCACATGGATTTCTACTATTGCGTGAAATTGAAAAACCATGGAATATTCATGTGAATACTACTGCTTTAACTACAGAAGAACCATAGATCAGCAACATGGATATTCCATGTTTCTGAATTTCTGGTGGATTATTATAGAATTTCATGGAATCCCATTCGCATCCATACTTTTCCAGATGGTTTTCTACCTGGAATTTTTCAGTAGGGTCTTTTGCATTATCTGAGCGTAACTTTAGAATTTTTCGATTTGTTTCTCTTTCAACGCGCGTCTGATACTTCTTGAATTCATTTATGATCTTATCTCTGGACTTTAGAAATACAACTTCTATATGTCGTGTACAATCATCAATAAACGTCGCAAAGTATTTTGCTCCGCCTAGTGAAGTTACTTTTATTGGTCCGCGAATATCTGTGTGTGTTAAATCTAATACATGTTTAACTCGTGACGTTGAGTCTGGAAAAGGTAAGCAATGGATTTTTGATACATCGCAATGTTTACATGGTATAGCATCAATATTACCAGGTAAATTTAAACCGTGAACTAAATTTCCGTTTCTAAGTCTTTTTAAATCTTCATAATTCAAGTGCCCGTAACGTTCGTGCCACATTTTGACCTTGCTATTGTTTGTATCAGCTAACATTGCCTGCGCGCGCGTTGCTTCAACGGTATACACTTGGCTCTGTTTTGTTGCTTCTAATATTATTTCTCCATTCGGATGAAATACATATGCGCTTTGTCTTGACTATATTCAACGTGATATCCCTTTCCAGTAATCGTGGATACCGATATTAAATTTCCTTGCAATTCTGGTGCATACAATACGTTACTTAACTTTATACTTTTTGTTTTTCCAGAGACCGTAACGTTCAAATTTATTGTACCTGTTCCGATTGCCTTAACTATATCTTTTCCCGCTTTTTATTTCTAATTTTTTGTTGAGACAAGTCTTTTTCCATGCAAGCTCGAAACCTTTCATGGTGTGAGAGCATCGAGTGCATTCGACTCGAGTGGGAGCAGTCAGCGCTGGTTTAACCCTCTGAACGCCCCTAGGCTACGGGGAAAGAAGCGCCCCTTTCTATAAATTATGGTATAGAACCTTCTTGTTGAATATTTATTTATAATTTTTTATCATTCTATAACGTGAGAAAAAAAAAAATAAAAAATAGAGCCCAGCGCCCTCTGATCTATGGCGCCCTAGGCTCTAGCCTATGTCGCCTAGTGGGTGTAAACCGGCGCTGGGAGCAGCCGAAGCGAGTTGGGTTGGGCTCACGGTCACAATGGGTACAGTAATGTTCATTAAGGGGAGACTTCGGTGAAATTTTGAAAATCGCTATTAGAGGTTGTATAAAAAAATCCTTCCAGCAGTTTTTGAATAATGTCAGTATAGACTGTGAAAAAAAATTTCAGCCTCCTGCGATGAAAATGTAAGCGCAAGGAACTTTGCGAAGAAGATTTTTCTCAACGCTCCCGGGAAAAAATGCTCAGATATGATCATATATGTTCATGTATGATCATACATGAGCTCAGATATGATCATACATGATCATGCATGAGCTCAGATATGATCGTACATGGTCATATATGATCGGATCTAAAGCTGTAGTGAAGGATTATCATTAAAAAAATACTCAGATATGATCATATCTATTCATGTATGTTTATATATGAGCTCATATATGACGTCATGTATGATCATATCTGCAGCTGTATACGGAAAAAATGCTCAGATATGATCATATCTGTTCATGTATGATTAACGTATGCACTCATGTATGATCATGCATGATCATGCATGGGCATATCTGCTGTTGTATACCGGAAAAATGCTCAGATATGATCATATCTATCCATATATGATTATATATGAGCTCATATATGACGATATGTATGATCATGCATCATTATGTATGAAAATATCCGCAGCTGTATATACGGAAAAATGCCCAGATATGATCATATCTATTGAGAAAAAAATGAAATAAAAAAATATATATAACGTACAAGTTCAACTGTTATACATACGAATAGTTTTGCATGCATGTGCAAATATTATAATGTCCGGGTGCATAAAGCTAAAGTTTTTAAATGTCATGGTATTGATAACTAGTCATTCTTTTTGCTAAAAAATTTAGAGTGGCCATATTGCCTCACATTCCCTAAAATACAAAAACAGTTCAAGAATCGTTCGATCATCATGAATAATATTAAGTGCATCGTTAAGATTAATTAAATTTTCGTGACAAATACATACAGACATTCTGAAAATTTGAACTATTAAATACGTGAAGTAGCCAGGTGGTAGAAGCTTCGACCGATACGCAGAAGGATCTGGGTTCGAGTCCCCGCAAGAAAGTGAAAAATTTTTCATCGACAAAAAAAAGTTTATTTTCAGAAATACCCATGATTGCCGATCATTGTGACATATGAAAGATATAAAAACAATAGTTCATGTAATTTTTTAATTTAATCAACCGTTTCATTTTAATTTGTCCAAAACAAATGATCAGATCTGATCATATCTGATTATATATAATTATATTGTAACGTATTCGGCCTATAGCCAAATAGCCGAACCGTTCATAGTATTGAGCTCAAACACATAGAAACAGTTCAATAAGCGTTACCGTCCTCACGCATCATCGAACATCAGTTATGACGTCACGACGAATATAAAAGGCGACTGTCTCACTACTCGAGAGCGGACTCGTGCCAGAGCGGCCTACCGACTCATAACTCATTTAATTAGTAAATTCACAAATTCTCTCTAAATTGAGCATAGCTAACCCAAAAGCGGGCATTTATTTAAAATAAAGTCATATTGTCATAGCTAAAGCAGCATTTCAAATAAATTCAAACAAATTATTGTTATAAGCTAAAGCAGCTTCTCAAATAAACTCAAATTAAAATCAAAACGATTTATAGAAATCAGTCAAAATCAAAGCAATCAAACAAAACAAAGTCCGGCCATTGAGCCACCGCACATTAGTAAGTAAGTTAGGTTAAGTAATAGAAAAACAAATCAAAGGATTATTTCACATTTAACATTTTTTTTGTATTATTTTTGTAAATGGCTTTGAACTAGAAATCTTCTAGAATATTAAATAAAATAGGAAATGATTGAATAATCATTGAACAATCAGGAATCTGACCTTTAGCACATATTTTCTTATAACCTTGTTTCAAACTTTATTTTTCAGCAATTTAAAATCATTCATAGCTAGATATCAGTATCGGTGAGTCTTACTGACACAGCACGGTAGCTCTATAGCACCTACCTTCATCTGTGAAAGTTCGACATATCCCAGATCTGATTAAAGCGGTATTGGTGCGTCAAATTCAACAACAAGATAGTTCTATAGCATCTATCTCAGTTTGGGGAATTTGACATATCCCAGATCCGTAGGGTAATCCCTACTGCAAATTTCCAGGTGGAAATCCATGGACGATTCCACCTGGACTTCCACCTGGAAATCTATATAGAGAATCCATGTGAATCCATGGATTTTCTGCCGGGATTTGGAACTGGAAATCCATGGAATTCCATGTGGTTGTAGTCATGTGCAGAAACATGTGATCCCATGTGTAATGATATATGGAATCCTATGTGTAATATTATATTAAATCCTATGGATTGTCCGTAGTAGTTACTACAAAAATCTCCATGAACCCCGCTTAGTATACTGGAATATCCACTGATATCCTACGGTACCCCATGATATTTTTCAATGCTCCATGCAAAGTAGCCCATGAATCCTTTCCACAATGACTCGTCTGGTCATTACCAAATTCAGATGTTCTTCCTTTGCCGAATTTCAGCCATACTCCGCTGGATTTTGTGTATACCGGGATGATTTCTTGATAGTATACAGGTGACTGCGCATGTGCGAGTTTCGTCGTATGCTGAGGCAGGCTGGCCTCAAATACCACTGCGTGACGACTTTACCGACCAATGAAAATGAATTATTTGGCGCATGCGCTGTCACCTGTATACTATCAAGAAATCATCCCGGTATGTTTCCATGGATGACGAAATGATGTCACAGTGGAATTCCCATGAGATCGTATGGATTCCTAGGGACTTTCCACAATAACTTGTCTGGTCGTTCCCGGCTTCAGATGCTCGTTTTTTGTCGAAATTCGGCCGAAATCTGGTGGATTTTGTGTATATTTTTCCATGGATGACGAAATGATGTCACAGTGGAATTCCCATAAGATCGCATGGATTCCTAGGGATTTTCCACAATGACTCGTCTGGTCATTCCTGGATTCAGATGTTGTTCCTTCGCCGAATTTCAGCCAAAATCCAGTGGATTTTGAATATCTTTTTTCATGGATGACGAAATGATGTCACAGTGGAATTTCCATGAGATCGTATGGTTTCCTGGGGACTTCCTACAACAATCTGTGCGATTATATGTAGATAAGTTTATTTATTTTCTCTTGATTCCATACAGGATTTGATGGATTTGACACAACGCTTCACGTCAACAACGAGACTGTATCATAGCCATATTCACATGGAAATAAAAATATTTCCCTATGGACTGTCCATAGAAGTGTATACCATTACACATGGATTCACATGTTGAAGTTTCAGAAATTTCAGGTAACAGCCGGTAGATTATTTATGGTATTTCCCATGGATTAGGTCAGGACATTACCGTCATCTTTCTATGAAAATCTATGTATTCTGTAGGGTTTTACCATGAAAAACCATAATATATATGAATGGAAATCTATATACCCATCCACATGGATTTCTACTATTGCATGAAATTGAAAAACCATGGAATATTCATGTGAATACTACTGCATCAACTACAGGAGAACCATAGATCAGCAACATGGATATTCCATGTTTCTGAATTTCTGGTGGATTATTATAGAATTTCATGGAATCCCATTCGCATCCATACTTTTCCAGATGGTTTTCCACCTGGAATTTTTCAGTAGGGATTAAGGGTTTTTTCAACTTTTCCCAGAGGAGCTCCAAATATCATAACCCGTGACAAAGAACTCACGCGAACTAGCATAATTTCACCAGCCTTCAGCTGGTGAAACATATGCAATAAGTTACAATATATACATATGCAATTATATATGGCTATATACAATTATATATAGCCATATATGGTCATATAGAGACAAATTTTGTTCATGATCATATATGATGAGGTCATATATGATTATTTATGTTCATATACGACCCATTTTTTCCCGGGCTGTCAAAAATTCCTTGCGTCAACACTTTCATCGCAGGAGGCTGAAACTTTTTTTCACTATCTATACTGACATTATTCAAAAACTGCTGCAAAGATTGTTTTATACACGTCTTTTCAAAGTTGTAAGAATTAAAAAACCTGTTTTTGCAAAAAATTTCACCGAAGTCTCCCCTTAATGGGTTTGCGGTGGCCAGCTGTTTTCTTCTGACTTTTTCGGATACAATCAAATTAAATAATATTATATTATTCTTATAAGGGGTCATAATTATTATTATTTTAATTTCGACCATGGACACATGAAATACGACCATAATGGAGTCTCGTTTCAAAAAAAAGACAGAAAAAAAAAGTTGACCACCGCGAACCCATTAATGAACATTACTGTACATACATACAAGGCGGCTAAAAAATAACCCGACCCCCGAATTCTTTTCGAGGCACCCTCTGAAAAGCTCCAGGACGTGAAAAATAGTATATTGTGTATCAAGGAGGCAAAATAGGTCTTTTAATGCCGAGCGTATATTTGCAATACGAGTCGTAGACGAGTCGAAGACGAGTCGTAGACGAGTATTGCAAAGACGCTCGGCATAAAAGACCTTTTGCCTCCATGGTCCACACGATGCTTCCCGAGTTGAAATTTTTCTCCTCCTTTCGACCTGTAACTCCTACCGATTAGGAGGTTGTACAGGGTCACTGGAGGTTTACTTTCAATGTAAAATGAACTCTTACTTTGCGCCTAAAACAGTCAGATATCGGACAATTTGCCACTTTTAGGCTCAAAATAGGAGTTCCCGAGAACCTCGTAGGACCCTCCAGACCCTAAACATTCGTGATCATGGATTTATGTGGTAAATATCAAAATTCAGAACGTCTAAGATATTATTACATACATATAAACATGTTTGACAGCCTTTCATTGGACAAGTGCTACGATATAATTAAAAAAATATAAAATCAGAGAAAACTTTTTCAAATTACACATTATCGAATATCGATGTAATGGATGATTGAAAAAAGTTTAATTACGCATTACAAATGTTATGTGTAATTGGAAAAAGTTCAATTGCACATTATTAAAATTATCCGTAATTAAATGGGTAATTCAATTGGAAAAGTATTTATTGACTTCCAACCCTGATTAGAACATAGCGGTTCAAAGTAGGGGTTCCAGGTTGAACAGTACTAAATGAGGTTGAGTAGGCTCTGGAGAATCAAAATAGGAGTACAATTTCTACTGCGAGTAGAACTCCGCGGGTCAAAATAGGCGCTATAGGTTGGGCAGTATCAAAATAGGTTGATTTGAGTGCTTAGAGCAGGTAAATAGGAGAAAATTTTCGACTCGGGTTTATACAACAAAAGCATGTTTTACAAGTTCATGCTCGATCCGGTACACAAAGCCGACGGACTCCATACACGCATAGCAACGTATAATAACGCGTTGTTACGCATAACAACGCGTACGGCAGAGACCACTTTCGACAACTTCTGACTCCTAGGACTTAAAAAAAAGCTAAAAGTGAACTGTTTGCATGCGCATTCACAGACCCGCTCAACTGTCTCACAAACGCCAACTTTGTGTACCGAAATCGAGCATGAAAAACGCGTAAAACATGCTTGCGTTGTATAAAAGAGATTTTCGATCGAGTATCGTCCTTTACGGCCGCGAAACACGACCGAAAAGGCGTACTTATTACGGATACTCGATCAAAAAATGTTGGTAGCACCTCGGCCGTAAGATTTTACCGCCTCGTAAGGATTGTACGTTCCTCGGACGCGTCATCCTCACTCGGCAGTAAAATACCTCTTTACAGCCTAGGTACAAAAAATACTATTTACCTCACTCAGTGTGATAATGGACGTTATACGCACGCTTCGCGGGCATGAAATCCCCATTTTCACACCTAATGAAGTAAAATTTTGTACAATTCTCGACGGAAAAACTTCTTCTGATCTCGTGTGATTGCAACACTCGCCTTCGGCTCGTGCTGCAACCTCACACTCGTTAAAAAAAGTTTTACCGCAGTCGTATCACAATGTACAATTCCACTCGATGAGCGCAAATGGATAAGATTTGGAGCGCGCGCAAACGCGTTTTCTGCCTAAATTTGTGATTGTTCTCGTTTTCGCGTTTTTATTTGAAAAACAAAGGTTTTTAATTGGAAATATTTAAGATGAAGGGCTGCCGATTTCTTTCCCGATCGAATACACCCTAAAGACATGGGAAAAAAATTCCAAAACCGTTACTGAAACCATAGATGATGAGATAAAAAATCTTTCTCTTTTTTTTTCTGAATTTCACTTCATTTTCAAAAAATTTCAGTTGGCCTGATTTTCAAGAGATTGATAAATAAATAATTATGAACTTAGTACATTTCGATAATTTCGCGATTTCAAGGGGGGGATTATCCATTTCCTTGCCAGTGGCGCGTGAAACTGAAAGGCCGGCGCTGGGTGGTCCCATCCCGACCTCTCCATGTTTCTCAGTACTTGTGCTGCCACGGAAAATATCGGGGAAAATATCGGTGGTGGCTTTTGAAAGCTCTCACAACACCGACAATTTGGAGGTAGTGAGCCATCTTTTTATCACATTTTATTCTATGGTTTCGCACGCGTGTTTTATGGAGAGGTCGGGATGGGACCACCGGTCGGTTTGGGACCACTCTACCCTATGTTTATGCCTGCGTCCTCCAATTGGTTGACTTTTCCTTGAGAATTGTTGATAAGCTGAGCCGTTGTTTGAATTGATTCCTTTTTCAAATTGTAAAACTGTCGGTACAGCACTGCTTTCTTCACAGGGCATCTGGAATTGTGAACTTTTTCGTATTCATTCCACGCTTCTTTAGCTGTTGTGGCTTTTCGTATATGTCCCAACTCGTTTTTTGAAACACTTAGTGTTATGAGTGCTAATGCTTTAGCATCCCTTCTGATCCATGCAGTTTCACCTTAGGTCGCTGGTTCAGCCCGAGTCGAAATTTTAACCCTGCTTTGATTCTTCCAGCGCCTATTTAAACCTCATATGATACTATTCGACCTAGAGCTCCTACAGTAAATTCCCGAGTCGAAATTTTCACCCTGCTTTGATTCTCCCAACGCCTATTTAAACCTCCTATGATACTATTCGATCTAGAGCTCCTACAGTGAACCTCCAAGTCCTCAAACGTAGTAAATGGAAGACTTATGACCGATTTCATAAACGACGAATAACTTTTATTCGTCGATTAACTTTATTCACTGATTCAGAAATTACATTTTCACGAGGTCGAGGGTTTTCCTAGCTGCTCGCGAGCTCCTACTTTGAACCTAAACATGGAAGATCGTCCAATAACGGCCCATTCGAGGTTCAAAGTAGGCGCTAATTACAATGCAAGTTAACCCTCCTGTGATCCTCCACATCCTGATTTGAACCTAGAAGTATAGGTTCAATGGAGGCGCTAAATTTCGACTCGGGAGGCTTTACAATACTTCCATTAACGTAGCCCCACAAGTCGTTAAACACAAGAACACTTCTCATTTGCATCCGCCATGTTCCAAATTTCCAAACTTTCAATATTTTGAGTACCGGAGGACTGCATGATTGCTTCAAACACTTTACTTTTTACTTTTCCCCTTTTTTGGGATTCGTATTTTTAATAAAACACTTTAGTTTTTTTCTCCCCTGGGCCCATAACTGGTGGGATTATTTGCTTGGGAGGATACAGTAAACTACATATACAGTAAACTATTGGTCCTACCAAGACTTCCCGCAAGTGTGGGAAGTTAGAGCGCCCGGCGTAGATCTAAAAAGGCCCCGAAAACGTGGGGAGAAGAGATTCCCGCGCGGAGGCGCCACAATGCCCGGAGTTCTCCCCGTGTGGGTATTGGTGTGCGAGTTGATATTCTCACAATTGTGTTGAAATCATTGAAATCATTTGAAGTCATGAAATCATCCACAATCATGTGAAATTTTTGAATTCGTATGACTTGACTGAAATCGTCGAAATCAATGAGAAAATTCAATAAAGTCTGACTCTGCAGCCATGCCCTGGTGGAAATATTTCTCTGCAAATTTCTGAAAATTTCTCTGCAAAACGCTGCATAATTTCTCTACGAATCTCCGACTTTATGGACACTTTGTAGAATTTCTCAGAGAAATACTAAATCTGAATTTCTCTAAAAATTTCTGCAAAATTCTCTCAAAATGTCTACAGTTCACTGAATATCTTTGATATAACATAACATAGGGACTAGGGTGTGTCAGATTGACTTTTTTTTTCTAATTTTCATGCTGCTACCTTTTAAGTCACTAGGTCTTATCAAGAAGAAGACATCCCACATGGTAAAACTTTTTTTTCCGTCAAGTCTAAGTAGTTCCGAAACTTTTTTTTTGTTTTCCATTTATTTAACACACAAAAAAATCTATTTTCGGGGCAATCCACATAGTTTCGTAGTTATTCAATATTTTTCAAGTCTAAAGAAAGATTCTGAAAGCTGAAGTTTTTATTTTCGAAATGGTTAGAATTAAACTTTATTCAAAAAATAATTTTATATAACGCAAGCATGTTTTTCTCGCTTTTTGATGCCTTTGTATAGGACCTAAAGTAGTACTTTCAAGTCCTAGGACTTAAAAGTGCCACTTTTAAGTAGGGATGTGCCGGATATCCGGTAAGTATCCGGTATCCGGCCTATCCGGCCTGTTTTTTACTATCCGGCCGGATAACCGGATAGCAATAATCTTCAATGTACTGCCCAGAAGATAATTGTACTATTAGTAAAGATGAAAGAAATGGGAAAAAAAATTAAAGTGGTCAAGTATAAAATAAGCAGGAAATACAAATTCTCAGTTCAAAGTGTTTAGTGTTTAATGGAAACCCAACATTAGGCGATTTTGTTGTGCCGGATACCGGATATCCGGCCGGATATTGCCTGACCGGATATCCGGCCGGATATCCGGTATCCGGCAAATGAATTCGGCCAGATATCCGGTATCCGGTTATCCGGCCAAATCGCTATCCGGCACATCCCTACTTTTAAGTCCTAGGACTTAAAAGTACCACTTTAATTCCTCGGACTTTAAAAGTACCACTTTTAGGTCCTATACAGAGGCATCAAATAGCGAGAAAAATATGCTTGCGTTATATAAAGTATCGTGTGCACCATGGAGGTGGGCCTTTTAACGCCTCGCACGATGTTTTCAGTACTCGTCTTCGCCTCGCACGCTTCGCGCGCTCGTCTACGACTCGTACTTAAAACATCGCACTTAGCCTTAAAAGTTCCACTTTACGACCTTGGTGCACAATGTACTATTCCACAGGTGTGGTTAACTTAAATGGAAAACTATTATACAAAAAAAAGTTTCGGAACCACTTAGCCTTGACATAGGACAATCTCCAGCGGGGAATCTCTCTGGTCTTGACGAGAACTATCCGTTCAGAAGGTAGCAAAACAAATTTTTTTTTTTGTGACACACCCGGGTGGGGGTAAAAATTTCGAAAGTCCAGGACGTAAACTGACTGAAATCTCGAATTTTTAAATTAGCGAATACCCAAATAACGAGAATTGTGATTACAAATTTTTTTATTTCCGACAGACTACTGAGTCGAATAAGTGTTTCGTCGGAAGGTTATTTATCCGACAGGTCGCTAATTCGACAATGTGTTTTCAGATCATTCGTACTTCGAATGAGCAGAATATAGATTATAATAACATGAAAAGTTTATATTTCCAAAACTGAAAATCGAAAATAGCTAATATTTTAAACAGCTGATAAACCAAACATAAATAGAGAACCAAAATTCAGATGGAGCAGAACTCATAAACGCAAAATGTAGAAAGATCAAAATCTCGAATGATAGAATTTTCATGAGCTCCTAAGTATTTATCAATGACGTCGACATTCTTCGTTGATTCTTCAAAATTAGTTACTAAATAAGTTTTATTTACCACATAAAAATCTTAAGGCTATTTATCAAAATGAATTAAATAGACCAAAAATAACCAACACAATAGTATATTATGTGGCATGCCCGTAAACCAAGTGTTTTTCGGCGAGAATAATGATTTCAGGACGAGCTAAAGGCGAGCCGAAGGCTCGATGATGGCCGAAGGATATATGACTAGGACATGCTCTTAATTAGCGTAGGATATTGTATTATCAATAAAAATCTGACTTACTGTCTATTTCAAAAGGTTTGGCCCCTCTGTTTGAGTGATCATAACTTCTACAGGAAAATTAGTAGAGCATCGAGTCTGGAAAGATCGGAAAGCGCCAAGTTTTCTGCGTCCAATGGTTTTTCGCAAATTTCCGTGTAAAAATCATGAAAGCCATTATGATCTCCGAAAAGTTAAAAAACGTAGTTTTTCGGAGTCCATCGCCGTACGTCAACTTCAACTCGTCACGGTTTATCTGAAATGAGTGTAAAAAATTTGGAAAAATTTAGAAATATTCCCTGAACATTGACGAACTTGATAGAGTTTGGTAAATCCAAAAATATTCACAAACCTGGACGCCAGGTGCAAAAAGGTCCAATGGTGCGATTTGGGGAACGGATCGGTACGGACGAACCTGAGCCCGCTCAAAATTATCGTCAGGATATACACTTTTTTATTCCGTAATCAGTTTTTGGTTCGCAATAGCGGACTTCCAGTAATCGACGTCAACAATTTTCCAAATTTGCGCGGGCCCGCCTGTGTCCTAGCTGCGATATTCGTCGCTGCATTTCCCTCCCGCCGCGCCCGTGGCAGACTCAATTGAGGGGATGGGCGGAATAACGGTATAAGTCGGGTTATACCGTTTTTCCGGAGATTGCATAAAAATGATCAGTGACCATAGATCTACATTAGGTATTTATTTGATGAAAATGGGTTGAATATTGAAGGGTTAAATTAAACAGCTCTTACGGAAGAACGGTATAGCTCGAGTTATTCCGTTATTCCAAATATCTAGATGAAATGAGATAGAAACATCGGAGTGATGCCTTTGGATGATCACTCGGAGCGCGAAACATTTCGGGTATGGGAACGTATTTTTAATAGCGCCGAAATTATCCAAGAGATCTCGGACGTTGCCTCAACAGGCTTATCATCGGCAAAAATAGATGACCTCCGCACTCTGATAAAATTGGGCCAAACGAAGCGCACACTGAGAGAAAGGTCTTGGTGAAACAACCAAAATTCGGTTATTATACGGTCAAAAAAAAATTTTTTGTTTAGTCAACCAAAATTTTGCTGTGTTAACAACAAATTTAGTAGTATCAACAAAAAATTTAGTAGTATCAACAAAATTTTGGTTGACTGGACAAAAAAATTTCTTTGACCGTATAATAACCAAAATTTTGGTTGTGTCAACAAAACCTTGTTCTGAGTGCAGCTGTGTTAATCAGAAAAATATATTCGGAGAATCATCTGCAAAATTCGGGACTGAACTGTTAATACGTGAAGTAGAATTGGAGAAAGCGATAAAGCTGGGGCATTCCATGCCAAATCGAGCTGGTCCTGACCCTCGACCTCTCATATCTGGTCGGCGATTTTTTGTATCATTCTTCTGACTCTGAATAATCAGAATTTTTTCCAGATTTTTCAAAGTAAATTTGAGCGCGTTATGAATTTTTAAAGATTTTTTCCAACACCTCTATGGCCGTCGTCGAAAAATCTGGAAAAATGCTCGAAAATTTTGTCAGAGATGAAAATTTTTGAACCAAGATTCCTGATGTCGGGTTTTTGCTTCAACCTGTTTTTTTAGTTTTTTAATCATAATTTCATGTTGATATTCCTGAGATAAAAATATGTTTAAAAAAATCTGTAAAAATTTCCAAGAAGCCTCGGCTATCGTTCGAAATATTCAAGCAGCAGTCCATGGTGTATTGATCATCGTTTCTATTTTGTCAAATTTTTTTTTCTTCGAAAAAAGCCGAAAAAAAAATGCATTGAAGCGACAGTCCAAGCATTATGAATTTTGATTAAAAATTTTCATTTCTGACCAGGGTTGTAAAATTTTTAATGGAAAATATTTCCATTAACTCATTGAATTTAATTTTTTAATGGAAAATATTTCCATTAACCATTAAATTTAATTTTTTAATGGAAAATATTTCCATTAACCATTAAATTTAATTTTTTAATGGAAAATATTTCCATTAACCATTAAATTAAATTTTTTTAATGGAAAATATTTCCATTAACCATTAAATTTAATTTTTTAATGGAAAATATTTCCATTAACCATTAAATTTAATTTTTTAATGGAAAATATTTCCATTAACCATTAAATTTAATTTTTTAATGGAAAATATTTCCATTAACCATTAAATTTAATTTTTTAATGGAAAATATTTTCACTCACCATTAAATTCATTTTTTTATTGGAAAATGTTTTCATTAAAAAATTAAATTCAATGAGCTAATGGAAATATTTTCCACTAAAAATTTTACAACCCTGAGCCGCTCACGGTCATGCACACAGCGAATGGCTTTCTACTTTCCCGCCAAGTCTATTTAAAAATTAAAAGTGATCCAAAGTAATTTCAGAAATTTCCAGCAGTTGATGAGAATTTTTCCGAATAGAAAAAAATATTCAAAAATTGATGAAAATTTTTCTCATCAAATGATGAAATTTAATTTTTTAATGGAAATGTTTTCCATTGAATAATTAAATTTAATGGTTGATGGAAAAAGTTTCCATTAGAAAAATAAATTTAATGGTCAATGGAAATATTTTCCATTAAAAAATTAAATTTAATGGTTAATGGAAATATTTTCCATTAAAAAATTAAATTTAATGGTTAATGGAAATATTTTCCATTAAAAAAATTAAATTTAATGGTTAATGAAAATGTCAATGCATTAAAAAATTTAATGCATTATTTACAACTCTGTTTCTGACACAGAATTTTTTAGAAATTTTCCAGTTTTTCCGATTACGGCCATCAAGGTGTGGCCAAAAAAAACTTTGAAAATTCACGACGCGCTCAAATTTATTTTGAAAAATCAGAATAAAAATTCGATTGCTATCCAGAATCAGAAGAATGATACAAAAATCGCGGACCAGATATGGGAGGTCAAGGTTCAGGACCAGGTCGATTTGGCATGGAATGCCCCAGCTATAAACAGTTTCTAAACTGTTTGTACTCATTGTTAAATTTTTTTTGTGTAAATAAAATGTGAGATGAGTGAAAAACAGCCTTGTTATCTGGAAGAACGGTATAACTCGAAAATTTAATTATTCGTTCATTGTGAAGGGTTTGAACTTTTTGTGGTTCTATTTATATAATCAGAAGCATTATTATGTACTACCATGCTATGTTGAATTATATCAGGATATGTTCCGTTTATCGTAGTTTCTTACGTTTTTCTCATTTATCTCAAAACTATGTTTTCCGAGTTATACCGTTATTCCGCCCATCCCCTCAATTGTTACTCGGGGCCACTGATATAACAATGTGAATGCAGCGAAGAATATCGCGGCTGGGACACACGCGGCCCCGCTTAAATTTGAAAAATTGTTGAGGTCGATTACTGGAAGTCCGCTATTGCGAACCAGCAACTGATTACGGAATCAAAAAGTGTATATCCTGACGACAATTTTGAGCCGGCTCAGGTTCGTCCGTACCGATCCGTTCCCCAAATCGCACCATTGGACCTTTTTGCACCTGGTGTCCAGGTTTGTGAATATTTTTGGATTGACCAAACTCTGTCATGTTCGTCAATGTTCAGAGAATATTTCTAAATTTTTCCAGATTTTTTACACTCATTTCAGATAAACCGTGACGAGTTGAAGTTGACGTACGGCGATGGACTCCGAAAAACTACGTTTTTTACCTTTTCGGAGATCATAACGGCTTCCATGATTTTTACACGGAAATTTGCGAAAAACCATTGGACGCAGAAAACTTGGCGCTTTCCGATCTTTCCAGACTCGATGCTCTACCAATTTTGCTGTAGAAGTTATGATCACTCAAACAGAGGGGCCAAACCTTTTGAAATAGACAGTAGGTGGCTTTTTGTATGGCATTACCATCCTTTTCCCTACCTACCAGTACTGAGGAGTCCAAATCAATCTAGTATTCAAATTATAGCAATATTAAATATCTCTCGAACCCGTAACACCGGTCTGTTGATATAACCTAAAGGTTCTCAACATCCCGAAACGTTACAATATATGTGTGAGATTTAGTCTGTTCATTTGAAAAAACCTCTGTGATTTGAAGAAGAAACAGAGAATAACTCGACATTTTTCGAACGTATTGAGGTCCATAATTTTGTCTCTGTAACTCGAGTTTGAAGATACTCGACATCTATATAAGTCTAAGGCTACCTCTATAACCCAAAGTTTTAATACCCTGACCTCTATAACTCGAAGCGCTTTATGCGATGACGTAAAGAATACATGTCATAACCTGCATTCCACGAGCTATGTATTTGGCGAATTTTTACGAGCCTCTATAAGTCGAATATTGTCTTAGTCACCCTCTGTAACTCGAAAACTTCGATAAAGCGAAACTTCTCTCACTCGAAGAAGAATTAGGTCTGCCCCTGAAATTTCAGTTAGCGAGGTTCGACTGTATACATTACTTGGATCCCAATGCTCTACCCTGAAACCTCTACACCTCCGAAACCCTCATCCCGGAGATCTCACATTTAATTACCCGGTTGATTCAATTGAAAATTGTCCAGGGCTTTCTGGGTGACCATCACAGAATCATTGCGGAATACATTTTTTTCATTCATTGCACAATGCAAGGGTATATATTAGGGTGGTTCATTTTTTTTCGCAACACCTACATCAAAAGTCCTGTTTTATGCACCATCTATAATAGTCTAAGAGCTGACGACCAAAATGGTCAGGTAATTTTATCGTCAATGAAACTCAGGATAATACTTACCTGAAAGACCCTTATGCGAGAATCGTCGATCCGGCAGGCCGCTCCTGGTGGGTTGAGATTTAATGGGGTGGGAAAAAAAAAAAAGTGAAAGTATCGTCTTTAATTTTTGTTGCAAACAGTTACGCTATACCCCTGCTAAAAAAGTCTCATAGAAATTCATAGGAACTTCAATCATTTCTATAATATTCAATACGTCCAATCTGTCACGGCGACTGCTCACATAGAATGTGTATAACATTTTATGTGTTTCTATTGTTTGTTTTTCCTATACGACTTTGCTGATGTAGAATCAATTCGTTTTTATGAAGTATTACACGCCGTTCCTCAAGTATATGATCCTATAAGATATTTCACAATACAAAATACTTCGTTTTTTAGATGTTCAAATTTGATTTGATGGATATCAGGGCAGCGATTCTCGATCTTATCTGAAACTATTGTATTCTATACGGCGAATTCAGTTGAAGCTTTTATTCGACATTTGCATATTCAAAATGTATCCGTACTTATAAAATGATCGTTGTTGCATAGCGCTTCGTTTTCCTACCGAATTTCCAACAGGCACATGTACTAGACTCTATGCGTGAGATAGTGTTATAAGTGTTAATTCGTTATTCACTTATGACAATTCTATTTGTGACTATGAAATTCTATGAGCTGTCAATTCTATCCGCTTTCATCCGTATTTGCGACTGTAGAATCGGAGAACTAGATGACCCTATCAGTTTTTATCCGTATTGAAATATTGAATACCGCTACGTTTGTATCATCTCTGGACTTTAATTTTGTTCAGTCTGACATCGTGTTTAGGATACATTATGTAAAAAGCATATCAAATCTTACATAATACAGAGACATCCTGATATATTATAACAGCGTCGTCGCCGGAAGATGTCTTCGTACAACATACGCTTTCGTTATCTGTGACTAGGACCACCGCTACGTCGGTCTCGTCCTCCAGGTCGACCGCCCCAGCTTTCGTCCTCCAGGTCCACGATTACGTAGTTGTCGTCCTCCAGGTCGACCGCACTGTAGCTTTCGTCCCACAGGTCGACTAAGAGGACGAAAACTACGTAGCCGTGGACCTGGAGGACAAGAACTACGTAGCGGTGCACCTACAAGACTAAAACTACGTAGCGGTGCACCTAATGGACGAAAACTACGGAACGGTCTACCTGGAGGACGAAAACTACGTGGAGATAGACCTGGAGGACCAAAACTACGTAGAGATAGACCTGGAGAACCAAAACTACGTAGCCGTGGACCTAGAGGACAAAAACTACGTAGCGGTGAACCTGGAGGATGAAAACTACGTAGAGATAGACCTGGAGGACGAAAACTACGTAGCCGTGGACCTGGAGGACAAAAACTACGTAGCGGTGAACCTGGAGGACGAAAACTACGTAGCCGTGGACCTGGAGGACAAAAAACTACGTAGCGGTCAACCTGGAGGACGAAATCTACGGTACGGTCAACCTGAAGGACGAAAACTACGGTACGGTTGACCTGGAGGACGAAAACTACGGTGCGGTTAACTTGGAGGACGAAAACTACGTAGCGGTCTACCTGGAGGACGAAAACTACGTAGCGATAGACCTGGAGGACGAAAACTACATAGCCGTGGACCTGGAGGACAAAAAACTACGTAGCGGTGAACCTGGAGGACGAAATCTACGGTACGGTCAACCTGAAGGACGAAAACTACGGTGCGGTTGACCTGGAGGACGAAAACTACGGTGCGGTTAACCTGGAGGACGAAAACTACGTAGCGGTACACCTGGAGGACGAAAACTACGGTGCGGTCTACCTGGAGGACGAAAACTACGTAGCGCGATAGACCTGCAGGACGAAAGCTACGGTGCGGTCGACCTCAGTTGAATGCCACTAATGTCAGTGCTTTTTTGAGAGAATTGAATTTTGCGGGTTTCACTTCGCCGATAGGTGGCTACAGACGGAAAAATCTTTCTCACTAGCACTAAACTGGATCAACGTTCGTATATAAGGGAGAGGCGATGGCCATACCAATATGTCACTGCGATGCGTCCGGACTTGCGAGCGAATGATTAACATAAGTTATAGGATGTTCACGGTTAGGATAGATTAAGTCAGCCGAGAGAAGATGTATACGAGTTAACCTACGAATCAGAGTCATCATTAAAGTTAAACCCGTATGTAACTGACTTGAATAATTCAATATCGGTCCACTGACTCGTAAGAATGAGTACCTGTTACCTAATTTTTGTTGTTGCGGCCAAGAACCGATAGACATTTTTTCCAATTAGTCTCTGTCAGATACTTCAAGCAGGGATAGAATCGTATAGATATTGTAGAGCAATCACGTTACGGAACGGATAAAAACCACCAATTGTTCATAGGATCTTATAGAACTGGAGCGTAGTTGCGGTAAAGAACTGATACGGAGGTATGTGGATATAGCTAATAGAATCGTATAGATATTGTACACAGCTAGCTAACGATATACTTGAATGTGGCATAAGCTTATTAAAACACATTACATTGTATTGTGGACTGACCAGGTGTGGTTTATAGGAATTCTATCCGGAGTTTGGTATACGAACATATAAAACGGCTATGCACAATGACGGTAGCCACTACTGTAAAATCGGAGACAGAATACGGATAAAAAACGGAGCTTTTTAAATGTATAAGTTTCTATAAGACTTTTTTAGCAGGGACTCCTAATACACCAAAAAAAAAATTTCAAATCGAACGGTTGGTGAAAAGGTGTTGCCAGCCTTGATTATGATTGTAAAAAAAAATTATAATTCTGAGGTAATAGTATCGTAACTGATTTTTTTTCTGCCAAGAGTTTATTTATTATATAAGCCGAAAAAAGTAAAACCAGCCAAAAATAGTGAAAGAAAAATTAATATTATTTTTACAATTTAAGATTTATGCGACATGTTTATAACTCGACAGAGTACTAAAGTTTAAGTTAAGCTAATTGTAAGATAGTTTTAAATAAGCCAGGCCTATGCACAGGTAATTGTATTGCCTCTTTAGGAACTTGCAGATATTAATTTGTAATTTTGTAACTGGTTAATAATAAATAAATCACAATCAAGGCTGGCAACACCTTTCCACCAACCGTTCGATTTGAAATTTTTTTTTTTTTTGGTGTATTAGGAGTATAGCGTAACTGTTTGCAACAAAAATTAAAGACGATACTTTTACTTTTTTTTTTTCCCCCACCCCATTAAATCTGAACCCACCAGGAGCGGCCTGCCGGATCGACGAGTCTCGCATAAGGGTCTTTCAGGTAAGTATTATCCTGAGTTTCATTGACGATAAAATTACCTGACCATTTTGGGCGTCAGCTTTCCGAATATTATAAGCACTTGAATAGTAGATACGTGATCCTTACACTCGTGTTTTTGTCACCCGCGCTTCGCTCGGGCGACAAGATGCGCTCGTACGAAAATCACGTACTTCGCGCACTTGTATCATATACTATTTTTTATAACTCAATGTGCGAATTTCGATTTCGAAAAATAATTTTTATCAGTGACCGAAAACCGGCTGAGAATGTGAATACTGTATTTTAGACAATATTCTACAGGTACACTATTTACAATGTGCGGGGTAAATCATTTTCCACACTCAGTGCGCGAATGTATCTAATCGGCACACCGCGCGCCACAGTGTGTGAATCGGGCACTTCGTACACTACCAACAGACATGAGAAATCGAGTTTCGCACACTAAGTTATAAAAAAGACTATTTTTTTCTCTCTTTTTATGGGCACTTGAAGAAAGTTATGAGAAATCCTAAAAAAAATCTCTGCAAAAACTTGATAACATTGGAAAATATTTAGAGCAATTCGACGGCAGTATGGAAGAACGTGCTATCTCAGATTATGCCCGAAAAACGTGCTATCTCAAATTGTGCTAGAAGAACGTGCTATCTCGAATTATGCTGGAAAACCGTGCTATCTCAAATTGTTCTCGAAGAACGTGCTATCTCAAATTATGCTGGAAGAACGTGCTATCTCGAATTATGCTAGAAGAACGTGCTATCTCAAATTGTGTATGAAGAACGTGCAATCTCCATGGGGGGGATAAAATTCCATTGATACGGCACTGGTATTTGGGGTGCACTGGAGTATAAAAGGCACTGGTTTTCAATAAATCAATCAATTGTTTCAATTTTTCTTATGTATTTAGCTCCTTTAATACCGCCCTACTGAAAATCGAAATTCGTTACCGAGATCTGATGTGAGGCCTAGGTAGGATCTCACCTGTTCTCAGGTGAGATGATATCAGATCTCATAAAAGAATTTGGTCTGACATCAGATCTCATGCCGCGATTTTCAGTAGGGCGAGATAGAAAATTCAAGTTAAATTCATTTGGGCTAAGTTTTTTCAAAATCTATCTCGTCGTTTTTTTTTTTTTATAGCCGAAAGTCCGATTTCGACCATAAAAGCGCGTGTGAAACATCGAATTTTTAATAAATATAATATCTTGACTTCTGAACGGTACAGCCCCTACAAATTAATTTTTGTAACACATGCATGATTTCTGCGTTTTTTTGACCTAAAAATAGGGTCAAAAGTAGCCGTTTATTGACCGCTTAAAAAGAGCGGGCAATAATGGATTCATTATTGCCCGCTTCTTCAATAAGCGGGCAATAAAGAATTCTTTATTGCCCGCTTCTTCAATAAGCGGGCAATAAAGGATTCCTTATTGCCCGCTTCTTCAATAATATATATATATATATATATCTACATATATATATATATATATATATCTACATATATATATATATATATATATATATATATATATATATATATATATATATATATATATATATATATATATATATATATATATATATATCTACATATATATATATATATTTATGAGAGGGTACTTGTGGGTACCAATTCAGGAGTCTAACGGTCAATACGGGGACTCTTGACACATGTAAGGACCGTCCCCATAAGATTTTATACGCAACGTACCTTTTCGGGACCGGTGCTGATATTCCCTCGTATAATTATCATGACATACAGGCACCATAGTGGATTTTATACACAAAGGTAATTTTGAGTACCGAATTATTCAGTACAATCTGAGTGTCGTAAAACGTTCGGCGAATATGAGCTAGCGAGGATCTCAAGTATAAATTATCGTGATTACATTAAAATCGATAATTTTTCAGGCACAATGGCGTCAAGTTCCACCGTGCTATAATAGTACATTATGTCATTAGGCCGATGAAGTATTTTCCGACGAATTTGAGTTTATAATCCGAGCCGAAAGCGAGGATTATAATGAAATTCATCAGAAAATACTTTATGAGCCGTATGGCATACACAATTTTAGGTCGTTTTATTTCATGTTTTTACCCGTAAACCAATACAGGGTGATATTCCATAGACGTCACAGTACTGCAAGTCTCGGATAGTCAGGCGGCTGATAAATATGTGCGCGAAATTATCAGGTTCGTCGCTTGACTATTATGCTGGGTCTAGACGCTGTGATTATGTTGGTATGATTATTTTGGTATGATGAGAAATCTGTTAACTGACTGGTCACTTCTGTTGTGGAAATTCAGTGATTGGCTAATCATACCAACATAATCATAGCGTGTAGACCCAGCATTAGGTAGATAAAGTATAGTCGAAATTCGATCAACGCGATCGTAGCCACCGATCGTAGATTAGAAATAAAAGAAAAGAAAAATCCATGGCTATGATCGGTGGCTACGATCGCGTTGATCGAATTTCGACTATACTATACCTATACCTAATAGTCGAGCGGCGAACCGGATAATTTCGCATACATATTTATCAGCCGCCTGCCGGTCCGAGACTTGTAGTACTGTGACGTTTCTGGAACTCTGGAATATCACCCTGTAGATTATTTGACTGTTCCCTGACTTTCGAAAATTTGAGGAAATATATAATTACTGTTGGAAACATTGCTTTTAGATAACAATCACTATTTATTACCATATTATCAGTTTACAATATAATTAAAATAGTAAATGTTTATATATTATAAGGTTTGTAAGTACACATTTTATATAAATGTTTATATTATACGGTAAGTATACAGCTCAGATATAAAAACTTGTATTATTCAAGAAAACTTATATTATGTATATTAGGGTGGTCGTTAAAAATTAAATTTCATCAGACGCCCCCTGAAAAGTTTCCTTTTCGTCTAAAAACATGCTTGCAATTTTTTTTTTTTTTTTCTTTTTAATGAAAAGAACACGCGCCGCAAGACGATCAAACATTTTCTTTTTCAACCTGCAGTTTTTTGGAAATGTCTTACATAATGTGCAGATTTAACGAATAACCCATCGAAATTTCAAAATTTCAAATTTTTATCTTTTTTCGATGGGTTATTCGTCAAATCTGCACATTATGTAAGACATTTCCAAAAAACTGCAGGTTGAAAAACAAAATGTTTGATCGTCTTGCGGCACGTGTTCTTTTCATAAAAAAAAAAAAAAAAAAATTGCCAGCACGTTTTTAGACGAAAAGGAAACTTTTTAAGGGGCGTCTGATGAAATTTAATTTTGAAGGACCACCCTAATGTGTATTTAGAAAAAATAAAGAAGTATTAGTGTCAGCAGTTCAACGAAGTGCCATAAAACACCCTGTTCGTAAACATGGTCGTTTTTTTATTTTTTATGTTAATTTTTGGTATGTGCGCTTTTGAATTGATTGTGTATCCAGGTTTTTATGGTAGCTGTATTGCGACTCAAAATACCGGGATTGGTATCCTTTAGTTTCTGTATTTCCTCCAAGGATGGTAAAGTTCGCGTAGCAAAATTTTTACTGAAAGCGTTCAAGACTAGACTCTGTTCAGCTGCAGCCCAACGTTGTCGCGAACATGTTACACTTGGAGATTCTGTAAATGAACCAGGTGATGTGCCAAATAATAGAATTGCTTGTATTTGTACATTTGTACATATTTCTACAGTCCGTAATTTATGTAGTGGCTATACCATGTGGTTCTTATTGAACTGAATTATTTAACTAATCAGGACTCACTTGACCGTTTCTGTTTCCTTTTAGAATTATTTCCTGCTGATGTTGATGGTGATGGTGATGGAAAACGGCAATCGGAATCGGTTTCATTCTCAGGTGGTTGCAGACTAGTTAGACTTGATTGCGACACAGCCGCTACAAAATATGATATAATCAATGATATTTATTTGTACTGTAAGGCTGCCGTCCCATGTAGGCCCGGAACGGAAAAACGGAACGGAACGTTCTATGTGTAGGTGTATACATACACGCAATACATGGAAAAAGTCACTAGATTCCGTTCCGTTTTTCCGTTCCGGGCCTACATGGGACGGCAGATTTAATCAACAAAATATAACAATACAATTATTGAAATAAATCTGAAGCATATCCTGTTTTTCTTTCTCATACAATTACCAATTCTCATTTTCAAATTTCCATGGTAAAAGTAAAATTCTGGGTAAATATTGAGAGCTGTCAATCAATAGTACATTGTGCACCAAGGTCGTAAAGTGGAACTTTTAAGGCCAAGTACTAAAAACATCGTGCAAGGTCTTAAAAGGCCCACCTCCATGGTGCACACTATACTTTATATAACGCAAGCATGTTTTCCTCGCTATTTGATGCCTCTGTATAGGACTTAAAAGTGGTACTTTTAAGTCCAAGGAATTAAAAGTACTACTTGAGGTCCTATACGAAGGCATCAAAAAGTGAGGAAAACATGCTTGCCTTATATAAAAAACATTTAGTACCTTCGCAAGCCTCTTCTTGAACAAAATCATCATCTTCATCTTCACCGGATGTTTCAGTTCTATCATTTCCTTCGACTGCCTCTAATAGCTTAGACACATTTATTATCTCCCTAGTCAGGATAGGTTGTCTGTAGTGATCTTTGTGAATTTTATCAGCATGACCCATAAAATTAGCTAATTCGGAAACTTGATCATCCTTTAGGTTTAAATTGGTGCACATTGTAGCTATATGCTTTCGTAGGGTGGTTCCCCTTAGCGTTTCTGGATTTCGTGCTCCGCAATCTTTTGAAAATTTCCGCATTAGATCACAAGCCCCCAGATAACGGTAGTCACCTTTTACAGTACCAGGAGTGCCAAAAAGATATGGATTTTTTGAATGAACCCTCGCAGATTTTCGATGTTTTACAATAAGCTTCAATGATTCCAGTACTTCTGAATGAAGTAATACAGGAACTGTACGCCCCAGCTTGCCTCGGATAGTAAAACGTACATATTTAAGCGCCGCAATTTTATCTTTCTCACTAAATGAATTAAACGCCTCACCGATTGTATTCTCATTCACTGATTGATAATTTTGAAAATCATCTACCAACGTTCTCTCTACTTCTCCTGCTCTGCGGCGATTGAATAATTGAATGAAAGTCAGGCAACTTTCTAATAAAGCAAGCCAATCTCGATATGAAAATTTCTGTTCCAAGGAATTTCGAGCGTTTTCGAGTCTGTTCCTCAAATAGAATTGTAACTTGTTTATGTCATCTTTGGTCGGTAAAATAATATTAGTCTGCCTTTTTTTTTTAAATTGAGATTCAATTGCTGTGCGGGCAACTGTTGAAGAGTAGTCCTCGAGCAATAATTTTAAGAAATCTTCAGCGAGAGTCTGCTTCTCTCTATTTTGCCTTTTTATATAAAGGGAGACGCACAATCGTCCCACCTGCTTAAGAAGAGTTCCTAATGAAGTCGCAAGTGACGGGACTTTGAAGCCAGTTCCTGACTCGTTGAAACCAGCTAAAGTTTGAATAGTGTTGATGCAAGAGTCATAATTTTTTGGGTAGAAAACAGAGAAAAGATCATGGATGTTTTCATTGTGTTGCTTGATTTCGCAAAGGAAGCGTCCAAGTTGCCGCAATTTTTGTCTGATCATGTCATAATGATGGGGATCTTTATACTTGTCGCATAATTTGTTTCCGAATGCGATAGTAAGTTCGTCATACCGGATGGTTCTTGTGACCCTGTCATCTTTCAATGAAGGAAAAACTCTCGTTCGTAGAATATTACATGCTATTGAATGGATTCGGCCTTCGACTTGTCTGGCCCCAGATAGTACTGTTTTGCATTTTGTGGAATCCTTGTTACTGCATCTCCGGTAATGACGACGTAGAGTTGATTTGGCATAGCTACCCATGCATGACTTACACGTAGCATAATCTGTGGCATTTTTTTTGTATTGCGGATGAGGCCTTCGAATAACTTTGAGCTCTCCAGTATTAGCGTCCGTATTTGTATTAAAATAAAACTGTCCTTGTTTACGAATTTTCGATATAATTTTTTTTCGTGCATCATGGCCTTTCGGTATATCAAGAAACGATTGGACTTCTTTTATATCTGCATGTTTCCTCGTAAGGTGGCGACTTAATTTCGCTTGTTCGGTCTTGCAATAATGACAAAAATCTTTTTTGGTGCCAGATTTTGTAGATTTTACGATCATTCTTTCATCGTCAGGTGCACTATGCCCCGTTTTACAATTTGGTATGGAAATGTCCAGAGGGAATGATTCATTCGCTGAAGATTTCGAAATATTTTGTTGCTTATTCACATCTGAGGTTGACTGCAGAGATTCATTTTCTGCACTAGTGTCAGAAGAATCCGTTCCGGGAACATATGAGTCACCTGAGTCATTATGTGAAACATTTTCTGCTCTGTCGTTGTCATATTCTTCTAGAACCAAATCACGATATAGTTACAATTACTTTACTGTGATAGTTCGACAGTTACTGTTGGATGAATAATTTGGTTCAGTGTTTTTACCGTGATCTCTTATACTTGTCAAACTGAATTGTGGAACATTGGACAAATCTTCAAGACTGTGATTGTCATAGACAAACGGCGCTCTAAGATCAACCTCATTTTGAGACTGTAATGTCGGCATCATAGTATCGTTATTTCTGTGCAATTCAAAACATGCTTTAAAAAATATAGAAAAAAACTAGTCTGTTTATAATCAAGTCGGCTGAGACAAGATTTTCAACTGAAATCTACGATTTCTGAAAGCAGCTATCGCTGAACAAAATCACTAGAAGCTTTATTTTTGATTCGCTGTTGCAAAGCGCTGAATTAATTATTCAATTTTTTGATTTAGCATGATCGATATTTCATGAACGTAATCGATATTGAAAACAGGCAAAGTGAAAGATTTAATTTTCCGTTGGTCAACATTAAGTATTGAGAATCGTAATCACCTGTCATGATCAGAACTATTCGAGGAAGTAGGAACAGCTTCCGTTATATTATTAAAGTCTGAATTTTGTGCAAGATCGCCAAGATCACTTTGTGAAACATACACTTCAATGTTGCATTCTTCCCATACCCAAGATGGATTGTCGGCTGAAATAAAGTTTCAGATTATAGTTTTACGTTTTTTATCGCAATATCATTGAACGTGAATATTGTACATGAATGATCTAAGAAATGTCGTTAATTTTTCTGTATGTTTGCAGCGATTGTTATTGTTCCTGTATAACGTATTATTTATGATTAATAATTCTCACCAAAAAAGATCGTATAATATGAACACTCAGCTTGTATGTTTTACTGAATAGGTATAGCTGAAACTAGTACGAACCTACGACAGAAGTTGGTGCATTTGAATAAAAAATAGGTGCAGGCAATTGATTCACGTCATCTCTCATAACACTATAATTTGAGAGTTCATCTTGTATATCAGCTACGAGGGGGTCTAGCTGAATATCCACGCTCAGAATTTGACGAATATGACTGTTCAAAGTCCTTTGTTCTTCATCCGGTTCTTTGGAACCATCTAACAATGTTGTGATAATAGTTTTGCCCTCTGGGCTTTTCGGGCTGGGATATATTGTTGAAGTAACTTCAGAAATATCTAACAAACAATGAAAACAGGAGTTGAGAGAGAATAATCATATGTTTTACAACTTTCAAAGCAGTGCTAACCAGTTTTGTCTTTATCTCGGGGCACTTTGATCCTTCTCGGTGACTTTATTTCGTCAACCTCATATTTTTCACATCGATTCATACTTTTGCCCTGACGATCTGACTCTCTGAAGTTGGACGCCGAATCCTTTCCTTCGATCGATTTGACGATAGAGTCTTCGTTTCCATTGACATCAATTCCTGGTTCGAAACCATGTTTCCTTTCAACGCTAATATCTCGGTTATCGAGATCGTTTATATTATGTAGCGTTGTTGGAGAGACATTAGCGATGTCTAATAAACAATGAAAACAGGAGTTGAGAGAAAATAATCATATCGACGACTCAACGTAGAACTATGATATCTTGAATTCTGGGTGTAAAACATGATATCTCAAATTCTGGTTGAAAAACATGATATCTCAAATTCTGGTTGAAGAACATGCTATTTCCTATGTCAAAGGTATAGGAGATATCATGTTCTTCAACCAAAATTTGAGATATCATGTTTTTCAACCAGAACTTGAGATATCATGTTTTTCGACTACAATTTGAGATATAATAGTTCTACGTTGAGGCGTCGATATGTTTTACAACTTTCGGAGCAGTGCTCACCAGTTTTGTTTCTATCTCGGGGCACTTCGATGCTTCTCAGTGACTTTGATTCATCGATCTCAGTCTGGCAGGGAGTACAGCTTGTGTTCAGACTTTTGCCCTGGCGATCTGACTCGCTGAAGTTGGACGCTGACTCCTTTCCTTCGATCGATTTGACGATAGAGCCCTTGTTTCCATTGACATCGCTTTCTGGTTCAGAACCAGGTTTCCTTTCAACGCTAATATCTCGGTTATCGAGATCGTTTATATTATGTAGCGTTGTTGGAGAGACATTAGCGATGTCTAATAAACAATGAAAACAGGAGTTGAGAGAAAATAATCATATCGACGACTCAACGTAGAACTATGATATCTTGAATTCTGGGTGTAAAACATATCTCAAATTCTAGTTAAAAAACATGATATCTCAAATTCTGGTTGAAGAACATGCTATTTCCTATGTCAAAGGTATAGGAGATATCATGTTCTTCAACCAAAATTTGAGATATCATGTTTTTCAACCAGAACTTGAGATATCATGTTTTTCTACTACAATTTGAGATATAATAGTTCTACGTTGAGGCCTCGTTATGTTTTACAACTTTCGGAGCAGTGCTCACCAGTTTTGTTTCTATCTCGGGGCACTTCGATGCTTCTCAGTGACTTTGATTCATCGATCTCAGTCTGGCAGGGAGTACAGCTTGTGTTCAGACTTTTGCCCTGGCGATCTGACTCGCTGAAGTTGGACGCTGAATCCTTTCCTTCCATCGATTTGACGATAGAGCCTTTGTTTCCATTGACATCGCTTTCTGGTTCACAACCAGGTTTCCTCTCTACGTTGATATCTCGGTTATCAACATCGTTTATATTAAGTAGCTTTGTCGGTGAGACATTAATGATGTCTAACAAACAATGAAAACAGGTGTTAAGAGAAAATAATCATACGTTTTACAACTTTCGTACGATGCTTACCAGTTTTGTTTTTAACTCGGGGTACTTTGTTTCGTCTTGATGATGTTATTTTATCAATCTGAGTCTCGTCCGAAGTACAGCCTTTTTTTTTACTTTTGCCTCGATCTGAAGAATCTTGCATCGTAGCTGTGCTTCTTTGTTCATATTTCGTTTTTAAGATATCCAACTTTTTTTTATTAGCTGCGAATGCAGATCAAAGAGTGAATTTATGGAATAGTATTTTCAATCCAATATTGAAGGGCCAAGGTAGAACCAAATGAGTACGTTTTTGTTATTCACGCTTTGTTCGAATACCACACCAATACGAAGGTCAAATTTATTTCATTTCAAGTAAAATAAGTTATTTTCAATTAAAAGTGTTACACTTACCATTCCGAGCGACAATTTTACCCTCGTATCTTTTTCCGTCTTTATATTTTATACTTGTACTGTATTTTCGTTGAATCACATCCACTTCTTTACATATATAATAAATGCCATCATCGAACAAAACGAGGGCAAACGTGGTCATGACTGCATCCTCTCTTCCGGATCGTAAGATAATGACTGCGTTCTTCCGTATTCACAAAGCGCAATATATTGAGTCCGGGGAATGGAACAACTACGAAGAAAAATGGAAACTTGCCCGGTCCCGACATGTGTCCTTACGTATCGGAATCGCATCCCCGCATGCCTGGTCCCGACATTTATCCTTACGTATATCGGACAGCGGTCCCCGCATGTGCCGATCCGTAGGAAAGTGAGGAAGTTACCGAGAGAACAATCGTTGAAACGACACTGTTAGTATTCGTTTCCAACAATTTTAATCGGACTGAATTAGCTTTTTTCAATCAGATCTACTCTCTTAAAAGAAATCAGTGGAATTTCACTGATTCAACCAGTGAGTCCGGGCTCACTGAGTTAACCAGTGAACCTCGATCAGCTGTGCGCGCGCATGCGCGTAAGTATAATTATATTGGTTATGTTCTGTGTGGTTCTGACTGGTTCAATCAGTGGAATTCACTGGTTGAATCAGTGAATTATCCCCACTTCTATGTTTACTGGTTGAATCAGTAAGATTTCACTGGGCAATCAGTGAGATCCACTGGTAAATCAGTAAAATTCCACTGATTTCCCACTGATTTCTTTTAAGAGAGTACCAATGTATACGTAATAAACTACAATTACGAAAAATTCGGTGAAAATATTATCTAGCTTAGTGGTGGTATAAAATCGTCATCGACGACCCATTCTCGTGAGACCGAAAACAAATTCAAACAATCAAATTGAATCTAAGGCACGAACATCTATGAATTGTTCGTTTTTGAACAACATTTAAGCTGGAAGGGTAGAGATCCGATCGGGCTCTGAAATAATTACGAAGAGAAATAGAAATTTGCTCGGTCCCGACATATATATATCCTTACTTATCGGACGCGCATCCCCGTATCCCCGGTCCCGACATTTATCCTTACGTATCGGACAGTGGTCCCCGCATGTGCCGATCCGTAGGGAAGTAAGGAAGTTACCGAGAGAACAATCGTTGAAACGACACTGTTAGTATTCGTTTCCAACAATTTCAATCGGACTGAATTAGCTTTTTTCAATCAGATCTACCAATGTATACGTAATAAACTACAATTACGAAAAATTCGGTGAGAATATTATCTAGCTTAGTGGTGGTATAAAGTCGTCATCGACGACCCATTCTCGTGAGACCGAAAACAAATTCAAACAATCAAATTGAATCTAAGGCACGAACATCTATGAATTGTTCGTTTTTGAACAACATTTAAGCTGGAAGGGTAAAGAGATCCGATCGGGCTCTGAAATAATTACGAAGAGAAATAGAAATTTGCCTAGTCCCGACATTTATCCTTTATACGTATACGTATGAAGGATAAATATCGGACTCGCATCCCCGCATGCCCGGTCCCGACATTTATCCTTACGTATCGGACAGTGGTCCCCGCATGTGCCGATCCGTAGGAAAGTAAGGAAGTTACCGAGAGAACAATCGTTGAAACGACACTGTTAGTATTCGTTTCCAACAATTTCAATCGGACTGAATTAGCTTTTTTCAATCAGATCTACCAATGTATACGTAATAAACTACAATTACGATAAATTCGGTGAGAATATTATCTAGCTTAGTGGTGGTATAAAATCGTCATCGACGACCCATTCTCGTGAGACCGAAAACAAATTCAAACAATCAAATTGAATCTAAGGCACGAACATCTATGAATTGTTCGTTTTTAAACAACATTCAAGCTGGAAGGGTAGAGATCCGATCGGGCTCTGAAATAATTACGAAGAGAAATAGAAATTTGCTCGGTCCCGACATATATATATTAGACCGGTTCAAAAAAATCGACTATTCTTTTTTTTTCAATTTTCGCATTGAAATACTTTCGGAGGGGTGAAAAAAGATGCCTGTTAAAAGCGGAGCTCTTAATATTAAGATTTAGAGGTCGCTCATCGCGGATTTCTATTTTCCATTTAAATAGCATAGAAATTTTTTTTTTTTTTTTCTTCAGAATTTTGTAGCTCACAAACCAATGAACAAATCCAAATGACTCTTACATATTTTGATAGGGGATTGAACACTCTAAAAAATGTATCTATCATTGTGGAAAAAAAAATCACAAAAAAAAATAGTTTATTCGACTATAAATTGAAATTTGAGCTTGAATAACTTTGGAAGGAGTCAATTTATCAAAAAATGATAAGAGAAGCTTTTTGTAGAGTGTTCAATTTCCTATGAAAATATGTTTGAGTCATTTGGATTTGTTCATTGGTTTGTGAGCTACAAAATTATAAAAATAAAAAAAAAAAAATTTCCTATGCTATTCAAATGGAAAATGGAAATCCACGATGAGCGACCTCTGAATCTTAATATTAAGAGCTCCGCTTTGAACAGGCATCTTTTTTCAGCCCCCCAAAAGTATTTCAATGCGAAAATTGAAAGAAAAAGAATAGTCGATTTTTTTGAACCGGTCTAATATATATCCTTACTTATCGGACGCGCATCCCCGTATCCCCGGTCCCGACATTCATCCTTACGTATCGGACAGTGGTCCCCTCATGTGCCGATCCGTAGGGAAGTAAGGAAGTTACCGAGAGAACAATCGTTGAAACGACACTGTTAGTATTCGTTTCCAACAATTTCAATCGGACTGAATTAGCTTTTTTTAATCAGATCTACCAATGTATACGTAATAAACTACAATTACGAAAAATTCGGTGAGAATATTATCTAGCTTAGTGGTGGTATAAAATCGTCATCGACGACCCATTCTCGTGAGACCGAAAACAAATTCAAACAATCAAATTGAATCTAAGGCACGAACATGTATGAATTGTTCGTTTTTGAACAACATTTAAGCTGGAAGGGTAAAGAGATCCGGTCGGCGGGCTCTGAAATAATTACGAAGAGAAATAGAAATTTGCTCGGTCCCGACATATATATATCCTTACTTATCGGACGCGCATCCCCGTATCCCCGGTCCCGACATTCATCCTTACGTATCGGACAGTGGTCCCCGCATGTGCCGATCCGTAGGGAAGTGAGCAAGTTACCGAGAGAACAATCGTTGAAACGACATTGTTAGTATTCGTTTCCAACAATTTTAATCGGACTGAATTAGCTTTATTCAATCAGATCTACCAATGTATACGTAATAAACTACAATTACGAAAAATTCGGTGAGAATATTATCTAGCTTAGTGGTGGTATAAAATCGTCATCGACGACCCATTCTCGTGAGACCGAAAATAAATTCAAACAATCAAATTGAATCTAAGGCACGAACATCGATGAATTGTTCGTTTTTGAACAACATTCAAGCTGGAAGGGTAAAGAGATCCGGTCGGCGGGCTCTGAAATAATTACGAAGAGAAATAGAAATTTGCCTGGTCCCGACATGTATTCTTTATACGTATACGTATGAAGGATAAATATCGGACTCGCATCCCCGCATGCCCGGTCCCGACATTTATCCTTACGTATCGGACAGTGGTCCCCGCATGTGCCGATCCGTAGGGAAGTGAGCAAGTTACCGAGAGAACAATCGTTGAAACGACATTGTTAGTATTCGTTTCCAACAATTTTAATCGGACTGAATTAGCTTTATTCAATCAGATCTACCAATGTATACGTAATAAACTACAATTACGAAAAATTCGGTGAGAATATTATCTAGCTTAGTGGTGGTATAAAATCGTCATCGACGACCCATTCTCGTGAGACCGAAAATAAATTCAAACAATCAAATTGAATCTAAGGCACGAACATCGATGAATTGTTCGTTTTTGAACAACATTCAAGCTGGAAGGGTAAAGAGATCCGGTCGGCGGGCTCTGAAATAATTACGAAGAGAAATAGAAATTTGCCCGGTCCCGACATACATCCTTACTTATCGGACTCGCATCCCCGCATGCCCGGTCCCGACATTTATTCTTACGTATCGGACAGCGGTCCCCGCATGTGCCGATCCGTAGGAAAGTGAGGAAGTTAGCCAGAGAACAATCGTTGAAACGACACTGTTAGTATTCGTTTCCAACAATTCTAATCGGACTGAATTAGCTGTTTTCAATCAGATATACCAATGTATACGTAATAAACTACAATTACGAAAAATTCAGTGAAAATATTATCTATCACGGAGAAAAATTTATAGTAAATTTTCTTATACTCATATAGTAGTTGTGTCATATACTTTCAATATGACGATTGTTTCTATACTTTATACCTAATGTCACCATGAATATAGGAATGTTTTTCTCACATTCATGGAACATTGAGTATAATGTATCGGAACGATCGTCATATTGGAAGTATATGACACAACTACTATATGAGTATGAGAAAATTTACTATAAATTTGTCTCCGTGTAGCTTAGTGGTGGTATGAAATCGTCATCGATGACCTATTTTCGTGAGACTGAAAATCAAATTCAAACAATCAAATTGAATCAAAGGCACGAACATCTATGAATTGTTCGTTTTTCAACAGCATTCGAGCTGGAGCTGGAAGAGTCAAACAATCCGCGCGACGGTCTATGAAATAACTCCTAAGAAATAATAGAAATTTAATCGGTGCCGACATGTATCCTCACGTTTACACCGTTCACGTATAGGTACATGCAGGGACCGAAATATTGAAAATGCTTTCCGACGAATCAATCAATAATGGTACTGTCATGTTACGGGTTATCAAATGTTTAAACGGCCCTGTATAATACCGCGTTGTATATAAACTCTAATTTCATCATATCTTCTAATCAAGGGTATACAAATCAAAATAACGTACAAGATTTAAATTATAATTCCAACGTAGAGTTACGTATACTAATGTACATGGGTCGGTTTTCCGGACCCGATATGTACCCTTTCATAAATATATATATATATATATATATATATATATATATATATATGAGGGATTCCATGCCGTTTCGACCTGAGTTTGACCCTTGACCTCTCGGATTTGGCCCGCGATTTTTTATATGGTTGTTCTCACTTTGAAAAGCACTCAGTTTTTATTCTAGATTTTTTCGACTCGATTTGAATTTTCTACAATTTTTGAAAACGATTTCATTGATCGACACAATTTAAAAATCTGAAAAAATTCTGAAAAATCGTGTGTCAGATATCAAAATTTTGAAGCCCAGAGCCGAAGTGGGGAGATTTTTCCTTCTTACTGTTCTCGAGCTTTCACGAAAAAAAACGTTACAAAAATATTAGGAGCGGAAGTCATCTTACTATAGATGGTTGCTGAAACATTTTCATACGTCACATCGGATTTTTGAAAAAAATTTCGGTGATTTTTCGCATGAGATTTTCTTTTCTTCTTTATTTTGCTAATAAAATATTTCAGCAACCATCTATAGTGAGCAAAATTATTTAAGAAAAGTCGGACCTGTCACCGACCCCCTTCGATTTGGCTGATTTTTTGTGGGCTTGTTACTCACCTAAAGAGTAGTCAAAAGCCAAAATATTAGGCTCCGCAAAAATTTATTGGCTGAGCCAGAGCCATTTTTCGTTTTTTTTTTCACATTTTCGACTTGAATTTGGGTATTTTCGATTACGCAGAGGTTTTTCGTACCAAGTGGCCGAAAATTGGTTTCTCAATGTAAAATTGACCAAGGAACACGAATCTGGCCACAGATTTGACCTACGACGAATACCTGCAGAAATATTGGCCCAAAACACTAAAAATTGACCAAAAAAGTCCCAAATCTTGGGGAAATGGTCAAAAAATTTTTTTTTCACTATCCGAGGGGGCTATCTTGTAGAAAAAGAATCAACGAATCCAATGAGCACACGACCAGATTTTTAGGACGGACCGTTCAGAAAATACGCGGCGTCAAAGTTGGATTATTTTGTTTTTTGTCAAAAATTGACATTTTTGACCTCGTGGGACAATGTCCGACCTACAGGTCTATTTTGCGATGTTCCCCTGCCTACCCGGAGCTTCGGCTGCTGGAGTTAGGCGCTGTGCTGTGCACACGGGCAACGTCCTTCCTCTTTTCTTCCTCCAACCTCACCTGCCCCACACCTCCTCCTGCCCCCTCTCCCGATATTGTGGCGAGTGGAGTGCCTCACATATTGTTTTGATAGTCGGTCTCCGATGTGCTCCTCTTACTTCTTCATAAATCAAGAGTGTTAAAGAGCAATACCTAGTCGTCCACCTCCTTTCAGTCGAAAAAGGGGTGAGGAACGACTGATTTCGATTATCATCCGAGCCCAGGCTTCGAAAACGCAAAAAACAATGCACAACGCCAAATCAAATTTAATTCCGGACATCTCTCCAACACACCGATCGAAATAGTCAGCTTTCAGTGATCACGCATCATGTAACGTGGTGGCCTGTCAAGCGCCTGTTCGGTCTGTTTTACCTCCCGGGCCGGCTGAACTCGGCGGATGACTCTCGTATTCATGGCCACCGAGGAAACTGACATCCGAATTACGTAAAAACAATCTGTAGACTCTATTTTCGTATGGAACGAACATGTTTTTGGACATGTGTGTCCGGAATTAAATTTGAATTGGCGTTGTGCATTTTTTTTTTTTTTTTTTTGCGTTTTCGAAGCCTGAGCTCGGATGATAATCGAAATGTGTCGTTCCTCACCCCTTTTTCGACTGAAAGGAGGTGGGCGACTAAGTATTGCTCTTTAACACTCTTCATTTATGTAGAAGTAAGAGAAGCACATCGGAGACTGACCAGCAAGACAATATGTGAGGCACTCCACTCGCCACAATATCGGGAGAGGGGGCAGGAGGAGGTGTGGGGCGGGTGAGGTTGGAGGAAGGAACGAGGAAGGACGTTGCCCGTGTGCACAGCACAGCGCCTGACTCCAGCAGCCGAAGCTCCGGGTAGGCAGGGGAACATCGCAAAATAGGCCTGTAGGTCGGACATTGTCCCACGAGGTCAAAAATGTCAATTTTTGACAAAAACCAAAATAATCCAACTTTGACGCCGCGTATTTTCTGAACGGTCCGTCCTAAAAATCTGGTCGTGTGCTCATTGGATTCGTTGATTCTTTTTCTACAAGATGGCCCCCTCGGATAGTGAAAAAAAAGATTTTTTGACCATTTCCCCAAGATTTGGGACTTTTTTGGTAAATCTTTAGTGTTTTTGGCCAATATTTTTGCAGGTATTCGTCGTAGGTCAAATCTGTGGCCAGATTCGTGTTCCTTGGTCAATTTTACATTGAGAACCCAATTTTCGGCCACTTGGTACGAAAAACCTCTGCGTAATCGAAAATACCCAAATTCAAGTCGAAAATGTGAAAAAAAACGAAAAATAGCTCTGGCTCAGCCAATAAATTTTTACGGGGCCTAATATTTTGGCTTTTGACTACTCTCTAGGTGAGTAACAAGCCCACAAAAAATCAGCCAAATCGAAGGGGGTCGGTGACAGGTCCGGCTTTTCTTAAATAATTTTGCTCAGTAAGATGACTTTCGCTCCTAATATTTTTGTAACGTTTCTTTTCGTAAAAGCTTGAGAACAGTAAGAAGGAAAAATCTCCCCACTTCGGCTCTGGGCTTCAAAATTTTGATATCTGACACACGATTTTTCAGAATTTTTTCAGATTTTTAAATTGTGTCGATCAATGAAATCGTTTTCAAAAATTGTAGAAAATTCAAATAGAATCGAAAAAATCTAAAATAAAAACTGAGTGCTTCTCGAAGTGAGAACAATCATATAAAAAATTGTTGACCAAATCCGAGAGGTCAAGGGTCAAACTCAGGTCGAAACGGCATGGAATGCCCCATATATATATATGCCGCTTATAAGCACAAAAAACGCAGAAATCAATACATGCGTTACAAAAAATATGGTGTGTACCAAGGGCTAAGTGGGCTTTTTGACCTCGTGTGGTTGCAGTACTCGTCTTCGGCTCGCGGATGCACTCGTCTTCGACTCGTGCTCCCTCGCCTCCGACTCGTGCTCCCTCGCCTCCGACTAGTACTGCAAACTCCACACTCGGTCTAAAAAAGCCCACTTTACGCCCTTGCTACACAATATACTATTAAGGGGGTATATACACCTTTAAATGGGTTGAATTTCTGAAAACCAGTTTTCCTTTTTTTTTCAACTTGAAGACTCTGATAAAATTGAAAAAAATCATCATGTTTGGGGAGGGTTTGACCTTCATTATCCATATCTTACATCATGTATTACTTCCAGTCTAATAGTGGCTGCGCTGAAGACAGGAAAATACAAAATCACTCGGTTGCCGTAAAGAATCAGACCCAGCGTTGGACCGATTTTGGAATTTTTGGTTCGCAATTGTTCATAAGACATGCCTCTATCAGATGAACATAGAACTTTTTGATATTGCAAGAATTACTTGAGTTATTGAATTTTTTCGATTTTTTTTCTGAATTTGAAAAAAAATGTTGCTTATTGTTCTAATATTTCAACTAAAAATAGGTTTATCAAAAAGTTCTATGTTCATCTGATAGAGGCCTTGATTCTTAAAATTTGAAGACCAAAAACTCCAGAATCGGTCCTTTACGACAACCGATCAAAATATTCATTCTCCAGAAATCAACTTTTAAACTTTTCATTTTTTCATTTTTTTTTTATTTTCTACTTTTCCCATAGGAGAAAATATAGCTACAGAAAATCAAGTTCTAATTTTCTGCCTATGATTCATATGCTGGATCCGCAGCTGCTCTCGTATCGATGTGTTATGAGTCGAGTCTAGACACATGTGCCAGGCGTAGGCTTGTAGTGAGTTCTGACCTGTTCTGTCCAACAACAGTGTCCGGTAGGTGTCCAGCAAGGCTGCTAGAAAAAGAATGAATTGCGTCAGGAAAAATCTGATCAAAATTTTTCAAAACATAAAAATCCTTCAAAATTCTTAAGGGGAAACTTCGGTGAAATTTTTAGCAAAAACAGGTTTTTTAATTCTTACAACTTTGAAAAGACGTGTATTAAATAATCTCTGCAGCAGTTTTTGAATTATGTCAGTATAGATAATGAAAAAAAGTTTCAGCCTCCTGCGATGAAAGTGTAGACGCAAGGAATTTTTGACAGCGGTGAGAAAAATCTTCTTCGCAAGGTTCCTTGCGCTTACATTTTCATCGCAGGAGGCTGAAATTTTTTTTCACAGTCTATACTGACATTATTCAACAACTGCTGGAAGGATTTTTTTATACAACCTCTAATAGCGATTTTCAAAATTTCACCGAAGTCTCCCCTTAATCTTCAATATTTTTGAAATTCAAAAGATGATAGCACAATTTTTGTCAGTACTCCGAAAATTCTCCCATCTTTCATCAATCATACCTTTTTTCCGAGGGGCTATTCACTCGGGAAGTCCTATGTACACTGGTCTCGGAAGTCTTTGGAAGTCATCGGTAGTCAATGGAAGTCCTTGGAAGTCTTTGGAAGTCACTATGAAGTCACATGTAGTTTTCTGGAAGTCACTATATATGGAGTCATTGAAAGTCATTGGAAGTCTTTGGAAGTCATTGGTAGTCAATGGAAGTCATTGGAAGTCGGAAGTCACTTGTACACCCAAAATTGAAGTGAATAGCCCCTCGCTTTTTTCTTATAATATTTATCAAACTTTCGCAATTATTATATTATAGAAATACTCATCTTTTTAGAAATCTGAATGTGTAGTCTCCTGGCATCGATTTCAAATGCACTTTTTTGATGGATCATCTTCTTTCGATTCCGACGTCTCATCTTATTTCAGATATATACACTGTGTTTGTTCAATATTGAAAATTACTATTGGTTTGAATTCGCAATGACAGCACGACTATTTACAAACAAGTAGACACCTAACCTCGAAAAAATCTAGATCGCAGCCATGTGTTCTGTCAATTATCACAATTCAAAAGAATATTGAAAATTAAATATGAAATAGCACGTTTTTCCAGCATAACTCGAGATAGCACGTTCTTCTAGCACAATTTGAGATAGCACGTTGTTCCAGCAGAATTTGAGATAGTATACTGCCGTCGAATTGAAATAGTTTTATTGGAAAAAAGGAATACAAGTCGTATGGAATCTTCGAAGCAGTTTGACTACTTGACAAATATATCCAGTCTACTCTTCATGACAAATATATGACCGAGAATTATTCACTATGTCTAGTACTAGTATTGTTATTTTTTATTTTTTTATTTTATTTTTTCGCTCTTTTCAATCAAAAGAATGATGAATCGAAAATAATCGTTTTTTCCTTTATGCCTCGGTAGCGAGCTCTAAATATTGTCCAATGTTGTCAAGTTTTTACACAGATTTTTTTTTTTTGATTCCTTATAACTTCATTTGAGTGCCCATGAAAAACAAGAAAAAAAAAAAATGCACCCCGGAGGATTTATATTAGGATGTTTGAAAAAAAAAAAAAAAAATCGACTTTTCATACTGCTACTCCTCAAAACTCAAGTTTTGAAAGAAACAAACATCCTAGCGCAAAGGGAGCTCTGTAGCTTAAGGGGGCACTTCATATAGAGGCTTCGAAAAATGCATTTCTTGTTTGCCTAAATTTATATTTCGAAACCTGTAGATGACGATGCAGTTAGTGATTTTGGTCAATTCGCAAAAATGACGTGATCCCGAAAGCCTTTGAACGAGTCACGTCTGCTCCATTTGGAGCCCTGCCGAAACTTTGAATGCGATCATCTCGAAAAAAAAATTTTTAATGAGTTTTCTTTTTTCTCTCCGTTAGCCAATTATCATTATTTTTCTAATATTAAAGGTCATCGATTGCCCAGATGTGTATTACTACCGAATTACTACTCAATTTTTTTGCGCAGACTCTGTCCGATAATCCTATGAGGTGCTATAGTGTAGGTACACCGCATTTGGCCTCCCGCCCGGACAGCTTCACGGCGACCGTTTATATCTCCGCCATTTTTCCCTTCTTTCAATTAACAAAAATCGTTCTGGAAACTAGAATTATGTAATAAAAGGTATCTGAGACCCTGAAAATATATATGCATTCCTTACCCTCCAAAAAAGAAATGAAAATCGACCAAGATTTGGCTTTCTGTATGGAATGCCCCCTTTAAGTGGAAGCTGCCGCTCATTGGAATTTCCTAGTGATAACAACCAATTAACGATTATGACAGTCACAACGATTATTTTCACAGAACTTAGCTCGTTTGCTCGTGAACTCACTTATAAAAACGTTAATTGCAAAAATCCTACGTACTTCGAAGTAAAATGTATTGAAGACTGTTATGTAAGAATCATATTAGATACAAAATTTAAGAATTATGTTGTACCCCGATTTCAGAAATGCTGTTTTGAGAAAAGCGGCTGGAAATTTTTTGCAACGAATTTTGTCTCTGTTAATAACTAAATATGAGCTACCTGCTCCGACCAGAATTCGTTTTTCGGCAGGTGAACGGTCCCACTCTATACCTGTGGAGGACACAAAAGAAGGAGCAGCTGCGGACCGACGAGAATCGCTCAACGGCCCGGGGAGACACTTCATATCAGCTCCAACAGCATGAAAGGTTTCGAATAATAATTTACTGATGTTAGGTAGTAAGCTTATCGCTCGGCCCAATCGGCGTCTTACCGAGAAGGTCCCAGGTCTCCAGTTTTTAACGTCGAGGGTGGTAAGCAGCAAGTGCCTTGAAAAAGAGCAGAGAGTCATATACCGAGAATATTCCTCGGGGTAAACCGCCCTCTTCCTACGGCAAAACCGACACACGCGCGTACCGCGTGCGTAAGGCTCGTTCGGGAGGAGATGCAATGCTACTGGCACCTCATTTCCTCCCGAATGAGCCTCACGCACCCGGTGCGCGCCTGTGTTGGTTCTGCCGTAGAAAGGGGATCGTTTACTCTCACGGAATATTCTCGGTATATTTTGTAGTTTATTGGACTTTAAGAGTACTCAAAAGGTCTGCAGTCCTCGCAAAAACTGAACGAACCCTCATCGATAATTCCGAAAACTGGCAACGATCGTGACAAAAAAAAAAAAAAAAAGGAATAATGCCCTTCCAGGAAGACGTACGAGGGTGAAAAGCGCGATTCTTCTCACTTCTCAATGAGAGACACACCTCAGAGGCTATGAAAAAATCTGACCTCGAATAACAGGTCCTAGTCAGTTTTGCGGCTGGCATGTTGATCAAGATCTTCATCGATCTCGCGGTGAAAAATCACCCGGACCCGCGACCAAACTGTTTTATACATCCTGTACAGATTGATCCCCATTACCGTCTTCGATATCACGACGTTCGCGACGAAGCGTCGTATTGTCTTCATTCATTTTTCCATTGCATATTCTGTTGTATTATCATTAATTTGCGTGCGTCGCCGAACAGAATGCAAAAACCAATATTGCAACGCTGATAAAACACAGTTGAACGATTCATACGAAGTTTTGAATATAAACTCAGGCAGAGCCATTCCTCAATGTCAAAGTGAGGAATAATTTATATCGAATCATCAATAATAATTGCTGAAATCAGACACCATGGAATTTCATGGAAGTTTCCTGGAGTACTGAAAATCATCCGATTGCAATGGTAATCGTATGATTTTACAAAGGATGAGAATTCCCACGGAAAATCATAACATATTACAACTATGTGCATTCAATAATGTCATTTTCAGACACAATAGAACATCGAAGAACGATAAGGCGATTAGCTAGGGATTAACCAAGCTTAGACTGCCGACGCTAATGAGCGACGCGGCGCTAATAGTCCAGTCAAAATAGACATTTCAATTAACAATAATTCGCATAGAGCTGAAAATTGGTACAAGTCTTAATTACATTATTACAAATGAAATATCAAAAGTCCCCACCGATCCTACGTCTGCTACAAAATTTATTCAAGGTCAAAGGTCAAAAGCATCGGTTTTTTGAATTTTTCACGTAAACCTTGGATGTTATCGTAAAATTAGGCCAGACAAAAGTTGTAGATCATGCAATTGTCTACAAAAATTGTTTCGATACTTTTTTTCCTACAGATCACCATTCCAGAGATATCGTGATTCCAAAAAACTACTATTTTCACTTATATCAAACGTCTGATGATGAATAGTATAGGCGGCGTAGGCGTGTATATTAGTATTTTCGATGTTTGAAATGGTGATATCTCAGGGATGGTGATTCGTAGGTGAAAAAGTGTTGGAACAATTTTTGTAGACAATTGCATGGTTTACGGTTTACGAGAAAAATGCAGAAAACCGATGCTTGTGACCTTTGACCTTGAATACATTTTTTAGCAGACCTAGGATCGGTGGGGATTTTTGATATTTTATTTGCAATAGTATACCTAAGACCTGTACCAATTTTCAGCTCTATGCGAATTATTGTAAGCTTACCACTATTTTTTTGTCTATTTTGACTGGACTATAAGCAGACCATCACTTCTTCTTCTATCTATTCACTCGGTCGTTCACGGTTCAAAACTTACAATATTAGATATACCGTCAGTGTCCTGGTTATGGAACCTGTACGGGTTTTGGAACACTTTGGTCTAGTTATCGAGAAATAAAATTCTAAACGTATTGGTATAATAAAGAATTTAGCTGCGATGGTAGTCTGCTGTTTTCTGTATCCCCAGAGTTAGGTTTGGTCGGGGTGAATAAGTGAGAACCTTTTAAAAACAAATCGTTGAAAGAGGCGGGTGAGCCATTGCTGTTGCATGGCTGTCATCAATCATTAGGTTAAATCGTACAGTCAGTCGGTGTCCATGATTGAAGGGACTATTTTCACAAAATGTGAGTATCTGATGCCTCAAAAAGTGTTTGTGGCTATACTTAATTGATCAAGGTTCCTGATTCAATCGTAAAAAATCATAATTACAATCAATTTCGTTTAAAAAATAGCGGTTCCATTACTAGAACACCTCAACATCGCCTTGTACCAGTTAGCGAACCCCCAACCGTCAATAAACTTACATCTCGCATAAACAACACCAAAAAAGCGAAAGATAGAAGAGTAATTAACTGTATAATAATAATTGTAAGGTTCCTGATTCAATCGTAAAAAATCATATTTACAATCAATTTCGTTTAAAAAATAGCGGTTCCATTACTGGAACACCTCGACATCGCTTTGTACCAGTTAGCGAACCCCCATCCGTCAATAAACTTACCTCTCGCATAATCAACACCAAAAAAGCGAAAGATAGAAGAGTAATTAATTTGATGAATTATTTCAGAGTATCGTGGTTGTTGAAAACAGATTGTATAATTTAAATAAAGTATTAGTTCATGATTATATCAATTTCTAAGCTCGGGGTAATCAGTAACCTGAATTCAATCCCTCCGTTCCAAAACTAGTACATTTGTGGGTTCCAAAAAGGGGACAAATGGACTTTTGGGGTTCCATAACTAGGCCATTAGACAGGTGTTGCATTTAATTCAATATTAATTAATTTTTTGATTTCGTGAGAGTAGAAACGCGTAAAAATCAAAGGCAAGATGTAGCTTCAGGCATTAGAAAAATTAAATTTCATAAATTAACAAAAGAAACCTGTTGAAACGCATTCTGGAGGGCTTTTTAATCGTAAGGAGTTCCATAACTGGTACACTGACGGTAACGTTTAAACTTAATGAAGTGCACATATATATGTGAAACGGTTGTCCAAAACCCTGGTGAAAATAATTTTTACAACAAACTACGAAATATGAAAATCGTAGAAATACGTTAAAAGTAATTATTTTTCGTAGGTTTTTTCGTAGAAAACTACGAATTTCGTCGAATAATTACGAAATTTTATTATTTTCTACAAATAGCAATGAAAAAGTACAGCAAATTGAAATGAAATATATGATTGTAGATTTTCGTAGAAATTAAAAAATTTTCAAGAATAGCTACGAAATTTTGATGAAATGTAATATCAGATAGTTTTTCGTATATTATCGTAGAAAACTAAAAATTTGTACGGTCAATTTACGAAAATCCCGTACTCGGTCGAAGTCAAAGTAACTTTTTGTAAATCATCGTAGAAAACTACAAATTTCTACCCCCAATTTACGAAAATCGCGTGCCTGGCTAGATTGGAATAGTTTCTCGTAAATCGTCGTAAAAAACTACGAATTTCGACGATCAATTTATCTCGTACTCGGTCGAAGTTGAAGTAGTTTTTAGTAAATCATTGCAAGAAAACTACGAATTTCTACGATCGATTCACGAAAATCTGGAGCTCGGCTGAGTCGGACTAGTTTTTCGTAAATCATCGTAGAAAACTACGGATTTCGACGATCGATTTACGAGAATCCCGTACCTACTCGGTCGAAGTTCGAGTAGTCTTTAGTAAATGATTGTAGAAGACTACGAATTTCTACGATCGATTTACGAAAATCTGGAGCTCGGCTGAGTCGGAATAGTTTTCCTGAATTTGATCCAATAAAATTATAGAAAATTACACGTATATAATGTGATATATTCTTTTTATCCTACAGGCGTCAAAATAACCCCATATCGAGCGTGTCTTACGGGACAGAAGACGCACATATCTCCCTCGGCCGTGATATGAAGTCGACGCATACGCAGTCACGCGATTTGGTTACTTATCAAACCTAGGGAGCAAAAGTGCGCGTCATAGGCATGATATGAACGCATCACCCGCACGGAAATATATATATATATATATATATATATATATATATGCGAAAAATATATGCGACATATAGGGGAAGGTGGGGCAGAACGGACAGTGGGGCAGAACGGACACTAAATCCAAAAAAAAATAATGTCGTCGGAAATGATTTTTTATGAAATGTGGCGACGTATTTTGGATAAATAATGACACAAAAAAAAAAAAAAAAATTAAAAAAGTGAAAAAAAAATAATTCACTTTTCCTTTTTTTTTTGTGTCATTATTTATCCAAAATATGTCGTCATATTTCATAAAAAATCATTTCCGACGACATTATTTTTTTTTTTGGACTTAGTGTCCGTTCTGCCCCACTGTCCATTCTGCCCCACCTTCCCCTATGTGACATATTTGTTTTTTGCGCTAGCATATATATTTTTATAAGTTTGATATAAATGTCAGATATATGTCAACATAAATGTTGCGGCATGTATGTCGACATCTATGTAAAACTCAATTCAACATATATTTGTATTTTGCGTACTTATATGTTATATTATATGCGACATAAATGTCGCATATATTTTTCGCATATGGGGAGTTCCATATGAAATGTACAATTGGTTGTCCACACCCCTTTCGATTTGTCTCAAACTTAGTCAAGTTGAGTAATAGGTTGAAAAAAAAATTCCTCTAAATAATGAAAATTCTACCTTTTACAGGTCGCGAGTAACACCGATTCACAAATTTTGAATTATACTTTTCAAATCGCTGTAGATCCCAAACTACATGTCCGCGCCTAAGAATCAAGTAGGTCAAAAGTTTTGTAATTTGATGTACTTTTCGATGTTGCCGCGAGACAAAGTCGATTTTCAGTAAATGGTGAAAAAAATGCGAAAAACGCGATATTGATCTCGTTCCCCAAACTTTTATGGGGTCCATTTTTCATCATAAAATGCGGCTATTTTTCCCGCAAATTTTCGTGTAAAGAAAAGTCACGGGACTCAACTGGTTAAAAAAATATAAAGGAATTTCTAGGAAAAACCGACCGGATTTTGACGTTTTCTGAATTTGAATTTTTCAAAACTATCGAAACTTTTTTTTTACGTGAAATAGACGTAAAAGGAGCCAACACTATCGCTTTTTTTTTCACATCTATTTCACGTAAAAAAAAGTTTCAATAGTTTTGAAAAATTTAAAGTCAGAAAATGTCCAAATCCGGTCGGTTTTTTCTGGAATTTCCCTTATATCTCTTTAACCAGTTGAGTCCCGTGACTTTTCTTTACACGAAAATTTGCGGAAAAAATAGCCGCATTTTATGATGAAAAATGGACCCCATAAAAGTTTGGGGAACGAGGTCAATATCGCGTTTTTCGCGTTTTTTTCACCATTTACTGAAAGTCGACTTTGCCTCGCGGCAACATCGAAAAGTACATCAAATTACAAAACTTTTGACCTACTTTATTTTTAGGCGCGGACATGTCGTTTGGGAGCTACAGCGATTTGAAAAATATAATTCAAAATTTGTGAATCGGTGTTACTCGCGACCTGTAAAAGGTAGAATTTCATTATTTAGAAGAATTTTTTTTTTTTAACCCATTACTCAACTTGACTAAGTTTAAGACAAATCGAAAGGGGTGTGGACAACCAATTGTACATTTCATATGGAACTCCCCATATATATATATTTCCGTGCGGGTACATGAAGCTGTCAGGGAGACAGGCGCGATTTTAATTCGGGTGAAGCTGCCCTCGCTTCGCTCGCGCAGCAAACTTTACCCTTATCAAAATCGCTCACCTCTTTCCCTAACAGCATAATATACTATATAGAATTTTCTCAGGCTGAATTGGAGATAGAATTTGATGGAATTTCATTGATCATATAGAAACATTTTTCCCGGGGATGTAAAATTACATGTAAAGATTATTTCTTAATTTGTTGCGAATACTCGTTATGTAATTCTATTTAGGGGAAAGGTGGGCAGCCCCGTCTAGCAGGTACCCCCCGTCACATCAAGTTTTGGACACTTACGCACAAATAAATTTGGGAAAAGAGAACGTGAAAATTAGGGCAACGATCTTGGTCACATTTTCGCATTTTATTTTTCAAATTTATTTGTGCGCAACTGTCCAAAACTTGAGGTGATCGGGGGTACCCACCGGACGAGGCGTCCCACCTTTCCCCTAACAGATTGATTTAGATATATTTCTCAATAAGTTCTTGTTGTGAGCACTTCTCTGTATCATAACACCCCGGGTAACAATTTGAAGTGGCAGCCGTATGGCCGCTACATGGCCAACCGACCAAGCCAATGTGGCCGCCATGTCAGCCGACCCCGGTTTTATCATGGCTAGTACCTGGCAACGACGACCAAACTATGTCGCTCCTTGATGGCAGCTAGGTGGATAAACAGCATGGTTTACTTATGGTTTCGACCTGGCAGCGATATGGCGGCGCTATCTCGCTGCCATGTGGAGGCCAACTAGTTGCCAGGTAACAATCCAACGCGGCAACCATACGGCCGCTACATGGCCAACCCACCTAACCAATGTGGCCGCTATGTCGGCAGTGGTCGGTTTTATCATGGCTTTCACCTAGCAACGACGACCAAACTATGTCGCTCCTTGATGGCAACTAAGTCGATAAACAATATAGTTCATTTATGGTTTTGACCTGGCAGCGACATGGCAGCGCTTACTCGTTGCTATGTGTGGGCCATCTGGTTGCCAGTAATTTTGATACCTCTCTGAAACATGAAAGCCATGAAGTAATCATGAAATTTCCCCAGTTAGCTGTCATGTGACAGTCACTCTATTTTGGAACGAGTACCGCTCCTTGAGTTCTATTTTACTTTTAAGTATATATTTCATTCACACAGTAGTCATTCCAAAAGAACTGTTATGAACTATACTACCGGGTAGGCGGTATGAGTCGCTTGACTCGTAGGTGAATTATGATTGTGGTCGGCCGGCAACGGGTAGGTGTAGCCAAGCCGACGTTACTTTACTTGCGAGCGTTGTCGCTCATCTACCGGCATAACAAGGTACTAAGGTAGGTGGCGACGCATTGTATAGACCAGGTAAATGCCAGGCTACCTTAAGACATGGCCGTGCCAGCTTGCCCCACGTAAAAGCTATATGGCAATGCGAGGTGGCGGCCAGGTAGTTGCCAGCGGTCGCCAGTTAACGTTAAGACACAGCAATACCAGGTTGGCCCACATAAAAGCCATATGGCATCGCGAGGTGGCGGCCAGGTAGTCGCCACTTAACGCTAAGACACGGCAGTACCAGGTTGGCCCACATCAAAGCCATATGGCATCGCGAGGTGGCGGCCAGGTAGTCGCCAGCGGTCGCCAGCGGTCGCCAGTTAACGTTAAGACACAGCAGTACCAGGTTAGCCCACATAAAAGCCATATGGCATCGCGAGGTGGCGGCCAGGTAGTCGCCAGCGGTCGCCAGCGGTTGCCAGTTAACGTTAAGACACAGCAGTACCAGGTTAGCCCACGTGAAAGCCATATGGCATCGCGATGTAGCGGCCGAGTAGTTGCCAGTTAACTTCAAGACACGGCAGTACCAGGTTGGCCCACATAAAAGTCATATGGCATCGCGAGGTGGCGGCCAGGTAGTCGCCAGTTAACGCTAAGACACGACAGTACCAGGTTGGCCCACATCAAAGCCATATGGCATCGCGAGGTGGCGGCCAGGTAGTCGCCAGCGGTCGCCAGTTAACGTTAAGACACAGCAGTACCAGGTTGGCCCACATCAAAGCCATGTATGGCATCGTGAGGTGGCGGCCAGGTAGTCGCCAGTTCACGTCAAGACATGGCAGTGCCTGGTTCGCCCGTATGAAAGCCATATGGCATTGCGAAGTGGCGGCCAGGTCAATGCTAGGTAGTGACGGAACATCGCAGTGCCAGCTTGGCCCACATAAAATCGATGCTGTGGCGCAAGGTGGCGGCCAAGATGGTGCAACATTGGTAGCCTAGCTTAGTTAGCCATATTATCGCCATGTGAAAAGGCCATGTTGAAACCATATAGCCGCCGCATGGTTATCGAACATTGGCCTGCTATGTGGCTGGCCGACAGCATTGCCGTGCTCATGCCACATGGCATTAATGTGGCTTGTGGGCTGGCCATGTAAATTGTTACCCGGGACGTCTGCATTTAAAATATGGACATGAATATGAAAATGAAAATATGGATATATGAGCGGATCCACGTCACTTCACTCAAAAAAAAACCGTCAAGTCACGGATCTTTGCGCCATTCGACATATCTTTAGTACTATGGGAAAAAAAAATACGACTTCAGGGATTTTGAAAAATTTTCAAAAATGGCGGAGTTAGAGCTATTTGAATGTTGATAAGTCGCTGTTGCACCGCTATGTTTGAAAATTCATATCTCCGAAAGTATTTATCGGAGCGGACTGATCCTGGAATCATTTTGTTCGTAAAAGAATGCGCTTTCATAAAAAAAAATGTTGTTTTCAAAAAAAAAATTCTTTCCATTTTTGTTCGTCGTTTTTATTTTTAATTTCGCTGCCATTTCCGCGGGACCTACAGGAATCCATGGAGATAATTTTTTTCGGATAGCCGAATCTTTCCCCTTCAACCCTAAAAAAAAAAATTCATGGAGAACCTATTTGGGCCGGAGAAAAAAAATAAAACGTATTGTCGCGCGTCGCCCCGCGCCGATCTTTTGCAATATTTTGGTGGCTCTGAAAAGGGCCGATGTTTCTAGCGATGATTTGCTCGATGGCACTTAGTGTAGGACACCTCTGTTTGAAATTAATTCATAATTTTCATGGATTCAAAATTTTCTGATGCGGAAAATAATTTTGTTTTGACGAGTTTATGAGATATTGGAATGACCGCATGTAATTTCAGAGTGCCACGAACTGTCAAGGCTTTATCAAATTGATTTTGTAGAATAGATTCTTCCGCTTGATGTTCTGCAGCCGTACAGTACGCAAAAGATATGCTTCGAAAATAAGAACATGCCCAATTATATAGATCCAGCGGTGTTTGAATAGGATCAGAGTTGCCAATCAGTTGTAAACTCGCACGTGAAGCTAATCTCTTAACAGTTCCACCTACTCCATCACACGGCCCTTTTCCACGTGATGTAGCAAAGAAATGCCATTCGGCGTGGCATTGAAAGTCTTCAAAGTGATGTGTTAAATTTATAAAATTCTTTTTGTTCTTATATTGGGAAGCTGCTCCATCAGAGAAATAAATTATTTTTTCTATGGGAATTGAATCTTGGAACTTCTCTTTCATGAAGTTGACTAATTTTTTTTGAAATAAATGAACCGCAACTGTATTATGTTTTAGATGCTCTGAAATTATCACAAAACTAAAATGTCTCAACTGGTCGTCACCGTAACTTTTATAGTAAACCACGGTTGGATGAATAGTCGCCTGATTATTGCTCCAGTGAAACCCTTAATGCGTGGAATCTTGTACAACAAATGCATAATTCTCAGCGAAATCGCATACCACTAAAAATTCGCCAACTTTCAAGCTCTCTTTCATCTTCTGCCAATAACTACTTTGCTGCTTCGCAATGAAATCATGTGCAACCAATTTTGACAATTGATCACAGAAGTTATCCACAAAATCCTCGGACTTTTTGGTAAGTGTCTCCAAAGCCGTTCGATCCACTGATATCCACTGTTTATAAGTAACATCGCTGATGAAATTATCAAAACAACCCCGTAGATTGAGGGATTATATTCCGATACAATTGAAGGGATTAGTTACTTTTAGATATTTAACACAAAACGTTCAGAGTTTGTGCAGTTGGTGACTTCGAATTTCCAGAACAGGTATAGGTATATGTAACTCCGAGAAAACATGACCAGTAGACGGATAAGCGAAGACTAAGGTGGTTAAACAACTATTTTCGGAGAATGAATAGCCCGGGTAAGTAGAGAAGCATCAAATGTAATTTAACTCCACTACGCAACACAAGTAGTCCAGTCAATATAGCAATTTGGTATGTTTTAACTTCCGATTACGATGCGACATAGCTCATTTTGTCGGGAAAAATGTGTAGAACAAGATGAGATGCGAGCGGAAAATCGGAATTGGTCGGAACATTGTTTATTTTGTAGATTAATGAAAAATTACAGGAAAAATGCTCATTTTGCTGTGGTTTTTCAAGAATAACTCCTCAAATATCGATCTTATCGCATTTATCTTCGCGTAAGGATTGGTTCAGAATGAGTTTATCTTCGAAGTTCAAGTATTACAAAACTTAATTTTTTAATAATTTACTTTTTATTGCGAAAATATTGCAAAATTTACTTGTAAATATCGAGGGTGCTGAATTTATAGGATCAAAACATCTGATCGACTTGAAATTGTATAATTAACGACTTTTTGATAACTTAAGAACGTATGCAAAATTTGGTAGCGATATCTCCAATAGTTATCGCATAATTCATTTTACAACTTAAAAATTCGCTTATTTTGCAAGAACGATTACGAGTCCCCGCCGAACTCTACACGGTTCCTGATTTTTTTACACATAGACCAAAGCCTAAACTGTCATAAACAACCGTTAGTTAGACTTTTTTTTGCAATAACACGCGCTACAGAATTTTTTAAACGAAAAAAAACATTTTTCGCTTAAATGCAAATTTGATATCTCGATGAATTTTCATCGGAATGATGCGTTTCATAAAGCAATCGATAGGTCTACTCAAGACCTTCAATTAAAAAAAAAAAAAGACCCCCTTTCATCTATTACTTTCCGAGATATTCAACTTTGACTTTGGTACCGAATTGTTAATAAACAAATTAACATTTCGTGGATTTTTCAACGCGAATTTTCTCGCTTGGCCATCCATTTTTCACTTATCTTATGCCGATTAGTTGAATATTGTTATTAACGAAGATATAAGTTGATAAGGTGAGCGCGGCGCACGCAAAGACGAGTGAGAAAGCAGCCAGCTGAGCGCGGGGAGTGGTGGGAGGGCCGGCAAGCGGAGAGAGTGAAAAAAAGTGAATCGATTTTCTAAAAATCGGATCGCTTTCAAAATATGCTCTATCTCCGGTTCTATTGGGTGTATTTGAACGTTATTTTTTTTAAATTGGGGTAGCAAAGCGAAAGAAATCCAATGGTAGTACTTAAATTGTGCAATTTTCCAAATCTTCCGCTCTACGGACTTCTGAAAAAACATTTCTTCAGACATGCAACAATTTAGGCATGCAATTATCAATCAGTTATCATTTTACATAAATAACCAAAATTGAAATTTCGAAAATACATTATTTTTATTTTTATAACACAGTAAGATTTAAAAAATGATAAAATATGATAAAATATGATAAAATATGATTTAATAATTACTCAAGGTACTAATTAATACTAAAATTATTTTCGCAAAGATTATACATAACATGAAATGTTATAAAATAGTCATTAGGAAATGTATAATATTATTTTATGTGTCATAGGCCGTAAAACCGCGATTTTAACCTCGCTTCGCTCGGTTTAAACGCGGTTTTTGGCCTGGACACATAAAATTCTATATGCCATACGGCCTAAAAAGTATTTTCTGACGAATTTCATCATAATCCTCGCCTTCGGCTCGGATTATAAACTCAAATTCGTCGGAAAATACTTAATCGGCCTAGTGACATAATGTACTATTAAGCTATAAGGGATATAGTTATACACACATACATATTAGGGTGTGTCACCAAAAAAAAAATTTTTTTTTGCTACCTTCTGAACGGATAGTTCTCGTCAAGACAGAAAGATTCCCCCCCTGGAAAATGTCCTATGTCAAGGCTAAGTGGTTCCGAAACTTTTTTTAAGTTTTCCATTTAAGTTAACCACACCTATAGAAAATTATTTTTTGAATAAAGTTTAATTCTAACCATTTCGAAGATGAAAACTTCAGCTTTCAAAATCTTTCTGTAGACTTGAAAAATATTGAATAACCACGAAACTATATGGATTGCCCCGAAAATAGATTTTTTTGTGTGTTAAATAAATGGAAAACAAAAAAAAAGTTTCGGAACCACTTAGACTTGACGGAAAAAAGTTTTACTATGCGGGATGTCTTCTTCTTGATAAGACCTAGTGACTTGAAAGGTAGCGCCATGAAAATTAAAAAAAAAAAAGTCAATCTGTCACACCCTAATATATATATATATATTAGGGTGGCGCAAAAAAACCGACTATTTTTTTTTTTTTGAGTCTCGGGTGAAAAAATGTTAGTTTTTGATGTTTTAAAAGCCCTCTCCAAAGGACAGCTAAAAAAAAAATTTTTAAAAGGTCACTCCAAATTTTTTTAAATTTCAAAAATCGTCAAAAATCGATTTTTTTTTTTTTTTATTTTTTTTCTCGTTACGGTATAATTTTACAGTCAAAAAAAAAATAAGTTTCTGAAAGTTTCAGTTCAAAATTTGAATTTTGAAAGGTCGCTCATAATTTTTTAATAATTAAATAATTAAAAAATCTAAAGTATGCACTGATAAATTAAAAAAAATTATGAGCGACCTTTCAAAATTTAAATTTTGAACTGAAACTTTCAGAAACTTATTTTTTTTTGGTCTGTAAAATTATACCGTAACGAGAATAAAAAATTAAAATTCGAATTAGAAAAAAAAAATTCGATTTTTGACGATTTTTGACGATTTTTGAAATTTAAAAAAATTTGGAGCGACCTCTTAAAATTTTTTTTTTGAGCTGTCCTTTGGAGAGGGCTCTTAAAACATCAAAAACTAACATTTTTTTACTCGAGACTCAAAAAAAAAAAATAGTCGGTTTTTTTGCGCCACCCTAATATATATATATATATAGAATGTTAATGAAATGTGAATATTATTGTAGGCTATTATTATTATTATTATTATTATTATTAGCAATATTAGTGTTTATAAAAATAAAAATAATTTATTTTTGAAATTTCAATTTTGTTTATTTATGTGAACCCGCACGGAAATATATATATGCGAAAAATATATGCGAACATAGATGTGACATATTTTTTTTTTGCGCCTCTTTATAATTTTTATAAGTTTGACATAAATGTCGGATATTGGTCGGATATATGTCAACATAAATGTCGCGGCATGTATGTCGACATAGATGTCGACATAGATGTCAACACGATTTGATATAAATGTCGGATATATGTCAACATACATGCCGCAACATTTATGTTGACATATATCCGACATTTATATCAAATCGTGTTGACATCTATGTCGACATCTATGTCGACATACATGCCGCGACATTTATGTTGACATATATCCGACCAATATCCGACATTTATGTCAAACTTATAAAAATTATAAAAAGGCGCAAAAAAAAAATATGTCACATCTATGTTCGCATATATTTTTCGCATATATATATTTCCGTGCGGGAAATGATAACTGATTGATAATTGCATGCCTAAATTGTTGCATGTCTGAAGAAATGTTTTTTCAGAAGTCCGTAGAGCGGAAGATTTGGAAAATTGCACAATTTAAGTACTACCATTGGATTTCTCTCGCTTTGCTACCCCAATTTAAAAAAAATAACGTTCAAATACACCCAATAGAACCGGAGATAGAGCATATTTTGAAAGCGATCCGATTTTTAGAAAATCGATTCACTTTTTTTCACTCTCTCCGCTTGCCGGCCCTCCCACCACTCCCCGCGCACAGCTGGCTGCTTTCTCACTCGTCTTTGCGTGCGCCGCGCTCACCTTATCAACTTATATCTTTGTTAATAACAATATTCAACTAATCGCCATAGGATAAGTGAAAAATGGATGGCCAAGCGAGAAAATTAGCGTTGAAAAATCCACGAAATGTTAATTTGTTTATTAACAATTCGGTACCAAAGTCAAAGTTGAATATCTCGGAAAGTAATAGATGAAAGGGGGTCTTTTTTTTTTTTTTTTTAATTGAAGGTCCTGAGTAGACCTATCGATTGCTTTATGAAACGCATCATTTCGATGAAAATTCATCGAGATATCAAATTTGCATTTAAGCGAAAAATGTTTTTTTTCGTTTAAAAAATTCTGTAGCGCGTGTTATTGCAAAAAAAAGTCTAACTAACGGTTGTTTATGACAGTTTAGGCTTTGGTCTATGTGTAAAAAAATCAGGAACCGTGTAGAGTTCGGCGGGGACTCGTAATCGTTCTTGCAAAATAAGCGAATTTTTAAGTTGTAAAATGAATTATGCGATAACTATTGGAGATATCGCTACCAAATTTTGCATACGTTCTTAAGTTATCAAAAAGTCGTTAATTATACAATTTCAAGTCGATCAGATGTTTTGATCCTATAAATTCAGCACCCTCGATATTTACAAGTAAATTTTGCAATATTTTCGCAATAAAAAGTAAATTATTAAAAAATTAAGTTTTGTAATACTTGAACTTCGAAGATAAACTCATTCTGAACCAATCCTTACGCGAAGATAAATGCGATAAGATCGATATTTGAGGAGTTATTCTTGAAAAACCACAGCAAAATGAGCATTTTTCCTGTAATTTTTCATTAATCTACAAAATAAACAATGTTCCGACCAATTCCGATTTTCCGCTCGCATCTCATCTTGTTCTACACATTTTTCCCGACAAAATGAGCTACGTCGCATCGTAATCGGAAGTTAAAACACTAATCACCTACTTTTCATGCTATATTGACTGGACTAAAGGAGCTCGCCGCGCGGACGTAGATTGACGCGCGCGGCGACGCGCGACAAGACGTTTTATTTTTTTTCTCCGGCCCAAATAGGTTCTCCATGAATTTTTTTTTTTAGGGTTGAAGGGGAAAGATTCGGCTATCCGAAAAAAATTATCTCCATGGATTCCTGTAGGTCCCGCGGAAATGGCAGCGAAATTAAAAATAAAAACGACGAAAAAAAATGGAAAGAATTTTTTTTTCTAAAAACAACATTTTTTTATGAAAGTGCATTCTTTTACAAACAAAATGATTCCAGGATCAGTCCGCTCCGGTGAATACTTTCGGAGATATGAATTTTCAAACATACCCGTGTGGAAATTTCTCCGGGAACACCCGGTGTTTGCCCAGCCCCCGGATGGGTAATCCCGAAGATGGCCCAACTAGTCGGGTGCTATACGGGCAATAGATAGCATAACTGTAAATAATTTTTTCTAGTTTAGCTGTGCAGCCCCCGGTTAGCAAGGCCAGATATTTGCCCTGCATGCGTTTTCACATCAAAACTTGCCTAGGCCCTAGTTGGGAGAGCCCGAAATTGTAGCTGAGCTATTTATATGCTTACAATTTCGATCAACATTCATTATTAACCCGATATTCTCGACGGTAACCATATATGGACCCTGTTACGCATTCGTGTATCAAACGACACATATTGAGTTTTGAGAAAATGGAAATTAAAGTTTTTCTGATTAAATTGGTTTTGATAATACTTTTTGTAATTTTTTTTTTTTTTTTTTTTTTGTATACGCAGCAAATTGATGAACTTATAATAGATATTCATGAATTATTATGAAAAATACTATGAATTTGAAGAAAAAATAATAATTTTTATATTTCTTATTTTCAATCAATTTTTGATGAATGATTATATAAATGAGAAATATATGAAGATATTGAAAATAAAGAGGTTAGAGCAAAAAGAAACATGACAAGATTGAACATTTCAGGAAAAGTGTTTTTTTTTTTTTTGCATTTCAACAGTTTGAATCTAAAAAAGATACTTTCCTGAAATGTTTCATTTTGTCAATCATACCTCTTTTGCTTTAATCCTTTCTGATATCAATAAACTAACCGGGGTCTGGCCGGGCGCTGTACAGCCGACCCGACAAATCTTCTAGCATTTGTCGGGAATGTTAAGCCCTGCGCACACGACGCTTGTTTCAATGCTGGATTGCCTGCTTGATCTCGCTGCTGGGTTCCAAGTGAGCTGTTCTGCTGGACGCTGTGATGGCTCCTCTGCTATGTTGGCTGCACACGATGTGTGTTGCTGGGTTAGGTCTGTAGGTAGCTTCTATGCATGCGAAGTGACCGTTCAAAAACAGACTTCCGAAATTCAAGCCTAGGTTGTGGAGTCGTCCGTGGCTCCGTACACTAATGACTAATAGCAGGATTTTTTAACTGTTAATAAATACATTTATTTGGAAACATTTTTTTATTTTTTAAATATAAATAAATATTTTCTAACATTTAACAAATCAATTTTGTGCACAACAAATATTTATTAACAGTTAACAGATATTTATTGAGTATACGTGTTAATAGATCATTTGTTAAATATGAATAAATCTTATTGAATATTAACAAATCCTTCTATCAGTGTAGTCCTGGTAGCCATATATATATATCCACGTGACACAACCCGACGTTCGCATTGGTCAACACCGATATCCCAGAGAAACCAGCACGAAAAATACGACATGATCTATCACGGAATTCCAGCACGCGTTCAAGTAAGGGAGCACGCACTGACGTCATTTTCCATCACGGCAGCCATCAGGGTTGCCATCACAGTGCCCTGCAGGCAATCCAGCATTGAAACAAGCGTCGTGTGCGCAGGGCTTTAGACGGGCGCTGGCCAGCTCGCGCTGTACAGCTGAGCGTTACATGCGTTGCCTGGCACTAAGCAGCCCGCCCGTTCAGCGCCCGCTTAGTGAACAGCGAAACTAGTCAACACCTAGCCAGCCCCCGAATTGAATTTCCACACGGGTAGCGGTGCAACAGCGACTTACCAACATTCAAATAGCTCTAACTCCGCCATTTTTGAAAATTTTTCAAAATCCCTGAAGTCGTATTTTTTTTTCCCATAGTACTAAAGATATGTCGAATGGCGCAAAGATCCGTGACTTGACGGTTTTTTTTTGAGTGAAGTGACGTGGATCCGCTCATATGGATATGAATAATTTTTTAATAAAAGGTACTTCTTTTCAATTTTTAAGGTATTATAGAGCAAGGTATAGGAGTTTTCTTAAGAATTTTTTTAAACTTCGCTCAAATATAGACCATATTGAAACTGACAACTTTTCCTTATGAGCCAAAAAAAGTTGACGTCTGTGAAAAAAGATATTCTACTGCAAAATTTTCCGGCTTCCCTATATATAGAGTAGAAGTACCCCGCACGGAAATATATATATGCGAAAAATATATGCGAACATAGATGTGACATATTTTTTTTTTTTGCGCCTAAATATTATTTTTATAAGTTTGACATAAATGTCGGATATATTCAACATAAATATTGCGGCATGTATGTCGACATAGATGTCGACGTAGGTGTCAACACGATTCAGTGGCGTAGCTATGTCTTCGTGGGCCCGTGTGCAATCGATGATTCTGCCCCCCCCCCCCCCCCCCCCCCCCCCCCCCCCCCCCCCCCCCGCCCTGGTGCTAAACCGCTAATAAACGTAAAATGGGTAAAAAAAGTGAAAAAAACAAAAAAAAAACACGTATTTAAAGGTCATTCAATAATTAGAATCATTAACTTATTATCGTAATCAATCAAACAAATTAATCAATTTCATTAGTTTTATAAGACTCGCAATTTTTCGAAAGGAAACTTATCGCCTGTTTATCTTAAACAGAAACTTTCTCTAGTGGTGAACTAAACGGCTTGCAGATAATGGTTCCATGCATCGTAGCCGATGATCAAATGCTTAGACTGAAAGCTATAGTAATGAACACGATCGGGTCTGGTTCGTTATCTTGAGCTGCGTTCCAAAATGTCACCTGGGTGCTCTCGGGTATGTTGTATCTTTCTCTATTGTCATGGGTGAAGAAAGGATAAAGACACACCCGAGAGCACCCGGGTGACGTTTTGGAACACAGCCTTGGACCAGGCACTTTGTTTTGAGCCCGAGAGTGGAAGAGCTTTACATTTGAACTCACTGTTTTACACAGTTTCTTGATCCGTCTATCGAACAGTGGCGATACTTTTGTCTCCGCATGTTCATTTTATTAAAAAAACTTGTTTGAGACCATGGACCTGCGTTTATTCGGTAGACGCGCAGTTTGTTCTAGTACGGCGATAATACATTTTTTTTATCTCCCTACCCAGACAACACAAAATTCAAAGTCGTCTTAAAAACGTCGTATGGACGTCAAATGCGTCGATTTCTGACGTCTTAAAGACGTCGGAAGTCTTAAAGACGTCTTAAGGACCTTTTAATTGTTAAAGACGTCTTTAAGACGTCAGAAATCGACGCATTTGACGTCCATACGACGTTTTCAAGACGACTTTGCATTTTGTGTTGTCTGGGTAGTGCGTGGGCCCCTGGACCCCATGGGCCCGTGTTTTTCGCACCCCTAAAACCCCTGGTTGTTACGCCACTGACACGATTTGATGTAAATGTCGGATATATGTCAACATACATGCCGCAACATTTATGTTGACATATATCCGACATTTATATCAAATCGTGTTGACATCTATGTCGACATCTATGTCGACATCTATGTCGACATACATGCTGCAACATTTATGTTGAATATATCCGACATTTATGTCAAACTTATAAAAATAATATCGAGGCGCAAAAAAAAAAAAAAAAAATATGTCACATCTATGTTCGCATACATTTTTCGCATATATATATTTCCGTGCGGGACCGTTTTTGGCCACTTCTGATTTAAGTTTACTTACAAAGCATTCTAAGATGACTATACTATTTTTATAGAATTTTCCAATCATTCTAATCATACAATAGTACATCGATACTGCAATTCTAATACGTCGTATCCCACATTTGGGAAATTTTTCAGGAGACGTTAAAAACGTTTCACGGTTGTAAATGAAAGAAAACTAGTAACTTTTTTTTTCTTACGTTTGTTTTAATGCATAAGTAGTAATAATTCAAGTAAAAAAAAAAATTTTGTTAAATTGTTTAATTATTATGTGGGTTACGACATATTAACTGCTGCTGCACATGTGGGATACGATATATTGTCAATATATGTTTTTCATAAAATACAGGCATTGGCAGTAAATAAATAATCATGAATTATATGCTACAATTACAGTAAAAAAATTATGCATGATTACCTATTCTTACTCATTTTGGGAATCACTTCCTTAAAATTAACTTAAAATTAATAATATTAGGCGTGACTGTCACATCGCGGCGCCGACTGAACCTACAAAATTAATTAATTAATTAATAAACATTTGAAAAATTGTTCAGGAGGCCATGGAAACGCTTCACTATTGGTATCGAAATGTGGGATAAGACATTTTAGAATGTGCGAAAGTCTGCGTGTGGGATACGACATATTAGAATATTTATTTGAAAATACTAAATAAACAATTTTACCTCTAAAATTTTTACAAAAGCTGCACACTGTTAAAATGATTCCATTTTTCAAAAAAAGTGGAAATGTCAAATTTTGTGGGATACGACGTATTAGAATTGCAGTATCGACATTATGTCACTAGGCCGATCAAGTATTTTTCGACGAATTTGAGTTTATAATCCGAACCGAAGGCGAGGATTATTATGAAATTCGTCAGAAAATACTTTTTGGGCCGTATGGCATATAGAATTTTATGTGTCCAGGCCAAAAACCGCGTTTAAACCGAGCGAAGCGAGGTCAAAATCGCGGTTTTACGGCCTATGACACATAAATATAATTTGTAATGTAACTGTATTTTTTGAATGTTTTTTATAGGTACTAATTTGAGCCTAAAGTGGCCAAAAAATGTACAGTGGCCATAAACGGTACTTCTACCCTTACTCAATGTAAATTCTCGTGGTTTAGAGATTTTTCCCGAATTCTCAGAAAAAACAAAAAAAAAAATTGAAATATTTTTTCTTTCAATTCTCAATAATTGTTTCAACTGTTATTGAGAATTCTTTGAAGAACATCTCAAGAAAATTTTTTGAGAATTCATAGAATTGAGAATTTTTTATGTGGAAACCGGCAATTTTGCAGTGGAATATCTTTTTTGACACAGCGTGCGGGAAGAGTGTTTTCCCATGCCTGTGGAGCGTGCAGGAAGTGATTGATCCCTGAAGTCGGCTGAAGTGAACCGTAATGAGCCACAAATTTTCATTGTTTGCATTATCGCGAGAGTTAACACTCAGTCATAGCCAACTTGGCACCATACGCTCCAGGTTTTTCGTCTGTTTATTGCAAGCTGGCCATCTGCTTTTTTATTTCTCGAGCGTACACGCGCTTAGAAATACTTGGTTATTATGTTATGTTATGATTTTTTCCCTGCGCGTGTCAAAAAATAGTATACGTAACGATGGCGGGTTGGTCATCCCTGCACGAGTGCGATGTTTGCCACCCGAGCGTAGCGAGCCATCGCAGACTGTAATCGAACCAATCTACTACATTTTTAACCATTTGAAACTTTTTAAAGCACCTGAAAATCAAAAATCGATATCTAGCCGTTTGTTTATAATTTCGGTATTGTTTTTTTTTTTTTTTTTTTGATAATTCCGGGAAACCATGAGTTTATAAATACAATAATTTGATGAATATTTAATGTGACGACTATGCCGTAATGAATTTATAATAAGCTAGTCGCTTTGGTGTACCGAAACTCTTTAAGCTGTATAAAGGTAACAAATATATATCCGTGTTGTATTATTCTACAAATATCTCATTGATGAATTTTATTCCACTCATTTTAGTAGGACCGCGAACGTACAAATATCCGAACAAACCTGTGTAATGGACTACGAAGAAATTGTACAAGATGATTTTTAGTGAAATATAATTCTTTATTAAATATAACTGAGTATGAGTTTCGATGTAGTGAAATGATCAGAGCTAGTAGTTTTCGAATTGGAAGTTGAAATAAAAGTGTTTTTAGATTCCGGTGGAGGTAAGAATGTGAGGTTTTGAATAAGGTGGTGGGAGTTAGTGGGTGTTGTCTTTTTGTGGAAGGGCACCAATGATTTTAGGGTTAAAAATTGAGGGGTGAAGATAGGTGAGGTTCTCGGTAAAGGACAGTTTGTTGATTTTATGGATTTTGAGTTGGAGGAACGGAAATGGTTTATTGTGGGGTTGGGGTAGTTAGGAAATACCGGGAAATACCCAAGTAGGTAGGAAGAGTGTGCTGGTCATAAAATAGAGGTTGTTTGGGATTGTGTGTATGGATTAGGCGAATGAAGAATGAAGTATTAAAATAAACAATGATTATAACTAAGAATAGGTTTTGCTAAATTAAAATGGGAAAATATAGAATATAGTAATTAACGCTAGAATACAATAAGTAATGGGTCGGTACATTACACCTGCATTCAATGAAAAATGTATGAAACTCGGAACAATGTTAAAATAGGTCCCAAAGAAGCGTTTTCAAAGCAGGGCCAAATCACAATGGCGATCAATTTCAAAATGGCGGCTTTTAAGTAAAAATTGTAAAGATAGTGTTATATAATGAATGGAATATCCGATTTTGATTTCAAAAATACTCATGTGACCACTGAAACAAGTGAAATGAAAATGCTAGGATACATATTTTTGGTATTTCCATTAAATGAGCTCTTAAAAAAAGTTTTTTTATTTTTACTTTTCATCACCTTATGGCGATATAAGAAAAGTATTGGTTTCGGTCGAAAAGTGGATTTGCTAATTTCAACGAATCTTTACGTTTCCTACCCTCTGGAATCCGAAAAACAGGTTTTTAAAAAATGTCGGTCTGTCTGTCGGTCTGTCGGTCCGGCGGTCTGTCGCATGAATCCGCGCGATGATCTGGGAAACGGCTTGATGGAAAATTTTGAAATTTGGAGGACTTGACATTCGAATGACGGGAATGAAAAATTGCCATATCCCATTAAATTCGAACGTTCGCTTCTATCGGAAATCAATTGATTTTCAATTTTATATATGTAAATTTTACTTTTTCTTTCTTTTACTTTTCATTTTTGATAATTCCAAATCAAAATGATGAAAAGTGTGGCGAAAAACACCGTCTTTTTCGTCTTTACTGATTTTTTTCTGTTGAAAAACTTTATTTTCTTTCTTCATCATGATATTAAATATCCTCAGTATAGTACATTTCATTACGAGTAAGGAAAGGCTTTTTTGACGAAACGAGAGGTTTACGGCACGAGCCGAAGGCGAGTGCTGTAACGAGGTTCGTCAAAAAGCCTTTACTTACAAGTAACGATCATTATTTTTCATCAGGATTGCCGAAAAATCGCAACGAAGTTGCGATTTTGAGGCTAGAATGATGAAAAATAGTTTTTTCCGTGGGAATTTACTTATAAAAATTATTTTACAATATATACTTTTTTTTTTCTTCTATTTTATTTATTTATTTTTTATTAACGATTTCACATCGATTTTATACCCAAAATATACCGACCACAGTAGCCGCACGGCTAGCGTATACGCAACTATGGAGCGGCAGATCGAGAATTCGATCCCACTACTATTCGTTATAAGTCACGCCGAAATTCCTGCCGAATAGGCGTATAAGAAGCTATTTACGTGTCATTGTTAATTGTGATTCTGACTGATGTGGAGATCGCAAGTTGATTTATCTAACAATTATTGAATAATCAATACAGGTTACGCATTGTCTGATGTCAAGTTATACAAGTAATAATGATATTGCGCACATAACCACAAAATTTCAAATATCACGATGAAAGTTTCAAATAAAGAATAAAGGTATGGTGTAAATCTGACTGAGCCCACTCTTAAGGAATATTTAGTAGCCCAGAATCCATTTCTATATCAATTAAAGTATCTGAAAAGAAATGTCAGCAACAAGTGAATAATTCCAATCATGTCTCACTCCATACCATATTATGTATCTTTCTCTATGAATGGAATCAATATATAATTTAATTTATTTCTAAGCACTGAGCACTAATGACCACAAGATTATATAATTTCTGGCTATGATGCTTATTATGATTATGATAATCAACATTATGATACTCATACTATGTTTTCATACACTGTTTTCTAGTCCGTACAATGTACAATACTTAATGAGGCGGATTTATTTATGCGATCTTACAATATTTTCGACAGCCATCAAAACATATTATTTTTCAAAACTGTCGTATTCATTTGGTAGTAATATTTTTGGTGTAATTCTGGTGTATTTCTGGCGAGGTATTATTTGGGTGTAAAGTAGGTGTGAAGTCGGTTTGGTGTACAATCGGTGTAATAAATTCAAAACTACACATTATTATTCTGGTCTAATTTTGGACTCGAAATGCGTTTTACCACAAAAACACCAATATTGCACCAGCATTGGATGACGTAATTCCGGTGTAATTTGGGTGTGACTCAGTTCGCTAGGGTTGTACATTATGAAAGTGGAAACCCACCTTCTTCGTACCTCTTCTAAGAAGTCGAGAACTAACTCCAACCCCTGACATCCCTTCTCCAACTTCTTGACTAATCCAAACGTTTATACGAATCCCCCAATTTACTTCTTCAACCAATCACTGATGGCTAACAAATTCCCACTCTTTCCCAAAAATCCCTCTTCACTTCTACTATCGTCTACCTTTGAAATCTCCCACCGAACTGAAGTCAGTCTGACACCATCTACGTGGATGTACACAGTTGAACCCTCATCCTGAAACTCGACTTCAAGATTTGTACGCTACGAAAGTACTCTACTCCTTTTTAACATAAACTTTCGTCAACACCATCTTGAGACTAAAATTGTGAGTCAACTAACTTCATAACCTCAACGACTGTTTGAATCCACGTTATTTATACATGTTAGGGTGGTTCGACGAAGTCGATGTTTTTTATTTTTTTTTCCATTTTTCGAAAAATTTTGGTATCTGCATGGCGAAGAAAGAAAATTTCTTTACGTATTGGCTCTATAGATTACTCTGAAAGAGAGCTCAAGCCCTTTTCATCCTATTTTCCTAATTTGACTTAATATTTTGGTTTACACGTTTTCAATAAAAAGAATTATTATAAAATGTGTTTACACATATTTATTTTAATACATATAACAAAAGTATAGAGAATAGTACATTATGTCACTAGGCCGATTAAGTATTTTCCGACGAATTTGAGTTTATAATCCGAGCCAAAGGCGAGGATTATGATGAAGTTCGTCAGAAAATACTTTTTGGGCCGTATGGCATATAGAATTTTATGTGTCCCGGCCTATGACACATAAAAGTTATTTATTATTTGTTGTTCGATAAACAACAAATGTCTAATGACTTTACTCTCTACTTTTGTTATATATTTCAAGATGAATATGTTCTAACACGTTTTACAATAATTCTTTCTATTGAAAATGTGAATAAAACATAATATTAAATGAAAATTAGGGAAATCAGTTGAAAATGACTTGAGCTCCATTTCAAAATTGATCTATAGAGCTCATATTTGAACGACATTTTTTCGAACCATTTATTAACATTTTCCACCTAATGGAAAAAAAATATCGACTCATTTCAAACTACCCTAGTACATTCATACATGTGGATTGTAGATAGTATCCCCGTGTGATTCAATCGAACCAAACAATAATCACCTACAAATTATCAAACAAATTATCGACATCTTCACATTATTAATAATCACCTACGTTTCCTTAAATAAAAGAGGAGGCATGAACATTTCACCGAAATTAATTTATCTGTTGCTTTTTGAGTTCTTCGCCTGAAGCCGAATTGGTTTTGCGGTATAATATTTTTCAATGTAGTATATGGTCATTGCCGAAAGTCAAGAAACTCTATTCGCATGTATCGGCAAAGAAGAGTATTATGGCCAGGGTTCGAAAAAATATTCGAGAAAAAACCGAAAGACACGAGGGGTCATGAGGCATAATTTTAGGAGACTGCTAGGGCTGGCTACCTGAACAGTTCTGCAAGGTGGGGGTGACTACCGAGAAGAGGGAGTCGCCTTCATACCGGGCTCGACGGTCAACCCTAGACCCAAGACAGGCAGTTACCTACGAAATCTTGAACGGAACGGACGTTCAACAATTCACTAATTGACTTGTCGAACATGGGCCTTCGAACTTATACCAATGTTACTAAAATTCACCTTCGTGAACTCTCAAACTTACTACAATATCCATGCAAGTTACGAGATCCACCAAGTTTCATATTTTTATTAATACTCTTATTACTTTAAGTACGTTTAACGTTTTCGGATAAATTATGAAAACTCAAAAGCACAACAATCAAAAACTTCATGACCGCAACACACGGTTCTTTGAACTGGATTCGTGACTAAACATTGTGTGTGTCGTGAAATTTTGACTAGTGCAGATTGCGTCGGAACGGTGATTTCCAACATCACCGGTTGCGGTAAATCAAGTGCAAAAATGTTATACAAATTAGTGAGTTCAAACTGTACCAGGTGCGCAGCGAAAATTGCAACTCATCTAGGACTATGAATCAAATCTGTGTGGGACTCGAGACGCACTATCGTCTCACGATCTACAAAAAAGAACCCTCCAGTGCTGTCGAACTATTCTTGTAAGTTGATCCTTCCAAATTTCTAATTGCGGTAATTATTATAAATATTAACGCAGCCGTTTAGGCATACATCACAGAACACAGGTATGTGAAGTCCGTATTGACTCGTTTCAAGTCGGATTTCGAAACATTGAGTAGATCCGCCATGGCATCAATACGGAAGTTTGATCGTAGTATTCCATTAATCAAGAGCTTGCTCGGGTAAATGATTCTGGACTGGCGCGCCGGCCTACAGGTACTTGGCGGTGATTCGCTACCGCGAATCTTGATACGACACATTTGATACTATGAGCAATTCCACGTCAGATCGGACAGCTGTCTGATCTCGATGTTACCGATTTCGCTATAATTTTTCTTACGGGTTCTATGGAACAAATAAATTCATCAAACAATTTTTTATTTATTTTTTTGGACCCTATTTTCCAAGATACACGAGGGTAAAAATCAGGAAAAAGAGCCAAAAATCAAAAACATAATCCCCTTCCAACGGTAATATCTTTGATTGTATTCATCCTAGAGACTCCGTTCGAAAACTATTTTGAAGCTATTGAATGACACTATTATTATATATTTATTTAATTCTGCGGTAACAAACAATTCTATTTGTTATGAACAAATATATTATTTAAACGTGATTTTCAACGCAAGTATCACGCGATAAAATTCTTAAAAAAATATGAGCGTATTTCTTGATCAATTCTCTACAAAATGGTTAGGTCAATTTTATGGAGAATCGATGGAGGTTTTTCGGTGGCAGGGCGCGCTGTCGCTTATAAATAAATCGTTTTCATATGGTTTCCATCGATTCTCCATAAAATTGACTTAACGATTTTGTAGAGAATTGATCAAGGAATACGCTCATATTTTTTTGAGAATTTTATCGCGTGGTACTTGCGTTGAAAATCACGTTTGAATAATATATTTGTTTATAACAAATAGAAATGTTTGTTACCGCAGAATTAAATAAATATATAATAATAGTGTCATTCAATAGCTTCAAAATGGTTCTTGAACGAAGTCTCTAGGATGAATACAATCAAAGATATGACCGTTGGAAGGGGAGTATGTTTTCGATTTTTGGCTCTTTTTCCTGATTTTCATCCCCGTGTAACTTGGAAAATAGGGTCCAAAAAAATGAATAAATAATTGTTTGATAAATTTATCTGTTCTATAGAATTCGTAAAAAAAAAAAATTATAGCGAAATCGGTAACATCGAGATCAATTTTTGATTTATTTGAAACAAAAGGTTGTTTAATTCTGTTCCGATATATTGTAACGTGCACTGCCGACGATTGGGGTTTACTCCAGGCAGGCCATGAGTACAAAACCAGGCACTTCCCACCGTTTGTTTATCTGAGAATTTGCTACTGAATATGAACTTAATTAATAGCGTCATCCCGATAAATCTACAGATGTTGGGCGTACCTTAGGGTACCGCGGTAACGAAACGGAAGTCTAGAGAATTATTATTATAAAATAAATGAATCAAAGAAATTATAATAAACGAACTTAAATTAAAGAATTGATCAGTGAGAACAAGAACGGCAATACGCGGTAGACTTAGCGTGAGGGGAACATGGGGGCGAAATAATATAGGGGAGACTTGTACACTGTAAAAAATTTGGTGTCAAAATCGACACCATTTTAACACCGAAAGAAGTCCATAGAAGTCCACCTCGTTTTCGGTGTCAGTGGACAGTGTGAGAAAGTGGGTGTTGAAGTGATGTGCTGTGGTGTGCTCAGACATTGTAATTTAACATTGTAATTTTTGAGACAACACCATTGTAATTCTAACAACATTGCCGGAGTATTCCATACACTTTGTTGGTGTTATTATTGACACCAACATTCTTAAGGTACTTTCCTAGGCAATTCCACCAGTCCTGAAAACATCGTGAAAAAATGTGCTATTAAACGGAATATCTCTGCCTGGGCACCGAAATCAATGAAACAAAATACGTCGCGCAATTCTGTGGGCAATTACGAACACGCACGGCCCAAAACATATCCGTTTTATGCTGAAACAGAAAAGATATGTATGAAAAACGCGTATTTTTGACACTTGGCGATATATATCGATCGGAATGATGGCGAGTTAGTTGTTTTCGAGAGTTTTTGAGGTATCGGTGACGGTTCAGAGATGGCGTGGCGCACGAATCTACGAGTCTGATCACTGTTCGATAAACTGGACAAAATCGGCTGTCAGTGATAAATTCTAAAGTTGTCATAGAAAAATGTTGTTATTGTGGTCAGGATACACAGAAGACTAATTCTGTGTATCCTGACCACAATAACAACATTTTTCTATGGCAACTTTAGAATACACGCGTATTTATCACTGACAGCCCATTTTGTCCAGTTTATCAAACAGTGATCCGACTCGTTGATTCGTGCGCCACGCCATCTCTGAACCGTCACCGATACCTCAAAAACTCTCGAAAACAACTAACTCGCAATCATTCCGATCGATATATATCGCCAAGTGTCAAAAATACGCGTTTTTCATACATATCTTTTCTATTTCAGCATAAAACGGACATGTTTTGGGCCGTGCGTGTTCGCAATTGCCCACAGAATTGCGCGACGTATTTTGTTTCATTGATTTCGGTGCCTAAGCAGAGATATTCCGTTTAATAGCACATTTTTTCACGATGTTTTCAGGACTGGTGGAATTGCCTAGGAAAGCACCTTAAACAACAACTCCAAACTGATTTACACCGCAATTTTTTTACAGTGTATACTCTTATGGTTCATAGATTAAATCACAAGGAAACGAGGTTTATTGAGGTCATGGTTAACAACAATTAATGCAAATAAATAAAAGCTAAAACAATATTGAACAACCAAAGCCGATCACACGGATCGGATCTAACACAAGTGAAACTATTCATAAGAAAATAGTCAGTGACAGCTCATTGACTAGGTCACAAACGGAAAATTAGAACATAGGATAATATAGAACATACGGTAGTATAGAACAAGGGATAGGTATAATATAGAACAAATGAAATAACACAAAAGGAAGAAAACAAATATATCTTACGGTACGATAAAAATCCATCACGGAGTAATAATGACTAACGATAGGTGGGCCGGTAACATAGAGGGATCGAAGGTCTAGAATCAATAATTTGGGGATTTCTACTAATTATTCAGGCGGGTCGGTATTATAAAAATGAGAACAAAGGGAAGGGGGTTGCGAGGCGTCACGGACGAACTCACACAAGCAAAATCTTGAACAAAAGCCTATGATGCGGTACCTGCTACGCAGTAGCCAACGAAATAGAATATATAATACAATGAAACAATTAATAATGGCAAAATTACAAGGTTGGGGTCAGGTCAAATTGACAATAAGGTCGCCGTCATTCTAAAACAGGTTACTTAAGGTGCTTTCCTAGGCAATTCCACCAGTCCTGAAAACATCGTGAAAAAATGTGATATTAAACGGAATATCTCTGCCTCGGCACCGAAATCAATGAAACAAAATACGTCGCGCAATTCTATGTGCGACTCCGAACATGTACAGCCCAAAAAATGTTCGTTTTGCGCGAAAATAGAGAAGATATCCATGAAAAACGGTTTTAGAAACGTTTTTCATGGATATCTTCTCTATTTTCGCGCAAAACGAACATTTTTTGGGCTGTACATGTTCGGAGTCGCACATAGAATTGCGCGACGTATTTCGTTTCATTGATTTCGGTGCCCAGGCAGAGATATTCCGTTTAATATCAAATTTTTTCACGATGTTTTCAGGACTGGTGGAATTGCCTAGGAAAGCACCTTAAGATACAGGCACAGGTTTATCTGATATCGTCTATAACAAGAACACAAAAGATATACCCAACAATAATTCACTCAAACTTCGAGATTAATTACACAGTATAACAGAATTCGGATGGGTCTGACCTGAAAGATGAAACCTACACGGTCTCATAGACTTTTTTACGCTGATTCCAAATCAGTTTCAAAAATTTCTCTAGGTGGTCTAGTTTTTGAGAAAAAAAATGTTAAAGTTCAAAAAAGTTGGTAAAGTGGACAACTCGAAGAATTAAAAAAAAAATCTATTTGAATGGAATTATTCGCACAAAAAAAACAGGAAACTTATAAAACTTCAATCTTAATAGTGGAATCGACACCTTCTCAATTTTTGTAGTAGAAATGAGTAAAAAAAAATCACAAAAAAAGTTGGAAAATTCGGAGTTTTCAATAAATTTGAATCACCAGAAGTTGGCTTCATGACTCAGTTTCTGTCATCTCTTTGCTGCAAATATATTCATAATGCGATTAATTTCAAGTGATATCATCGTTTTTATTACCGAAAGAAAGGTTATTGATAATAAAGTTCATTAGATTCAGGTTAAAATCTTTAAAATCTTTCATCTAATGAACTTTATTATCAATAACCTTTCTTTCGGTAATAAAAACGATGATATCACTCGAAATCAATCGCATTATGAATATATTAGCAGCAAAGAGATGACAGAAACTGAGTCATGAAGCCAACTTCTGGTGATTCAAATTTATTGAAAATCCCGAATTTTCCAACTTTTTTTGTGATTTTTTTTACTCATTTCTACTACAAAAATTGAGAAGGTGTCGATTCCACCATTAAGATTGAAGTTTTATAAGTTTCCTGTTTTTTTGTGCGAGCAATTCCATTCAAATAGATTTTTTTTTTAATTTTTCGAGTTGTCCACTTTACCGACTTTTTTTAACTTTAACATTTTTTTTCTCAAAAACTAGACCACCTAGAGAAATTTTTGAAACTGATTTGGAATCAGCGTAAAAAAATCTATGAGACCGTGTGGATTTCATCTTTTAGGTCAGACCCATCCGAATTTTGTCGTACTGTGTTATCTTATTTCGAATCTACGATTCCCAAAAATAGCATCTAGCTTGCAATTATATTTTGAGGCGAGGAATACAACTTGCTTCTTCATCGTTGTCGAAAAAAAAAAGATGTTTTTGGATGGTTGTTGTCAGAATTCCTCACAGAATCGGGCTCAGGAAACCGATTTTGCATTTTTGATGCGTAGGCTCTAGTATAAGTCGAAATAAATGGCACGCCAACACTTTCCGATCGGAAAAAAAAAAAATCCCGATTTCATTCGATCAAACGTACCAGTTCGAACTTATTACTCGTCAAACATCGGCTGCCGAAAGGACAAGTCGATTGATTACCCCGTTTCGGAGAAAATACACAAGCCGGTAACCGATCGCGTAACCCCTCCCCTTAATCTACGATTCATCGAAAACTCAAAACAATATATCAGAAATACTCAAATTGACTCTAATACGATATCGGATAATTATTATTACGATGAATAAAAAACTAAATTACGAATACCCGTTGATTATAGAAGTTAAGATGATGGCGTCACTACGCAGTACAGTCCGACCTCCAAATAAGAAACCCGGCAATAAGAAACTTTCCCCAGCTTCTCACTCGAGTGCTTCCCCCACTCCTCCATTCGAAGGAAAGAAGTGAGAGAGAGACACAGGGGCAGTGAGCGTGGAGCGCGCGCCTGGTGGGGGTATGCGATATATAACAAAAACTCTTCCCCTTGGAGGCTTTTGGTTTCTTATTTGGAGGTCGGACTGTATCAAGTATAATCAGTAACAAATCAAACGGGGAGTCGTGAGGGGTCGGAAGCTCAACTCTAATTGCACAAGACACAATCACAAATTAATCAGAAGTTAATTTCAATGATTCTACGAATTATATGGACAATTACCGATCATTTGCATAATTATGCAAACGAATAAAAAGATTGACTGTAGCAATGTCTTGACTGCACGAAGCACCAGACAAGAAGAGAGCTAGTTTAGTAACGTTACCCTTACGGAAAAAACCCTCCAAGTTTGAGGGTGAACCTTCAATTTTCAAGGTTTCACCCTCAATTCTGGGGGTGAAACCCTGAAATTTCAGGGTTCAACCTCCAATATTCAGGGTAATACCTTCAATTCCTATGGATGAACCATCAATTGAAGGGTCAACCGTGAAAAGTTGGTGGATCAACCCTGAAGATTGAGGGAAAACCCCCAAGAATTAGGGAATATCCCTCAAACATTGAGCGACAACCTTCAACAATTGAGGGATAACCCTGAAACGTTCTGAGACAACTCTGAAAATTGAGGGATGACCCGGAATAGTTAGGGGTCAACCCTGATGAGTGGCGGGTCACTTCAAAAGTCACCTCAAAAACCCTGAAGTTGAAGGGACCCCCATTTGACGGTTGTTCCTCAAGTTGATGGTACCCCTCAATTCAGGGTTAACCCCCAAGTTAGGGGTACGAAATCACCCTGAAAGTTGAGGGCTTAGTTGAGGGTGATATTTTGAGGTTTTTTTTTCCGTAAGGGTACTACCCAAATTATTAATGATGATTGAGTTTCGTGACCTTGGAGATAGATTATGTAGGAGTTTCGTCGGAAGAGGTCAATTAAAAACCAAATTTATCGTTTTAATCCATAACGACGTTTCGGCTGGGCCCAGCCAGCCATCTTCAGGCTACTATTTATTTCAAAAAAATAATTTATAATTCTAATGTTTATACAGTGCGAATAATTTGTGTGCTTTTAGATCTATTTACATAATTTTTCACTTATTTAATGAATGATCTCTTATTTTAAACAAATCAAGGTGATGCATGCTAGAGCACGTGCAGGACGTAGTGGAAATACATATATTGCGCTATTTAACGATGTGCTATGTGACATATTCTAGATGATGTAAATTGATAACCAAATAAAAGAAGAAAAAGAAGAAACCCTATAACTAAATATGTGGTAATTATCGATAAAATATGTTCAACTTACTAATTGTGACTATCCTAAGCACCGAAGGTGTTCATGGTATGGAGATCTCAGAGGAAGTGAGATTCTACCCGCACGGAAATATATATATGCGAAAAATATATGCGACATATTTGTTTTTTGCGCTAAAATATAAGTAGCATTTATTTTTTATAAGTTTGATATAAATGTCAACATACATGTAGTGACATGTATGCCGACATAGATGTCGACATAGATGTCAACACTATGTAAAATTCATCTAACATAGGGGAAGTCCGGGCAAAGCGGATCCGTTAAGGAAAGTTGGTAAAAAAACAAGAAAACTGTTAGAATTACAACCCAATTTAATCATGTACTTACTTTTCATACATTTATCTTCCAGCATAAAATAATAAAATATTTGAAACTTAAAATTAAAACCTGTGAAATTAACAAAAACGAGCACAACAGTTATAAGTACGTTCCCGAAACGGCCGGGCAAAGCGGATACTGCATACGGGTGAAGTAAATATCCCTAAAATCGATGGATTAGTCTTCACATTCGTCACAGAAGAAGCTTCCACAGGCCAAGTAGGATGTGCAAGCTTCGTGGGCCCATTTAATGGACGTCCCTTTGTTTCGAACGTCATTGATTGCACTCCTCAAAGATTCTTCTGACCAACTCGCTTAGTCACTTTTTCTAACGTATCTATAAACCATCTGCAATAATCAACGAGATGCTGAGAATTAACAACAAGATGGTAACTGTCACTGTCCGTCCGGGCAAGGCGGATACGGATCCACTTTGCCTGTATCCGCTTTGCCCGGTATCTCTTTATCGAAATCAACGTGATGAGAACAACTGTTAAAGCCAAATATTAATAAAACTTAGCCTATGATAGAAGAGGGTAATCATAGCGTTGACTATCAGGTAAGGTGAGTTTGAATTGCTAAATAATAAGTACACATAATTCTCTTACATACCTTGGCGAAAATCGTAAGAAAATGATGAAAAATTAAGAATTCCTTATCACAGACGTGTTGTTGCCCGCAACAAATGACTAGCACTGCCATGGTGTCGGGAAACGATCGATTAATCGATAGAATCAAGTGATATGGCGGCATCAACTATAACCTCAAAAAAATAGCCATTATCCGCTTTGCCCGGACTTCCCCTATAGGATACATATTAGGGTGGTCCTTATTTGGGGGTCGGTGGAATTTTGTCCGTGCCTCCCCCTAGATTAGTTCGAAATAAATTCAGAAAAACGTGGGCCAAATGTGAGCTTTCTAGCTCAACGGGAAACCGTGCCGGTAAGCCCGTACTTTTTCCCGTTTGAATAACATAGGATTTTTCATCGAATGAATGCATTTTTTTTTTACAAGCCTATCGTTCATCGGAAAAATCTATCATTCCGTCACTATATAGTATTATAGTGTGTAAGTTAGTGCAAATTTTTCAGGTCACCCGAAATCATATTCCACAGAGTAACTGCACACACAAGACGACGATTTCAAAAAGTTACAACTATATTCATCCGAAAAGACTCGTATCATTTTTTGATGATGATTTCACCGACAAAATTTAAATTTAAATTCAAATTCAGTTTGTTTTTTTTTCAAAGTTATTTTTATTCTTATTTTATTTTATATAACGCAAGCATGTTTTCCTCGCTGTTTGATGCCTTTGTATAGGACCTAAAGTAGTACTTTTGAGTCCTAGGACCACTTAAAAGTACCACTTTAAATCCTAGGACTTAAAAGTACTACTTTAGGTCCTATACAAAGGCATCAAAAAGCGAGGAAAACATGCTTGCGTTATATAAAATAAAATAAGAATAAAAATAAATTTGAAAAAAAAAAAAAAAAACAACTGAATTTGAATTTAAATTTAAATTTTGTCGGTGAAATCATCATCAAAAAATGATACGAGTCTTTTCGGATGAATATAGTTGTAACTTTTTGAAATCGTCGTCTTGTGTGTGCAGTTACTCTGTGGAATATGATTTCGGGTGACCTGAAAAATTTGCACTAACTTACACACTATAATACTATATAGTGACGGAATGATAGATTTTTCCGATGAACGATAGGCTTGTAAAAAAGAAATGCATTCATTCGATGAAAAATCCTATGTTATTCAAACGGGAAAAAGTACGGGCTTACCGGCACGGTTTCCCGTTGAGCTAGAAAGCTCACATTTGGCCCACGTTTTTCTGAATTTATTTCGAACTAATCTAGGGGGAGGCACGGACAAAATTCCACCGACCCCCAAATAAGGACCACCCTAATACATATATGTAAATGCGTACATATAGGTTATAATATATGCGAACATCTTTGGATTTTGCGCACATATATGTTATAAGTGCGACATATATGTTGCATATATTTTTCGCATATATATATTTCCGTGCGGGTAGCTATATCGATCAAGTGGATCGATCAATTTTGAGGTTATGTTATTGCCATGTTCATGTATGACATAGCATATTATTGTTGAATAGCGCAATATATGTATTTCCACTACGTCCTGCACGTGCTCTAGTCATCACCTTGATTGGTTTAAAATAAGAGATCATGCATTAAATAAGTAAAAAATTATGTAAATAGATCTAAAATCACAAAAATTATTCGCACTGTATAAACATTAGAATTATAAATCGATAGCACTCTGTGTTTTTCTTTTTTAATGTCGTCTCTCGTAACGCGAAACATTAGCTCGGGTTTAAGAATGACTCTGTCAAAATTTGGTCTTCGTCGGATAATTTTGTGTGCCGCGCATCGAGTCTCAATATTTTTATTTCATCAACGCGTAAAATCGTACATTTCAGTACGAGTAAGGAAAGGCTTTTTTGACGAAACGAGAGGTTTACGGCACGAGCCGAAGGCTGTAACGAGGTTCGTCAAAAATCCTTTACGTACAAATAACGATTAATATTTTTCATCAGGATTGCCGAGAAATCGCGACGAAGTAAAAATGATGAAAAATAACTTTTCACCGTTCAAAGCTGTTTTCAAAAATTCTAAGCGATCAAGGGGGGTGTAGATTTGTGTGCGGCTTTATTCTATGTTGAACCTAATCTCGGATGCTAGAAAAAAGAAGAAAGAAAATTAAAAAAAAAAAATAAAAAAACTGCAGAAAAATCAAAAGAAATTAAGGTGCTTTCCTAGGCAATTCCACCAGTCCTGAAAACATCGTGAAAAAATGTGATATTAAACGGAATATCTCTGCCTGGGCACCGAAATCAATGAAACAAAATACGTCGCGCAATTCTATGTGCGACTCCGAACATGTACAGCCCAAAAAATGTTCGTTTTGCGCGAAAATAGAGAAGATATCCATGAAAAACGTTTCTAAAACCGTTTGACAGACTCAAGACTAATATTTCGAGTTGTGAGTCAAAATTTTTTTTTTTTTTTGCTAGGCCTAATAAACATATCGCGTTCCTAATGCCATAAAGGTATACAGCGTATGCTGAAAAGCTGTGACATCAGGGACGCGATTTATATTATAATTACTGTATTTTTACTTGATATAATCGTCCATAATAATATCTTATGAATCATCATCTTATAAAACCAATTCTAGTATCTAGTATACGGGGTCGAGCTTCCTCGAACCTCCACTAGAAGCGTGTTGACGTGGGAATTCGCATGTATACAAAATGTATCGCGCGAAAAATGCCACAACATAATGCAGAAAATTTAGAGGTGTGCAGAGTCATCAAAAATCGATCAATTAGTTTTAAATGATATCTTAATGCAATCAACGACTTAACCGAAGCTATAACTGGAAATTAATGAGAATCGAAAAGTTCATCGAGAACCACTAATTTGAACGAAATTATCATTTAAAACTAATTGATCGATTTTTGATAAATATTCCTAGCTTATTCACGTAGGTTTCATTCACTTTATTTATCATTTCCTTCAAATAAACGAACATAACCACACTTGTCTACCTTCCGCGATGTATTGACAGTCAGCCGGCTTGTATCAACAATGGCTGCCGAGTTGCATCGACCGCGCGCCAAAATCACCCTAGGGATTTTCAGTGCAACGAGTGGCTATCCCCCTAAAAATACGAAATATTGTCTGCCTGGGCGGATGGACCATTCTCTTTCACCTGATTATCGCGGTATATAATTTAAATAATTTTTATTTGATGTTATTCAAATCCAGCGAAATCTCATTTTGTCATATAATTTTGAGTACCATCGCAATTGACGAATACTCTGAATGCACTTCTCAGAGAATGAGGATAACAATTGATATTATAAAGGAAATAATCTAAACTACCTTGAATCCTTCATACGGTAGTAGAGAGGGTGCAGTATACCGTTTATGACCCTCCCCTCCCCTTTTTTTTTTCCCCCTTTTTTTTAATTTTTTTCCCCTTTTTTTTTACTTTTTTTTCCCCTTTTTTTTACTTTTTTTTTCCCCTTTTTTTCCTTTTCTTTTCCTTTTTTTCCCCCTTTTCTTTTCCTTTTCTTTTCCTCTTTTTTCCTTTTTTTCTTTTTTTTTTCTTTTTTTTTTTTTTTTTTTTTTCAATCCTAACCTGAGTTAATTTCAACTATCCTAACCTAAGAGAATTTCATCGATCCTAATTTAAGAAAACTTATGTATACTTATCGAATGGAAATAAATATATATGGTGAATGTAGGGAAAGGATAGGGTTGGTAAAAAACGCACAGGTGAATATTGTTATAATGGTTGTTTATTCATATCATTTAATATTTATAAAGGTAAAGATCCAAACTTATGTTTACTAAAAAAGGTTCAAGCTTATAACTGAGATTTATTTAACAGTATTGCGTATAAAAATTACAACTAATTATGTTAAGGCTTATTCTAGAGAAAGAACAGTCGTTTCTTATGCTAAATGCTCAAACTTTAATGTTTACACGGCGAGCAGTGTTGAATACATTCGAGCACACAGGTTTCATTTTTAGAACACATGTCTTTAGACTTGCGGCTTATACAGCTGTAGAAGGATTCGACCACTTTATCATTCGACTCGAGATTCTCACTGAAGATATTTGTAAATTGTTCAAGTGTGAAACCCTGACTCATATGGTGCAGGAACATAATGCAGAATTGTCCGCATACACGGGATGAAAAACTCTGTAGTTGCTTGTCATTCCATCGGTAGGATGTGCAGTTTCGTCGCAGGGCACGTAGATAATGCGGTATGAGTGGCGGCATACCCATACTGTCGAAGTATATTCCATTGTAAGAGTCTGGCACATAAAAGGCAACCCAATGAGATCCTGGTTTGGTATGCTCATCCGTGTTCGCTACGATAACAGCTGGATATGACCATCTCAGGGGTATTTGGTCGGCTGGAAACACGCCCCTAGAACGGGCAGGTATCATCTCCAACGCTTTGTAGATTTGAAGACTGTCCATCCTGTAACCTGGTTGACTAGGTACTGAAGTAATTATCACTGTTGCTTGATGTTGAACAGTCATCAATCTCGTCGTAGCCTAGATCTGACCTCTCGCAGCATTCTGGTTCATCAGGCGATGTCGAGGATTTGGTAATGGGAGCAAACGATGACACTGTCCTCTCGCGTAACCTCTTGTTTTCCCGCTCCTGCCACGAGTCACCACACTTGTTAATACCCGCGAAATCTGCTGTATCCTTCTTCACAGGTTTTTTCGAAGATTCTGGTCGAATATGCGCGTTCATCGATTTGATAGAGAACGAAAACGATGTCACAATTCGATCTGATAATTCGTACGGCTCCAGCCACTTCTTCAGCTTCAATGCGTTGGTCAATGCGCAGGTGAAGTTCTTTCGGTTACCCGAATGTAGGATGCATGATCTGTCCATTACCATATCTTTGAATGCTGGTGATTCCCACTCTCCGCCTTCCAGATTAATGATTTCACGTGCCAGCACATCTTCAAGGAATTTAGCTTTTTGTGCACCGCGGGTGAAAATGTTCATCGCCTTACGCGTAAGAGAGCGTAGATCCGCTTTCAAATCCTCAAGACTCACATTGCCTTCGAACCATTCTATACCGTGATGTTTGCGAGTTAGAACGTTATTCTGTATCTGTTGTTTCGTACAGAGTTCGGAAAACACGTGCGGTGGTTTGATTAGCCAGTGAGACGCGGTGTCATACATGTACGTCACGACAGCAACTTCTTTTGGTAGAAACTGACCGTTATTACCGTAACAGCCCTGTATATCGACTATGTAATGCATGGTTTTGGTTTTTCGAAGTACACGCGACAGGATTGAATGCGAACGTTTCAAGCAGAAGTAGAGAACTAAACTATTGGGAGTACGCTTGGAAGTATTTAAGGTCTTCTGTTTTATGATGGTCACTACTTCCCACTACCGAAGGGGAATACCTATGCCTGTATCGAAAACCGTTTGCCGGTTCAAACGGGTCTGAGCATGGTTTATGACCCTCAGGTATTTTCCCTAGCGTCGGGTGTATTCACCTACAGGTTGGCTCTAAACAAGTAGAAGCATGTCTTGTACAGGCCATCTGTTCGTTATCATTTCTAATTACCAAAATCTGTGATGACCTGACGCATAGAATCAATCTCAATCACGTTATCGAATTCTGCGTAGACGATACAATTTATAGTCGTAGTCAGAGCCTGCTCAAAACGCGTTTCGATTCGGACACTGCCATGCTTGATGAGGTTCCAATGACCGTTATCACTGGCTGAGAGATCAGGGGTAAGATCGAATGCCGTGAGACAGTATCCCTCCTCATAATCCTCACGAGGAATCGAGTTCCCCTCGTTGAGGAAATGTATACCGGTACCCGTGAACAGAGTGTTGTAGGAATCCACAAATAAGTTGTTCGTGAAATTTGGCTGTAAAGGCTTTGACGGAATCTGGGTGCCTTCGATATATAAGGATAGGTGGCTTAGTCCGAAAGACGAGAAATTGAACGGGTTAAGTTTTTTATCTCCGTTATAGGCTTTGTTATCGACAAATCCGATGATTAAACGTTTCGGTAGTTGGCCAAGGAAAACATTATCGAGGGTCTCGGCTTGCACTCCGCTATGTATTGTCATTGTCTTGACCTCAACGCGCGTCATCGGATATTTCGCAGTCGTTTTGGCAAGGGTTCGTGCATGTGCTAACAGAATACCGGGGCTAATTTTCACACGACGTATGAGTAAGGTCACGTCTGTAATCTCCAGTTTATGATAGTCGCCAGTTTCTATCAAGCAAAAGGCGTCCCTGGACCTGACGAGTCTCAATCGGAGCTCCACTCCGTTTAACAGAAATTTTTCCTGATTGAAGACATCGCAATGCAAACGACCGAGCATATCCACAGAACCGTTATCAACGAAATATTTATTTCTACTTTTAAATCCCGTATTGTTAACACCCGTGGTCTCCTCAAAATAACCGGGTGTATCAGAATACCATAAGCCCGAAGTGAGATGCGATTTTTTAGCTGCGTCGCCGTAATTTAACAAAGTCTCGATGTATGCTCTGTACGCATATGAATTATTACTCGGAGAAACCAGTTTTTGATTAAAATATACATCCGCCTGATTAAAGATAGTATGCAGGAAATTGTTGACAGGGGCTACATGTGACGAATCAGTAACGGTTGAATCGGACTTCATTCTTATTGCACGTGCACATACCCTGAGCATCGTGTGTGAGAGATCTAAGTACTCATCACCCTGACCCGGTACGACGAATTCAATCGGTGAGTCATCGGTGAGCGCAGACACAGGTTTGTACTGCACCCATTGGCCACCCTCGATAGATGTCTGTGTAGGCGGTAGAGTGAAGAGATCCAGCTCGGATTTCAAGCATTCACAGGAGTGAGCATGAAGGTAGGCCATTTTTGTAGTGTGCAATGGTAGGATTATTCACTGTAGGTTTTGATTTTACAAGGATCCGAAAATATCCGTAACGGCTCTTTTGTTACAACACTTTTTCTTTCTACCTCTGCTGGACGATCCCCTAGTACTAGTTGTCTTTTTCTTCGAAGAGGATTTGGTCGTTTTCTTTTTCTTTGTCTTCGTAGGGGTTTTACGACTTCCAAGCGATTTAGACTTAGTAGCTGCTATCGATAGCCTCGGTGCAAGGACAAGTCCAGACTGGCCCAACGCTCCCCGGTACTTGCGTTTATAGCCCTCTCCTCTCATAACCTTTTCAAGCCCATCCTTGGCCTTCCGCTTCAAGTTCTGGTGTGTCTCGCTGGCGCGTGTTTGAAACGCCTGTCTCCACGGTACGTCATTGTCTAGGTCCGACACGAAATTCATACCACTGCGCAAAACTTCTTTACCGAGTACACGGGCTCCTTTTTTCAACAGTGGGATAGCTCGTCTAAATAGACCGCCCAGAAAACTACCGATTCCATGGCCCCGCTGATTGGGTGCACCGGCGTAAACGCGATCGATTCCCCCACCTACTTGTGATTCGTAATACTCTATGTACTGAGCCATAGTATTATTCCGTTCTTCCAGGTATCCTTAATATTGGCATTGAACTAGTATATTTTCTTGAAGTGTAGTGTGACTGTCAATGTCCCGTGGTCAAATGGTATAGATTTACCCTGGTGGTCTCTTATAGATATTTCGATGGTCCGGAAGCTCGAAAGAAGTAGAGGAAGATAGTGCGGCGGTGAAAACGTTTTCACTTCCACATCTACGGTGTCGGCCCTTTGTTTAACCTGTAGTATACGCAGAAGAGGAGCATAGACGTCTCCCACGATACGTGGTTCTATGATATCGCAATAGACGAACATGAGCGATGGGGTCTCTTGGACCTCTTGACCGGTTTCCGGCAGTACAATGATAACCTCTGGTTTATTGCGGGGTTGCGAAGCGTCAACGCCACTCGTAATCCTATTGCTAACAGTATTTACACTATATTTGCTTGCAACTAATTTACGAGGCAACACCTCTTTCTTACTATGTAGGTATGTCAGAGGATACTGTATTTCAACAATAGCGACTTCCCACTCGCCAGAGAGCTCGATCGTCCGTGGTAGTTGTGTAATATAGCAGCAGGTCCTGTTATCGGGGAAAACCTGCATCGAGCTATTGCTAGGTAGTGTTATGTAGAACTGCGACTTCATTATGATGCAAGACTCTGAAGACTGGTGGCCGGAATCCAACTGTTGAATTTTTCAGGGTAACCTTTCCAGCTGACAAGAACCTTCTTACTGCGACCCTGACCCTTGCTGCGAATGATTTTATCAATTTGAAACTCAGTATTTTCAATGTCCACCGTCACACGCTGCAGCTCCGCTTCATAAAAATAGCCGTCAATCTCCTCTCCAGAAAGATCCTCCAACTCATATACGTTCGGTAAACCAGGTAAAACGCGTCTGATCTTGAACAACTCCTCGCTCCAGTTAGCCTCGTACCCTTTAGCGAAGGTACCCTTTGTCTTGCTTATGCGTACAAGATCATCCTTATTGAATTTCAGTCTGCGCGCCCTGTGTGGAGGATGCATGCGTTGAATATTCGCACGGGCCTCAGCCGCGTTGTAGAGCGTCACAGCCGACGGAGCCATTTTGATGCTCGAGTGTATAGTATTATTATACGAGTTAACGATGTCTTCCAGGATATCGATGTATCGATGCGTGTTTTTATGAGTAAAATATCTCCACATGCGGTCTTTTAGAGTACGATTGAATCGTTCAACAACAGCTGCTTTTATATCAGGGTTACGCGTCACTCGAAAACGAATATCGTTCTGGGCAAGGAGTTTTTGAAAAGCACCACCAACAAACTCTTTACCCTTGTCGGTCTGCACGGTAGCAGGTCGTCGTTCGGTAGAGTCTAAAATCTGCTTGAAGCCGTCGGCCACGTCACTAGTCGATTCACTACGGAGTGGGATCACCCATGCAAATTTACTCAGAACATCGATGACTACTAATAGGTAACGGAATTCGTCGTTATATTCCTTTATCGAGCCAAGCTCAACTAAATCGGCTTCCCAGAGTTCGTCAATATTCGAAATGTTGTACCGAAGTCGTAGAAATTTACGCCGTATAGGTTTGTGTAAAGTGTAAGCATCCTGTGCACTTAGCCAGTTCTCAATTACTGTAGAGCTCACTTTTCGAGCGGCTTTTTTCAACTTTCTTGCCCCTGCATAGCCAGCCGGGTGTGAGGGGTCAAAATACAGACGTTCTAGTTCTTTCATTTTCCATATCCGAATGACAACCAGCCTTGTTTTGACGATTTGCTCGGAGAAGTACGGGGCGTTTTTCGATCGCGCGGTAGTTTTGATGGTAGAGAGAAGGACTCGTCCTCTCTCCCGTCGGTACTTCCTTCGTTCTTGGCCGAATGTTCACTACTGCTTTCCCCGCTGACTCTAGAACGGTTGGATGCTTGACGCCGCTTTGCACCGCTCCACATCACGATATTTTCCGCTGTCGATGGTGATGCTGCCGCATTTTTCCAGACATTCTGATTCCCAATATATTCCCGCGGAACGTTGATACTCTGAAGGAAGCGCGCGTACACGTGCCTGCCGTCAGGTTGAAAACCTTTTCTAGAGCGCATAGAATCGTTCACCAAATCTACGATGTTTGTGCCAGGTACAACCTTGTTGTCTATAGTCACCACTCCATTACTGTCCCAAGAGAAACGCGTCGGAACATCGGCAAGGTGTCTAAGTAAATGTTCTGCCTTTGATCGGTATTTCTTTGGTACTGTAGAAACAATTCGTGATAACAACTGCTGCTTGTCGGATGACGCCTCTGCTTCTTTTTCACGCGTGATATCTGCGGAACTATCGTCTACAGACTTTGTGTGAAGTTCTAGACTTAAAGGTTTTCGTGAATCCTCAGCGAAGTATAAAAAACGTTGTAGCAGTTGTTGATATAGTTTCCATTTCGCTGCGTCATCACCGGTAGGTGAATCCAGAATTGCTCGCATCTCGCTATCGAGTCTAGAGAATGGATTTCTAGCGATTTGGTCTGTATTCTCGTAATTATTACTGGAAAGTATCCCTGAAGACGCGGCATTACGTTGGAGACGTTCTACACTCTCCGAAGGTATCAAAACCATTTTCTTTGCATGTTCCATCGTTTTCCTGTTTCTATCCGCCAAACAGGTGTGAAAACAGAGTCCCGAGAACGGGTGCAAGTAACATAGGCAGAAAACCGCTACCACGCTGAACCAGTATCTGTTTTTTACTTTTTAAGCTTCCTTTGCTGCTAGCCAATTTACGAAGAAGTTGTTTATGCTTAGCAAGTCTAGATTTCTCTTTCTGCGTCAATACGACGTTACCATGCACGGTGTTCAAGGCACACTCACATATACTTTTCACAAGAGAATTATCGGCTGTACGTAGCAGTGCCAGACGTTGTTTAGAACTCAACTTGCAGAGAGCCTGTAGCGTTGCTGTATTTCCGTTTCCGAAGCGTCTACGTGCGGCTGCAATCGTTGAACCTTTTACACTTAGGGTACTATCCGAGGTACCACGAGACTGCCGTACGCGTGGCATTACAAGCGAACGACTGGTAAATTGGAAATAGAACGCGACTTTATATCTTTTCGCGGAACATAGACGTGTTGGTACTCGACAGATGGAAATATATTGGTGCGATAGCGGCAGTTTTCAGGCGTCGATTGTTTCAAGTCGAGTAATAGATAGCCGTGCGGTTGCGCAGTGGCGTCATGATAGGCCTCCTGTAAAAAACGCTGATCCTCAGGATAAACCTGGCGTGCTAAATGCTGTATTTGTGCACGATCTCTCGGGTTCTTGAAAAAGACGATATAATTTGAATTGAGCGATATATCCCGCTGACCACGACCCTGATGAAACAGGTTCTGTGTGATGAAAAACACGCTCAGATTCTTATGATGACAACCCTTAGTGAACAGGTCAACGATTACGTTGTTGGAAGCCTCCCGCATTAGATCATCGACCACAATTAGCTTAGGTGTTCTATCCGTATCGTAGTCGGATTCCTGTGGTAAACCCTCTCGATACTCAATTGTAGCATCCGTTGTACCGTTTTTATTGAGAGATCCCTGGAGCGAATTTTGCTCAGCATAGTACCATAGCACACGTGAAAATCGTGTATCGCACAATTCGTCGATATTTCGCAGAAAGGTTTTGACGAAGATTGATTTACCGCAACCGGACGGTCCGGCGATTATCGCTGAAAAAGGGTGTCGCCAACGTGTGTCCATTTTTCTTATGGAGGGCTCCCACTATTTCCGACTGTACACGACGAGTGATTTAGAAACTATGAATGAAGTTTAACTCAACCTGCGACTAACTATGCTACAATATTTTCCGAAGGAGTCTGAGTGCGTGCCCCGCGCCATCTCTCATGCGTTGCACGCTTTTTCTCAGAGTAGATATATCATCTGAAAAATTTGTTTGTACTACATATATATATCAAAGGCTGAACTAGCACGTATACCGATTATGATTGACTGGTGGGCGGGGAGTTATTAATATGAACTGTTTGGGGTTCGGATTCAGACGTTTATTTCGTTGGGGAGGTAGCAATATAAACAGAAGTTTTCCCACAGGTATATTTAAAGAAAAACTGACCGCGTCGTTATACGGTCATTAATCTTACATAGAATATCTTGTACTTATTTCTACAATGGTTAGGTATGGGCTTACTAGGGAACAGTTTTATTTATTACAGCGATAGACCGTGACAAAGTAGGTATGCATTGGCTTATATTTAAAGCTGATATTTACACAGTTTCTATTATTTTACACTTCTAATAACAAGGTTATGACACAAATACTATAAAGGATATACGAATATTACGAACAAGATGAATATTATTATCGATGTTACATATATTACAATTGAGTTACTTAAATAATATAAGAGTATTATGGACAGAGTAAATAATGTAAATATCACCTGCAAAGGAATTAAAAAAGATAGGCAAGATTAATATTATAAATATCACCTGTAAATAAGCTAAAAAAGATAGGCAAGATTAATATTATAAATAAGACGAACGATAGCGAAAAGTACGGAAATGCAAAGAGCTCAACAGGATGGTTGAAACAGTGAATCTGTTCGTCATGACCTATAGCGGAGTTTAGACCTACGAACACGACACGACCTACTTCGACTATTCACCGGTGTGACCGTAGGGAAGGGTATCCCAACTATCTCTACAGCATCGCCTCTTTACAAAAACAGGCCGACAGGTCTTCGTCTGGTTCCTAATCACTACATCATGTGTTACAGTTCGTCCTATTCCTCGAAAGTCTACTCGAATCGGCGCTGCATCCTCCTCTACCATTTCCTTGACAGATTTAAAATTTATTTTCAAGCGAGTTGAATAGTTCAAGCTAATTCCTTTAACCTTGCAGACTTCTACCTCCCTTCCGTCTGGACACACCACTATGAAAGCGTAGAATTTCGCGCCACCGGATACAAACGCCCGTATGTAGCTACCCCTACCATACTGCTCAAGCTCGTTGGTCATATTACCCAAAAAATTACCGACCGGCGGTTCGTATTCTCCAACCCTACCCGAACGAACATAAATAATAGAATCTGTATCATAATACAATACACGACGATCTAGCTTTTCCAAATAAGAATATAATGTCAGCCTCGCCTGTGCCGTTGTATATGCCGCTATGACTACATTCGCGAGGACGGATGGCTCAATACTCTGATCTATATAGGACCAGCGGGCGTACAACACGTCGTCGTTGACGGGGACTAGATCCTCCAGTGAAATCGCTGGATTTGTTAGCAGAGCCAACAGTCCCTCCCGCGTATCAATGACGGTCGTCTTTGACATGTTGTCCCGTTGACCAAACTTACCCCAGAATGAGTTGAGGCATAACTTCGCCACAGAGCGAAGCCCTGGATTTTTTTCGATTTTCTCACGGTCTAGCTCTACTCCCTCTACTAGTTTATACTGCCGGATATAGTCTGATCGCGCATCCTCGGTGTCGCAACCAACGGGCCAGCCGCTGGCCTCCTGTTTAAGTTTGAGAAAAGTACGTATATAACCCGTGAAGTGCCCACCCTCTCCGGTCTCTGGATTAAACTTGGTGACCTCGTACTGCCAGATTTCCGATACCGATATGACTTTGTACCCTTTTTTTACAGCCTCTTTCAATTCAATCGAAACCCAAGTGCCGGATAAATATCGTTTGTGTTCTTCATGATGCGGGCATGGAGATTGTAATAATTCGCGACAACACGTGTAACAAAGCGGAAACATTAGCTTATTATGCATGCGGAACGGCAGCACGGGATGATAAAGTCTACGAGGTGGCAGCACGACACATTGAACCAATCCCTCGACTCTGGTAAGATCTACACCCTGCTTCCCTATTAACGACTCACATTCTCGCCCTACATATACCTTTGGGTGACCACGCGGGTATTCACCAGTCGCATTGACGTACGGATACAGCGAGCAAACATCAACGTAGTGTATTTGCTCACTGCCCTCGCCATCTACTTCGTAGAGCCGCGACGTATTACCGGTCCTACCTCCGAAAAAGGCATCACGAGGATTCAATTTAGTTATACCTAACATCGGAATAAGCGCGTTATCCTCGATATATGCACGCAGCACTGCATCTGTTTCAACCATCCTATTAAACTCACACTCCCATATCTCCTCGACGATCATCCCTTGGCTCCGCAGGCGTCTTGTCTTGGCTATAGTCTGTTCGAGCCGTCGATCCATGATTTCGCCAACCGGTGGTCGCTTATCCCTGTTGACGCGGAAACAACGGGGACAGCCGTGCCAGTAACAGCCATGGAACTCCAGCACATGCTCTACGCCATCAGGCTCCGCGTAGTAGCCATCAACTCGGCGTCCCTGTACCAGTCTCTCTCTTCCTCTACCAGCGTGTTCGATCTCAATACCGAGCTCATGCTCCCGCCATACCAACCACTCGATGGCTTTACGTGATTGTTTATCGCCTAGCCTGTACCCGGCAGGAGGAATAATCCCGATTTGATTGTCACGTAAAAAGTTCTTTCGAAAAACCATCGAGCAAGCCGACGCAATAGTCGTACTCTCCGTAAACGGACAAACCTTTCCTGTACGTTGAAAAATCTTCCGGAAAGCTAGACAGGCGAGTCGTAGAATTGTCACGTCTGACTGACAGTACCTTAGCAATTCTACATCAAAGTTGAAAATATAATTCTCTCTAACTGACCTATTATACCATTTAAAAAAGTTTTCCCTAGCCTCTCTCGTCATAGTATCTGGTGAGTAAAACTCGACCGCAGGTAAGGGACCCTCATACCCCTGATTAGCCGGGGTATTAAACAAGTGTGGGAATAATCCTTTTTGGGTGGCCTCAGGTAAACCGAATGCCTTTGGCAATGCCGACAAAGCCATTGGCATGTACGCCAGTGAGTCTAAGAAACGGGTGTTGTTTGTCTCCAAAAGTATTATTTTACTCCCGTTGAGTATAACCCGCGGCGGTTCGCCTCCGTTCTCCACCAGATACTTCAGAATAAACTGCGCGTCAAAACCCTTGGCGTTATGTGCTATGCATATAATCTTTCTATATCCGTCAACTTTCCTATCAACGAGCTCGATGAGCTCCTTCACTGGGTCCCTACTAAAAACAAATTCTCGTTGAGCACCGCACCCTGCGCAACCCTCACTAAAATCCTCATCTATACAACGCGTGCAGACCCGCTGCGCGACGCACAGATTTGGCACGTGTACGTTCACTGCATCGTCTCCGTCTAGTGTCTGGTCCTGTTGTGTCTCGAAATCATAAAAAATGAATATATAATTCGCAGGTTCTCCTACGGTATGTTTCACAGGTCTCATATAGCAGCTATGCTCTATCTTTTGATTTGAACGACAGGTCTTGCAGTATGTTTCCCAGCAGACATGTTTCCCCTTGGATTTATCCATATAGATATCACAGGTTTGGCAAATCCGCAGGGTACTGCAGATTGACCGCTTTCCGCTAAACGAACCGGGCTTTGCGTGGTTATTAAGACATTCAATGCCGTAAAACTCACGTCTACACGAGATACATTCCCTTCGATCAGCCCTCGTATCGCAAGCGGGCGTCGTCAAACAACGAGGACATATATTAGAGCACCTGTGCTCCATACCACGAGAATAGCCTACATTACACGGTATGCAAAAAAAATTAGAGGCGGCTGCTGCACTGATATTTAAAATTACGTCATAATGTCTGTTTCGTTCGCTGTAAATAATGTTGACTCTATAGGTTGCAGTCCGTCCCAAGCCTACCACAATATCTTCGCCATTAAAAAAAGGTTCTCCGCCCTTTCCAAGTGTACGCCAAAAGTAAACAGTTATGACAGTGTCGTATCGTGCCAAATACTGCTGAAACTGCAGGAGCTCGTTATACCCGCACCCCTGCTCGGGTATCGTGACGTGTGCCTTTCTAACTAATTCCTCAGCCCTCTCTTTTTGATATTTTTCGTTGTCCCTAGCCCTGTTCCACATATTTTTAAAATCAGGATACGCACCCTTACGCGCGTATACCCCAGCTACGAACAACGCCCGTGGTAAACATAAATTATCATCGTTTTTAATTTTTAAGATCGACCGCTTATTTAATATTCCCTCCCCGTCCAGCCGTAAGCGTTTACCCCTCCCGACAGGTAAATTGACCGTAAATATATTGATAGTAAAAGGCTGATCTATCGAAAACTCACGCGCACTCTGCGTGATTCTAAACACGAGACCCCATAAATCCTCGAATTGAAAATCGCGTGCCGGTCGAAAGTTTAAACCCGCTGCACCCCTGAAACCATCCGTAACAAATGTTATACCCATTAGATCCCCCTGACCGCACAATGATCTGAAATAACTATGAAGTTCCCTAAATGCGTCCTCTAACCAACGTAGTGAGTTTTCCGTCTCTGGCGGAATTATGATTTTTACCGTGACCTGATTTCCAGCTAACCCGAAACGCGGATATCTTTTATTCACACGCTGTGTGATTCTAAATCGTCCTGATCTATTGCCTTCTACGTCTTCTACTTCTGGATCTAACCCTGCATCCTGAATCGGTACACTAACCCGCCTGACAACCTCCGGTCGATCCTCCTGTTCAGGTACATCGTCCGATGGGGCATTACGCTTTCCTGCACGACGAGCTGCTCCACCCTGCTGTATTCCTGAAGTGCTAGCCCCTTCGTTGACCGCGTATATTCTGGCTGGAATTCCTGACGTTGAGGTAGAAGCTCCAGCGTTAACGTTGAACAGACCTGTCGCTGGTTTCGTTCTCGGTACATCATCTGTAAAATTATTCAAAACTATGAAAAAAAATTACATAAATTTGAATGACAGAGAATAAGCTTCAGCATTTTTCGGGTAGGAGTGTACTCGTGGCATATTTTCTAACAACACTTACCGCTCACAGGTGTATACCGCGTACTTTCACTCAATAGATCCGGCGCATATCGACAAATTTCATCCGTCGTTTTAGCGATCATGTCCGTCTCGTTCGCATCCTCCGCATCCTTCATCGAGACTTGTGATAGCCGCTCCATAGTCTCCTCTATAGCCGGTGCACCGTCCGTATCTACAGCAGGATCATCCTGTGTAAATGCCATCGCACTTTCAACCGCTAATTCATAAGCCTCGACAGCTTCTATAGCCTCCGCTTCTTCTCGTGCTATAGTCTCGACATGCTGACATGCTACCGTCTTCAGAGCCTGTCCTCGCCGCTTGATGGCATTTGCCACTATTCGAACATCCGACGGTATAAGGGCAGTTTTCACGATTTTCAACATTTGTCTCATCCAAAAAGGTCTGCCCACTAAGGTAGAACACGTCACGATTTGCAAGACTATCCACAACTCAAGGGTACCGATAATATTACGTAGAACCGTCGTCACCTCCTGCTCGGTATTCATGTCCTTGACTCGATGGTACCACTCACGCATACGCTTCGTAACAACCTCCGGTCTTGTAGTTTCGAGGTACCGTATCACCATCAGGATTATACCTTTCACGGTTGATATGATACGTTTATCCTCAACACGATTCATCGTAAAAAAATATCCGCCAAAATAAATTCAAACAAAAGAAAAATAAGGACTTGTCCAGAATTTTCTCGAAGCTCAAACTTGTTCGCTTGGTTACAATGCCTTTCACGAATGAAAAAACAAACACAACAGTAATTGTTAAACCATTTGAAATCAGAAGATCACAACCAGCAGAGTCTCCCCTACTGAATAGTTTTTCAAACTGATAAAATGACACGTTTTTGGCGAGTCTATATATGTTATGCTTGGTACCCTGCTCATCCCCACTCAGTGTAAATGAACCAATCGTTGATATTACTACCACCCGCCAATCCTTGACCATTTTGCCTACCTGAAACACTGTCACTATACTTCGACCTGACTGACGTCACCTTCATATTGCTTTTCACCCGACCGGCCCTTGCGCCCGCAAGTCTGTACATGCATGCAGTGCGCCTCTAATCCTCCAACCGCACCTCTGCACACAGGACAAAAGAATGTACTACCTTCGCAAGGGTAGCCGGAGCGTGAACCTGCACATAGAAATCGGTATTTACTATTGCGTCCCTTACGCCCGCAAGTCTGAACCGGCATAGCCATCATCGCTAATCCCCTACCGCACCATGGTACGCGAGACAAAAGAACGTACACTTGCACCTTTGCGGGGTAGCCGAAGCGTGAACTTGAAAATAGAAATCAGTTAATTACATTTTTGGGGCAGGCTAATTACAAAAGACAGCTGCATCGTACACCTATCTATTTCCTTTCACTGTCTTAAGCTACCCCTGACAAACAAATCTTTCAATGTTTAACCAGCAGAGTATAATTACCATCTTTCGACGAATTTTCCGGGTATATAATACAGTGTTTATTCTCCAGCGTTACTTGAACAATGGCACCGTAAAAGGTCGATTATCTGTTTGAAAGGCGTACACCGTATAATACATTCATATTGTTCGGTTGCTAAGAAAAGTAATTATTACCGGACCATTGTCGCGTCGTACTATTAGACAGGTTGAAACTGGTAGGCCTGCCCTGACAAATAGTTTCCAAAGAGACGGGGGTTCTTTATTTTTTCTAGGATCGGTTTTACAACAGACGGCAATATAACCCAAAAGTAATTACTTGAACCTATCCGTGCAGATTGAAGCCTTGCAAACTTTTCCTTCAAACTTTTAGGCAAAAATCTACAGCTACCTGCAAACCCTTAGAGCCATAAACGGCATACTGCCTGGGTATAATGCCAGGTGTCGGCACCCATGGTATCCCAGAGCCACGCTGATTTTACATGTAAGTACCGCGTCCACTGCTACAACCGTGAAATCCCTCAGCCTAGCTGAAAAACTTATCCCTACCCTCTGAGGAATAATAAAACCTCACCCAGTAGTGGGGGGTTTTTCTTGAAATATTAAGGGGTCTGTAAGCATCTACGCCAGTAGTTACGAATAGCCCGTGCTTGCAACAGTGAAAAACAGTTACTCTGCATCAATATTTTTCAGTGTCTGAATCATAATTTCATCATGTTTAACTCTCAATCTGTGCGTGCATTACAAAAACCTCATTCAGTTGATAAACCACTCATAATTGACCCTCTGCGACCAACCAGGCGGATGCTACTATCAGCCACATATGGAATAAACCCTTCGTTTTCAACGGCAGTCTCGGTTGGATATTCTTTAGTCGGTGAACGTTTCGAGCCTATTGTGCAGCTCAGTGGTCAAGGTGGAAGTATCATCGCGATGAAAACTGATGTTTTTTGGAACTTTTTAACAAAGTTGAGCAAAATCAACGATTACTTCGCTAAACCAACGACCGCAGCCTATACTCCAGCCGATTCTACCGATACTACGACCATAGATGTGAACGGTTATACCGTTTCCTTCATCCTGGCTCACGGTTCGAGAGCCATCAAGCTAACAGAACCAGCTGAGCAGTGGAAAAAGGAAGAAGATCGAGACACAGACGATGAGTCATCTACTTACAATTCTACCAGTCTTAAGAAACGGAGGTTGGACTCGCCGTCCATCGTGCTGCAGAAAACATCGTTCGATGGACTAAATGCCATATCGGGGTGCGTCTGTAATCATTTATGTCGTCTAAGAGAACATGCAGTTCCTGTGAACGAACTTAAAGACGAAATGGTAAGGGAACTCTCTACACTGGCAAACGCGTTTGGCTTTACGGATACACCTCTTTATCGTTTCACAGATCTTGTCTTAAAAGATATTAACGAACGGCTGGATGGGGTACAGTCGAATTTGAAACCGAATCTTAGTACGTATATGTATAAAATTGTTTTGCTTGAACTAAAGGCTCTGTTCGCTCTTGACATATCCGAGGAAATTAAGGGCTCCATGGATTCAACATATAGTGTATACCCACGTTGAGCATTTAGCATAAGAAACGACTGTTCTTTCTCTAGAATAAGCCTTAACATAATTAGTTGTAATTTTTATACGCAATACTGTTAAATAAATCTCAGTTATAAGCTTGAACCTTTTTTAGTAAACATAAGTTTGGATCTTTACCTTTATAAATATTAAATGATATGAATAAACAACCATTATAACAATATTCACCTGTGCGTTTTTTACCAACCCTATCCTTTCCCTACATTCACCATATATATTTATTTCCATTCGATAAGTATACATAAGTTTTCTTAAATTAGGATCGATGAAATTCTCTTAGGTTAGGATAGTTGAAATTAACTCAGGTTAGGATTGAAAAAAAAAAAAAAAAAAAGAAAAAAAAAAGAAAAAAAGGAAAAAAGAGGAAAAGAAAAGGAAAAGAAAAGGGGGAAAAAAAGGAAAAGAAAAGGAAAAAAAGGGGAAAAAAAAAGTAAAAAAAAGGGGAAGAAAAAGTAAAAAAAAAGGGGAAAAAAATTAAAAAAAAGGGGGAAAAAAAAAAGGGGAGGGGAGGGTCATAAACGGTATACTGCACCCTCTCTACTTACGGTCACTTTGAGAACAATTTTTTAAAAAGAATTATAACATCTTAGTGATCGGGCGATTCCACCTCAAATCGGCCGAGAAATGACCTCGTATTTTTTGAATCGTTTCAAACTTTTTTTACGTGAAATTCACGTCAAATAAGTAGACCCGTATTTTTTCGTTGGTCCAAACATTTTTTTTTTACGCTAGTTATGAATTATTGCAATTTATTGTAAAATAAGTGGCGCGCGGGCGGCTTTGGGAATTAATATCTCGGGTCCCCTTCACCGTAGAGAGATGTTCCAAAACGCGTTTTAAAGGCGATGAAAGACACTTTTCGATGAAATTTTTTAACTTTTCGAAAAATATGGTTTTGTTATTTTTATGAGCAATCAAAATGTTTATCGATTTTTTTCGCAAACTAAAGCCATTCTTGAAATTCTAAAAAAATATGATCGCATTCCTTATTCAATTCTGAAGATGACGAATTTTTTAAATTGATGGAGCGATTTTTTAAATATTTTTTTTACAATTATTTGTCCGGTGCTGCGTCAGGTTGCCGCGCCGCGCGTCTCGCTACTACCGCGTCGTACGGGGCTCGGCCAATGGCGTGGTGCGCGGCTTTCCATACACGGAATGACGCGGTAGTAGCGAGGCGTGCGGCGCGGCAACCTGACCGAACAAATAATTGTAAAAAAAATATTTAAAAAATTCGCTCCATTAATCTAAAAAATTTGCCATCTTCAGAATTGAACAAGGAATGCGATCATATTTTTTTTAGAATTTTAAGAATTCAAAAAATGGCCTTAATTTGCGAAAAAAATCGATAAACATTTTGATTGCTCATAAAAATAACAAAACTATATTTTTGAAAAGTTAAAATTTTTTTTCGTAAAGTGTCTTTTATCGCCTTCAAAACGCGTTTTGGAACATCTCTCTACGGTGAAGGGCACCCGAGATATTAATTCTCAAAGTCGCCCGCTCCCTACTTTGACAGTAAAATACGATAATTCATAACTAGCGTAAAAAAAAAAATGTTATACCAACGAAAAAATACGGGTCTACTTTTCTGACGTAGATTTCACGTAAAAAAAGTTTAAGTCGATTCCAAAAATACGAGTTCAAAAAACACCCAAAATTGGCCGATTTGAGGTGAAATTGCCCTGATACCACAATAGAGTAGGTTTTGCTCTCATTCTCGTTCCGCTGGATCCATTCTTAATTTTGTGATTGTATCTCTTGAACCATCTTGCTGACCATATTATTAAGTCAGGCATTATTAATTATTATTGAGTGAGGCAGCCTGTTCAGGACCTGACACGAGCTTTTTTTAAAATACGCCAGGTCCCGATCGGGCTGCCTTACTCAATAATACTTATCATACTTCATAATGCCTTACTTAATAATAAGGGCAGCTTACCCCGGCCGTATTATGGGCTTGATCAGGCCCTTATGATAAATTTTGAATCAGGTAGCCTGATCAAAACCTGATACGAGCACTTTTTACAATAGGGCAAAATAAGGTAATTTCCACACGGAAAGAGCCCAATTGATTCATGTGATACCCCGGGAGCAAATCTCCCGTCTACTAAATTCGCCACCGTGACAGAACTCAAGTGAAACAAACAGTTATTAGGTATCGTAGATAAGGGCACGTATACAGGGACCTGCTACCTTCTTCAGAAAGCCATTGCAATTACATACCTGGAAACGTCCGCCGTCGACGAATAGACTGTAGCAAGTAACAACCAAGGCCCGAGAATTTCGAGTTAGGAGAGAGTTACCCCTTTGATGCATACATTTTTCAGATAACTTTTGGTATTTGTTCATTAATATTAACAAATTCACGAAAAACTTCAGATAACGGAGTGTCATTTTCAATTCTATAACATGTTGTTATAGTAAATTCACAAAAAGAATCACCAAAATCGAGAATAAACAACTTGAAAAATTATAAAAATGATGATCTAGGTGGGATGGTAAATATCCCATCGTGCATGTAGGGGTTAATGAGGGTTTAGAAGGGAGTCAGGAATTTGGGGCTAGGTTTGTCTTAAAGATTAGGTTGTCCAGAAATTGCAGCTGCATAGCAGGTTCGTGGGAAGTAAGTCCAAAAAATTGAAATTGGAAGTTACGAGAATTTCTGAGCATGGAGGATTAGGTCTGTTTAGGATAAGGATGAGGTTGTAGTTCGATGGAAGAATATTTCATGAGTTGAGATGTGAATTGAAATTCAAACATTTATGATATCTATAACACTAATGCCCGATTGAATGAACGTGGGTTACCCGAAGGATTAAATAACCCGTAGGTTACCCCGCAGATACTACCCGTTCAACCTTTTTTTCATCTGACAGCTATCATGAATCGCTGTTAACATCCAACAGCCCATCAAGGTTGAACGGGTTGTATCTGCGGGTTAACCTACGGGTTATTTAAACCTTCGGGTAACCTACGTCTATGCAACCGGGCATAAGATGATGAAGTACGTATTCATTACAATGCGGACGTCTATACTATATCATCTGGCGCCTTAAGTCTTTTCATTTTCACTATTTGTTAGGAAAAATTTTCACTATTCGTTATGAGACAGAAAATGTTCATATTAACTCTAAATAGTATTTCAAAAATCTTCAATGAAGTATCCCGACGAAGACAAAGACGAAGACGAAGTATGTCAATGAAATGAGAGACAAAGAAATTGAATATACGACGAAGACCTAAATATACACTATAGAGCTTCCATGCGGTCGCTACGATTCATTGCCACATGAAATTATCGCTTTGAAAAAACGATTCATCTGTTATTCCTCAATTTCATAAAACCACATGTGTCATCTTGATTTATAAATATTCCTTGCCTGTACTCAGAGTTAGCCACAGTGCTGTCTTCAACATTAGTTTGGCCTCGGTCCAGGCTGCAGTCGGAGGCCGCCTTAAGGTTACTGCGCCTATATACAGGGGGAGATCCTAACGTCCGTCCAGCAAGAGTCATGTTGAGGTGGCCGAGAGTCGAAATCAGCAAGTGTTTGCTACTAGACAGCCAATCAAGGACTCTGCAATCACTGAAACAATTGCCGATTTTGACTCTCAGCCACCTCAATACGACTCTTGCTGGACGGACGTTAGAAACTCTTCCTATATTTGTTTTTGACTTCAGGATCGTGAGGCTGCTTGGCCGTGCCTGAAGGCGATACTTGTTAGCAGTAGTATAATTTTTCATGAGGACACGGATTTTCACATCCTTAACCGGTTCACTGGTAAGGGCACATATATGTGCAAAAAGAAAAAGTGCCACAACTGGTAATGGCACATATATGCGCAACGTGGATATCTCTGTCAGTTTTGAACGGATTTACATCAAACGTGATGTTCCTAAGTTTTTTGGGCTTCCTGTTGAATACGAAATTATTTCCTTTCACCAGTTTTGGCACAAAACGTTGATTTCGGGTCCACCAGTGAACCGGTTAAACAGTACTTGTGTACTTAATTTATGCAGGCATTTAGCAACTAATTAATAGGGGATTAAAAACTAAAACTGTTCGAATTATTGATATTTTTATACTCTACAAGAAATGTGTCTACATCTTAAATACAAGCTGTGAATATCAATGATTACGTGCAAATATCCTTACCCCATAACTTGCAATTTAAAACACAAATAATCGTGATCTCTTTCAAACGAAATGATCTGTGTCCAATGTATTTTTGAAAGGTACAACGTCCTCTATCAAAATCAGGTTTTATCTTATAGAATATAAATTTCCGTTATGCAAGGCGGAACCGACGCTTCATGAATGTGATAACTTTTTGAGTCTCACATCTTCAATGCGAGTTGCAGAGGTATGAAGCCTGCGCTGCACGTATGCTTCAACTGTCTCATTTGCCGGGTCATATCAATAAGACTTGCTACTTCAGTCCGTGCAGGGATTGATCAGGAGAGTACAATAATTTGCTACATTCGGAGATGACTCGACTATACCAACGACAACAGAACTGGAGCCAACAATCGGACAGGTACTAGTGGCTACACCTAGTACTCAAACGCTCTGAATAGGGTATCCCTCAGATGTCTGATATTTCCAAATGTAACTCACGACATGCCAAGCATTCCGATAAGGACGAACTTAAGATGGTCGGTCCAAGGCTAGTATTTCATTCGCCAAAAAGTAAACAACCCCGGCGACTCCTGGAAGATACTGGAAGAATGATTTCTTTTTTTGGAGAATGAGTCCGATCGGCAACCCGAATTGCGAAGGAGATATATGGACTTTGTGAGGAAATTCGAAGAGCTCGACACATGCCCAAGATGCCGGACGTCCATGATAAACAGGCGACATACTATCATCGCCATCACGCTATCGTAAATTATGGGAACACGACAACAGAAGTTCGAGTAGTTTTTCACGGATTATCTCAAACGACGGGATTATCACTGAACGACGTGCGTCGAGTCGGACCTTCTATACAAGATCATATATTTCACGTTATAATTCGTTTGCATCAGCACCTATACGTGATATCAACAAATATAGCTGAAATGTCCAATCAGACTAGCATTCCAAGATACCAGCGAAGACTTCAAATAATATTGTGGGGACCGAGCCAAGCCCAGGGCACTGAAATCTACAATTAAATACCGTGACTTATTGCACTCTTTCAGCACTGTACTTGGTCATTCGATGACTTCGCAAACCGAAGGAGTAAATCAGTGTGTAGGTGCGAAATATGCAATTCTCATTGATTTCTATGTCCATAAATTGCTCACCAGTACCAACTGTATCACCAAAGCACGGGAATCGAGGAAATAATTGCTCATATTCGAGGATCAACAGGGCTATGCCACGAAGATGGGCCTGAAATGTCATGCTGATTCTTACTGTGAATGGGCATGCCAGTTGGGACAAGTTAATCATTGCGAACCAAGATCACGAACCTTCAAATTTTGTGATCTGCTAGTACAGACAAGCTATTAATCTCTGTAACAAAGACAAGGGAGAACCAATAGTGACAAAAAAAGACTATACTCTCGTCGGTCGCAGAGATTCACGACCCCTTAGGAGTAGTGAACCTAGCAACAATCAAGGTAAATCTGACCCAGTAACGTTTATGGCAACTACAAGATACCTGGGATGGAACACCGACAGAAAACGTACACTCAGCGTAGACAACATCTCATAAAAAGCTTACTCAATTGAACTTCATCGCAATTCGAAGGCACTATACGAAAGGTATATAGAACCGGCATATGCCGGTGCTCGGTTGACGAGGGTGGAAACTGCGCACAACCAGTGTGTGCGAAATTTTGCATAGCACCACTAAAAATAATAGCTCTTCTGTGAAACCTTTGCGGTCAACCGAACGGTAGACATTCAAGAACTCACTAACGTGAATTGGCACCGTGACCCATCAGTGAATCATTCAGCTGAGATCATCAGAAGAGGACTCAACCCTGCAACACTTGTGTCATCAACTTTTTGGTGGACAGGTTCATCATGGTTATCACAAGACTCATCAAGGTAGCTATCATATCAGAACATGAATCTCAAAGACAGTCTGAAACTGAAGCACACTAGACAAACTCTTGTTGCATACAAACATTCGGCAGAACTCAGGACTTCGCACTTGAAGATGTTTGACAAGTGTTGTACGTACATCGCTTACTTTATTGAATAGCGTCATAGCCTATTGTTTAACCCATTGAGCGACCAAGCGCTCCCCCCACTCTGCGGCCAAGCGACTGCAGGCGGTAGTGAGGATGGCGCGCTCAGGAACGTATCTGGAAGCGCGATTTGAAAATTGAAAAGAAGCCCTCACATCTCGCACAGTAATATTTATTTATTTCTAAAACTTTCCGAACTGTTATTCACACTAAAAAAAACAGCAACAACTTATTATCAGATCGGAGTTTTTTTTATTGAAAAAGAAAATTGTTCGCGCTGGGCGACTCGGTACACATTGAGACGGCCCTACCTCTCGGCTTCACCAACGTACAACACATGCGCATACTACCAATACAGCGAAAGACGGCGCGCTCATTGGCTGCCCCCCACTCCTCTCACACCGATACGGTTTCACGACGTTGGTCGCTCAATGGGTTAATCCACACAGCACCGAGTATCGCTAGGTTATAACAGAATATTACATTGCGATTCGTAATACTATTTCTAGAGTATTACTTTGCAATAAGTTATAAACATTGCTGCAATATAAGATGTCCAGTCGAAATCTATCGCAGAAATATTCCAGAAATATTATTGCGATGTTTTGTAAATATTTCTTGTGATATTACACAGCTATATCGCTATTACTCTTACTATTGTCAATATTTCCTTAATATTGCAGGAGTGTTTCATGAATATTTAAATAATATGACATAAATATGTCTACAATATAGCAGAACTAATGTAATATTATACAGGGTATTGAAAATCTATCGCATGCGAGATACACCGTAGCAAAGATCGTCCAAACAAAAATTGTAGAGATCTTACAATTTTCGATCCTATAATTATTTTAGAAAGACTCTAATATAGATTTGTATGATCTTGACGGCAATGATGGATGTTTGACAATCTAAGTTTCAGAAAAATTGTAGATTACTCACATATAGCTTATCGAAGTACGTAACGATAGATTTTATGTTTATTCAATATGCATAAGCAAAAGATTCCCTGAGCATACACTGCTGATACAGAATATTGAATAACTTGTTCAAATACATACACTAGCATAATCTAAAGATTATATAACTTTATTTTCGATTAGACCTTGTTCAGTCATACAAATGAAAACATGTTATTTGTGATATGTTCTGTGAAGTCTGTCTTCAAAGGGATCGAGTTGTTGCATTCTCGATCAAATTATGAATATTTGTCAATTCCATTTTTGAAGGTATATAGAGCGAGGTAGGAGTTTTCTTAGGAATTCTTTTAAACTTCGCTCAAATATAGACTATATTGAAACTGACAACTTTTCCTTATGAGCCAAAAAAAGTTGACGTCTGTGAAAAAAGATATTCTACTGCGAAATTTTCCGGCTTCTCTATACAGGGTGTTCCAGACCTCGCGACGAATATTTCACAGGGTAAATCTTGATCAAAAATGGGATCGAAATTTCCTCAGCCGATTTTTTTTAAAATGCATATCTTTTCCGTTATAATTAATTCAATTTCAGTCAATGACGCGCGGCTTACGAACGGCCGCACGTCGGTGTGCTTACCGCTCGGTTGTGTGCACTTTTTTTCGTGGCGACAATAGGGCGAGAGACGCGCACACAACCGAGCGGTGATTACACCGACAAACGGCCGTTTATAAGTCGCATGTCATTAGCTGCAATTAAAATAATTATAACGGAAAATCCATGCATCTCCGAAAAAATCGGCTGAGGGAATTTCGATCCCATTTTTGATCAAGATTTACCCTGTGAAATATTCGTCGCGAGGTCTGGAACACCCTGTATAGGGTAGAAGTACCGTTTTTGGCCACTTCAGATTTAAGTTAATATAATGAGCATTATAAAATTACTATATTATTTTTATAGAATTTTCCAATCTATTCAATCATATAAATATAATTTATAATATAACAGTATTCTTGGAATGTTTTTTATACCAATTTGAGCCTAAAGTGGCCAAAAAACGTACAGTGGCCACAAACGCTACTTCCACCCTAACGCAATTTAAACCCTCGTGATTTCGAGATTTTTCTCGAATTCTCGAAAAAAAATTTGAGATTTTTTTTTTTTTTTTTTGATTCTCAATAATTATTTAAACTGTTGTTGTGAATTTTTTGAAGAAAATTTTTCGAGAATTCGAGAAAAATGTCGAAATCACGAGAATTTACATTGGGTTATATGGAGTAACCGGAAAATTTTTCAGTAGAATATCTTTTTTCACAGACGTCAACTTTTTTTGGCTCATGAGGAAAAGTTGTCAGTTTCAATATGATATATATTTAAGCAAAGTTTAAAAAAATTCCTAAGAAAACTCCTACCTCGCTCTATATACCTTAAGTCCGCACATTTCACCTATGTTTGTGAAAAAAATGTGTTAGATTAAGGAGAGATGCCTGTGAAATATTTGAAATTGTGTAAAAATCGTTCACATACAATGCGAATTCCAGCACGCAAAGAGATGGTGCCGAAGACTACATCGCGTCACTAATACCATAAGGTCGTAAGCGCCAAAAAATTATTTTTTTTTGCGGATATGCCCAAACGATGTTATATAGCATGAAAAAGATTTTGCCACCAAAAAGAACGAATTTTTTTTTTTTTTGGCACTTACGACCTTATGGCATTAGTGATGCGACATGATGAAATAGTCATGCAGAGCCCATTCATTGAGACAACAATATATGATATGATACAATATTTATATGTGCAAATAATACTATTATACATTATTTATTATATTTCGTCACTAAAAAAAAGAACAATATATCAACAATATCACGAATATATGAAAATATATCAAATTGTATGTCACAAAAACAGTGCGGTGGTCATTTAATTAAAAACTTTATATCCATAATATTTTTATCAATAGATAGTAAGATAATTCACGTGAAATATTTTTAATCAGATAAAATGTTTCTTTTTTTTTTTTTTTTTTTTATGCTGCAAAAATTTCAGTTAGGGGTTTATAAACATTTTTGACAGGGAATTTTTCATTTGATTTTATATTTTTTATATGGTATATATTATGAATATTTCTGCATACCTATACGTGAGGTGCGGAAACCTGTAATTTTTTTTGCAAATAAGGCAACTCTCTAAACATTAGATCCACGACAGAACTCCAAAATATGCGCATATATGTGATCTTTGAACTGTAGAATTTGTTTACTCGATGAGGCACCGCTCACTTCCAAAAACATGGTCAAGGGAGTATTGAAAAAATGCTTGAAATGTCTTAAGAGTCAGGCAAGTAGTCTTCCTGCTTAACGTGGGTAACTCGTGCACATCGATTTCATTCATGTAGTACGGGTTTTACAAGTTCTTTTCATACAAAGGAACGAACTCGGAGCCATGTGGCAATGACGGCGTATTCGTGTATATTTAGGCTCTTCGTATCAATCGGCCGTAACGCATCGATGAGCTCAGGGAGCGGGGTATGCGGTGTGAAAGGCCTGGTCAACAGCGGTGACGCTAAAATGCATGAGCCTAAATTTCGATTCTACAAGAATTTTGTTGCCCAACTGTACATCCCCATGGCAGTCTCCATGCCAGTGATATATTTTCGATGCCAATCGTAGTATTCGAAAATTAAGACACCTATGCAGATCGTCTCAATCAATAACCGGTTTTGAGTGGTCATTGCGGATTTCTACAATTCAACGCTTCTTTTCTAATCCCCTTATATAAATGCAATTTGCATCTTGTACAACTTTTCTCAGAATTTCCACCACATCTCTATATGGTATTTTTCTAACATTCTAGGGTATTTAATCCTAGAACCATGTTAGCCACGAATGGAGAGTAGATAGAATATGAGAGTTATGGACCAAGATTTTCTTACCAGCCGAGCTTGAGGGTGAGTTACCGGCCGTGTGGTAACGTTTTGGGATCATAGCAACAATTGCCGATCTTTCGTTAACGACAATCGGACGGTTGCGATTTTCCGTCGTGTAACAGCGCCACGACCAATTCGCTTCTGTCTGTTGTCTAGCGGGTGCGCATTATCCACCAAAACCACACAGAGAAAATTTTCCTAGGAAAGATTCCCATACTTGCTGGTGTATCAGATATACACTAGACATTGCACGAAATTGGATAAGAAGTATAGGAAAAGGTATCACCGAGTATTGACAACAGTAATATTTTGAATGGTATGTCAACACCCTTACGGATCGTTCGATTCCCACTTGATCGAGCGATCAACTTGTGCACTCAGTTGATCATGAGTTGGTCATGAGTTGATCATGAGTTGAGTTTCGCTCGATCCCATTAGCCATCAACCAAAACTGAACTCATGACCAACTTATGACCAACTCATGACCAACTGAGTGTACAGGTTGATGGCCCGATCAAGTGGGAATTAAACGATCCGTGAGGGCAATTTTTTGTTCTACCTTTTCCTATACTTTTTATCAAATTTCGTGCAATGTTGAGTATATACCTATACCATATACCTGATTCACCAGCCAGTATGGAAATCTCTTCCAGAAAAATTCTGTCCGTGCAGATCAGTCTCTCGCTGTGCGTCATTAGGCCGTATGGTATCGAAGAATAACGACACTTACTTACAAATCGAAAACTTGGTCGTTCGTTAATTCTCCATCGGATAGTTACACCCCCTGAATTAAACTTGGGAAATAGCGAACTCGGAAAATATTTTTTTCTGAGAAAGGGTAATATTCAGGTACAAACCAATTCATTTCATTGCGCGGCCTGTGCACCTGCCCGATTATATCGCCTTCCGCACGGAAATATATATATGCGAAAAATATATGCGACATATTTGTTTTTTGCGCTAAAATATAAGTAACATTTATTTTCATAAGTTTGATATAAATGTCAACATACATGTTGCGACATGTATGTCGACATAGATGTCAACACTATGTAAAATTCATCAAACATATAGGATACATATATGTAAATGCGTACATATATGTTATAATATATAGCGACATCTTTGGATTTTGCGCACATATATGTTATAAGTGCGACATATATGTTGCATATATTTTTCGCATATATATATTTCCGTGCGGGCTAGATGCAAATACTCACTAATGCGTTTCCGGTACCCATATCCTATATCCAGATGGATATAGATCAAACTCCTGATTCAACCTTGACAGCTATATGGGTCATTTCATAAGAGAAAACTTTTTTTTTTTTCTTAGTTGCTGCAAAATTTTGTCAGAACAAAGTTTGACATTGAAAATATTGATCATGAGATAAAAAAATTCTAGTCCTACGATTTTAAGATAATTTTACGGCAAAAAAGAAATTCAATAAATGTGGGTGATTCAAACTAGGTATATATGTAGAAAAATTGCCGCTTCTTTACCGACCACTTACCCCGAAAAAAACTACGATAATGGAAAGATATTAAATATTTCCAATTCTACAGAGAAACACATATATTTCAAAAAATTATTGGAAAAGTCGAACAAATGATTATATAAATAAATAAATAAATAAATAAGAATAAATAAATTATTTATTCATCCATCTACTTATTTATACCTTCATTCATTTATTATAAAATAAAGAAAACGAGGAGAAAAAGGTACAAAAGGAGTCGGAATCACCTATACAATTTTGCGACACCCTGTATATAAATCAGATAATGGAGTTTAATTTTGAGATCGATGTTCTTCATTCAATTTTTTTTTTTTCTCTTTTCGAGAATAATCTCCAAATGATCTTCAAATTAATGAAAGAAAAGGGTTACGCCAGCTAGAAATTGATATGGGATGATCTTTTCTAATTGCAAGATCAACATTTTTTATTTCATGATCAATATTTTCCATGTCGAACTTTGTTCTGACAACATTTTCCGGCAACCACGAAAAAAAACGTCCACTCTTATGGAATGACCCATAGGGTAAGTAAGTGTGGGTATTACTGCGGATTTTTTAAATAATGTTATAAATCAACGGTGTATAAGTTTTCGTGATTTGAGAAAAACATGACTAATAATTTGAAATTTTAAGAAAATACCGGTAAAATAATAATCTTCCACTTAAAATAACCATTTAATCTGTTAATGATTATTAACCCTAGAACGGTACACTGGGGTCCAATAGACCCCAGCCAAAATGTCGACTGCGTAGAAAGGTTCGATATTGGTCGAATTTCGGATAGCGGCCTAAAAAAAAAATGGTCCGGTGTATTTAGAAAAGGCCTTCGCCAGTAATTTTGACAATGTTCAAAGTTTTAAATGCTGCAAGCCGCATTGAAAAATATCGATTACAACGGAAATGGCACGTGCTCAAAGTCGACTGGGGTCCGCTAGACCCCTATAGTGTACCGTTAATGATCGGCTAGAAAAGTGTACCGTTAATGATCGGCTAGAAAAGTGTACCGTTCTAGGGATAAAAAATTGACAGGTTATAGAAAAAGAGAATCACGGCATTTAGATGGGTTTGTATATGAAAAAAGGCTGATACTGAAAAGCCGTTTTTTCATAAATAAATGGCTCAATATGCATATAAATTGCATATAGATGTAAGATAACACTCTTTTATCATCAAAGATTTAACATAAATCGAGTTTTGATTGATTACACTGGTCTGCAACGAAATCCTCCTTCAAAAAATTATGTTATAAATATGAAGATTTTGATACTCTGAATCTATTCCCGTTGGCCGATATTTCTATCACGTCTAGATTTTTCGATATGCATTTTTTTAAATTTCATGAATTTAGGTTTTTTTGAATTTGTTTTGTGCTTCAACATAAAAAACAGTGTATATACATACAAAATAGGTTTTAGCGAGTTGCAAGAGAAAGAAGGAAAGTGCCGAAAGTGATTTTTGTGGTAGTACATATGCGCATGCGCAGTATTCGCTACAAAGTAACTTGAATCTTATCAGTACCATAATGAGATAATTTACTGATATTTTTATAACTTGTGACGGTAAAATTATCATTTTTCACTGTAAACCTTGGACCGTAATATTTTTTCACTTTTTTATAATTGTTGTTACTTTAATAATATCGTTTTTAATTAAGTGGACAATATATTGAAAATCCATGTGCTGTACTTATTTGCATGTTAAATTCCGTGTTTAGACCAAAATATGATGAACCCATGCATGAAAACAATAAGGAGAAAAAAAAAAATATTTATACAACGCAACGAAAAATATGCTTGCGTTGTATAAAGTATCGTGTGCACCATGGAGGTGGGCCTTTTAACGCCTCGCACGATGTTTTCAGTACTCGTCTTCGCCTCGCACGCTTCGCGCGCTCGTCTACGACTCGTACTTAAAACATCGCACTCGGCCTTAAAAGTTTCACTTTACGACCTTGGTGCACAATGTACTATTGTTTGCAGACCAGTGTTATTATTATTTTTCATTTACTGACGCAGCAATTGTCACCAATAAATCAAGTGTGTGTGTATTACTGCGGTTTTTTCAATAAACCGCAGTAATTAGAGCGCCCTTATATTCATGCATAGTACCTTATACTGCGGATGTAAAATGCTTGCATTCTAACCTATAAAAATAATTCATGTCAAGCTGGCTCCAAGTCTGAAATAAATAATGGGTAAAACAAACAATAAAAAAAAGTTAAATTAAAGGTATTTTACAAAACGAATGAATCAACAATTATCTGTTTAATTGGTCTTATTCAAATTTTTTTATTCGATCCCAAAGATTTGCAGTTGTGGGTTATCTGCAGTAATAGGCACGCAGTAATTGGATCATCCGCAGTAATTGGCACGCAGTAATCGGAGCAAGCTACTTTAATATCCGCAGTAATAAACGCATCTGCATGATTTTTTAAAATGCTTTTTAATGAATGATAATGTTATTTTATCACGCTGTCAATTTTTTTATAAGCTCAGAATAAGTTAAGGTGCTTTCATGCGACTCCGATGGAAGATGCGACTCCGAACATGTACAGCCCAAAACGAACATGTTTTGGGCTGTACATGTTCGGAGTCGCACATCCCTAACGACTTGTTCGCAAGGTTGAGAGAAGGTTCATATACCGATGTTGAACGGTATATTTCCGGATTTACCACGGGTAATCACTTCAGAAATACGGTATATTTGCGCCTTTCTGCGTACCGTGTTTTACCGGCACTTCCACCGTATTCACGGGTACTGAACACAGTTTTCATACGGTATGAACACAGTTACCATACCCTGCCTAAACCGTCAAATTTTCTGGCCAGCTCAAGCAATTGGGTTTGACCGCAGTATGTGTACCGTAGTTCCACAGTTTTGAAACCGTATTCTCACCACATTCATACCGTATTGACATACGTGTCTCATGTCTCGTGTCTCATCCCTGTTCATGCGTACTTCATCTGCCATCACGACTGAGAAAATTCCGCTTCAATACCGTATTATTAGTGATTACCTACGGTGTATAGACGGTATGCATCCGAGCTCAAAAATACGGTATTTATTCCTACAACACACAGTTTTACGACGGTGCGTTTACTCTATTAATACTAATACCACGTGTTCACGGTTGATATACCGATGTTATACGTTGGTCAAAAGTCGTTAGGGATAGAATTGCGCGACGTATTTTGTTTCATTGATTTCGCGACTGTCTACGCGGGCGCGCCAGTGGCGCGCGACGTCCCGGACGGATTAATCGCTTTTTAAATATAGTTTCCATCGGAATTCCATTTTAAAACTTACAGATTTCGTAGAGAATGAATCAAGGAACACGCTGGTATTTTTTTCAGAATTTTCGAAGGGTGTAATCATCTTGAAAATCACGTTTAAAGAATATAATTGTCAATAACAAATGGAAAATTGTTTATTACATAAATTTAAAATTCATAACATGAAAGTGCGATTCAAGAGCTTCAAAATGAGTTTTTGGTGATGTCTGTACGACAAAGGGAATCGGAGATAATAACGTTTAAAGGAGACCGCGATTCCGATTTTTGATGGTTTTTCGAAAATCCAGTCGCGCGCGACGTCCCGGACGGATCAATCGCTTTTTAAATATAGTTTCCATCGGAGTTCCATTCTGAAACTTACAGATTTCGTAGAGAATGAATCAAGAAACACGCTGGTATTTTTTTCAGAATTTTCGAAGGGTGTAATCATCTCGAAAATCACGTTTAAAGAATATAATTGTTAATAACAAATAGAAAATTGTTTAATCCATAAATTTAAAATTCATAACATGAAAGTGCGATTCAAAAGCTTCAAAATGAGTTTTTGGTGACGTCTGTACGACAAAGGAAACCGGAGATATTAACGTTTAAAGGAGACCGCGATTCCGATTTTTGGTGGTTTTTTCGAAAATTCAACCCCTTGTAGCTTCTAAGCCCTTCGAGTTAAAAAGAAAAAAAAAAAATGTTTCATGCATTTATTTTGCCCACAGAATATGGCAAAAAAATTACAAAAGAATCAAAAACATCGAGGTAAATTTTTGGCCAAATCCGTCCCGCTTGACGTGGACTGACTCATATACACGTGCACATACCCGGAGCATCGTGTGTGAGAGATCTAAGAACTCATCACCCTGGCCCGGTACGGCGAATTCAATCGGTGAGTCATCGGTGAGTGCAGACACAGGATTGTACTGCACCCATTGTCCACCTTCGATAGAAGTCTGTGTAGGAGGTAAAGTGAAGAGATTCAGTTCGGATTTCAAGCATTCACAGGAGCGGTCATGTAGGGACGGAGGCGGTTATGCGTCTGTATGTCCGTATGGGAGGGTGTTAAAACTATTCCTGCAACAACGTCTTTTGACAAAAACAGGACATGTTTTCGTTTGATCGCGAGTCACCACACCATGCATTGTGGTTCGTCGGATCGAACGATATCTGAGATTAATACTTTCCCCCTCCTCAACCACCATTTCCTGTATAGATTTGAAATTTATTTTCAGTCACGTGGTATAGTTGAGGGTAATACCCTTACCTTTTACCCTTGCAGATACCTTTACCCTTGCAGATCTCTATTTCCCTCCCATCTGGGCATACTACTATGAAAGCGTAGAACCTTGCCCCGCCGGATACAAAAGCCCGTATGTAACTGCCTTCGCCGTATTGTTCTACTTTGTCGGTCAGGTCACCCAGAAAACTGCCAACCGGCGGTTCGTATTCTCCAGCTGCACCAGACCGAACGTAAATGACCGAGTCGGTGTCATAATATAATACCCTACGATCCAGTTTCTCTAAATAACCGTACAGTTTAAGCCGCGCCTGTGCCGTTGTATACGCAGCTATGACCACATTCGCGAGACTGGAGGCCTTCACGCTCTCATCTTCGTATGACCAGCGAGCGTACAGAACGTCATCGTTTACGGCTACTAGGTCCTCCAGCAGAATTGACGGACATGTCACCAGACCTAGTAGCTCCTCTGTGGTCTTGACCACACTTGTTTTTGGGAGGTTGTCTCGCTGGCCAAACTTACCCCAGAGTTGAGGCACAAATTCCACACAGAACGCAGCCCCGAGTTTTTTTCTATTCTAACCTTATTTAGTGTGATACCCTCTACCCGGACGTACTCTTCGATATACTGAGACCGGCTTTCTTAACTATCACAGCCAGCGGGCCAGCCGCTAGCCTCCCGTTTTATTTTTAGAAAAGTATCAATGTATTGAGAAAAATGTCCACCTTCCCGGGTGGAGAGATCAAACACCGTCACCTCGTATTGCCAGATCTCTGACACCGATATTACCCCATAGCCCATTGCTACGGCCTTTTCCACCTCGTCTGAAACCCCTGTCCCGCTTAGACAACTCTCACGGGGGTCGCTGTGAGGGCATGGACCTTGTTTCATGTCTCGGCATTATGAGCTACAGAGAGGGAACATTAGTTTGCCGTACATACGAAGAGGTACCTTATACCGGATGATAAAGATACCGGGGCGGCAGTACTTCACATTTAATCAAACCCTCGACTCTACACAGATCTACTCCACTGGCCCCAGTCAGATTTTTACACTCATCGCCTACTAGTACTACGGGATGACCCTTTGGGAATTTTCCGGTTTTACAGATGCAAGGGTATAACGAACAAACATCCACATAACGGATCTCCTCACCGAGTCTGGGGTCGACTACCTCGCGAAACCTCGACGTGTTACCCGTCCGACCACCGTAGAATGCATCACGCGGGTTCAGCTTGGCATTCTCCACACTCGGTAGAAATTCGTTACGCTCGAGATGGGCCCGCACTTCTGGCCTTGCATCCATCAGACGGGAAAACTCGCACTCCCACATCTCCTCTACCGCGATACCGTCGGCACGCATACGCCGCGTCTTTGCCTGAGTTTCCTCAAGTCGCCTATCCATATTCAAGCAACCCTCAATTTCCTTATCCCTATTTACGCGGTAACAGCGTGGACAGCAGTGCCAATAACAGCCATGAAATTCTAGTACGTGACGTGTTCCGTCCGCCCACTCGTAGTAGCCGTCTACTCTACGTCGTAGCACGCGCTGCTCCCGAGCCCTACCCGCGGGTAAGATCTCCTGACCTAGGTCATGTTCCCTCCAGACCAACCACTGGATAGCCTTGGAGGATTGTTTATCGGGTAGTGGGTAGCCGGCGGGCGGAATAATCCCTATGCTGTTATCGCGAAGGAAATTTTTCTGGAATAGCATTGAACATGCAGAGGCTATGGTCATGCTCTCCGTGAACGGGCAGACATCATCGGTACGTAAGAATATATCACGGAATGCTAGGCAGGCTAACCGTAAAATCGTGACGTCTGACCGGCAGTACTCAATGATTTCCCTGCTGAAATCAAAAACGTAGCCTTCTCTCACGGCCCCTTCATACCACGCGAAGAAACGGGCCCTACCCTCTACCGTCATGGAGTCCGGCGCGTAAAACTCAGCCGCAGGTAATACTCCCACATAGAACTGGTTAGCCGGTATATTAAAGAGGTGCGGAAATAGACCCTTTTGCGTGGCCTTAGGTAGGCCGAAAGCCTTTGGTAACGCGGCTAAAGCCATCGGCATGTACGCAAGAGAGTCCAGAAAACGGAAATTAGCTGTTTCTAGCAAGACTATTTTACTACCGTTTAGTATTACCTGCGGTGTCTCACCGCCTTTTTCCACTAGGTAACGGAGTATAAACTGGGCGTCGAAACCCTTTGCGTTATGCGCAATACAAATAACCTTCCGGTAGGCTTCGACCTTTCTATCAGCGAGTTCTACCAATTCACGGACCGGGTCATCCCTAAAAACAAATTCTCGCTGTACGCCACACCCGAGGCAGGGGTCGAGGATACTCGCGCCTGTACAGCGTGTATAGGTCCGTTGCGCAATACACAAATTTGGCACGTGTATATTTATTGTCTCGTCACCGTCCACAGTCTCGAAGTCGTAAAAAATGAAAATGTAATTAGGTGCCTCGCCAGTGTTCTGCTTTACAGGTTCATAAAACAATGGTGATTAATTTCTTGGTTCGAGCGGCAGGTCCTGCAGTATGTCCACCCACAAATATGCTTTCCCTTCGAAGGATCCGTAAAGATATCGCAGGTTCCGCATATTCGTAAGGTACTACAGACCGTGCGTTTACCGCTAAACGAGCCCTGCAACCCGTGTCGCCTATAACACTCCACCCCGTAAAAATCACGATTACACTCCTCGCACTCGAGTTTCGCGACTCCCCTGTCACATGCAGGAGTCGAGAGACAACGGTTACATCTATTGGAACACATATGCTCGTTACCGTGAGCGTAGCCTACGTTACACGGCTGACAAAAGAAATCAGAGGCAGCAGCCCCTCTCATATTTGAAATAGTGTCATAGTGACCTGTACGACCATAATAAAGAATATTAGGTTTCTGTACTATTCCGCGGTAACCCGTACCCAGTACAATATCCTCTCCGTTAAAAAGCGGCCGGCCGCCTTTACCTAGCGTCTCGCTGTCGTAAACTAGAATTGCGTAACCATCCCGTGCCAAATATTGCTGGAACTGTGCAACTTCCTCGATACCACACCCCTCCTCAGGTATGACGACTCCAGCGTCTATTACTAACTGGCGAGCTCTCTCACCCTGGTATTTTTTACCCGGCGCCCTAGCCCTGTTCCACTCGGTCTGTAACGGTCCATCACGTACAGAACCTCTCCTCGCATGCACTCCAGCGACGAACAAAGCCCTCGGAAAACATAAATTATCATTGTTCGTTATAGTCAGGATGGAACGTTTACTGACTAGCTGCTCCCAGTAGTGTAGATATGAGAGTTCTGGATCCAGCCTTCTTTACCGGCCATCAGGCAGACGGTAACTTACCGACCGCGTGGGTAAGTGACCGACAGTCGGATGGTAACGATCGTCGATCTTTGTTACTGACAATCAGATGGCTGCAATTTGCCGTCGTGTGATGGCGCCACTACCGATTGTTACCGATATTCCGATGGTAACGATCGAGAATCCTGCATTGCCGATCTCCGCTTACCGACAATCTGATGGTTGCGATTTGCCGTCATGCAATGGCGCCACTATGGATTGTCGATCTTTAGTTACCGATAGTCCGATGGTAACGATCCGATCATTAGTTAGCTATAGTCTGATGGCTGCAATTTTCCAGCAATTTTCCGTCTTGCGATGGCGCCACTAACGATTCGGATCATGGTAACAATTACCGATCTTTTTTTTTTCTTACCGACAATCGATCCAAGATGGCTGAAATATCTAATTCTTAGCTTATATATATGAATTATACTAGCTGAAATGCTTAAAGTGTGACAGGGTGTTATATATGCAACCAATGACGCGAATTATCTAATAATATATATGCGTTTATTTTCTTATGTCTTAAGTATAACCAATATTCTAAAAATGACAATTTTCTTAAAAACTAACTTAAACTATGTATACATATATCTAATTTCAACTTAAGCTATATATTTACAACGGGGTGACGATCATCCACCGAGCTTCAGGCATATCATCTGAAACATACAGGTATTTTTTAATAACCGAACGATATGTAATGAAAATTACGTGTACTTACCTAGCATTATTCGCCTCTCCTCCACCTTCTCTCCCCTCCCCCACCTCCTCTTTTTTTTCCGCCACCGCCGGCACCTCCTCCTCCTCATCCCAATTTTCATCCACCGGCGCCTCGGCTGCCACCGCCTGCACCTCCTCCTCATCCCCATTTTCCTCCTCCTTCCTCCTCTCCTCCTCCTTACGATCGGCCTCCACTCCCCAATCCTCCTCCGGCTCCGGCTCATCCACAGGTTCCTCGAGTGGCTTTATCTCTATCCACATCGGGAAACCATCCTCACAATAAATCTCCACCCAGCGCACCCCCTCGTCTAACGTCTCATAGCCGTCATCTCTGCCATCGTCTTCCCACCCTTGCCAGAACTCGTCATCGAAGATTTGATCATCCATTTCTGCAATATGAAATATCAATCACAAACTATACCCATCATGAAAACTATGATATCAAAGAATAACGATACTTACTTTTTGCTTTCGATTTGGTTGTTGAGATTTGTATGTAATTTTTCTTCTCTAGACTGACTGCAGATTGTGTAAAACTCACTGCAAACTCACACTTTTATATCCAACTGAACCCGAAATACGCCCCCAATATTATAGGGGCTGAACAATGGCAAACTCGGAAAATATTTCTTTCGTACGGAGGTACCAAAGATGCCAACCCTCCCAGGTGGAAAAAAAATGTGGAGCGGTGGGGCGTATGCATATAAAAACCCCAAACCCTAGGGTGGGTGTGAGCAATCGTCTAGTACCAGTTTGACCGTGAAATTCTACGAAGAAAAAAATGGACAACGCTATGTATATAAATCTCGTTGAGATGATGGAGGATGCATACAAGTTACTGTGTACACTACCACCGCAACAGGTGAATAAAGATATTTTTATTCACTGGCGTGACATTGCACATCAAAATATCCGATTTTTGAACAATATTTTAACGCAATCTAAACCGAGTGTGAGTGAAAAACAGCGATTACAACATATAATTTCACTTCTTCAATCGTGGGTGGTGAAATTTGAACGACACCGTGCGACTATTGTTGGTGGTAATATTGGCGATGATATTCATAATCGCGTTCGATGGGATGACATGGAGAGTGCCTTCAAGTGTCGCATACGCACCGGAGCCGTGACAAATCTTCAGCATAAAGATTTGGCAAGATTTTTAGCTGACGCTGGGATGGTAACGATGCAACGTTTGAAAAATGTGCTACGCGAAGAAGGAAGTATTAAGGTGAATGTGGGGCTTTCGTGTAAATTTGAAAACGTCAAAAACGATGAGATCAGTCTGGAAGTAAAGAACTTCAACACACGCAACGCTACGATTCTTCCATCAACGGATTTGGAAACCTGGTTCACCGATAATGTAACGAATCCTCTGCTAACCATGGTGGAGGATCTCGAACAACGAGATTCTGGTTGGAGTATGATTGAGATCATAAATGTTGTGATCTGCATCAACCGATACGAGCCTCTTCGTGGTGGACTTTCGACATTCACACAGCTACCTGAGGATATTCAGCGAAAGAAAGCGGTGGTCAACGTGCAGAACGACGATGATCGATGTTTGCTGTGGTCTGTTGCCGCAGCCCTCCACCCCGCACACGTCAACGCAACCAGAACACACAGCTATCGACGGTACATATCGGAGCTAGATTGTACAGGTATAAAGTTCCCCGCAACCCTGCGTAGCGTAGAAAAACTTGAAAAAGCAAATAATTTAAGAATTAATGTATACGGAATTGAAAAAGAAACTTCCTCAAATTCAGAATCAAAACAGAGCATTATCACACCTCTTTATCTCAGTCAAAATTCAACAAATCTCGATAAAAGGACAATTCACCTTCTTATGATTGAGTGTAACATTGAAATATATTGCAGTGATAATGATCACGATGATGACGATGATGCTAACTTGAATAACTTCAAAGCCAGATTTCACTTTGCTTGGATTAGGAATCTTTCACGTTTGGTTAGCAAACAATTATCGAGCCATGATGGTGAACAATTTTTGTGTGATAGATGCTTGTGTCACTTTAGCGTACACAGCGCGTATGATAGTCACAGGCAAGATTGCGTGCGAATGAATAGCATCCGAATGGAATTTCCAGAGAAAAAAAACTTGGAATTTTCAAATTTTCAGAATAAGGGAACTGTGCCATTCGTGGTTTACGCGGATCTCGAGTGTATATTGAAACCGGTTCAAATGAATCTCAAGAGCATATTCCGCACAGTGTCGCCTATTATGTACATTGCTCATATGATGAGAGATTATCTAGATATGAGAACAAACGCGGACCTAATTGTGTTGAATGGTTCATCGAGCAGCTTCGCGAATTATCAATTGAAGTAGAGTCGCGCATAAAAAATATAATTCCAATTGAATGTCTGAATCAGACACAAAGCGACCGTCATATGCGTGCAAAAAATTGCTACATATGTGAAAAGCGATTTTCACCGGAAGAAAAAAAATGTTACGATCACTGTCATTTCACGGGTAAATATCGCGGCCCCGCACATAATCGGTGCAACTTGAATTTCAGAGAGAAACACGCGATTGCGGTGGTGTTTCATAATTTGTCGGGCTATGATTCGCATTTCTTAATTAAATCTTTAGCTTCAAATTTTTCGGGTAAAATCACGCTATTGCCCATTAATAAGGAAAATTATATATCATTTACCAAGAGGGTTGACGACACCATGGTGAGCTTGAGATTCATAGATTCGCTGCGATTTATGGTTAGCAGCATTGACAAATTGGCATCATACGTGTGCGATGCGGATAAAAAAATAACTCGAAAATTTTACATCGATCAGGGAAAATTCGAGTTGATGATTCGCAAAGGTGTATTCCCCTACGAATACATCGATTTTTGGGAAAAACTTAACGAGCCGGAATTACCCATTGAAAAATATTTTTATTCGAGACTAAGCGATTCTCATATTTCCAATGAAGATTATGAACATGCGAAAAATGTTTGGACCAAGTTTGGTCTGAAAACTCTGGGCGAATATTCCGATTTATACCTGAAAACCGATGTACTTTTATTAGCCGATATATTTCAAAATTTCCGCGATAGCTGCTTTAAAACATACAACTTGGATCCTCTGCATTATTACACTGCGCCGGGGCTTGCTTTTGATGCAATGTTAAAGCAGACGAAAATTAATCTCCAACTTCTAGACGATCCGGAAATGATATTGTTCATCGAGAAAAGTATAAGGGGTGGTGTGGCACAGTGCTCCAATCGCTATGCCCGAGCAAATAATCGATTTATGGGTGAAGATTTTGATCCAAGCAAAGCGGAATCATATTTAATGTATTTCGATGTAAATAATCTTTATGGTGCAGCTATGAGTGAGCATTTGCCGAGTGGGTCGTTCGAGTGGGAAAATGATGCCATTGATGTGATGTCCCATCCGGATGACGCACCAATCAGTTATATTCTAGAGGTGGATTTAGATTATCCCGTAGAGCTCCATAAACAGCATGCCGACCTACCTCTCTGCCCCGAGCATTTTATACCGCCGGGTAGTAAAATTAGAAAACTTGCTACAACGCTTCTACCCAAGGAAAAATATGTTCTGCACTATCGCAATTTGAAACAATGCATTAAATTTGGTTTGAAGCTGGTAAAAGTGCATAGAGTTCTAAGGTTCGCACAATCACCATGGTTAAAATCATACATCGATCTCAATACAAATATGCAAAAGCAATCGAAAAATGAATTTGAGAAGAATTTCTACAAGCTTATGAACAACGCTGTATTCGGCAAGACCATGGAAAATGTGCGTAACCATAAGACCGTGAAACTAATCACGAAACGGGAGGGTAGGGGCGGTGCACGTGCTCTTATTGCACGGCCAACATTTCGTAGCTGTACCATATTTGATGAAGATATGGTAATTATTGAGCTAAGTCGAACCAGGGTATATTTTAACAAACCTATCTACATTGGCGCTGCTATTCTCGATCTTTCGAAAATATTTCTATACAACTTCCACTATGATTATGTGAAAAATAATTTTTCAAGTACCGAATCAAAATTAATGTATACCGATACGGATAGCCTGATATATCAATTTACTGTTCCAAATATCTATGAAATCATCAAGCGTGATGTTGCGACAATGTTCGATACATCAGACTATTCACCCGATAATACCTATAACATCCCCTTGTTGAATAAAAAACGTCTTGTTCTGATGAAGGATGAGAATAATGGAAAAATCATGACTGAATTTATCGGATTGCGCGCAAAACTCTATACATTCAGAACTTGTGGTGATACTGATAAGAAACGTGCAAAGGGTGTGAAAGGTTCCACATTAAAATCCATCACGTTTGATGATTACAAACGATGTCTTATTGGTTATCAAAATTTAGATAGGAAACAGTGTATGATAAAAAGTGGTCGACATAAAGTTAGTACTATCATACAGAATAGGTTACCTCTAAGCTGGTGTGACGATAAGCGAAAATTAATACCTGGTAAAACTGATACTTTGCCCTGGGGTTACCAAGATCATGCAAACTTGTGAATTTCTTACATTTTCTCACATTTTCTCAAATAATTTCCCATTTACTTTACACGTAAATGTGAGAAAATGTGAGAAAATGTGAGAAAATGTGAGAAAATGTGAGAAAATGTGAGAAAATGTGGGAAAATGTGAGAAAATGTGAGAAAGTGTGTGCGTGTGAAAACATTTTTCCGTAATTATCATGTAAGCTAGCATTAAGATTGAGGAGGGTGAAGAAACAAATGTAAATAAGTTAATAATAAATTTATTCATGAAAATTATACTACATATCCGATTTATTTATCCAACTATTATGTGAACCGTCGAATCCCAACCATTTTACATAGAGCTGATCACCACGCCTCCGCAAGACCTTTTCTACAGGATAGCCATCGGGATATTGCACCCTGCTGAGCTCCTCCTCATAAAATCCGCCTTCAATGGGCTGATTCAGGTAATCGGTGAGTTTGTAAGTTGGAGGGTTAGTATTTTTCACCTCATGAATCGTAAATATTTCTGTTGTCCAATTCGGCGTATAACCCTTTTCGAACACATTTTTATATTTGCTAATTCGAACTTTATCGCCAACCTTAAATTTACGTTTTCGTTTGCTTCTTTTTATTTGACGCAGTTTATACACACTTCGATACAGTTGTTTTTCATTAGTCGTAGTCACATCTTTCGGCTTCATTCCAATCGTGCGATGTTTGGTATTATTGTACGATGCAACTAAATCTGGTAGAATGCTAGTCCACTTATAAGAACCTTGAAGTGTGAACTGCTTCCACATTTTATTTTTCAGTGTACGATTGAAGCGTTCGCATATCGATGCCTTCAAGTTGCTAAATGTCGAGTACATACTGATCCCATGATGTCTCATGAGAGTTTTAAATTCTTTGTTGTAAAATTCCTTGCCCTGATCAACGTGAAGATGTTTCGGTATGCGACCCAGAGTTAGCACAGATTTCATCGCAACTGTTACATCTTTGGCATTTTTACTCTTGATCGGCACGGCCCACGCAAATTTTGAAAATATATCAATTACTGTGAGCAAAAATTTTGAGCCCTTGTTGACGGATGAGTATGCGGACATATCGACAAGATCGGCTTGCCAGGTCTCATCCAGACCGCGTATATCGACATAACGCCGAGGATAATTACGTCGGGCGGGTCTATGAAGTTCGCTCGCTATTACCGACTTCATGTTCATGCGTCTTCAACCAATTTTCAATGTATTCGTTGTCTAAAAATTCAGGTGGAATCGGAATTCCGAGGATGTAATGCCGGCTAAGTATTTCAGCGCAATTCTCCACTATCGCTACCCGTTTTTCCAAAGATTCACTTTCCCCCTTCAGTGCCGCAACCCTTTCTTTTGCCTGGATTCAAATACGCTGATCTTCTTCAAAACTTTCGCTGTGTTCTTGTGCAATCCGAGCATTAAGCTTAGATTCAAGAGCTGCGAGCGCCTGTTGCATGGATTGCTCGAATGCTTCCTTTATAGTACGCTGAAGACTAATATATGATCGCTGTGTAATATCCTCAAGACTTTGCAGAGAAACGGCGTCGGTTGGCTCCTGCGGATGTGCGATATTACACAATCGTTTATTGTCTATGTCGTACTGGTTATCGATGGTTGTTTTGAATCCAACACCGGGCGGTCCACGACTACTCACACTTTTGATTTTTCTGCTAGCCAACCAACGACCGAATATGTCTATGCCCATTATCGATCGATCTAGCGTGATTCAGGGTGAATATTATGGATTAGCCCGTTGTGGTAGAGTTTTGCAAGATTAGATCCTACGGCGGCTAATCGAATCTTCAGAAGTTCCTTTTCCGCTGTCAGAGTGTCAATCTCTTTTAGTATGAGAGTCTGAATGTGTTGATTCCCGCTCAAATTGTTGGTATGCTCTCGATCAAGGCGTGCATTAAGTTGAGATTCAAACTTGTGAAGTGCTTGTAGCGTAGAGTTTGCAAATGTTTTTTCCATAGAATGTTCGAGAACACTCAAGGCTCGCTGTGTAATATCTTCAAGACTTTTCAGAGAAACAGCGTCGTTCGGCTCCTGCGGATCCGCAATATTACATAATCGTTTGCCGTCTAGATCGTACTGCTTATCAGGGGTGAATTTGAATCCAACACCTGGTGAACTCCGGATAACAACTTTTTCGTAGCTGTTTCTAGCCAACGGTCGTCCGAATATGTCTATGCTCATTGTTCAACGATCTGTGACTGAATGATTATTTTATGATCAATCTCATGCTAATAAATGATTCCCGCCTCACGTAGCTCTTCAATAATGGAGGAAATTGCATTGGTATGGCTAGTATTACCAGCTGCTTGAGATGCCGTGCGTAACCGGAGACGATCAACGAGCTCATTAGGATTATCCCAATAAACATAATCCATGCTTTGTCCCCGCGCGATTTTATGGGTGGGTAATAAACCTTCACCGGATTTTTTCACCGACAGGTCGATGTATGGGGCAATGAAATCTCTATACTTTGAATACTTTTCCCTATCATGATGAGGACTTGTCTCAGCTTTGTAATATTTCCGATAAGCATTCGTTTTTTTTACGATTTTGATATAATTCAATCTATCGCTTTTATTCACCTTAGCATGATAAGGTATCTTTTTGAATAGCAATTCAAGCAATCCGGGTGTATTTTCATAGCTCATATCACCTACATATATCTGATTATCATCAAATGCGATATCCGAATTGCCAATCTTCAATCCGCTAGCTAATTTTCAAACTCCAAATTTCTCATCCAATTTCTTGCGCTCTTTTTCAGAGGCAAACATGTTTAAATAGCGCGCCGTCTTAACTTCTTTTTTCAACATCGGTGTGCTTGTAGACGCGATTAACGTGCGATCCAGGTTGTTATCATCATCTTCATCATCCGTATCATCCATAGCGACGGCAGTATTGTCTCCACTAGCAATGTTAGTTGCCAAGCTCTCCTCAATCGCACTTTTATATGCATCATTATCATTATCCTCATCATCACCAGCATCCTCATAATCTTCTGGTTCCACAAAATATTCTGTCTTCTCCGTCTTGACCGAACCCGGCTCTGCCTTCTCTGTCTTGAACGAACCCGACTCCACCTTCTCTGTCTTCACTGAACCCGGCTCCGTTTTTATTTCTCGCTTCATTAGTAGCCGCTGCTGCTGCTTCGAAGAATCTACCAATTTATGCAGTGGTGTGGCCAGTGGTTTGAAGATTTCACTAATAGCCCGCTCGCTGGTGTCTTTCCCCATTTTTATCATTTCATGTTTACGTCGAATGATATCGCTGGCCCTCGCTATTTCCCGCAACACATCGTTTTGCTTACGTATCTTGGAGCTCTCCATGCTGCTAGTTTGATCGATGTGTTGTGACTGTATGCGGCTTATTCGTGATTCAGACTTATAAAGCAGTCAAAGCCTCTCCTATATCGTCCAGCGCTAATCTCGCTATCTTTGTCGATGGTTACAAAACTATATCTACCGTCATTCCAACACGCCAAGCACAAATCTTTAAATTGCTGATAGGTCATATCAGTGTTCACATGATCGGCATAGATGTGTTTCAAATTCATTTCATCTTGACGAAAAAGAACCAACAAGTTTGCATTGTCACGCACCAAATGTTTCGGAATTCGGGCATACGTTTGACAAAGATAAAAACTATCGACATCCCTGTGCCGCCCCATACACAAATAGGCTCTGATATTATCTTGCTTCTCACAGGCCACGTCATCGAAAATCATAATAGAGTTGGGATGTGCATCTTTCGGTGCTACAACCTCCTTCTGCTCATCAAACGGAAAATAACCCAGCCCCTTCACTGGTTCCAACAACCTCTTCAAGAACTCATACTTTGGCGGATTGAGGGATTTTGAATAGACGTACACATTCTCAAATCGTAGACCATTCGCATGGGTCAGTAGTGTGAGAAGGGCATTAGTTTTGCCGCAATTCGAAGGTCCGCAAAAGACAGCCCTCACACTATTTGCTAGTAGGGCCCCGTGCCGTTTCCCCTTCTTCTTTTTTCGCTCGACCAAATTATCAAAATTGGCGATGGGTAGTTTGATCGTTTGATCTTGAAATTTCATGATGCTTGACAAACGTCTCGAGGAGAACTAATATATTCACATATAAAATACACGCTTTTATAGAATTCGTGTTAGTTCATGGTGAACCATGGTTGGACACACACGTAGAAAAAGGAGTGGTTGTGGGCTAATGAATAAAATCATCAACAATCTCCCCGTAGAATTGCATGTTCCCGGTTATCAGTACTGCGGATCTGGTACAAAATTAGCTAAGAGGTTAGCCCGCGGTGATCGTGGTATCAATGCTCTAGACGCTGCATGCAAGCAACACGATATCGCATATTCCAAAAATCACGATAATATTGCGGAGCGTCATAAGGCTGATAAAGTGCTTGCCAAGAGGGCTTGGAATCGAGTTTTAGCCAAAGACGCAAGTACAGCTGAAAAAGCTGTCGCCTGGGCGGTCACCAACACCATGAAAGCAAAATCCAAACTAGGTATGGGCATGAGGAGGGTCAAGACGCAAACATCGCTCAAGAACACGAAAAAAAAAACATTGAACTTTATTATACAAGCAGCAAAGAAATCTATGAAGTCGGGCCCTAAAGCTATTGAGTCAGCTTTGGCGGGTGCCCGTTCGGCCGTGTCTAAAGGAAAAGTGTGCGTGCCTCGTATTCTACCTGTCCCCAAGAAAATTGGCGGTTTATTACCGTTTCTCATCCCAATATTTGCGGCCCTTAGTGCCACAGGTGCTTTAGCCGGTGGTGCTGCGGGTATAGCAAAGGTTGTCAATGAGGCTAAAGCAAATAAACATCAATTACAAGAATCCAAGCGTCACAACGCGACAATGGAAGCGATTGCGTTAGGGAAGGGCTTATACCTCAAACCATATAAGAAGGGTATGGGGCTGTATTTGAAGCCTGCAAAAAACAAATAAAGCTACCACACCGAGCCCTCACAGATGCCGATTTGTTCAACTATGCAAAAGCAATGAAAATTCCACATTTCCGAGGTGTTTTTATGCGAAATGATTTACCCAGTTCAGGACCTAGAAAGCGTGAATCTGCAATTATCAATCTCGATGATAAAAGCGGTCCGGGGACGCATTGGGTTGCGTACACGAAAAATGGCAACGATGCGGTGTATTTCGATAGTTTTGGCGATTTACAACCACCTAGAGATCTAATGAAATATCTTGGTGTTGGTAGCGTAAAATATAATCATAAGAGATATCAAGAATATAACACGGTAATTTGCGGTCACCTGTGCCTCAAGTTTCTCAGCGGACAACTATAAAATGTATGCGAATCGCCGATGTAATATTAGTCATGGCTGATTCGTTCACGTTGACACTCTCCGGAGAATCGTCGGTGTTGAGGACTCAATATTTTCCGCCTGTCGAGTTATCCCCAACAAAGACGTATGTTCTCGGACTCATAGAGCTTCTGACATTCAATGCAATCCCTAATATACATGAGGGGTGTAATAAGTTTTATATAGAACCAGACACTGATTACAATACCCACCGGGAGCTATGAAATTGAGGATATCGCAAATTATTTGAAAAGGGCACTACCTAAGGATATAAATCTCAGTCTAAAGGCTAATAACAATGAGTTACTCAGTGAAATTAGATGCAATCATTCTGTGAACTTTGAACCAAAGATTCCATCGGCCGATTGCTCGGTTTTACCCCAAAAAAGCTTGAAAGTGGTATTACCCATAAATCCCAGTTACCCGTTCGCATACTCAAAGTCAACGCCTTGCGAGTTGAGTGTAATATTACCACCGGTGCGTATATAAATGAACATCGGGTGCATACGATTCATCAATTTTTCCCAACCATACCGCCCGGATATAAGATCGTGGAAGTGCCGACAAATGTCATTTATCATCCAATCACCGTACGATCAATACACGATATACAATTGAGAATAGTCGATCAGGACGGCAAATTAATCAATTTCCGTAGAGAAACTGTGACTATACGATTACACGTGAAATCTTTGAGATAATATGGGCATTGTATTTGAGAGGACAAGAAAATCTGGTAGTAGTTATAAAAGCTCGATAACATGTCCGAGCATCATCAGTCGTCGAGCAGCTCCGATTCGAGTGACACATCAGAACGCTCAGTTTCTCCGGAGCCTAGGACTTCGACTTCGTTGTGGTGGAAAATAAGAATCCATTGCTTTATCTGCGTATGTCCATCACAAAAATGATAAAAATTCAAATACCTGTGACCTTCGACGAGTCGATTGCCCACTGTGAAATACACGCGCATCAACCGTATGCTGCATCTACATTCAGAAATAACGATGAGATTCGAATATCTGTACAGAATCAAGATGCGTGTGTATTACCCAGCAAAAGTTCACTCCACATCTACGGTCAGCTTACAAAATCAGACGGCACCGCTGTTAGTGCAGGTACAGAATTGGTCAATATGGCCGTGTGTCACATGTTTGGCGATATGCGTTACGAGTTCAATGGACACGAGATTGATCAGAATAAGAATGTCGGCATCACGAGTATTATGAAGGGATACTTATCATTCACCCCTGGACAACAACATCTTTTGGGAAACACCGGTTGGTTGGTGGATAATGAAAATAAACTAACCAACGCCGAAGGATACTTCGATGTTGTTATACCGCTGAGTTTTTTGCTCGGATTTGCCGAAGACTATAATCGAATCATCGTCAATGCGAAGCATGAGCTAATTTTGACGCGATCAAACAATGATCTAAACACCATACATCAAACAGCTCTGGAGGGGGTCAAAATTTCACTCGAGAAAATTGAATGGTTATTGCCATACATCAGACTGTCGGATTCTGCAAAAATCCAGATGCTCAATTATATCGCCAAAGATCCGGCTGTATCTATGAGTTTTCGCTCGTGGGAAATGTACGAGTACCCGATGCTGCCTGCAACAACGAGACAGTATGGGTTGTCAAGACATCTACACAGTTAGAGGAACCGAGACACGTCATACTGGGATTCCAAACTGCACGACGAAACGATGCGACGAAAAATGCCAGTCAATTCGATCATTGTATGATTAGAGATGTGAAACTTTTCCTAAACTCACAGTGCTATCCCTATGGAAATTTGAATCTTGATATTGCTCGCAATCAATACGCCATTCTCTACAATATGTACACAAACTTTCAAATTTCATACTACGATAAGGAATCCGAACCTCTTTTGTCGAAGAGTGATTTTTTGGCTACAGCCCCACTCATTACTATAGACTGTTCCAAGCAAAGTGAATCGTTAAAGAGTGGACCGGTGGATATTCGTTTGGAATTTGAAACTAGCGTTGCATTTCCAGCAAATACTTCAGCCTACTGTATGATTATACACGATCGCATTGTTGAATATAATCCAATCAGCGGTACCGTCAAAAAATTGGCCACAGTTTAAGGATTCTACATGCTTGAGAACTATAGATTAAGCTTATTCTAAAAGAACAATAAATAAATAAATAAATGTTATTGCAATTTCATTGTTATTTATTCAACCCGAGCCCATTCCCATTCCATATATATTTATATTTATATACATTAGTGTGTGTGTGTGTGTGTTTAGATTTTGCCACAGAATTCAAATTTATTGTATGGTCCTCCAAGATAGAGTATCTGCAGACGTTTCTGATCAGCCTCATTGTTCAACTGATCCAGCTGAGTGGAATCGTTCTCTAGAGCCTTTCCGATTCTTGCAGGCAGGAACACGATGTATTCGTTGGCAATCGTGGCGATGATTCTACAGTCGAATTTCGTTTTCACAAGCCTCAGTTTTGTGATATCATACTTTTGCCCAACCTCCAGCTCTGACATCCTTTTCATTGGTAGATTATTATCCAGACGGCTGGTGCTGTTAAGGCTGCTGAAGTCCATCTACACAAAATAAATAATTCGAAATTAGTTTTTATATTGTAATTAAATATGATTATCGTGTAACGGGATTCTTACCTTGTTCGAAAGAGTGTGCGGATTCGAATATACGAGGAAGATGTGTTAATGGTGAGAAGTCGAGATGCACGGATGCAGCTCCCTGCGAGCTCTTGACTTTGAAACCATCATCCCCCGCCCTCGAGACATGTGGGGAGGGTTTTTTATGCTTCTCCTCTAAATACCAGTTTTTCAACCGCTGAACGTTCTCGAAGGTACAATGGTAGCCTCCGAATACATTGGAATGACAGTTGGAATACATTGGGATGTATCGCCATGACAGTCTCCATGCCAACGAAATACACGCGATTCCAATCGTAGTATTCGAAAATTCGGGCAGCCCAGCTCGTCCAAATCAATCACCGGTTTCGAGTCGTCATTGAGGATTTTTTCGATCCAGAGTTTCTTCTCCAATCCCTTCACATAAATGCGCCTCGCATCCTGTGCAACTTTTCTCACAGTTTTCACTACATCCCTATACGGTGTTTCTCCCGCGATCCAGGGTATTCCATGATGACGCCATGTCAGCCACGAATTGAGATTTTAATACTCGCCTGAGAGAGTCACCCAAGAGCATGGTGCTTTGAAGAGAATGCGTGTTATATCCTGCTGATATTCCTCATGCGCGCGAATGCTTATTGCAGCCAGCTCTTTTATTACAAATTTATCACTGAATCGTCCAAAACCTTGTAGATCCAATATTAGCTCCATATTGACGATTTCGTGTGCGATCTCAAGCAAAGCCGGAAATTGACTGATCTGATGATTTATTGCGTGGGATCGGTATGCGTGCAGGTGTGCAGATGGTACCGCGTGAAAAAAAAAAAATGCAAAAAAAATTTAGGTGTTCCAAACAATCTTTGTGTTTACAAATTTCTAACGTTTTTGAGCGACGAAAGGATGTGAAAAACTCTGAATGATGTTTATTGTTTAATCCTTTGAGGCTTACCGACTTTTATAGGTGCAGGTGGGATCTTTAGATTATCGCGATCTTTGTGTTTACAAAATCCTAGCATTTTCGAGTTGCGAAAAGGTGTGAAAAACTTCTAAACGATATTTATTGCTTGATCCGTGGAGACCTGCCAATTTTATGGGGGGGGGGGGGGGGGGCCTAGGTGAGATCTTTTGATTATTGTAATCTTTTGTAAAATCCTAGCGTTTTCGAGCGGCGAAAGGATGTGAAAACTCTGAATGATATTTTATTACTTGATCCTTTGAGATTTGTCGATTTTATGGGGGCCAGGTGGGATCCTTTGATTATTGCAATCTTCGTGCTTTGCGGAATCTTAGCGTTTTCGAGCGACGAAAGTACAGTGAAAAAAAAACTTCTAAATGATATTCACCACCAAATCCTTTGAGACTTGCCCATTTTTATGAGTCGAGGTGGAGTCTTTTGTGTCCTATTCTCGGGTTGGTTAGGCTTGATTTCATTTCGAATTGGGGGTGGTATGCAGCCGATAGGATTGCAGCCCAACCCCACCAGATCGGTTTGACAAAGAATACAATTTTCAGTTTGAAAATATCGGTGAAGAGTGGAAGATCATTAAATCACGGGAAAAAGCATCAACGCGAGGAAAAAGAAGAAGCTCATTTTTTTAAACTAAACACGTGAAAAAAGGTATGTTGTATTAGCATTGAATACTCAAATTTCAACAGATTCTAAACATAAGAATGTGATCAATCCAGATGAATCCGGCTCGCGTAAGAGTTTCACTGCGGGCGGCTCAGCTGCGACGGAGGGCCGAGTTGAGGATGCGATTCCTCCGGAACGCTCAGCTTGTGTTGCGTATTTTGCGGGAGCAGAATGTGGATGAGCGCTTCGTGGTCGAAACGTCAAGCATCCATTTCGAGATGATCGAGAGCATCACGAGGCAATATGAGATAATTGATAATTGGGCAAGGCGTGCTGCAGCGACCGAAAATGCTGCACAATCGACCGTCCAATGTGCGGATATAACATCTTCCACGCAAGAAGATGAGGAAGATTCGGGTGCGGAGACGGTGCACATTGATAGGGGGAGAAGTCGATCGCGATCATTCGATTCGGACTCATCAAAATCGAATCCGGAATCACCATCGTCATCGAGGTCCTCATCACCAGATATACCACCGCCGCCGGGGGTGATTCCACTCGAACAGCTTCATATTCGCGAATATGGTTTTGAGTGACCCGTTGCTCGGTAAGTTCATGTCATTTCCATTACATACCGTTCGGTTATTAAAAAATACCTGTATGTTTCAGATGATATGCGTGAAGCTCGGTGGATGATCGTCGCCCCGTTGTAAATATATAGCTCAAGTTGAAATTAGATATATGTATACATAGTTTAAGGGGGTATCCCCACCTTTAAATGGGTTAACATTCTGAGAAAGAGATTGATATTTTACAGCGAATTTGAGAGTCTGATCAAATCCAAAAAAATCATGAAGTTTAGGGAGGGTTTGACCCTCATTATCCATACTTAACATTGAATATTACTTTGAGTCTAATAGTAGTTACGCTGAATATAGAAAAATACAAAATTACTCGGTTGTCGCAAAGAATCAGTAGTACCGTTGGATCGATTCTAGAATTTTTGGTCTTCAATTGTTCAGAAGAGATGCCTCTTTCATATGAACATAGAACTTTTTGATATTCCTATTTTTGGTTGAGATAATAATAAAAGTAATGAAAAAAAATTGAAGAATTAGAAAAATCTCAGTAAAAACTGAGCGAGTCAGGCAATTTTCGCGATATCAAAAAGTTCTATGTTCATATGATAGAAGCATCTCTTCTGAACAATTGAAGACCAAAAATTCCAGAATCGATCCAACGGTACTACTGATTCTTTGCGACAGCCGAGTAATTTTGTATTTTTCTATATTCAGCGTAACTACTATTAGACTCAAAGTAATATTCAATGTTAAGTATGGATAATGAGGGTCAAACCTCCCCTAAACTTCATGATTTTTCTGGATTTGATCAGACTCTCAAATTCGCTGTAAAATATCAATCTCTTTCTCAGAATGTTAACCCATTTGAAGGTGGGGATACCCCCTTGAGTTAGTTTTTAAGAAAATTGTCATTTTTAGAATATAGGTTATACTTAAGACATAAGAAAATAAACGCATATATATTATTAGATCATTCGCGTCATTGGTTGCATATATAACACCCTGTCACACTTTAAGCATTTCAGCTAGTATAATTCGTATATATAAGCTAAGAATTAGATATTTCAGCCATCTTGGATCGATTGTCGGTAAGAAAAAAAAGATCGGTAATCGTTACCATGATCCGAATCGTTAGTGGCGCCATCGCAAGACGGAAAATTGCTGGAAAATTGCAGCCATCAGACTACAGCTAACTAATGATCGGATCGTTACCATCGGACTATCGGTAACTGATGATCGGATCGTTACCATCGGACTATCGGTAACTAATGATCGGATCGTTACCATCGGACTATCGGTAACTAAAGATCGACAATCCATAGTGGCGCCATCGCATGACGGCAAATCGCAACCATCAGAGTGTCGGTAAGCGGAGATCGGCAATGCAGGATTCTCGATCGTCACCATCGGAATATCGGTAACAATCGACAGTGGCGCCATCGCACGACGGCAAATCGCAGCCATCCGATTGTCGGTGACAACGATCGACAATCGTTACCATCCGACTATCGGTAACTTACCCACGCGGTCGGTAAGTTACCGACTGCCTGATGGCTGGTAAAGAAGGCTGGATCCAGAACTGTCATATATACACTACTGCTCCCCGTTCAGCGCTAAACGTTTCCCCCCGACCTGCCGGAACAGCAATAGTTATGTTTACCGTGAACGGCTGATCAATTGAAAATTCACTCACTCTCTGTGTAATCCGGAATACAAGTCCCCATAAATCCTCAAAGCGAAAATTGCAAGCCGGTCGGAAGCTTAACCCCGCAGAATCTCTTGTAAAACCCTCTGCGTTAAAACTAATACCCATGATATAGTTTGGAGTGCAGAGCCAGGTGAAATATCTGTACAGCTCGCGAAAGGCCTCTTCTAACCAGGCGATCGGATTCGCAGATTCGGGTGGAACACCGATTCTCACAGTTACCTGACACCCGGCTAAACCACAACGCTGGTATCGCCGATCTACCCACCTGGTGATTTCGAATCGAGGTGCATTCATAGGGTTCCCCACGTCTGCCAGATCGTCGTCACCGGTGTTCTCGTCATCCGACTGTTGTACTTCGTCAGCAGGAAGATCAGCCCCACGAGCGCCGCGCCTCATCGATGAAGAGGCAGGCCCTCCCGTCTGCGTCTTCAAGGTACTCACGACTGGTTGAGCAGTGAAGTAGTAAGTAAAAACGTTGTATCATCTTTTCTCGTTAAATCGATACATATTAAACTATGCGCTAGAGTAAGGAGGCGCACAATCAGAACTACTCCTTCTCAGAAACATTTATAGAGCTTATTAGAAAAAACAATTGCATAATAACTTCAATATACAAGCTTACGAGATTCACTCAATTTCTGCAGAAATAAAGACGACGGCACCGGCCGATGACACGTCCGACACGGTTTCATCAACATCCCGGGCTCGTGAATTCTCCGTTCCGCTCTTCGGCTCTGGTATCGGAGAATCCTCCACTTCGATTATGGAGACCTGGGAAAGACGCCCGATCGTCTCGCTCATACCTCGCCACTCCGCAATTCATTTCACCCTGGGAAGCTAAGCGGGGTAGCACGCTCACCGGATACTACTCGTGTCACCGACGTATCCGCTACGCAATCACCCGCAGCCATTTTCGCGTTCGCTGCAATATTATGATTCTCTTATTATACGCAGCTCTGAGATATGAACAAGGAATTTTGTGCACGAAAGAGCTACTTACAGGAGGAAGCACCACCACTGGTACGATTTACCGCGCCGCAGACCTCTGGCAGGTCATACACCTCGGCTGCTTCGAGAAGCATCTCATCATCAACAGCCCCTTGCTGGAACATGACTAACTCTGGAAATAACAGATCTACATGAGATACGATTATCACTACGCTGCAGTATAATATGAAAATCAACTAGCTGTCTTTTACTTACCGGGGACAGTGGAACGAGTCTCCTCTAAAGCTCCGACGCTTTGGAGAAACGGCTGTATCAACCGATCTTCCTCGCACAGTAAAAAAGAATAACTTGCGCCAAAAAATTTTTTTTTTTTGGGCCAAGCATTTTTTTTTTCACAACCGACAATCTCTCGAGCGAAGTAAAATTCTCTGAGGCCAAGTAAAATCTTTCTTGAATCATGAAAATTTTCTTGGTTCAAGAGAATTTTAACTTCGCTCGAGAGATTGTCGGTTGTTCAAAAAAAAAATGCTTGGCCCAAGTTATTCTTTTTTACTCTGCGGTGTTCCAATAATATACCTGTGCCCGTAGCACTTGCATGCAACCCAAGTTTTTCTTCAGGCAGTACACACGGTGAATCGCAACTATCACATCCACTCGACGGACACTTATTATTTCGCGAAACATCGCCAGCAAGTCTTCGACAGAGGTTGTACGCGGTATAACTCTCAAAAACGACACCATCCGCCTATTAACGAGAGCCGGGTGCTGCTTTATCAGGTACTGCAGCACCGTCAAGGCAGCTCTCCTGATCCCGGCCACGATTTGTGACATTTTCACACAGTGAAAACAAGGAGAAACGAGGTAAAAATTCAAAATTCACTCCAAACATACATGACAAAATGCAATTTCCAAAAAGTTGACAAAATTCATAAAAAATTCATACGTATTTAGAAAAATTGACAAATCATTTTCACCTGAAAAAAAAGTTGGGTCACCGGCTGATTTCGTAAACAGTTTTTTTTTTCGATCAATTTGTTGATGACTTTTTTGAATTATTACTATGCAAAATCTATCTCCCGAGGATCATCTACATGCTTGATTTTTTTCAGATTTTTTTCCCATGGAGAAGTATTCAAAATCTTCTTTAAAACCGACGTTTGGTGGGACAGTACCGGAAGAACTACCTTAAGTCTAACCTATTCGAAAGTGACAATTTTCTTAGAACTAACTTAAACCATATTTCTTAAATCTAACCTATTCTAAAGTGACAATTTTCTTGGAACTAACTTGAACTATGTATACATTAGGGTGCTTTTTTTTGAAACGACTATTTGTTGTTTTTTTTTTTTTTTGCAACTCCCCATTGAAAATCTTGTTGTAGACGTCGAGAAGGGAATCCTGTCCAATTTTTAGCTCTTTATTCCAATTCCAGCACTCGCGCTTTTCTTTTTAAGTTTTCCCATGCTAAAAGCATGTAAACATTACGACTTTTTCTTTCGCCGCGCAAAACTCAGCCGCATTTCAATGGATTTTACTCATCCAAGATTCATTCTACAGAGAATTTAGTGTTCTTCAAAAGTGCTTTAGGTAGTTTGGCTGTGGTTTCAACCGCCGCACTTGTGTGAGCCTCCAAAGTCTATTTTATGCATAATTCTGCTTTCTCGCCGTGGACGAATAAACAGTTGGACTGGAGAAAAAAACTTCGGAACAATTTTGTAGGAAATTTATTTCTCTACAAAAAAAGTCCAGTGCATAAAGTCTCTCAAATCAGTATTTCAAAAGATATAAGGACTTTGATTTTTTTAAATATAAAATTCCAACAAAATGTCAAGTTCAATATTTTCAAGTCAGTCAAACTATCTTGGGCACTTTTAAAGAATACTAAATTCTCCGTAAAATGAGTCTTGGATGAGAACAACCCATTGAAATGCGGCTGAGTTTTGCGCGACTAAAGAAAAAGTCGTAAAGTCGCTTTTAGCATTTAAAAACTTAAAACGAAAAGCGCGAGTACTAAAATCGGAATTAAGAGCTAAAAATTGGACAGCCTTTCCCTTTCGACGTCTACAACAAGATTTGCAATGGGGAGTTGCAAAGAAAAAATAGTCGTTTCAAAAAAAGCACCCTAGTATACATATATATATATATATATATATATATATATATATATATATATATCCTACTCCTCTCTATTCTCCCCCTTCCGCTCCTCATTATTTTTCTTATCCTCCACCTTCTTCTCCTCGTCATTGTAAGCATTCTCCCCCAATCCTCCTCCTTCGGCTCCTCCACATATTCCTCCGGCTTCAACTCTATCCACATTGGGAAGCCATTATCGTAATAAATTTCCACCCAGGGCACCTCATCGTCCAAACTCGTATAGCCGTCATCCCTCTTGTCATCGTCCCACCCTTGCCAATCGTCGGCATCAATGATTTCATGATCCATGTCTGCAATATGAAATATCAATTAAAACTATACCCATCATCATGAAAACTATGATATCGAAGAATAACGATACTTACTTCTTGTTTTCAACTTCCTGGTTCAGTTTTCTATTCAATTTTTCTTTCTTTGACTGGCTGTGGATTGTGTAAAACTCGATGCAAACTCGCACTTTTATACCTCACTGGAAACCCAAAATACGCCCCCAATTTCGGAGGGGCTGATTAATGGCGAACTCGGATAATATTTTTTTTTCGCATGAAGGTGCAAAAGATGCGAACCCCAACTACAAAATCCCCGACCGATGATTGGAAACGCTTGAATTTTCATGGTATTTGAACGGCGGAGGGGCGGCGGGGCGGGGGGGAGGGGGGGGGGAGGGGGCATATAAAACCCCAAAGCCACCATTATGGGCGTGAGCAATCTTTTATGGTGTTGGTTTGACTATAGTCTGTATACAGGGCTGTGAAATTCACCGAAAAAAAAAAAAAAAAATGGACAACGCTATGTACAGGAATCTCGTTGAGATAATGGAGGATGCATACAAGTTACTGTGTACACTACCCCCAGAACAGGCAAATGAAGATATTTTTAGTCACTGGCGTGACATCGCACTTAAAAATATCCGATTTTTTGACAATATTTTGACGCAATTATCTAAGCCGAGTGTGAATGAAAAACAACGACTACAACATATAATTTCACTACTTCAATCGTGGGTGATGAAATTTGGACGACACCGTGCGACTATTGTTGGACGTGATATTGGCGATGATATTCATAATCGTGTTCGATGAGATGATATGGAGAGTGCCTTCAAGTGTCGTATACGCACCGGAGCCGTGACAAATCTTCGACATAAAGATTCGGCAAGATATTTGACTAAGGCTGCTATCCCATGGCGCGAAGATCGACGGACCGGAGGCCCGGAACTAAGAAATCACTAGATTTACCACTAGATTTGAAAGGCGGATCGCTTGCGTATCGTTTCTGAGCAAATTCCCTGGAATGTCTCAGTAGTGTAGATATGAGAGTTCTGGATCAAGACTTCTTTACCGGCCGAGTTGTGATGGTAAGTTACCGGCCGTGCGGGGTAAGTTACCGACCGTCGGATGGTAACGATTTGGGGACCGATCGTCGATCTTTGTTACCGACAATCGAATGGCTGCAATTTTCCGTCGTGCGATGGCGCCACTGCCGCATGTTACCGATATTCCGACGGTAACGATTGAGAATCCTGCATTGCCGATCTCCGCTTACCGACAATCTGATGGTTGCAATTTGCCGTCATGCGATGGCGCCACTATGGATTATCGATCCATAGTTACCGTTAATCCGATGGTAACGATCCGATCATTAGTTATCGATAATCCGATGGTAACGATCCGATCATTAGTTACCGATAGTCTGATGGCTGCAATTCTCCTGCAATTTTCCGTATTGCGATGGCGCCACTAACGATTCGCTTTCGAATCATGGTAACGATTACCGATCTTTTTTTTTTCTTACCGACAATCGATCCAAGATGGCTGAAATATCTAATTCTAAGCTTATATATATACAAATTATACTAGCTGAAATGCTTAAAGTGTGACAGGGTGTTATATATGCAATCAATGACGCAAATTATCTGATAATATATATGCGTTTATTTTCTTATGTCTTAAGTCTAACCTATATTCTAAAATGACAATTTCATTAAAAACTAACTTAAACTACGTATACATAGATATATATCTCATTTTAACTTAAGCTATATTTACAACGGGGTGACGATCGCACACACCAAGGTTCGCACGCGTATCTGAAACATACAGGTATTTCAAAACCGAACGATATGTAATGAAAATTACGCGTACTTACCTAGCATTATTTGCCGCCTCCTCCACCTTCTCCCCCTCCCCCATCTCCTCCTTCTTTTCCGCCACCGCCGGCACCTCCTGCTCATCCCAATTTTCCACCACCGCTGGCACCTCTTCATCCTCCTCCTGCTCCTGCACATCATGCCACCCCCACTTCAATGGTTTCACCTCAACCCATATGGGGGTGCCGTCATCGTAACGCGCCGTAATCCAGCGCACCCCATCGACCTCCACCTCGTTACAGCTTTCATACCCATCATCGTCGGAGCTCCAATCCTCCACTACATCATCATCATCGATTTGATAATGATCCATTTCTGCAATATGCAATATCAATTACAAACTATACCCATCATGAAAACGATGATATCGATGAATAACGATACTTACTTCTTGCTTTCTATTTGGTTGTTGAGATTGGTATGTAATTTTTCTTCTCTCGACTGACTGCAGATTGTGTAAAACTCATTGCAAACTCGCACTTTTATATCCAACTAAACCCGAAATACGCCCCCAATATTATAGGGGCTGAACAATTGCAAACTCCGAAAACATTTTTTTCGTACGGAGGTACCAAAGATGCCAACCCTCCCAGGTGGAAAAAAATGTGGAGGGGTGGGGCGTATGCATATAAAAACCCCAAACCCTAGGGTGGGTGTGAGCAATCGTCTAGTGCCAGTTTGACCGTGAAATTCTACGAAGAAAAAAAAATGGACAACGCTATGTATATGAATCTCGTTGAGATGATGGAGGACGCATACAAGTTATTGTGTACACTACCACCAGAACAGGCGAATGAAGATATTTTTATTCACTGGCGTGACATTGCGCATCAAAATATCCGATTTTTGAACAATATTTTAACGCAATTTAAACCGAGTGTGAGTGAAAAACAACGATTGCAACATATAATTTCACTCCTTCAATCGTGGGCGGTGAAATTTGAACGACATCGTGCAACTATTGTCGGTGGTAATATTGGTGATGATATTCATAAACGCGTTCGATGGGATGACATGGAGAGCGCCTTCAAGTGTCGCATACGCACCGGAGCTGTGACAAATCTTCAACACAAAGATTTGGCAAGATTTTTGGCTGACGCTGGGGTGGTGACGATGCAACGTTTGAAAAATGTGCTACGCGAAGGAGGAACTATTAAGGTGAATGTGGGTTATTACATAAAAGTATACATACTACAGAAATACATTCTACAAGACTTCTTTACCGGCCGAGTTGTGATGGTAAGTTACTGGCCGTGCGGGGTAAGTTACCGACCGTCGGATGGTAACGATTTGGGTACCGATCGTCGATCTTTGTTACCGACAATCGGATGGCTGCAATTTTCCGTCGTGCGATGGTGCCACTGCCGCTTGTTACCGATGTTCGACGGTAACGATTGAGAATCCTGCATTGCCGATCTCCGCTTACCGACAATCTGATCGTTGCAATTTGCCGTCATGCGATGGCGCCACTATGTATTATCGATCCATAGTTACCGATAATCCGATGGTAACGAACCGATCATCAGTTACTGATAATCCGATGGTAACGATCCGATCATTAGTCACCGATAGTCTGATGGCTGCAATTCTCCTGCAATTTTCCGTCTTGCGATGGCGCCACTAACGATTCGCTTTCGAATCATGGTAACGATTACCGATCTTTTTTTTTCTTACCGACAATCGATCCAAGATGGCTGAAATATTTAATTCTAAGCTTATATATATACGAATTATACTAGCTGAAATGCTTAAAGTGTGACAGGGTGTTATATATGCAATCAATGACGCGAATTATCTGATAATATATATGCGTTTATTTTCTTATGTCTTAAGTCCAACCTATATTCTGAAATGACAATTTCATTAAAAACTAACTTAAACTACGTATACATAGATATATATCTAATTTTAACTTAAGCTATATTTACAACGGGGTGACGATCATCCACCGAGCTTCACGCATACCATCTGAAACATATAGGTATTTTTTAATAACCGAACGATATGTAATGGAAATGACATGAACTTACCGAGCAACAGGTCACTCAAAACCATATTCGCGAATATGAAGCTGTTCGAGTGGAATCACCCCCGGCGGCGGTGGTATATCAGGAGATGAGGACCTCGATGACGATGGTGATTCCGGACTCGATCTCGATGAGTCCGAACCGAATGAACGCGATCGACTTCTCCCCCTATCAATGTGCACCGTCTCCGCACCCGAATCTTGCTCATCTTCTTGCGTGGAAGATGTTATATCCGCACATTGGACGGTCGATTGTGCAGCATTTTCGGTCGCGGCAGCACGCCTTGCCCAATTATCACTTATCTCATATTGCCTCGTGATGCTCTCGATCATCTCGAAATGGATGCTTGACGTTTCGACCACGAAGCGCTCATCCACATTCTGCTCGCGGAAAATACGCAACACAAGCTGAGCGTTCCGGAGGAATCGCATCCTCAACTAGGCCCTCCGTCGCAGCTGAGCCGCCCGCAGTGAAACTCTTACGCGAGCCGGATTCATTTGGATTGATCACATTCTTAAATGTTTAGAATCTGTTGAAATTTGAGTATTCAATGCTAATACAACATACCTTTTTTCACGTGTTTTAGTTTTAAAAATTCAGCTTCTTCTTTTTTCCTCGCCTTGATGCTTTTTTCCCGCGATTTAATGATCTTCCACTCTTCACCGATCTTTTCAAACTGAAAATTGTATTCTTTTGTCCAATCGATCTGGTGGGGTTGGGCTGCAATCCTATCGGCTGCATACCACCCCCAATCCGAAATAAAATCAAGCCTAACCAACCCGAGAACAGCTCTCAAAAGACTCCACCTCAACTCATAAAAATGGGCAAGTCTCAAAGGATTTGGTGGTGAATATCATTCAGAAGTTTTTTTCACTGTACTTTCGTCGCTCGAAAACGCTAGAATTCCGCAAAGCACGAAGATTGCAATAATCAAAGGATCCCACCTGGCCCCCATAAAATCGACAAATCTCAAAGGATCAAGTAATAAAATATCATTCAGAGTTTTCACATCCTTTCGTCGCTCAAAAACGTTAGAAATTTGTAAACACAAAGATTGTTTGGAACACCTAAATTTTTTTTGCATTTTTTTTTTTCACACGGTACCATCTGCACACCTGCACGCATACCGATCCCACGCAATAAATCATCAGATCAGTCAATTTCCGGCTTTGCTTGAGATCGCACACGAAATCGTCAATATGGAGCTAATATTGGATCTACAAGGTTTTGGGCGATTCAGTGATAAATTTGTAATAAAAGAGCTGGCTGCAATAAGCATTCGCGCGCATGAGGAATATCAGCAGGATATCACACGCATTCTCTTCAAAGCACCATGCTCTTGGGTGACTCTCTCACGTGAGTATAAAAATCTCAATTCGTGGCTGACATGGCGTCATCATGGAATACCCTGGATTGCGGGAGAAACACCGTATAGGGATGTAGTGAAAACTGTGAGAAAAGGTGTACAAGATGTGAGGCGCATTTATGTAAATGGATTGGAGAAGAAACTCTGGATCGAAAAAATCATCAATGACGACTCGAAACCGGTGATTGATTTGGACGAGCTGGGCTGCCCGAATTTTCGAATACTACGATTGGAATCGCGTGTATATCGCTAGCATGGAGACTGTCATGGCGATGTATTCGGAGGCTACCATTGTGCCTTCGAGAACGTTCAGAGGTTGAAAAACTGGTATTTAGAGAAGGGGCATAAAAAATCCACCCCATATGTCTCGATGGCGGGGGATGATGGTTTAAAAGTCAAGAGCTCGCAGGGAGCTGCATCCGTGCATCTCGACTTCTCACCATTAACACATCTTCCTCGTATATTCGAATCTGCAAACTCTTTCGAACAAGGTAACAATCCCGTTACACGATAATCATATTTAATTACAATATAAAAACTAATTTCGAATTATTTATTTTGTGTAGATGGACTTCAGCAGCCTTAACAGCACCAGCCGTCTGGATAATAATCTACCAATGAAAAGGATGTCAGAGCTGGAGGTTGGGCAAAAGTTTGATATCACAAAACTGAGGCTTGTGAAAACGAAATTCGACTGTAGAATCATCGCCACGATTGCCAACGAATACATCGTGTTCCTGCCTGCAAGAATCGGAAAGGCTCTAGAGAACGATTCCACTCAGCTGCATCAGTTGAACAATGAGGCTGATCAGAAACGTCTGCAGATCCATTATCTTGGAGGACCATACAATAAATTTGAGTTCTGTAGCAAAATCTGAACACACACACACACACGCACACGCACACACACACAAACACACACTAATCTATATATGAATATATATGTAATGGGAATGGGTTAGGGTTGAATAAATAACAATGAAATTGCAATAACATTCATTTATTTATTTATTGTTCCATTATAAAATAAGCTTAATCTGTAGTTCTCAAGCATGTAGAATCCTTAAAATGTGGCTAATTTTTTGACGGTACCGCCGATTGGATTATATTCAACAATGCGATCGTGTATAATCATACAGTAGGCTGAAGTATTTGCTGGAAACGCAACGCTAGTTTCAAATTGCAAACGAATATCCACCGGTCCACTCTTTAACGATTCACTTTGCTTGGAAAAGTCTATAGTAATGAGTGGGGCTGTAGCCAAAAAATCACTCTTCGACAAAAGAGGTTCGGATTCCTTATCATAGTATGAAATTTGAAAGTTTGTGTACATATTGTAGAGAATGGCGTATTGATTGCGAGCAATATCAAGATTCAGATTTCCATAGGGATAGCACTGTGAGTTTAGGAAAAGTTTCACATCTCTAATCATACAATGATCGAATTGACTGGCATTTTTCGTCGCATCGTTTCGTCGTGCAGTTTGGAATCCCAGTATGACGTGTCTCGGTTTCTCTAGCTGTGTAGATGTCTTGACAACCCATACATGTCTCGTTAGTGCAGGCAGCATCGGGTACTAGTACATTTCCCACGAGCGAAAACTCATAGATACAGCCGGATCTTTGGCGATATGATTGAGCATCTTGATTTTTGCAGAATCCGACAGTCTGATGTATGGCAATAACCATTCAATTTTCTCGAGTGAAATTTTGACCCCGTCCAGAGCTGTTTGATGTATGGTGTTTAGATCATTGTTTGATCGCGTCAAAATTAGCTCATGCTTCGCATTGACGATGATTCGATTATAGTCTTCGGCAAATCCGAGCAAAAAAACTCAGCGGTATAACAACATCGAAGTATCCTTCGGCGTTGGTTAGTTTATTTTCATTATCCACCAACCAACCGGTGTTTCCCAAAAGATGTTGTTGTCCAGGGGTGAATGATAAGTATCCCTTCATAATACTCGTGATGCCGACATTCTTATTCTTATCAATCTCGTGTCCATTCAACTCGTAACGTATATCGCCAAACACGTGACACACGGCCATATTGACCAATTCTGTACCTGCACTAACAGCGGTGCTGTCTGATTTTGTAAGCCGACCGTAGATGTGGAGTGAACTTTTGCTGGGTAATACACACGTATCTTGATTCTGTACAGATATTCGGATCTCATCGTTATTTCTGAATGTAGACGCGGCATACGGTTGATGCGCGTGTATTTTACAGTGGGCAATCGACTCGTCGAAGGTCACAGGTGTTTGAATTTTTATCATTTTTGTGATGGGCATACGCAGATAAAGCAATGGATTCTTATTTTCCACCACAACGAAGTCGAAGTCCTAGGCTCCGGAGAAACTGAGCGTTCTGATGTGTCACTCGAATCGGAGCTGCTCGACGACTGATGATGCTCGGACATGTTATCGAGCTTTTTTAACTACTACCAGATTTTCTTGTCCTCTCAAACACAATGCCCATATTATCTTAAAGATTTCACGTGTAATCGTATAGTTACAGTTTCTCTACGAAAATTGATTAATTTGCCATCCTAATCGACTATTCTCAATTGTATATCGTGTATTAACCGTACGGTGATTGGATGATAAATGACATTTGTCGGCATTTCCACGACCTTATATCCGGGCGGTACGGTTGGGAAAAATTGATGAATCGTATGCACCCGATGTTCATTTATATACGCACCGGTGGTAATATTACACTTAACCCGTAAGGCGTTGACTTTGAGTATGCAAACGGGTAACTGGGATTTACGGGTAATACCACTTTCAAGCTTTTTTGGTGTAAAACCGAGCAATCGGCCGATGGAATCTTTCGGTTCAAAGTTCACAGAATGATTGCATCTAATTTCACTGAGTAACTCATTGTTATTAGCCTTTAGACTGAGATTTATATCCTTAGGTAGTACCCTTTTCAAATAATTTGCGATATCCTCAATTTCATAGCTCCCGATGGGTATTGTGATCACAGTGTCTGGTTCTATATGAAACTTATGACACCCTTCATCTATATTGGGGATTGCATTGAATGTCAGAAGCTCTATGAGTCCGAGAACATACGTCTTTGTCGGGGATAACTCGATAGGCGGAAAATATTGAGTCTTCAACACCGACGATTCTCCGGAGAGTGTCAACGTGAACGAATCAGCCATGACTAATATCACATCCGCGATTCGCATACATTCTATAGTTGTTCGCTGAAAAACTTGAGGCACAGATGACCGCAAATTACCGTGTTATATTCTTGATATCTCTTATGATTATATTTTACGCTACCAACACCGAGATATTTAATTAAATTTCTAGGTGGTTGTAAATCGCCAAAACTATCGAAATACACCGCATCGTTGCCATTTTTCGTGTACGCAACCCAATGCGTCCCCGGACCGTTTTTATCGTCGAGATTGATAATTGCAGATTCACGCTTTCTAGGTCCTGAACTGGGTAAATCATTTCGCATAAAAACACCCCGGAAATGTGGAATTTCCATTGCTTTTGCATAGTTGAGCAAATCGGCATCTGTGAGGGCTCGGTGTGGTAGCTTTATTAGTTTTTTGCAGGCTTCAAATACAGCCCCATACCCTTCTTATATGGTTTGAGGTATAAGCCCTTTCCCATCGCAATCGCTTCCATTGTCGCGTTGTGACGCTTGGATTCTTGTAATTGATGTTTATCTGCTTTAGCCTCATTGACAACCTTTGCTCTACCCGCAGCACCACCGGCTAAAGCACCTGTGGCACTAAGGGCCGGAAATATTGGGATGAGAAACGGTAATAAACCGCCAATTTTCTTAGGGACAGGTAGAATACGAGGCACGCGCACTTTTCCTTTGGACACGGCCGAACGGGCACCCGCCAAAGCTGACTCAATAGCTTTAGGGCCCGACTTCATAGATTTCTTTGCTGCTTGTATAATAAAGTTCAATGTTTTTTTTTTTTCTTGTTCTTGAGCGATGTTTGCATCTTGACCCTCCTCATGCCCATACCTAGTTTGGATTTTGCTTTCATGGTGTTGGTGACCGCCCAGGCGACAGCTTTTTCAGCTGTACTTACGTCTTTGGCTAAAACCCGATTCCAAGCCCTCTCGGCAAGCACTTTATCAGCCTTATGATGCTCCGCAATATTATCGTGATTTTTGGAGTATGCGATATCGTGCTGCTTGCATGCAGCGTCTAGAGCATTGATACCACGATCACCGCGAGCTAACCGCTTAGCTAATCTTGTACCAGGTCCGCAGTACTGATAACCGGGAACATGCAATTCGACGGGGAGATTGTTGATGATTTTATTTATTAGCCCACACCCACTCCTTTTTCTACGTGTGTGTCCAACCATGGTTCACCATGAACTAACACGAATTCTATAAAAGCGTGTATTTTATATGTGAATATATTAGTTCTCATCGAGACGTTTGTCAAGCATCATGCAATTTCAAGATCAAACGATCAAACTACCCATCGCCAATTTTGATAATTTGGTCGAGTGAAAGAAGAAGAAGGGGAAACGGCACGGGACCCTACTACCGAATAGTGTGAGGGCTGTCTTTTGCGGACCTTCGAATTGCGGCAAAACTAATGCCCTTCTCACACTACTGACCCATGCGAATGGTCTACGATTTGAGAATGTGTACGTCTATTCAAAATCCCTCAATCAGCCAAAGTATGAGTTCTCGAAAAGGTTGTTGGAACCGGTGAAGGGGCTGGGTTATTTTCCGTTTGATGAGCACAAGGAGGTTGTAGCACCGAAAGATGCACATCCCAACTCTATTATGATTTTCGATGACGTGGCCTGTGAGAAGCAGGATAATATCAGAGCCTATTTCTGTATGGGGCGGCACAGGGATGTCGATAGTTTTTATCTTTGTCAAACGTATGCCCGAATTCCGAAACATTTGGTGCGTGATAATGCAAACTTGTTGGTTCTTTTTCGTCAAGATGAAATGAATTTGAAACACATCTATGCCGATCATGTAAACACTGATATGACCTATCAGCAATTTAAAGATTTGTGCTTGCCGTGTTGGAATGACGGTAGATATAGTTTTGTAACCATCGACAAAGACAGCGAGATTAGCGCTGGACGATATAGGAGAGGCTTTGACTGCTTTATAAGTCTGAATCACGAATAAGCCGCATACAGTCACAACACATCGATCAAACTAGCAGCATGGAGAGCTCCAAGATACGTAAGCAAAACGATGTGTTGCGGGAAATAGCGAGGGCCAGCGATATTATTCGACGTAAACATGAAATGATAAAAATGGGGAAAGACACCAGCGAGCGGGCTATTAGCGAAATCTTCAAACCACTGGTCACACCACTGCATAAGTTGGTGGATTCATCGAAGCAGCAGCAGCGGCTACTAATGAAGCGAGAAATAAAAACGGAGCCGGGTTCAGTCAAGACAGAGAAGGTAGAGCCGGGTTCGGTCAAGACAGAGAAGGCAGAGCCGGGTTTGGTCAAGACGGAGAAGACAGAATATTTTGTGGAACCAGAAGATTATGAGGATGCTGGTGATGATGAGGAGGATGATAATGATGCATATAAAAGTGCGATTGAGGAGAGCTTGGCAACTAACATTGCTAGTGGAGACGATGCTGTCGCCGCTATGGATGATACGGATGATGAGGATGATGATAACAACCTGGATCACACGTTAATCGCTTCTACAAGCACACCGATGTTGAAAAAAGAAGTTAAGACGGCGCGCTATTTAAACATGTTTGCCTCTGAAAAAGAGCGCAAGAAATTGGATTAGAAATTTGGAGTTCGAAAATTAGCTAGCGGATTGAAGATTGGTGATTCGGATATCGCATTTGATGATAATGAGATATATGTAGGTGATAAGAGTTATGATAATACACCAGGATTGCTTGAACTGTTATTCAAAAAGTTACCCGATCACGCCAAGGTGAATAAAAGCGATAGATTGAATTATATCAAAATCGTGAAAAAAACGAATGCTTATCGGAAATATTACAAAGCTGAGACAAGTCCTCATCATGATGGGGAAAAGTATTCAAAGTATAGAGATTTTATTGCCCCATACATCGACCTGCCGGTGAAAAAATCCGGTGAAGCTTTATTACCCACCCATAAAATCGCGCGGGGGCAAAGCATGGATTATGTTTATTGGGATAATCCTAATGAGCTCGTTGATCGTCTCCGGTTACGCACGGCATCTCAAGCAGCTGGTAATACTAGCCATACCAATGAAATTTCCTCCATTATTGAAGAGCTACGTGAGGCGGGAATCATTTATTAGCATGAGATTGATCATAAAATAATCATTCAGTCACAGATCGTTGAACAATGAGCATAGACATATTCGGACGACCGTTGGCTAGAAACAGCTACGAAAAAGTTGTTATCCGGAGTTCTCCAGGTGTTGGATTCAAATTCACCCCTGATAAGCAGTACGATCTAGACGGCAAACGATTATGTAATATTGCGGATCCGCAGGAGCCGAACGACGCTGTTTCTCTGAAAAGTCTTGAAGATATTACACTGCGAGCCTTGAGTGTTCTCGAACATTCTATGGAAAAAACATTTGCAAACTCTACGCTACAAGCACTTCACAAGCTTGAATCTCAACTTAATGTACGCCTTGATCGAGAGCATACCAACAATTTGAGCGAGAATCAACACATTCAGACTCTCATGCTAAAAGAGATTGACACTCTGACAGCGGAAAAGGAACTCCTGAAGATTCGATTAGCCGCCGTGGGATCTTATCTTGCAAAACTCTACCACAACGGGCTAATCCATAATATTCACCCTGAATCAAGCTAGATCGATCGATTATAGGCATAGACATATTCGGTCGTTGGTTGGCTAGCAGAAAAATCAAAAGTGTGAGTAGTCGTGGACCGCCCGGCGTTGGATTCAAAACCACCATCGATAACCAGTACGACATAGACAATAAACGATTGTGTAATATCGCACATCCGTAGGAGCCAACCGATGCCGTTTCTCTGCAAAGTCTTGAGGATATTACACAGCGATCATATATTGGTCTTGAGCGTACTATAAAGGAAACATTCGAGCAATCCATGCAACAGGCGCTCGCAGCTCTTGAATCTAAACTTAATGCTCGGGTTGCACAAGAACACAGCGAAAGTTTTGAAGAAGATCAGCGTATTTGGATCCAGGCAAAGGAATGGATTGCGGCACTGAAGGGGGAAAGTGAATCTTTAGAAAAACGGTTAGCGATAGTGGAGAATTGCGCTGAAATACTTAGCCGGCATTACATCCTCGGAATTCCGATTCCACCTGAATTTTTAGACAACGAATACATTAAAAATTGGTTGAAGACGCATGAACATGAAGTCGGTAATAGCGAGCGAACTTCATAGACCCGCCCGACGTAATTATCCTCGGCGTTATGTCGATATACGCGGTCTGGATGAGACCTGGCAAGCCGATCTTGTCGATATGTCCGCATACTCATCCGTCAACAAGGGCTCAAAATTTTTGCTCACAGTGATTGATATATTTTCAAAATTTGCATGGGCCGTGCCGATCAAGAGTAAAAATGCCAAAGATGTAACAGCTGCGATGAAATCTGTGCTAACTTTGGACCGCATACCGAAACATCTACACGTTGATCAGGGCAAGGAATTTTACAACAAAGAATTTAAAACTCTCATGAGACATCATGGAATCAACATGTACTCGACATTTAGCAACTTGAAGGCATCGATATGCGAACGCTTCAATCGTACACTGAAAAATAAAATGTGAAAGCAGTTCACACTTCAAGGTTCTTATAAGTGGACTAGCATTCTACCAGATTTAATTGCATCGTACAACAATACCAAACATCGCACGATTGGAATGAAGCCGAAAGATGTGACTACGACTAATGAAAAACAACTGTATCGAAGTGTGTATAAACCGCGTCAAATAAAAAGAAGCAAACGAAAACGTAAATTTAAGGTTGGCGATAAAGTTCGAATTAGCAAATATAAAACTGTGTTCGAAAAGGGTTATACGCCGAATTGGACAACAGAAATATTTACGATTCATGATGGGAAAAATACCAACCCTCTAACTTACAAACTCACCGACTACCTGAATCAGCCCATTGAAGGTGGATTTTATGAGGAGGAGCTCAGCAGGGTGCAATATCCCGATGGCCATCTTGTAGAAAAGGTCTTGCGGAGGCGTGGTGAGTAGAATAGGGCAGCTTTGGGGCGTCACAACAAACCCCCCTTTCCCCCCGCCCACTCCCCCCTGGTGCCATACTTCCCCCTCAAGGTCGTCTGGGCCTCCCCCTCAAGGTCGTCTGGACTCCCCCTCGATGTTGACCGTTGACGAGGGGGTGTCTCTGCCCACCTGTCCCCTCGCTATTTTTGACCCCTCTGCCCCCCTCGCTGTATTTTCAGGAGGGTTCGTTTCTCGCTAAAATCTTAAATACACTACCCCTGTCTTACGACTATAAGGATGGGAGGATCGGGTGCAAGATTACAAAATGCAATGACACGGCAATGTTCACATAAATACTATTTTTATTCAATTCTCAAGTACACAAGAACGGGGATGAGCCAACTCGTTCTCTTAACCCTATGAGTACATACAATTTCACACAATTCTCAGGTTACATATTGGAGTAAGTGCTATCTTAACCCTATGTGTACACATATATACACACACACAAAATTGCACTAATTCAATGTATAATTCACACGCCTATATAGGATTATTCGACACGTTTGAAAAAAGTTGCGTTTATTTGATAGTTGGGTGACTGTGTTTCCACGAGTACGATTTATCATCCCCAGCAGGTCCTGGTAATGTTTCGGCCCGGTTTCAGGCATGGGAATTTTTTTTTATTTCTCACAAGCAGTCACCATGGTGTCACCCCCACGAGATCTTGGCGGCTGTGGTGTAACTCGTCGGAGACAGACGGTCCCAATAACGGAAACACTTACTTCGGCTGCGCTTCGATGAGTTGTTTCACCTGAACAGTCACGTAATAGGGAAAAAGTTTGCTTATCTCTAGCAGGACGATGTCAAGGTAGTTCTCACGAAATTCGAGATCTATCAGGGGCTTGATGTGTTCGACGGCCGCGTCGTACTCCCTTAGAGCTATTTGCGAAATGCTTTGCAAGGAAGGCTGAGCAGGTAGCAATATCTTGACTTTTTCCGCGATGAACTCTGCAAATAGTTTTTTACACGTATTGACATCATCCTTCAATTTTTTCAGCATTCGTATCCGTTCTTGTACGCAGGGGACTAGCAATTTCAGGCCGTCAAAGGTGGTCTTTTGCATCACGATTGAAGGTTGATAGAGTTTTTGGCGCTTAGCGGCGGTTGGTCGTCCTCGTAGTCACCGGCTCGTGCGTCATTGTCAATAGCGTTTGATGAGATATCTGCGTCGGCTGCTGGTACGTCAAATCGGATTGCTCTTGCCCCGTGAGCTGTCGTGAATGCTAGTTTGCATTCACCAAGATCAAGGGTATCGAAATACCACTGGGCGTCGGCGTATATATCGAAAGCGAAGTAGTCCGAGATGATGTCCGTTGCGTCGATCAGCGCGATCCACGAATCGAGTTTCAGGCAAATACCTCCGGAAGAATTATTCACTAGTCGAATCAACAGCTCGTACTCACTGTCCCCTCGCAATCCAAGACCGACATTGATTTTCTTGGTGAACGACTGGTTCAATCCGTATGTAGTCGACAGTAGTAGGTGTTTCTCTGTCTGTTTCAACGACTGAGAGTGAGTTTTTAAAATTTTACGTGGATTGCTCGGCGGTAAGCCAGTCTTGGGTGTAGCCATTATGAGATGTTGTTTCTCTCACTGTTGACGAAGAACTGATCTGGCTTTGCGGTTACCGTGCTTTAATATACGTATAAAATGTCATGATATGATTTTTACGTTTACCCCTACCATTGTATAATATGGTTCGAATAGGCAGCTGATCAGTCGTGACCAGACTGGATGACTACTGGTCTTCGCCCCCTCGTTCGGCAGGTTGCAGGGGTGACGCAATCTGTAACGGTCACCAGCGGGGCGTTAATTACCTGCCGTTGTCCCCTAAGTTCCGAGACAACCCCTAGACCCATGCTAAAAGGTTGAGTCAAAATGACCAAAAATATACGGTATGCGGATTACTACCAGTAAGGCAAGTAGTTCGCAAAAAGGCGCTTTACAGCTGGCCTGCTCGAATGCATTAGGATTCTCGCGTGAGAATCGTTAAAAATCTTACGGCACCCCCGCGTGAGAATATTATCGTCGTTTTCAGTGTGAGAGGTGCATACGGTAGCGGGGTGAGGGGTACTACGTAGTATATCTAGGCCAGTTTTCCGCGATTTTTGTCATTCTTTCGAAGTCATTGATCGAGCCTATATCGCTTGTTCATTTTTCTGTATCTTTCTCTCTCGAGATTCACCCTACCTGCTCAATTGTTACATTTTTCAAACCATCTAACACGATGTCCGATATTTCGAGTGTGTACCGTGCCGCAGTGTTGATGGCCGTGTTTCACGCTAAACAGAAGGATTCGACAATTGGACTGGAATGCGATATTCGTTGGAAACGGTCACTCGCTCGCATGTCTGCCGGTGCTTTGCTGCGTCAGCTGCGACGTTTTATCGGGGCATGTAGCGAGAGGGCCATAGGTTCTATGCACGCGGCCGGAGTTTTTAAAAAATCGCGGGAGTGCCTTAGAATTGCGGCCGAGACAGTGTTGAGACGGAGGACCGAACATTTTGCCGTGCTGGTGCCGTTGATCGCAGAATATAATGAATACCGAGGTAAGTCAAGATTTCATCTCATAAGGTGCGAATGTATTTATACGGTGTAAAGTGAGTTAACTCTGAGGAAATTTAATTTCCTACGCTTTTCAGAAGTGACAAACATGCTAGAGGATTCCGAGGAGACAGAGGGGATGTTGTGCGAGCTCCTTGATCGGTTCGAAGATGCGGAAATGTCAGGGGAACAGCCGTCGCTAGTCGATCGCCAAGGCTCTGAGGCATCTGCAGAGCCCATTGCGGTCGAAACCACCACAACAAGAAGGCACGTGCTCTCTCGGGCTGGACCCTCGAGCAATTTTCGGACTTCTTCAGCCGAGATAAAGGAACCGGTTGCGTCGACATCCCGCGATTGCCCCAACGGTGAGTTATAACAAAAATCAAGAATCCCATTTATTTGACCGATATACGCCCGCCGCCGAGTAGACGCGCCGCTTTTCCGATCTATATAATTACACAGTCACTTTTCATATGCGAACAGCATCGGTTACCGCTAGTCTGTACGATCCACTGTCCCAGGCGTCGACCGTAAAGCTACAAAGACCGAATCGGGCGGAGGTCACCACCGATTCAGGTATTGTTCGGCATATTACCTCGGTATACCATGCCTTCTTGCAAGCGTACCGTGTCACATATATATTTATCAGTGCGTACATTTCCTTTTCTCATTCACAACCAGAACAACCCGCAGTTCTTCAAGTAGCCATGGAAAAAGTTGCCAAAGATGCGGATGAACATGAGGAAGAGGATGAAGTGGAGGATGAAAGCGAAGATGAGGACGAGACTGAAGACGAGGACGAGGACGAGGATGAGGAGAACGCCAGTATTTCCACGGCAGACACTGAGGCTCTTTCTCAGTTATTCAGTCCAGGCTCGTCCTTCGACAGTGGAATATTTTCAATGCGCGATATCTCGACCGCGGCGGAGAGATATTTTTGATAAACGGGGCGGGCGTGTGTTTTTACAGATTATTCCATATTCATAAATAACCTAGTATTAATTGTTATTCTTAACGTTATGTCTGATGTTTTATACTGTTCGCTGTACAAGTATCTGTATTCTTATTGTTGACCTATAGGGCCGGTTTACCGGTGCCAAATAAATGGATGAATAAATTGAAAATTTTTATTTTCTGTTGGCTACCGCACATCAGAGTTACCGATGAACGTCGAGGTACGAAAATATGTGGAGGGTTGTACCTCCGGTTTACAGACCGGAGGCCGTCCACGGCTCACGCGCGTGAACGAAGGAGCCAGTACCTCTGGGCTACCGAGTGCTGGGGCGATAGCCGTTGATTTCGACGATGCCGATGATGACGACGACAGCGACGACTACGACACGACGCCTGACGAGCAAGGAAAAAACACCGACCATACTCCGACTGGCCGCGAAGTGGGCGATAGGAATGAGCGTGAGAGCGTGACGAGAGACGAGGCTGAGCCAGAGCCGCTAGAACCTGAAAATCGCTTTAGTATTCTCGGTGAAACTTTGAGGCATGTCAGGCGATTTGATATCGACGGACGTGAACTGAATGTTAAAATAAATATTCCCGATGCCAGCGCGAATCCTTTAGAGTGGTTAGAGGGTGCGTTCAAAGACTTGCACACATACGTCACTGCAACCTGTCATGGGGATGATTACGTAGGTTTCATTTTTCACGCGGAAAGTTTCAATGAGGGGTCCGCATGGTTGTCTTTTCGGCCTGTCCGCGATTCTCACTACAGCGATCTGTGGAAGCTGGTTTCCAGCGTTACACAGAGTGCAGCAGAGTTTGAAATCGACAAGGTCTTCACTGTCACGGTTCATATAGTCAAGGTACCATCCGGCCGTGGCAGGGCCTTACCGATGACACACGCCGGGGTGATGAAAAAGTCGATTGTTCGAATCGTGAATACCGACGGGCTTTGTTTACCGCGAGCGTTGGTCGTGGCGGAATCGCACGCCGAGAGGGGTTCGAGCCGTAGTGGGTCGCTCCACGAGCGGTACGAGGCGATACGATACCCTGGATCGCGTCTGCAGAGGGTCGAAGCACTGCGGCTCGTAGAACAAGCTGGAATAGTAATCCCTGAAACGGGTTGTGGGATGTTAGAAATTAGTAGATTCCAAGATTTCTTTGCCCCCAAGGGACTGGCGATCGTGATTTACGAGCTGGGGAAATTAGGTACCGGGGACGCGGTCTTTTACAACGGCACCACTTGTGTTACAGACAGGCGCCTGAGTGTTACCAGTCGGCTGAATATTTTATATAATCCTGCCAAGCGGCATTTCGACACCATAACCAACTTAACCGGGGCTTCGGCGGGTAGGTTTTTTTGCGAGGGCTGCAACAAAAAATTCAACAAAGGCAACGATCATCGCTGCTCGCATCGATGTCCGCAGTGCCTGGGTACACCGCAGTGCGACAACCGGGCCGCTAAATTAGAATGTCCCAACTGTAGGCGTGTGTTTCGGTGTAACGCGTGTCTCGATAGGCATCGTAAGGAGGGTTCGTTCAGCGCGCGTGAGACGGTTTGCCTCACGCTCCGTTCGTGCGTGAATTGCTCCCGACTCGTGAATCTGAATACCGGTCCGCACTCGTGCGAAACCCGTTTCTGCCGGACGTGTAATCGTAATCGGCCGCACAACCATTTCTGTTTCATGTCACCCTTGAAAACGGAAGCTCGTTCCAGCGATTGCATTTTCATATTTTATGATTTTGAGACACATCAGAGTCAGACGATCCGCGGAGACCCCGCGACGAACGTACACGTGCCTAACCTTTGCGTGGCGCAGCAGGTGTGTACTCGATGCATCGGTGAAACTGATATCAAACAAGGCTGCAACTTCTGTGGCCTTGTGCGTGAGTTCGTTTTCAGGACAGACCCTGTCGGAGAGCTGGTCGAGTTTGCAACACGTCCGGTGCAGGGTTTCAGTCGCATCATTTGCATTGCCCACAATTCCAAAGGGTTCGATTGTCAGTTTATTCTGCAGTGGATAGTCGAGCGGGATGTCGAGCCTCCGACGGTGATATTAAACGGCAGTAAAATTATTATGCTTGAGACGGGTCGTACGCGTTTCTTGGATTCTCTGTCGTACATGCCGATGCCCCTGTCCGCTCTCCCGAAAGCCTTTGGACTGCCGGCTAGTTCTGTGAAAGGAGTATTCCCGCATTTTTTCAATACCGCAGAAAATATCGGTTACGTGGGACCGCTCCCCGCAGCGCAATTCTACGCTCCGGACAGCATGAGCAGTGCTGCGCGAGCGGCATTCTACGACTGGTACAACGACGCTGTGGCAAAAAATTGTACGTTTAATTTTGACCTGGAACTGGTGGCTTACTGCAAATCCGACGTGGATATTCTTCGGCGTGCTTGCATCGCGTTTCGGGCGATATTTCTAGAGTGCGGCGGTGTATGCACTTTCACAGAAAGTACCACAATATCGTCGGCTTGCTCTGCTGTGTTCCGAAAAAAATTTTTACAACCGGACCGCATAGGGATCTTACCCCCCGGGGGTTACAGGTTGGCCGACCGGCAGTCTCAAAAGGCTGTAAAGTGGCTCGTTTGGATGGAGCGGGAACTAGGACAGACCGTATTGCACGCCGGACGCTCTCGAGAATATCGTATACCTGAAACGGGGCGTCTGGTGGACGGTTACTATGTCGACCGTGACGGGACGAGACACGTGTTGGAATTTCACGGCTGTTTCTTTCACGGGTGTCGCCGCTGTTTCCGTATCAATCGTGATCGGCGCCTCGTAAACGGATTCACACTTGACGCGTGCGCCGAGGAAACACTCGCCAAGACCTCGCGGATGAAGCAGCTGGGCTACAGCGTGACGGAAATTTGGGAATGCGCGTTTGACCGGGAGTTGGCCGAAAATAAAGATATGCGGCAATATTTAGCGCAGCACCCTTTGACCGCGAGCACGGCCAGTAGCGAGTCTTTGAATCCGCAAGATGCGTTCTACGGTGGTCGTATCGGTAACACACGGCGTTACCGTCAAATCTCTGATGACGCGGTGGAACAGATCCGTTACGTAGACGTCTGTTCCCTGTACCCGTGGGTTTGCAAGAACGGACGATTCCCGGTTGGCCATCCGACCGTATACGTAGGAGACGAGTGCAAGCTGCTGACGGGACCGACCGGCAAGGACATCTCGCGCGTCGAGGGTTTGATCAAGTGTCGCGTCTTACCACCGCGTAATCTGTATCACCCCGTGTTACCTCTGCGTATGCACGACAAGCTTATGTTTGCGTTGTGCTATTCCTGTTGCCTGAATTTCGAACAAAACGACTGCCCTCACGAGGACAGCAAAGACAGACAGTTTGAGGGTACCTGGGTATCGGTAGAGTTGAAAAAGGCCGTAGAAATGGGATATGAAATCTTGAGCGTGCAAGAGATCTGGCACTACGAGGTTACTTCCTTCGACCCCGTGACTCGTCAAGGCGGCCTATTCGCGGCCTACATGGACACATTCTTGAAAATGAAGCAGGAGGCGAGCGGTTGGCCCGCAGAATGCGTCGATGACGTAACGCGGGCACGCTATCTCGCCGAGTACGAACGAGTCGAAGGTATACGCCTGGATGAAGCCAAAATTGAGAAAAATCCCGGGCTGCGGTCTGTTTCAAAGCTGTGTCTGAACTCGTTTTGGGGCAAGTTTGGGCAACGTGAAAATCTGACAAAAACAAGCATCGTCAAAACCCGCCAGCAACTGCTCGAGTTGATGACCGATCCCGAGATCGAGCTGCAACATCTGCTGACAGTCAACGAGAACGTGTTGTACGTCAGGTGGGCATACGCGCGCCACAGTGTCGGTCCCTCGCCGCTTGCCAACGTGGTAATAGCCGCCTACACCACGGCTCAGGCACGCTTGAAGCTTTACTCCTACCTGGAAAGACTCGACCGCCGCGTTCTCTATTACGACACCGATTCGGTAATTTACACACGCGACGTTACCCGGCCGAAAGATTACGAGCCGCCGACTGGTAACTTTTTAGGAGACTTGACGGACGAACTGGATGCTTACGGTGACGGAAGTTACATTCGAGCCTTCGTCTCGGGCGGTCCAAAATTTTACGCGTTTATCGTACGTCGTGCGGGCGGTGAAGAGGTCGAAGTGTGCAAGGTCAAAGGAATTACTTTGAATTACACGGTCGGTAGTCACGTCAATTTCGAATCCATTCGCCGGATGGTAGTTGAGGGGGCGAATCCGATCGAAGTGAAGTACCGTGCGATTCGAACAACTGCAATACGCGACGTAGTGACGCGCACTGAAAAGAAAACCTGCAGACCGTTATTTCTCCAAAGACGTTGTTTGCCAGGTAACTTTGACACGCTACCCTACGGCTACCGCGCGTAGGGTATATAGATCGACCCGCAGGTCATAAGCAGAGCGGTGCAACCCTCTCTCTCCCTCTCTCTCTCTCTCTCTCACTCCTTCGCTCGACCAAGCGATGTACTGACAGACAGACAGACAGACTGGCAGACACCTGCCAGACAGACCGTCGGACGGACGCCCCGTCGTGAAAGATCGGTATATATGCCGAAAGCCACCAGGACACTGACTACGGGTTAACGACGACAAAATATTTCCTCGGACGCAGAGTCAAGGCTGTTAAACAGGTGAGTGGATTGAGAAATAATTCCTGATGAATAACTTTCAAATATCTCGTTGGCATCTATACGAAAAAATAAGAATAAAATAAAAATAAAAATGAGCTCATAGCCGCCGCGTGGCGCGCTGACTATCAGCTCATTGCACAGCGCGCGCGTGCGTACAAACGAGCTTGACACGCACGCACCCCGCGCGCGGTAGTCTGCTCGTCCAACGGACGTTGCGCGCGCGCTGGTATCAGCTGGTAATCAGCGCGCCGGGCCCGCGCCGCCGCCATCGTCACCGCCGCCGCCGGGATGAACTCATAAAGAGAGTAGTTCCGTGTTTCGACTACCTTCGCACATCAATATTTCATTTCTCCAACTTTTTGCAGAACGTGTCGAAGAAATTAATCGCAACGCAGAAACTACGACAATGGACACACGTTGGAAGCATCCGTTCTCAGCCATCGTGGCCGGACCATCGGGATGCGGCAAGTCGAACTTTGTGAAAAATTTCCTGCGTCACAGCGAGAACATGTGCGAGACTAAATTCAGTCGCGTCATCTGGTACTTTGACGAGTGGCAACCGCTTTACGAGTCAGGTAACGGGATAGAGTACCGCGAGGGACTGCCGCAACACAGCGTTTACGACGGTGACAAGTCGCCCAAGTTGTTGGTGATTGACGATCTTATGCACGAGGCGTCTAACAACGTAGTCATCGACCTATTCACCAAAGTCTGTCATCACAAAAATCTCATTGTCTTCTACATTACCCAGAATCTCTTTCATCAGGGACACGGTCAGCGAGATATCTCTCTCAACGCGAACTATATAGTTTTCTTCAAAAACCCCCGGGATCGCGGAAAGATTCAACATCTCGCGCGACAAGTCTATCCGGAGGATCCGCGATTCCTTCAAGAGGCCTATCACGACGCCACCGCTGTCTCGCACGGTTATTTACTGCTCGATCTGAAGCAATCGACGCCGGAAAATTGTCGTTTCCGAACCAGCATATTTCCCTCGGATGAGAAACAGTACGTCTACGTTCCTCGGAAGGATATAAAGAGCGGCAACGCCCACAGGCTACCAGTCGTTCAGCTGTAATGCCGCGAGGATCCCGCACCGCGCCCCGTCACGTCGGTCCCGCCAATTTTTGCAAGACGAATACCCTCGCTTTACACGCACTGCATAAATTGAACCCCGCACAGAGAAGAGCATTGCTGCTTACGGCCGACAACTCATTGATACAGAATATCTGCGAGTGTGCACTGAACACCTTGGAGGGTAACGTGACGCTGTCTCGCTCGCAGAAGGCACGTCTCGTCCGTCACAAGCAGACCCTTCGTCGATTGGCCGGTAATCGCGGTACCTGGAAGACCAAAAAACGAATACTCGTTCAGCGAGGAAACGGATTTTTAACTCTACTGCTCGGACCGATACTACAAACTCTTGCCTCTAGCCTATTTTCGACACGCTAGGTTGAGATGGAGCGAGCTAAGAAGATGGTTTTGATTCCGATGGATACGATCGAGAGATTTCAACGGCGTGTCAGCGATGGCGTGGGTACGGCCGTACGCCGACGATTAACTCTGATTCCACTGTTCGCACCGATCCCGTATCCGGGCTCGATGGGGAGATGAACAATATCTTGAAACACCCGACAAAGGATGACGCGGAAAAGTGGAAACTTTATCAACAGGCTCTGCAGCGTTATCTGTTCTTTGCAAACGAGTCGCGAAAACCATTGCGAGTAGATGTTTACGAGAAGACCGACAATGCGGACGGAAAAATTGCTAACAAAGAACAGTTCAAAACGGATGTCAAGGCCGCCGGAACAAACAAAGAAGAAGAAGAAGAAGAAGAAAAAGGAGAAGCGACACAGACGAGGAAAATAATTGCGGCCGTACCTGCCAAGTTCAACGCAAAAGCCAAACTCCTAATGGGCATGCTGAGCGACGCTTCGACACGGTTGACGTGGAACAACGATGGGGCAATCTCGCTCGACGGGGTACCTGTGCCAGGTACGAATATCGTCGACCTGGTAAACCACACCATGCGCAACAGAAAAACCTTTGACCCTGTGGGCAGAGTACCGTTTGCGCGATTTCTTCACGCCCTCAACGTTCCGCGGGAATACGTGGGAAACGATAATTTTCGGAAAGATATACGAGCCTTCGACAATGACAGTATTGCGGATATCTCGAACTCGTGGATCGCATCATCTGCAACGAGGAACGAGCTCCACCTCACTCCCAGTCGACTTCCGCGCCTGAGACGGGGAACACGATTAGCGGACCACGGCGGGGCTACCGATGAGAACGAGTCTTACGACACCGAAGAGGAAACACCTGTATCGTTCGATCGTCGGGGGGATATAAGACTTTCACGCGATCGTTCCAGCGCAGAGAAACGTGCAAAAATCGGCGCCGGAAAACCCCGGTGGAAGACTCTCCGACTGAAAAAATAATGGAAATACTGGAAAAAACGTATTACGACGCCTCTCATCCCGCGGGGTACGCAGGCGCTCGAAGACTTGAACGGGCCGCACACGGAAATAAGAGTCGTGAATCGGTTAGAAAATGGCTGGCTGCTCAAGAGGCCTATACACTGCACAAGCCTGTGCGAAGAACATTTCCACGGGCAAGATACAACGTTTCCAACATAGATGACGTGTGGGAGGCTGATCTGGCTGACCTAGGCTCTGTGAAAAAACACAACAACGGTTACCGATATCTGTTGGTTGTCATCGACGTCTTGAGCAAGTACGCGTGGGTGGTCCCACTGAAACGCAAGACTGCTGCAGCCGTGGCCGAGGGATTTCTACACGTGTTGAACACAACGCCGCGTAGACCCGTTTTGCTGCAGACTGACAAGGGTAAGGAGTTTGTCGGAAGCGCCTTTCAGAAGATACTCGCCGACAACGAAATAAGGTACCGAACCACCCGCAACCCTGACATAAAAGCAGCTATCGTCGAACGGTTCAATCGCACGCTCAAGGAACGACTATGGCGATACTTTACGCACAAGAAGACGCGCCGCTACGTTGACGTCCTACCTCAGGTTGTACAAGCTTACAACGCAGCTGTTCACTCGAGCATAGGAATGGCTCACATGCAGAGACGCTACCCTCCCCGTTCCGCGGGCAAGCCGAGATTTCACAAAAACGACTATGTACGGATCAGCAGAACCAAGGGTACGTTCGAGAAAGGCTACGTGGCAAACTGGAGCGAAGAACTTTTCAAGATTCGTCGCGTACTAGCGCGCTCGCCGATCGTCTACGTGTTGGAGGATCTCACCGGTGAGGAAATCGACGGTGCGTTCTACGAGCCTGAACTTCAGCGGGTGGAGGGAGAACACGTGGCATAAAATCGGCAGGTTTGACAAAATCACGTGAGTCAAGGAGCGAGGATTCAGTAAGGGTGCGTTTGCCATACGATTTACACTTCCGGAAAGGATCGGACGTCATGACGGGCGATCAGTTTTATATTACTTTACCAAGCAATAGTTCGATGCAATTTTTTCCGGAAAATCGTACCTGCTGCTACATAACTCAATTACCGCGGTCAATCGAGTTGACCGGTGTCTGGGAGGTTGGACTTGCCGAGATTCATTATCCGCTTACCATCGCGGCAAACCAGGTCTTGTGGGATAAATATCCAACGGTGATGACTGAGATACGACCAAGGGTGTACGAGGCGACGAAGGTTAAACCTCGAGAGGAGATACGGCCAAAGATACCCTCCTGCCTGATGTTCGTATACTGCGACCTCGTGGAACCTCGGATTGTCGGGGACGTTTACGCCCCCCTGTTGCGAGTCGTCCAAGCATGCGGAAAAGAACATTCCGTTTACGGGGAGTCTGAGATGAGAGTTCTCTCTCCGCCCCACTATCTGCCTCTGATGCTTACAAGTTTCCGCACGATAAAAATCAATATCAGAACGCATACCGGTGAACCTATGCCATTCGAGTACGGGACGTTGACGACCACACTGCACTTCCGACGTATTCAGCAATAAGACGATCTGCCTCTTTGAGACAGAAGAAGAAGAAGAAAAAGAAGAAGGAGAAGGAGAATAAGAAGACGATGAAAGAAAGCGGAGAGAAAAATAAAAATTTGGCACAAATTCAGATGGCTCATTATATCGATCATTACGAGGCGCAGCTTGGCGGCGGTGGTATGGAAAGCTTCTACCGCGGGGCGGTGCATCAGCGAGGCCACGGTATCGGTAGTTTTTTCGGAGGTCTGTTTCGTAGAGTATTACCGCTGCTAACCAGAGGAGCTCAGGCCGTTGGAAAAGAGGTTTTACGCAATGGTGCCAACCTATTGTCGGACATGCGGAATCATAAACCGTTTAAACAGGCGTTCAAGACACGGGTGAAGGAATCGGGTAGTAATTTGCAACAAAAAGCCGAAGAAAAAGTTGATGCAATAATGAAGGGATCTGGATATAAAAAAGGGACCGCAGCTACAGAGCGTCAGTTAACGCTTACCCGTCTGAAACGACTCGTCGCCGGACGCCCGTCTACCGGAGCTAACAAGAAAAAGAAAAAGAAGACAACCGTTAAAACTAGGCGTGGAACAGCTGCCAAAAGTGGAAAGCGACCAAAAAAGCGGGCAATTACCGATATCTTTGGACCCCGTGAATCTCTCCCCACCGGTAACAACGTCAACAAGCAATGGCGTTTTTACACGCACACTCGGGGGAGTGTATGAAATCTGAGCTGGATCTTTTCACCTTACCGCCAACACAAACATCCATCGAGGGCGGTTAGTGGGTTCACTACAAGCCCGTATCATCATTAACCGATGATTCGCCAATCGAATTTCTCGTACCCGGACACGGTGACGAGTACATTGACCTGGGGCACACCATGCTCAGCGTACGCGTACAATTTCGACGAACGACCGAACCCAATGACGCAGATCCCTGGCCATGTCCCGTGAACAATCTGCTTCACTCTATGTTCAGTCAGGTTGATGTATTCTTCAATCAAAAATTAGTCTCACCGACTAACAACTAGTATGCTTATCGCTCCTACATAGAGACACTACTGAATTACGCACCACATGCAAAGGAATCACATCTTACTGCCGGGTTGTGGAGTGGCTACGGTAAATCGGCAACGGACAACCACACGGGGGACGTTGACGAGGAAGGTGCGGATGGCGGATATGCTGTACGTAAAGCTATAATGAATAAAGGTCGTGTTGTGGATCTGATCGGTCATCTTCACTGCGACGTCTTCAACCAAGAAAAGTTTCTACTCAACGGTGTAGAGCGGCGCCTACGACTCGTGAGATCGCGAGACAGTTTTTGCATAATGGAGGCGGAGCCCTTGCATAGTCTTCACATCGTCGAGACCTCGTTGTTGGCGCGGCGCGTGAAGATCAGTCCTGGAATTCTATTGGCTCACGCGCGGACACTCGCTCAAGGTAGTGCAAAGTACCCTGTGACCAGAGTAGAGGTGAAATCTTTTACCATTCACGCAGGCGTACAGGCCGAGACTCTGGGCAACGTTATACTTGGACAACTGCCGAAACGCGTGATATTAGGTTTCGTCAGCAACAAGGCCTTCAACGGAGACAGGAAACTGAATCCGTTCAATTTCCAAAACTTTCTCATGAACTATTTGTCACTGTACGTCGATGGGGTACAGGTCCCTTCAAAACCATTACAGCCGAATTTCAAGACAGACGGAGTGACGAGTAATCTGTACATCGAGGCCTATCACACCCTCTTCTCGGGCACAGGTATACATTTTCTCAACGAGGGAAACGGAATCAGCAGGACCAGTTACCCGAAAGGATTCTGTCTAATGGCATTTGACCTGACCCCGGATCTCTCAGCTAACTGTCCGTCACATTGGTCTCTCATCAAGCACGGTACCCTGAGAATCGAAGTGCGCTTTGACGAAGCATTGAAAGAAACCATTAACTGCATTGTTTACGCAGAGTTCGATGATATTATCGAAGTGAATGCCGCCCGCCAGGTCATTGCGGATTTCGGTGGTTAAACGAGCCCAACGTCAGCTAGGGGGAACAATAACACGTCATCGGCCAGCCAGGTGTCCACTATGGGGGAGGAGCCGAGTCCTCGAAGTGGTAAGGGCTACGACCAAGAGCTCGTGGGCGAGTTTAAAAGGCCGCACGCCATCACCGTGACGTTCAGTCTAGTACCAACCTTTGATTCGTTCGCCATCGTACGTCAAGCGGTAAATATGGACTACGTTATTGATATCCAAGGATTTCACGACATCGAGCGACAATTTATACCGAAAGAAGTGACAGACTCTAGAATTTATTGAGTTCTTAGACCAGAGGGTCTAGTAACAAATTATCAAAAAAAAAAAAAAAAAAAAAAGAAGTGACAGTGCTTACTCTGGAGGGAAGTCACTCCGCGCATTGGATTGTCGAGCCACCGCACCCGTTTGAAGATTTGCATTCCATTGACCAGACCCGTAATAATCACGTAACCTGCTATCATCACGGGATTGAGTGGTTCGAGGGCGACATTTCGTTACGAAAACTAAATAGTTATCTGAGGGAGATTGCTCGCACTGCTCACCGTATTCTGACCCGAGGCAACGAGAATGCGAGATACTTGGAAAAAGCGACCGCACGGAAAATCGTAAATTTGGAAAACTTTACCTGTCCTAGTTTTGGCAAGATGGAAGCAACGCCGGAATATTGTTTATTTCTCGGCGTGAAAAAGGAACAATATTACACGTGTGCATTAAACAATGCCGTTAAGCTGAAAAAGTGGTTAGTAGCCAGCAAGTTTCTCAAAGCCCACGACCACAGTCCTCGCGTCGAGTTAGCCACCGACAGCTTCGACTATATCTCCCTATCGAGGACAGCGGTCGACAGTAAGTGTCGGAACGGCGAACACAGTAGCGTCTCGACAGTAGAAGAAGAACAAGAACAGGTGGCTGACCACCTATACCGACGAAAAACGAGAAACGACAGCCTCCATCTCGGCCTGAAAGAAAGTCATCTCTGCGACGAAATTCTGTCGAGCTTAGACCGTCCACGCCTGGTATAATACCAAAGAAATTGGAATATCCGGAGGAGACGGAAGACGAAGAAGAATCCATACTCAGCATCTCCGAAGCTCTCGATCAACTTGAACTATATTCAACTACGACGTTATCACCGCGAGGCATGACCGTATCCGAAGACGAGGGATATGGACAGTCTACAAATTCTGCAGGCCCTACAGATGTTGCACACGGTCCCGTGCGGGGTTTTCGCAGCCGACCGAGTACCCTTGGTTTGGACATACCCAACAGCTATTGTCTCCAACATCGATGATCACACACGACCAGGTTCGCATTGGGTGGCATTTTACGTCACCCCCACTGGACAGGGGACCTACTTTGACAGTTTTGGACTGCCACCGCTCATCCCTGACCATATGCGAAGAATCCGAAGAAATTGCCGGCAATACCGCTACAACGACAGGCAGCTGCAGAGCCTTTCTTCTGACGTATGTGGACACTTCTCTATTATGTTTATTTATTTTATGGCTGCTGGCAGTACTTTGCGCCAGTTTCTCGATATATTTACTGACGACTATGAAAAGAATGACGCCATCGCACAAACATTTTATAACAAGTTAGTCGGTAAGGGCAAGATATCAAGATCTCGGAATTTTATCCCCAGCAGTTGCCTGCAGTATTGTACCTCTGGGGAATATAAATTTAAAAATAAAGCAAAGTCGTAGAATTACCCCAACACGAAATTTTTAGAACCACTCGAATAAGCATATAAATAAAAAATTGTACTCGTAGAATTAAGTTGTATTGAATAAACACAAATTGCGTGTGTGTGGGTGTGTGTGTGTGTGTGTGTGTCTATGCATACTCATAGGGTTAAGATAGTACTTAGTCCAATATGTAACCTAAGAATTGCGTGAAATTGTATGTACTCATAGGGTTAAGGAAACAAGTTGGCTCATCCCCGTTCTTGTGTACTTGAGAATTGAATAAAAACAGTATTTATGTGAACATTGCCGTGTCATTGCATTTTCCAATCTTGAACCCGATCCTCCCGTCCTTATAGTCGTAAGACAGGGGTAGCGTATTTAAGATTTTAGCGAGAAACGACCCCTCCTGAAAATACAGCGAGGGGGGCAGAGGGGTCAAAAATAGCGAGGGGACAGGGGGACAGAGACACCCCCTCGTCAACGGTCAACCTCGAGGGGGGAGTCCAGACGACCTTGAGGGGGGAGGCCCAGACGACCTTGAGGGGGAAGTATGGCGCCAGGGGCAGGGGGGAAAGGGGGGTTTGTTGTGACGCCCCAAAGCTGCCCTATTCTACTGTGGTGATCAACTCTATGTAAAATGGTTGGGATTCGACGGTTCACATAATAGTTGGATAAATAAATCGGATATGTAATATAATTTTCATGAATAAATTTATTATCAACTTATTTACATTTGTTTCTTCACCCTCCTCAATCTTAATGCTAGCTTACATGATAATTGCGGAAAAATGTTTTCACACACACACACACTTTCTCACACTTTCTCACATTTTCTCACATTTTCTCACATTTTCTCACATTTACGTGTAAAGTAAATGGGAAATTATTTGAAAAAATGTAAGAAAATGTGAGAAAATGTGAGAAATTTACAAGTTTGCAAGATCTTGGTAACCCCAGGGCAAAGTATCAGTTTTACCAGGTATTAATTTTCGCTTATCGTCACACCAGCTGAGAGCTAACTTATTCTGTATGATAGTACTAACTTTATGTCGACCACTTTTTATCATACACTGTTTCGTATCTAAATTTTGATAACCAATAAGACATCGTTTGTAATCATCAAACGTGATGGATTTTAATGTGGAACCTTTCACACCCTTTGCACGTTTCTTATCAGTATCACCACAAGTTCTGAATGTATAGAGTTTTGCGCGCAATCCGATGAATTCAGTCATGATTTTTCCATTATTCTCATCCTTCATCAGACCAAGGCGTTTTTTATTCAACAAGGGGATGTTATAGGTATTATCATTAACATTAACATTAACATTAACATATCATATCATCATAATATCATTAACATTGTCGCAACATCACGCTTGATGATTTCATAGATATTTGGAACAGTAAATTGATATATCAGACTATCTGTATCGGTATACATTAATTTTGATTCGGTACTTGAAAAATTGTTTTTTGCAATAGTGTGCGTAAAATTCGATTTTACGCACTGTTTTCAGTGCGTAAAATGAAACATTTCGATATAGTGTCTCTTGCTGTTTTCGATGCGTGAAATGATACTTTTCGATACGGTACGACACTTTCACCATAGCTGTAACGAAAAGAAACAATAGAATCGACCTAATCACGAGCGTAGGTCCGGAAAATAAGTTTTCACGGACGAAGGTCCGTAAAATTGAAAACTTCCAAAATCACTCATTCTTGGACGATAAATCATTTATGTCGGTCATTTTTCAATGAAAAAAACTTTTTCTATCAGTTGACAACGCTAATAAAAAACATTTAGTTTGAATCGACGTGTATTTTTCATTCATTTGAGCATCTGTTCTTCTTTTCAATTTGATATCTTCATCTGTTTTTTTCAATTCATTTTATTAATTTATTCATGTATTATTTGTATGTATTTCTTGATATATTTTTCCTAACCGGGTGCACAAGATTGGTTTTTTTCTTTGGATTTTATTCTTCACACGTTGACTATTCTTATTGTATCAGATTAAATTCATTTTTTCGGTACTCGGGGGGCTCCGCCCCCGAACCCCCTACCGGGGCTTCGCCCCAGGGCCCCACCAGGGGCTTCGCCCCTGGACCCCCGCTGGACGTTAGCAAACACCTTTCGCATGCAACACCGTTTCAGCGTGCGTGGCAATTTACATTTCGTTGTTGACTATGAACTAATTGAAAGTTTTTATTCAGGGTCGAGTATTTTGTTTGAGGATGCCTGAACTCGCTTTTCTACGCCTTACTATCTTTTTCGATTTCGATATGCACTGTCTCGTTGTAGAATCTGAATAAATGCATAATATTATGCACATTTGTGCCGAATTTTGCGCACACTATTGCAAAAAATAGCGTATGCAACGCGTGCGTACGATTTGCGCACTCGTGTGATCGGTGCGACACTCGGGCCGGCTTTGCCGGCCCTCGTGCGCAGCGATCACGACTCGTGCGTAAAATCGCATTTTACGCACTTGTTGCATAATATACTATTTTTCAACATGTGCATGTAATAGGCCCTTTTTCTTGCATGTAAAACGAATAGAAAATCGCCCATTTCTAGCGTCGACTTCATTACCTCCCTAGGGAAGTAATGGATCTATTGCTATATATATTAATATATATATTAATATATATATTAACATATACACTGAAAAGAGATTGAGAGCCTGGCGCTCGCACGAAAGAGCCTCGCAGTCGTACAAGTAGGACGACTGGACTCGGAGAGTTGTGCGCGGCCCACGCTCGCAGAACGAGAAGGCGAGCGTCTCAGAGTGAGTTACAGGTGATCTCACATGTATGGTAGTGTAGGGCTCTATCCGTCTGAGAACGCGTGGATTGCAGAAAGCGGGATAGGCCTGCCTACCGTGCGATGACCACGCGCGCAGAGTAGCTACGATCGTGGCACGATGAGTATTCTTAAATGACGGCGCTCTGAAAGTGGGATGCTCTGTCGCGCGCAGAGTGAGCGTGTGACCGTGCTGCTTCCAAAAGGTTGTGCGAGCGCCAGGCTCGCCGTCTTCTTTCAGTGTATATTTCCAAAATTTCCATCGTACATGCGCGAAAAAGGGCCTATACATGCACTCGTTGAAAAAAGTACGGTGTGCAACAAGGGGGGAGGGTAATTTCAAGCTCGGGTGATGACGTTGCACTCATCTTTGTCTCAGGCGCCTTTGGCGCCCTCGACTCCGACTCGTGCAACATCATCTGACCCTCGCTAGAAATTACCCATTTCCCCCCCTTGTTGTACAATGTACTATTTTACATAATCATAGTGGAAGTTGTATAGAAATATTTTCGAAAGATCGAGAATAGCAGCACCAATGTAGATAGGTTTATTAAAATATACCCTGGTTCGACTTAGCTCAATAATTACCATATCTTCATCAAATATGGTGCAGCTATGAAATGTTGGCCGTGCAATAAGAGCACGTGCACCGCCCCTACCCTCCCATTTCGTGATTAGTTTCACGGTCTTATGATTACGCACATTCTCCATGGTCTTGCCGAATACAGCGTTGTTCATAAGCAGGGCCCGGATTTCGGTGCTCTAAAAACAATATGACAGTCTAGCTATCAGTGAGTGAATTGCTGAGAAGGCGTAGACTGCGTCACTTATATACAGGGTGAGTTTTTTATCTTGAGACATCGAAATATCTCAAGAAATACGCATCGTACAAAAAAATGTCCAGAATTAAAACTGTTTGATTTCAAAGGGGAAAATCGACTCCATGGAAGTCAACCCCCTACCCCAACCCCTAAATGCGGGAGGGGTAGTAACTTTGGAATTTCAAATGGGAACCCCTATTTTTTATTGCAGATTCGAATTCTACATGAAAAAATACACAAGTTTCATTGGAATTTTTTTTTCGATTCGAGACAGATGGCGCTCGAATCGCGAAAAATCAAATTTTTGATTATTCCAAGAAAGGCGCTCCAAATCGAAGATAAGGAAGTACGTGTTAAATGTTTTCAGGAGAACAATTCGACTGTGCATAGTTTCACCTCAATCGCCACAACCACTTCCTTATCTTCGATTTGGAGCGCCTTTCTTGGAATAATCAAAAATTTGATTTTTTGCGATTCAAGCGCCATCTGTTTCGGATCGAAAAAAAATTCCAATGAAACTTGTGTATTTTTTCATGTAGAATTCGAATCTGCAATAAAAAATAGGGGTTCCCATTTGAAATTCCAAAGTTACTACCCCTCCCGCATTTAGGGGTTGGGGTAGGGGGTTGACTTCTATGGAGTCGATTTTCCCCTTCGAAATCAAACAGTTTTAATTCTGGACATTTTTTTGTACGATGCGTATTTCTTGAGATATTTCGATGTCTCAAGATAAAAAACTCACCCTGTATTATATATAGGTGATTTATAATATATGTTCAAATCGCGTTACTAATGCCATAAGGTCGTAAGCAACATTATACGACCTTTTGGTCTTCTTAAAACCAAAAGGTCGTATAATTGTTTTATGCCATTCGACGAAAAATTCACAAATATGAATAAATCCATAAAAATTTTGAAAATCGAAAATTTTGGTCGATGTGATCTTCTGGCTTTAGTTTTGAGAGAAAATCGGGAAAGATAAAGCCAGAAGGTCGTATCGAGCAAAATGTGAGAAATATAACATTATCCACGAGAAAAATATAAATTGGAAGTGATACTGGATAAAATAGAGCATAAACATGAATCTTGGTCGATACGACCTTCTGGCTTTAGTTTTACGAAAAAATCACGCAAACTAAAGCCAGAAGGTTGTGTCCGCCATTTTTTTTTTTTTTTTGGAATCGTCTGGAAATTGACGAAAATGCTTATTTCCATTGAAATTCCCAAAAAAAAAAAAAAAATAATAATTTTTGGCGGATACGACCTTCTGGCTTTAGTTTCACGGAAAAATCACGAAAACTAAAGCCAGAAGGTCGTATCGACCAAAATTTTAATTTTTCCTGTTTTCTCGCTTACGATCACTTCTAACTGGTTATTTTTCGTAGAAAATGTGATTCCCAAGATTCTCAAAAATTAGGATGAAATAGGAATAGAAATTTTTATTCTTCAATTAAAAAAATTGCAATATTTTTTTTTTATTCTGAATAAGTGTTTATTTCATCAGATTTTTCTTTCATCGCCACTAATTCGTTTCTGTTCGTGAATAACGTCATTTTTGAAATTTTGGTCGATACGACTTTCTGGCTTTGTTTTTTTTATTATTACTTTTTTTTTTTTATTTTTATTTTTTATTTTTAAGGTCGTATCGACCTAAATTTCATAAATGACGTTATTCACGAACAGAAACGAATTAGTGCAGTGAAAAAAAATCTGATGAAATAAACACTTTTTCAAAATGACAAAACAAAATTTACAATTTTTTTTTATTAAGGGGGTATCTACACCTTTGAATCTTCAAAAAATCGTTTTTGTTTTTATTTTTTTTTTGGAATGCTAGTGACCCACTTTACCTGCAAATAAATTGGCGTCCGAAAATCTAGAGGATTTGAAAAGTTACAGCCATGACAGTCCCGAATTGCGAACAAGCGCCGCCGCGCGGCGCGCGGACGCTCATATTGGTCCCGTAAATATTGTACAGTACCGCCAACACCACTGTCTTGCTTTTTTTTACGTTTTTGTATATTTTGCTTTTGAATTTTATTTTTTTATTTTTTAATTCTTTGTAATTATGATTTTTATACATATTTAATTTTCAATATTCTTTTGAATTGTGATAATTGACAGAACACATGGCTGCGATCTACATTTTTCGAGGTTAGGTGTCTACTTGTTTGTAAATAGTCGTGCTGTTATTAGAAATTCAAACCAATAGTAATTTTCAATATTGAACAAACACAGTGTATATATCTGAGATGAGATGAGACGTCGTAATCGAAAGAAGATGGTCCATCAAAAAAATGCATTTGAAATCGATGCCAGGAGACTACACATTCAGATTTCTAAAAAGATGAGTATTTCTATAATATAATAATTGCGAAAATTTGATAAGAAAAAAGGTATGATTGATGAAAGATGGGAGAATTTTCGGAGTACTGACAAAAATTGTGCTAGCATCTTCTGAATCGCAAGAATATTGAAGATTAAGGGGAGACTTCGGTGAAATTTTGAAAATCGCTATTAGAGGTTGTATAAAAAAATCCTTCCAGCAGTTTTTGAATAATGTCAGTATAGACTGTGAAAAAAAATTTCAGCCTCCTGCGATGAAAATGTAAGCGCAAGGAACCTTGCGAAGAAGATTTTTCTCACCGCTGTCAAAAATTCCTTGCGTCTACACTTTCATCGCAGGAGGCTGAAACTTTTTTTCACTATCTATACTCACATTATTAAAAAACTGCTGCAAGGATTGTTTTATACAAGTCTTTTCAAAGTTGTAAGAATTAAAAAACCTGCTTTTGCCAAAAATTTCACCGAAGTCTTCTCTTAAGAATTCTGAAGGATTTTTATGTTTTGAAAAATTTTGATCAGATTTTTCCTGACGCAATTCATTCTTTTTCTAGCAGCCTTACTAGACATCTACCGAACACTGTTGTTGGACAGAACAGGTCAAAACTCACTACAAGCCTCCGCCTGGCACATGTGTCTAGACTCGACTCATAACACATCGATACGAGAGCAGCTGCGGATCCAGCATTTTAATCATAAGCAGAATTTAAAACTTGATTTTCTGTAGCTACATTTTCTCCTCTGGGAAAAGTAGAAAATAAAAAAAAAATAAAAAAATAAAAAGTTTAAAAGTTGATTTCTGGAGAATGAATATTTTGACCGGTTGTCGTAAAGAATCAGGAGGATCGTTGGACCGATTCTGGAGTTTTTGGTCTTCAAATTTTGAGAATCAAGGCCTCTATCAGATGAACATACAACTTTTTGATATCACCATTTTTGATTGAGATAATACAAAAAGTAGAGATGAAAAATTGAAAAATTAGAAAAATCTTAGTAAAAACTAAATAAGTCAGGCAATTTTGACAATATCAAAAAGTTGTATGTTCATCTGATAGAGGCATCTCTTCTGAACAATTGAGGACCAAAAACTCCAGAATTAGTCCAACGATACTACTGATTCTTTACGACAACCGACCAATTTTGTATTTTTCTATATTGAGTGTAACTACTATTACACTCAAAGTAATATCCAATGTTATATGTGGATAATGAGGGTCAAATCCTCCCCAAACTTCATGATTTTTTTGGATTTGATCAGACTCTCAAATTCGCTGTAAAATATCAATCTCTTTCTTAGAATGTTAACCCATTTAAAGGTGTGGATACCCCCTTAAAGAATAAAAATTTCTGTTCTATTTTAATTTTTGAGAATCTTCGGAATTACATTTTCTACGAAAAATAACCAATGAGAAGTGATCGTAACCGAAAAAACAGAGGAAAAACTAAAATTACGGTCAATACGATCTTCTGGCTATGTCTTTCCTGATTTTCTCTCAAAACTAAAGCCAGAAGGTCGTGTCGAAATAAATTTTTCGATTTTCACCATTTTGATGGATTAATTCATATTCGTGCATTTTTAGGCAAATGGCATGAAAAAAAAATTATACGACCTTCTGGTTTTAAGAAGACCAAAAGGTCGTATATTGTCGCTTACGACCTTATGGTATTAGTAACGCGATATACCGGGTGTCCCATTTTAAAGTACCACCTGATTTATCTCGAAAAAAACTGCTCTGATCGAAAATTGACTCCAGTGAAACTTCTAGGGTTCGAAGGGGGACGTTCGAAGAAAAAATTGTTTTCAGTCTCAAATTCAAAATGGCGGCGCTACGATGGCAGACATGTTTTTTTTAAATGGGAACATGACTTTTTTCTTCTACCAAAAAATTCATCACATCAAAACTGACAACTTTTGCATGACCGTTTTTCGGATTAAGTCCGTAATTTTTGAGTTACAACGCAATTTTTGACTATTTTAGCGCTATCCAGGATGTACCACGAGGAGGTAAAGTCTTAACATCCCATGTGTAAATGTGTGTGTGTGTAATGTGTGCATATGTGTGTGTATTCATTTGTGTTTATGTGTTTCGTGAACCGCAGAGACCTGATCCTTGCGAGTGTTTTACACACATGAACACACATAAACACACATGAACACACACACATACGCGCACCCTCAAGGGCACACATTACACACACACCCATTTACACATGGGATGTTAAGACTTTACCTCCTCGTGGTACATCCTGGATAGCGCTGAAATAGTAAAAAATTGCGTTGTAACTCAAAAATTACGAACTTAATCCGAAAAACGGTCATGCAAAAGTTGTTAGTTTTAATGTGACGAATTTTTTGGTAGAAGAAAAAAGTCATGTTCGCATTTAAGAAAAACATGTCTGCCATCGTAGCACCGCCATTTTGAATTTGAGACTGAAAACAATTATTTTTTCGAACGTCCCCCTTTGAACCCTAGAAGTTTCACTTGAGTCAATTTTCGATCAGAGCAGTCGTTTTCGAGATAAATCAGGTGGTACTTTAAAATGGGACACCCGGTATTATATATGTTATAGAATCACTTATACATAATATAAGTGACAGTCTATGCCTTCTCAGCAATCCACTCGCTGCTAGCTAGACTGTCATATTGTTTTTAGAGCACCGAGATCCGGGCCCTGTTCATAAGCTTGTAGAAATTCTTCTCAAATTCATTTTTCGATTGCTTTCGCATATTTGTATCGAGATCGATGTATGATTTTAACCATGGTGATTGTGCGAACCTTAGAATTCTATGCACTTTTACCAGCTTCAAACCAAATTTAATGCATTGTTTCAAATTACGATAGTGCAGAACATATTTTTCCTTGGGTAGAAACGTTGTAGCAAGTTTTCTAATTTTACTACCCGGCGGTATGAAATGCTCGGGGCAGAGAGGTAGGTCGGCATGCTGTTTATGGAGCTCTACGGGATAATCTAAATCCACCTCTAGAATATAACCGATTGGTGCGTCATCCGGATGGGACATCACATCAATGGCATCATTTTCCCACTCGAACGACCCACTAGGCAAATGCTCACTCATAGCTGCACCATAAAGATTATTTACATCGAAATACATTAAGGTAGTATCTCCACGACAGTCTGATACAAAAATAAATTCTAGTGTGAACGTATAATAATATGAGCATCAGCAGTCCGATGTCCATTATTTTTGTCTGAGAGTGTCCTCTATCCTCAGGCACAGCGTGTATACTGATACACACAACTACATATTCATAACTTAAAACAAAAGGCATGGCAACCTTGTGTTCTGTCACCTGTCAATCTGCGGTCGTATATGTTGTATGTGTCTTTTATACTAACCTAAAGGCGAAAACTCCAGAAACGTGAATGAAGATTTATATAAAAATTAAAAATGCCTAATTATCACGATCAGTTGCGGGACAAGAAAGGAAAATTTTTAAAGCAGAAAAAATCAACAAAAGTTTAATCACTTGCACAGTGTTGCCAGACGCTCATTGACATTCGCCTCCACTAACCGAGCAAAGCTTAAACTTGCAAACTTTATGAATTTTTATCTTCGCAACTAATCGGGCAATAACAGTGGTTTTTTTTCAAAATATTCTTAATAAACTGATGTTCAAATAAGTGGTTTTTGGAAAAAATATATAGAAAACTCTTGAAGTTATTATGTGAAATGTGTAACTTTTAACCAACTGGTACCTTCAACCCATGCTAAAAGTTCAAACTTTGGTCGCGAATATCTCCGATAATCGACGGGCAAAATTTTTTTATTTAAGGTATTAAATTCGAGAAGGCTATTCCTTATGCATACCCAAAGTTTAAATAACTTCCGCAGAAAAGTGGTTTTGTGGAGGTACTACCTTAAATATGATTCCGCTTTGCTTGGATCAAAATCTTCACCCATAAATCGATTATTTGCTCGGGCATAGCGATTGGAGCACTGTGCCACACCACCCCTTATACTTTTCTCGATGAACAATATCATTTCCGGATCGTCTAGAAGTTGGAGATTAATTTTCGTCTGCTTTAACATTGCATCAAAAGCAAGCCCCGGCGCGGTGTAATAATGCAGAGGATCCAAGTTGTATGTTTTAAAGCAGCTATCACGAAAATTTTGAAATATATCGGCTAATAAAAGTACATCGGTTTTCAGATATAAATCGGAATATTCGCCCAGAGTTTTCAGACCAAACTTGGTCCAAACATTTTTCGCATGTTCATAATCTTCGTTGGAAATATGAGAATCGCTTAGTCTTGAATAAAAATATTTTTCAATGGGTGATTCCGGTTCGTCAAGTTTTTCCCAAGAATCGATGTATTCGTAGGGGAACACACCTTTGCGAATCATCAACTCGAATTTTCCCTGATCGATGTAAAATTTTCAAGTTATTTTTTTATCCGCATCGCACACGTATGACGCCAATTTGTCAATGCTGCTAGCCATGAATCGAAGCGAATCTATGAATCTCAAGTTCATCATGGTGGCGTCAACCCTCTTGGTAAATGATATATACTTTTCCTTATTAATGGGCAATAGCGTGATTCCACCCGAAAAATTTGAAGCTGAAGATTTAATTAAGAAAAGCGAATCATAGCCCGACAAATTATGAAACACCACCGGAATCGCGTGTTTCTCTCTGAAATTCAAGTTACACCGATTATGGGCGGGGCCGCGATATTTACCCGTGAAATGACAGTGATCGTAACATTTTTTTTCTTCCGGTGAAAATCGCCTTTCACAGATGTAGCAATTTTTTGCGCGCATATGACAGTCACGTTGTGTCTGATTCAGAGATTCAATTGGAATTATATTTTTTATGCGCGACTCTACTTCAATTGATAATTCGCGAAGCTGCTCGATGAGCCATTCAACACAATTAGGTCCGCGTTTGTTCTCATATCTCGATAATGTCTCATCATATGAGCAATGTACATAATAGGCGACACTGTGCGGAATATGCTCTTGAGATTCATTTGCAACCGGTTTCAATATACACTCGAGATCCGCGTAAACCACGAATGGCACAGTTCCCTTATTCTGAAAATTAGAAAATTCCAAGTTTTTTTTCTCTGGAAATTCCATTCGGATGCTATTCATTCGCACGCAATCTTGCCTGTGACTTTCATACGCGCTGTGTACGCTAAAGTGACACAAGCATCTATCACACAAAAATTGTTCACTATTATGGGTCGATAATTGTTTGCTAACCAAACGTGAAAGATTCTTAATCCAAGCAAAGTGAAATCTGGCTTTGAAGTTATTCAAGTAGCATCACCGTCATCATCGTGATCATTATCATCGCCATCTATTCCAATGTTACACTCAATCATAAGTAGGTGAATTATCTTTTTATCGAGATTTGTTGAATTTTTACTGACATAAAGAGGCGTGATAATGCTCTGTTTTGATTCTGAATTTGAGGAAGTTTCTTTTTCCATTCCGTATACATTTATTCTTAAATTATTTGCTTTTTCAAGTTTTTCTACGCTACGCAGGGTTGCGGGGAACTTTATACCTGTACAATCTAGCTCCGATATGTGCCGTCGATAGCTGTGTGTTCTGGTTGCGTTGACGTGTACGGGGTGGAGGGCTGCGGCAACAGACCACAGCAAACATCGATCATCGTCGTTCTGCACGTTGACCACCGCTTTCTTTCGCTGAATATCCTCGGGTAGCTGTGTGAATGTGGAGAGTCCACCGCGAAGAGGCTCGTATCGGTTGATGCAAATTACAGCATTTATGATCTCAATCATGCTCTAACCAGAATCTCGTTGTTCGAAATCCTCCACCATGGTTAGCAGAGGATTCGTTACATTATCAGTAAACCAGGTTTTCAGATCCGTCGACGGAAGAATCGTAGCGTTGCGTGTGTTGAAGTTCTTTACTTCCAGACTGATCTCATCGTTTTTGACGTTCTCAAATTTGCACGAAACCCCCACATTCACCTTAATACTTCCTTCTTCGCGTAGCACATTTTTCAAACGTTGCATCGTCACCACCCCAGCGTCAGCTAAAAATCTTGCCAAATCTTTATGTTGAAGATTTGTCACAGCTCTGGTGCGTATGCGACACTTGAACGCGCTCTCCATGTCATCCCATCGAACGCGATTATGAATATCATCGCCGATATTACCACCAACAATAGTCGCACGATGTCGTTAAAATTTCACCGCCCACGATTGAAAGAGTGAAATTATATGCTGTAATCGTTGTTTTTCACTCACACTCGGTTTAGATTGCGTTAAAATATTGTTCAAGAATCGGATATTTTGATGTGCAATGTCACGCCAGTGAATAAAAATATCATCATTTGCCTGTTTTAGTGGTAGTGTACACAGTAACTTGTACGCGTCCTTCATCATCTCAACGAGATTCATATACTGTAACATATTCAGCTATATTGCACATCAAATATCGCCAAACACCGAACAAAGGAAAGGATTACACTAATCCTCTACGTTCGACCAAGTGTCTGACGTCACGCTAAGAAGTGGGGATGAAGAGTATATAATCAGCACACGCTATGGCTCATTAGCGTATTCGAGCCAGAGCGGCCGTGCGACTCACAATAATCAAACTAGCGTATTTGAGCCATAGAGGCCTTGCGACTCACAATATTCTATATTCGAGCGACACGAGCAAAAGGCCGGTCGACTCAAACAACACATAGCGTAGTCAGGTAGAGCACCGGTGCGACTTAAAACTTAGATAAATTAAATTCACTTGAATAGCTTTAGATCGCCTAGATCTAAATGACTAATATAAAATCGTGAAATAGAATCAAATCAAATACCTTTAGATAAAGCATGATTGGTCACAACTTAAAATAAAATCGAAGAGAATAGGAGAACAATAAATAGAAACGAAATAGAATCAAAACAGAAAGCATAAACGCGCATAGCCTAAAATATTAAAATAAATTCAACAAATAGAACGATAACCTCAAACGACACAAACAAACAAACGCGACGTAGAGTCACGCAATTAGAATAGGAATAGATTAAGAAAATCGGTGTAAAATTAGTTTATTAGAATCCAATTGAATACAATTATATTTTCTAATTTGAACTTTGTCGGATATTTCAGCACTGACTCCTAACTAATCAATTTCAATCCCTGAATAAGCCAATAGGGACCAGCTTTGAATCAATCCTAGAGCGAACGGCGTTGGATTAACTTCCCGCGTCCGAGGGCCAAGGAAATACGATTCCGAGTCTGAGACACGGTCTTGGAATCGCAAGGTTCCCGGATCCGAGTAAAGAATAGGTTTTGTGTTTAGGAAAGCAGGCTTGGATTCACTTCCCGGCTCTGTTCAAATAGGAGAAGAATCGGCTTTGGTTCTACCCGAGTCCGAAGGTAACAGGCTTTGGTGGAATAATCTACCCGAGTCCTGAGCTAATGTAAAATCACAAGGTTGCATAGGTGGCTTTTGGTGGCTAACCCATCCTTTTTCCCTACCTATGACCTCAAAGAAAAGCCCAATAATTTTGATAATTTAAATCCCTTCTCTATAGGTAAAGAACTCACAATAACTGCGGGTATCTCTTAACTTTCGGGTTCAAGATACTCGCCAAAGGTTACAATACATAGCGTTGTCCATTTTTTTTTTCTTCGTAGAATTTCACGGTCAATCTGGCACTAGACGATTGCTCACACCCACCCTAGGGTTTGGGGTTTTTATATGCATACGCCCCACCCCTCCACATTTTTTTCCACCTGGGAGGGTTGGCATCTTTGGTACCTCCGTACGAAAAAAATGTTTTCGGAGTTTGCAATTGTTCAGCCCCTATAATATTGGGGGCGTATTTCGGGTTTAGTTGGATATAAAAGTGCGAGTTCGCAATGAGTTTTACACAATCTGCAGTCAGTCGAGAGAAGAAAAATTACATACCAATCTCAACAACCAAATAGAAAGCAAGAAGTAAGTATCGTTATTCATCGATATCATAGTTTTCATGATGGGTATAGTTTGTAATTGATATTGCATATTGCAGAAATGGATCATTATCAAATCGATGATGATGATGTAGTGGAGGATTGGAGCTCCGACGATGATGGGTATGAAAGCTGTAACGAGGTGGAGGTCGATGGGGTGCGCTGGATTACGGCGCGTTACGATGACGGCACCCCCATATGGGTTGAGGTGAAACCATTGAAGTGGGGGTGGGATGATGTGCAGGAGCAGGAGGAGGATGAAGAGGTGCCAGCGGTGGTGGAAAATTGGGATGAGGAGGAGGTGCCGGCGGTGGCGGAAAAGAAGGAGGAGGTGGGGGAGGGGGGAGAAGGTGGAGGAGGCGGCAAATAATGCTAGGTAAGTACGCGTAATTTTCATTACATATCGTTCGGTTATTGAAATACCTGTATGTTTCAGATACGCGTGCGAACCTTGGTGTGTGCGATCGTCACCCCGTTGTAAATATAGCTTAAGTTAAAATTAGATATATATCTATGTATACGTAGTTTAAGTTAGTTTTTAATGAAATTGTCATTTTAGAATATATGTTAGACTTAAGACATAAGAAAATAAACGCATATATATTATCAGATAATTCGCGTCATTGATTGCATATATAACACCCTGTCACACTTTAAGCATTTCAGCTAGTATAATTCGTATATATATAATTTTGTATATATCGAACGCATACATGGGTGATCCATGCCAAATATATTGAACATACAAGCAAATATATATTTCTTGATATAACAGGAAGGTGTGTATGTCGCTAATATAATATTGGGCTTCATATACCAGAGTGATATGTACATTTCAACTACATTTATATGAATTTTATACAACTAATTACATTGGGTATGGATCGGGTGATATATCATGTTCGTGTGGTACTGATATAAGTCAAATATATTTGAGATACATGCAAAAGGATATCTACATATATGCAACTTGTATATCTCCGCAAACATAGGCGTTCATATATCAAAGATATATATATATATTAGGGGTGTGCGGGTACCCGATTTATTCGGGTACTCGGTGCTCGGGTCGGGTCGGGTACTCGTCGAGTCGAGATTTTTTCGTGACCCGAAATTTTCGGGTACTCGAATCGACCCGAATACTCGAACAGTTTCGGGTACCCGAATGTTTTCGAGTACTCGAATTTTTTCGGGTACTCAAATTTTTTCGGGTACTCGAATTTCTTCGAGTACTCGAATGTTTTCGGGTAATCGAATGTTTGAGAGTACTCGCATGTTTACCGGCACTTAGCTCGGGTACCCGTCGGGTTTTTAAAGAATGTCTCGATGCATCCATGTCGTTGGGTAATTCTAATTTAGTTGAGCATTGACTATGACTTTCAATTTCAATTTCTGTATTATTTACTAATTTAGGCAGTACGGTTAGGAGACTAGCAATAAGGACTAAGACGCGGGATGTATTTGAAAAATGCATTGATCTGTCCATGAATTTATTAAATTATATGACTACTTGTCATATAATTTAATAAATTCATGAACAGATTATTACATTTTTATTTTTTGAATACATCCCGCATCTTAGTCCTCATTGTTAGCTACTAACCGTACTGCCTAAATTAATAAATAATATAGAAATTAAAATTGGAACTCATAGCCAATACTCAAATAAATTTGAATTACCTAACGACATGGATGCATGGAGACATTTTTCTAAAACCCGGCGGGTATCCTATATAGCTAATTACCGGTAAACATGCAAGTAATCTGAAACATTTGATTACCCGAAAACATTCGAGTACCCGAAAAAATTCGAGTACTCGAAAACATTCGAGTATTCGGGTCGATTCGAGTACCCGAAAATTTCGGGTACTCGACCCGACAAAAATAAAAATTACCCGACTCGACCCGACCCGAGAAAAAGGTCTACCCGCACACCCCTAATATATATATATATATATATATATATTGTTACGTTTCGGTTCTTGAGCGTTACCTCCGGTAACGCGAACCGAGTGTAATTGTGAGTTCTTTGCTCGATTTTATATGTTCTAGACCTTTATATCAATGATTTGATGTTCCCTATTACGGACTTGAGTCGCCGTGCAACTAAAGCCGCCTCCCCACAGACCTGAACACGTAAACGCGCTAAGGCTGCACTTTACCCACCTAACCTTTTGATTTCAGTTATGTTAAAGTTAGTTTATTCCCAAATTTTCTAAACAATAAAACCTGCTGTGCCAGACCTGAGTGCGTCAGAGACACACTAAGGCTGTATCTAGCTTTGGTTGGTTATACAGATGAAGAAGAACCTGGAAATGGCGGATAAGGGATCTGCATAGAATAACTTACTTTTAGTTAATCAAGAAATTCGATTTATTTTATTTTATCCTGACTTACGGTTGCAACCAATGATTATTCTATATTTACAATGTTGCTTATTTACTAACTTTTTGTATCGTAGATTTAATAGTATCGCTAGGCGATATTTGACAGGCTCGTCGTTTTATAAGGAAAATTCCGTTAAGTTTGAAGTTAATGAATCTAATTTGATTTATTTAACTATCTTGTTCGATTTGAGTTTTATATCTTGCTTTTTATTTTATATTTGAAATTGTCTATAATTGAACTGCAGAGTCTTTTACGAATGAAGCTAAAGGATCACTAGGCGCTATGCCTTTAGTGTCCGAACAATAAGAGCGTAGTGAGTCAATCAGGTGCTATACCATGGAATTGCTGGTGATGAGAGCTGTGTCTCGACTTATATACTCGCTGTGACGTCATGCGACTTGTCGCTCTCGTCGAACCTTCTAGATAGTTCCACGCTAGCAACGGTTGATGTTTGAATTGCTAACGGTCAGGCCTATGTTGTCTGATCCGTTACAATATATATATATCTAGTTATATATAGTTATATATATATTAGGGTGTCCCTTATTTTCATCATTTTTTGAAATTTCCGAGCACGCCTCCTAGATCGATTCTTCATTTGAAAATATGAATTTAGGCGCAAAAAAAAATGTTTTATCTTATTATTAACACGTGCGTGCAAGCACGAGATTTTTTAAATGCAATTAACACGGGATATCGCTGGATTCTCAGTGATAATTTCTTTCAACATTACGCGTTGAATATTTCCGAGTATAAACTATGGGATGTTGTTGAAGGACGATGCATTTACATGGAAAAATATTTATATCTGACATATGATGGGGTATGTCGGTGCAGTCGGGGGCAATATGAACCAATTAACGAAAACGCTTCAAATTCTTGAATTTTCTACATATTCGTATATATAGGGAAGAGCAGGGCAAAAGGGGCACCTCGGCCAAATTTTCGAACTTAAATTTAAATAAAAAAGAATTTCTTTGGGAAACAATTTTTATTGAAAAAAAAAAAAAAAATCCAAAATTTTCCAAGAATTTTTTTTTTTTTCTCTTTGCCCCGCTCTCTCCTATATATACGAATATGTAGGAAATTTAAGAATTTGAAGTGTTTTAGTTAGTTGGTTCATATTGCCCCCGACTGCACCGTCATACCCCATCATATGTCAGATATAAATATTTTTCCATGTAAATGCATCGTCCTTCAACAACATCCCATAGTTTATACTCGGAAATATTCAACGTGTAATGTTGAAAGAAATTATCACTGAGAATCCAGCGATATCCCGTGTTAATTGCATTTAAAAAATCTCGTGCTTGCACGCACGTGTTAATAATAAGATAGAACATTTTTTTTTGCGCCTAAATTCATATTTTCAAATGAAGAATCGATCTAGGGGGCGTGCTCCGAAATTTCGAAAAATGATGAAAATAAGGGACACCCTAATATATATATATATATATATATATATATATATATATATATATATATATATATATATATATATATCTCTCTATATTATAAAGATATATCGCCGCCGCCGCCGCCGCCGCCGCCGCCGCCGCCGCCGCCGCCGCCGCCGTGTCAGACTTTCCATGGCCTCCTCGCCCCCGCTCGCTGCCCCCCCCCCCCCTTTCCATGGCCTCCTCGACCCCGCTCGCTACCCCCCCCCCCCCCCTCCTCGCCCTAGGCCTTCCTGACCCCACTCGGCTCTTCTTGCCCCCCCCTCCCCCCCTTCTTTCCATGGCCTGCTCGACCCCGCTCGCTATGATATATATAGTATATCGTACTATATTATATACAGATATCACCGCCACCGCCGTGTCAAGAATCCTATCTTCGGCTATCTTCGGCTATCTTCGGCTATCTTCGGCTATCTTCGGCTATCCTCGGCTATCCTCGGCTATCTTCGGCTATCCTCGGCTATCTTCGGTTATCCTCGGCTATCTTCGGCTATCCTCGGCTATCTTCGGCTATCCTCGGCTATCTTCGGTTATCCTCGGCTATCTTCGCCCTCTCCCCCATCCTGGGCCTTGGACCGAAAGAAGGACCGGGTTCGGCTCCCTTCGGTTATCTTCGGCCATCCTCGGCCATCTTCGGTTATCCTCGGCTATCCGGCTCCCTTCGGCTATCTTCGGCCATCTTCGGCTATTCTCGGCTATCTTCGGCTATCTTCGGCCATCCTCGGCTATTCTCGGCTATCTTCGGTTAACCTCGGATGGAGGACCGGGTTCGGCTCCCTTCGGCTATCTTCGGTTATCCTCGGCTGTCTTCGGTCATCTTCGGCCATCTTCGGCTATCCGGCTCCCTTCGGCTATCTTCGGTCATATTCGGCTATTCTCAGCTATCTTCGGTTAATCTCGGATATCCTCGGCTATCTTCGGTTCACCTCGGATGGAGGACCGGGTTCGGCTCTCTTCGACTATGTTCAGTTATCCTCGGTCGTCCTCGGCTATCCTCGGCTGTCCGGTTCCCTTCGGCTATCTTCGGCTATCTTCGGTTGACCTCGGATATCCTCGGTGATCCTCGGTGTTCCTCGGCCATCCTCGGCTATCCTCGACTGCTTTCGGCTATCCTCGGCCATCTTCGGCTATCCTCGGCTGCTTTCGGCTATCCTCGGCCATCTTCGGCTATCCTCGGCTATCCGGTTCCCTTCGGCTATCTTCGGCTATCTTCGGTTAACCTCGGATATCCTCGGCTATCTTCGGTTAACCTCGGATATTCTCGGCTATCTTCGGCTTTTCTCGGCTCTTTCCGGTTCTTTTCGGACCATAGACCTTCGGATCATAGGACCTAAGGAGGATACCACTAGATAAAAAAAGACGCGCCAACATCACGAAAAACTTAGAATTCAAACTGGATTTGTTTTCTGCATTATTAATATGATTTCCTACTTTTTGTCCCAATTCGATTCCCTCTGCAGCATTCCTGTGAAAAATTTCGATCGAGCAATCAAGCCCTTTTGAACAATTCCATCACCATGTAGTTCAAGAATTGATACAACGATGAAGATTCCTTTCACATAAAAAATACCGAATTGATAATAGATTAATATTGATCATTGTACATCATTTACAAAATCCATTATATACTATTCGTATTATTCGCATTAATTTTCCACATAACCTTGGGATGTACCCTACTATTAAATAAATAATTCTATCCACGCTGAAGATTAGAGGTCAATAATTTGAATTGCACAAATCTATCGTTACACTTCTTAATTCGAACCTCTAAAAATAGACTTCAAAATGTTCAGTAACTATATAGGAGATAATGTTGGAAATATCGTAGACAATTCCCTATAGTATTGGCATTTCAATTAGTATGGTATTGGCAATTCAATTAGTTGGTATTGGCAATTCAAATCAAATATATACAAAACAATTCAAAAAATTCAGAAGAAATTAAAAATGTAGTCTGGAAAGAAATTTTAAAGTAAACATATTTACAGAATTAGCTATAATTTAAAAACAACCATGAACCTAAAGGAGAACCCGCAAAAAAAAAAAACGCGTCGACATATCTACCGTAATTAATTTATTAATTAATTAATTAATTAGGCTTTTTGATAATATATATGTGATTCATAGATGTTCAATATTAATAAATATGTATAATATATAATACGTTAAAAGATCCATTGAAAATTTCCATTGCTTTGAAACCAACATTGATAATAAGATAATATAGGGCTTGGCGCGCCAAGTTTGGTTACCAAAATGATTATTGGTTATATAATAAGAAATAAATAATAGCCAATATAAAGATGAATAATCGCGGGTGACAAAACCTTCACTAGATTTCATTACAAAATCGTTTTTTTTTCGAAAAAATCCGCAGATTATTTGACTTCAACAGATGATACACAATGGGGGGTTGGCGCGCGTAGCGCGCAGGGGGGCGTAGCCCCCCTAGTATATATATATATATATATATATATATATATATATATTATAAAGATATATCGCCGCCGCCGCCGCCGCCGCCGCCGCCGCCGCCGTGTCAGACTTTCCATGGCCTCCTCGCCCCCGCTCGCTGCTCCCCCCCCCCTTTCCATGGCCTCCTCGACCCCGCTCGCTACCCCCCCCCCCCCCCCCCTCCTCGCCCTAGGCCTTCCTGACCCCACTCGGCTCTTCATACCCCCCCCCCCCCCCCTTCTTTCCATGTCCTGCTCGACCCCGCTCGCTATAATATATATAGTATATCGTACTATATTATATAAGATATCGCCGCCACCGCCGTGTCAAGAATCCTATCTGCGGCTATCTTCGGCTATCTTCGGCTATCTTCGGCTATCCTCGGCTATCCTCGGCTATCTTCGGCTATCCTCGGCTATCTTCGGCTATCCTCGGCTATCTTCGGCTATCCTCGGCTATCTTCGGTTATCCTCGGCTATCTCGCCCTCTCCCCTTTCCTGGGCCTTGGACCGAAAGAAGGACCGGGTTCGGCTCCCTTCGGTTATCTTCGGCCATTCTCGGCCATCTTCGGATATCCTCGGCTATCCGGCTCCCTTCGGCTATCTTCGGCCATCTTCGGCTATTCTCGGCTATCTTCGGCTATCTTCGGCCATCCTCGGCTATTCTCGGCTATCTTCGGTTAACCTCGGATGGAGGACCGGGTTCGGCTCCCTTCGGCTATCTTCGGTTATCCTCGGCTGTCTTCGGTCATCCTCGGCCATCTTCGGCTATGCGGCTCCCTTCGGCTATCTTCGGTCATATTCGGCTATTCTCAGCTATCTTCGGTTAATCTCGGATATCCTCGGCTATCTTCGGTTCACCTCGGATGGAGGACCGGGTTCGGCTCTCTTCGACTATGTTCAGTTATCCTCGGTGATCCTCGGTCGTCCTCGGCTATCCTCGGCTGTCCGGTTCCCTTCGGCTATCTTCGGCTATCTTCGGCTATCTTCGGTTGACCTCGGATATCCTCGGTGATCCTCGGTGTTCCTCGGCCATCCTCGGCTATCCTCGACTGCTTTCGGCTATCCTCGGCCATCTTCGGCTATCCTCGGCTATCCGGTTCCCTTCGGCTATCTTCGGCTATCTTCGGTTAACCTCGGATATCCTCGGCTATCTTCGGTTAACCTCGGATATTCTCGGCTATCTTCGGCTCTTCTCGGCTCTTTCCGGTTCTCTTCGGACCATAGACCTTCGGATCATAGGACCTAAGGAGGATACCACTAGATAAAAAAAGACGCGCCAACATCACGAAAAACTTCGAATTCAAACTGGATTTGTTTTCTGCATTATTAATATGATTTCCTACTTTTTGTCTCAATTCGATTTCCTTTGCAGCATTCCTGTGAAAAATTTCGATCGAGTAATCAAGCCCTTTTGAACAATTCCATCACCATGTAGTTCAAGAATTGATACAACGATGAAGATTCCTTTCACATAAAAAATACCGAATTGATAATAGATTAATATTGATCATTGTACATCATTTACAAAATCCATTATATACTATTCATATTATTCGCATTAATTTTCCACATAACCTTGGGATGTACCCTACTATTAAATAAATAATTCTATCCACGCTGAAGATTAGAGGTCAATAATTTGAATTGCACAAATCTATCGTTACACTTCTTAATTCGAACCTCTAAAAATAGACTTCAAAATGTTCAGTAACTATATAGGAGATAATGTTGGAAATATCGTAGACAATTCCCTATAGTATTGGCATTTCAATTAGTATGGTATTGGCAATTCAATTAGTTGGTATTGGCAATTCAAATCAAATATATACAAAACAATTCAAAAAATTCAGAAGAAATTAAAAATGTAGTCTGGAAAGAAATTTTAAAGTAAACATATTTACAGAATTAGCTATAATTTAAAAACAACCATGAACCTAAAGGGGAACCCACAAAAAAAAAAAAAAACGCGTCGACATATCTACCGTAATTAATTTATTAATTAATTAATTAATTAGGCTTTTTGATAATATATATGTGATTCATAGATGTTCAATATTAATAAATATGTATAATATATAATACGTTAAAAGATCCATTGAAAATTTCCATTGCTTTGAGACCAACATTGATAATAAGATAATATAGGGCTTGGCGCGCCAAGTTTGGTTACCAAAATGATTATTGGTTATATAATAAGAAATAAATAATGGCCAATATAAAGATGAATAATCGCGGGTGACAAAACCTTCACTAGATTTCATTACACAATCGTTTTTTTTTCGAAAAAATCCGCAGATTATTTGACTTCAACAGATGATACACAATGGGGGGTTGGCGCGCGTAGCGCGCAGGGGGGCGTAGCCCCCCTAGTATATATATATATATATATATATACTAGGGGGGCTTCGCCACCCTGCGCGCTACGCGCGCCAACCCCCCATATTCTAATTTGTATCAGTTGTTTCGAAAATTCAAATAATCCGTGGATTTTATGTTCTTCGTATTCCTCGTTGTCCAGGTCGTTTGCCAAGTATTTCTAGTAGTCCAGGTCCTCGGCTTCGTAGTTCTTGTTGTCCAGGTCGTTCAGTGAGTATATCTCGTAGTCCAGGTCCTGGGCTTCGTAGATCTCTTAGTCCAGGTCACTCGCTAAGTATTTCTTGTAGTCCAGGTCCTCGGCCTCGTAGTTCTCGTTGCCCAGGTCCTTCGTTTCGTATTCCTCGTTGTCCAAGTCTTTCGATAAGTATTTCCAGTGTCCAGGTCTTCGTAGTGCCGGATTTTCACAACTCGCGCCCCTAGGCACTGAACTCCGTTGCGCCCCCTTTCTCCGTATCCTTCGACAGTAGTACACATTTTGGCTATGTTAGAATTTGTGAATTTGTTTACTTGACTTCGATACTGGCTGCAAAATTGAGCAAAATTTTTACCCTTTTCTTCAAGCCTATTTTTTTTTTCCTACACGCCATTTTTTTTCTGTATGGGCGCAGTGACCAGCGCCCCCGTGCACCGCGCGCCCCTAGGCAAGTGCCTAGGCTTACCTTGCCGCAAATCCGGCCCTGGGTCTTCGGCTTCGTAGTTCTCGTTGTCCAGGTCATGACTGAGTATTTCTCGTAGTCCAGGTCCTCGGATTCGTATCTCTTGAAGTCGTGTGTAGAGATTATTAGGATATATCGCCGCCGCCGTGTCAGACATTTTGTGCTCTCCTCGGCTATCCTCGGCTATCTTCGGTTATCCTCGGCTATCTTCGGTTATCCTCGGCTATCTTCGGCTATCCTCGGCTATCCTCGGCTATCTTCGGCTATCCTCGGCCATCCTCGGCTATCCCCGGCTATCTTCGGCTATCCTCGGCTATCTTCGGCTATCCTCGGCTCTCTCCGGTTCTCTTCGGCTCTCCTCGGCTGCCTTGGCTCTGCTTACCTCTTTCCCTTTCCTGGGCCCTTGGACAAAGGGGAGGACCGGGTTCGGCTCCCCTTGGCTATCTTCGGCTATCCTCGGCTATCTTCGGCTATCCTCGGCTATCTTCGGCTATCCTCGGCTCTCTCCGGTTCTCTTCGGCTCTCCTCGGCTGCCTTGGCTCTGCTTACCCCTTTCCCTTTCCTGGGCCCTTGGACAGAGGGGAGGACCGGGTTCGGCTCCCCTTGGCTCTCCTCGGGTATCCTCGACTATCTTCGGCTATCTTCGGCTATCCTCGATTATCTTCGGCTGTCTTCGGCCATCCTCGGCTCTCTTCGGTTCTCTTCGACTCTCCTCGGCTCTGCTTCCCCCTTTCCCTTTCCTGGGCCCTCAGACCGAGGGGAGGACCGGGTTCAGCTCCCCTTGGCTCTCCTCGGCTGTCCTCGGCTATCTTTAGCTATCCAGGATAGTTTTCGATAGGGAAGCCGAATGGGCTGGGGGGATGGGGCGAAAACAGCCGAGCGGGGTCGAGGAGACCCAGGGCAAGAGGTGGGGGGGGGGGAGGGATAAACAAAAGCTGAGCGGAGCCGAGATCGCTGGGATACTGACAAAGGTTAGGTTAGATTACCTAACCTAAGCTAACCTGACCCAACCCAACCCAACGCACTCTATCTTGACCATGGCAACCTAACCCAACCTGACCTAACTTAACCTCACCTCAAAGGTCAGGTCAGGTAAGGTTAGGAGTCAGGTACGGTTAGGTTAGGTTGGGTTACCAGCCTAACCTACTCTATCCTGACCAAGGCAACCCAACCCAACCTGACCTGAACTAACCTCACCTCAAAGGTCAGGTCAGGTAAGGTTAGGTAAGGTTAGGTTAGGTTACCAAGCTAACCTACTCTATCCTAACCAAGGCAACCTAACCTAACTCGACACAACCTAACCCATCCTAACCTAACCTAGCCCACTCTATCCTGACCTTTGAGGTGTTAGGTAACCTAACCTAACTCGGCTAGGTTAGGTCAGGTCAGGTTGGGTTAGGTTACCAACCTAACCTACTCTATCCTGACCAAGGCAACCTGACCTAACCTGACACGACCTAACCCATCCTAAGGGTTAGGGGGAGGGGAGGGGCGAAAAAAGCCTAGCGGGGTCGAAGAGGCCATGGAAAGGGGGGGGGGGGGGGGGGGGGGGGAGCGAGCGTGGTCGAGGAGGCCATGGAAAGTCTGACACGGCGGCGGCGGCGATATATCTTTATAATATAGAGAGATATATATATATTAGGGTGGCGCAAAAAAACCGACTATTTTTTTTTTTTTGAGTCTCGGGTGAAAAAATGTTAGTTTTTGATGTTTTAAGAGCCCTCTCCAAAGGACAGCTAAAAAAAAAAATTTTAAGAGGTCGCTCCAAATTTTTTCAAATTTCAAAAATCGTCAAAAATCGATTTTTTTTTTTTTTTAATTTTTTTTCTCGTTACGGTATAATTTTACAGTCCAAAAAAAAATAAGTTTCTGAAAGTTTCAGTTCAAAATTTGAATTTTGAAAGGTCGCTCATAATTTTTTAATAATTAAATAATTAAAAAATCTAAAGTATGCACTGATAAATTAAAAAAAATTATGAGCGACCTTTCAAAATTTAAATTTTGAACTGAAACTTTCAGAAACTTATTTTTTTTTGGTCTGTAAAATTATACCGTAACGAGAAAAAAAAATTAAAATTCGAATTAGAAAAAAAAAATCCGATTTTTGACGATTTTTGACGATTTTTGAAATTTAAAAAAATTTGGAGCGACCTCTTAAAATTTTTTTTTTGAGCTGTACTTTGGAGAGGGCTCTTAAAACATCAAAAACTAACATTTTTTCACTCGAGACTCAAAAAAAAAAAATAGTCGGTTTTTTTGCGCCACCCTAATATATATATATACAATATACATATTAGGGTGTGTCAAAAAAAAAAACGAAATTCGAATTTATTTTTTTGACCGCTGAATGTGTGCATCCTAATCTCGAAATACACCCATAGAGATATTACTATAGAGGAGGTGAGACATAGGGCCGCGTGTAAGTGGAAGCGTAGTGCGAATAAAGAGAGACAGAAAACCGATATAGTGAAAGCTTCCTTGTCTTTTAACGCATGCGCACTGAGTCTTTATAGCTGAGCACATTTAACCAGGGGTAGTCGTTCATTGCGCATGCGTTAAAAGGCGCGAAAAGACAAGGAAGCTATCACTATATCGGTTTTCTGTCTCTTTTTATTCGTACTACGCTGATTCGGCCGCCTCACCTCCTCTATAGTAATATCTCTATGAATACACCTCGCAAACGGAATCCGCCGAGAAAAATTCTCACGATGTGCTAATCGATATTTATCGATAAAACTAGACATCGATTGAGCGACCTCTTAGGATGATTTTTCCGCGCATTCCTTTTGCGTGGTGCATTGTGAGGAGTAAATCTAAGGTTTAAGCCTTGGGGAGGCGAAAAAACATGAAATTTGAGAAAATTAAAAAAAAATTTTTTGTAATTATTTTCGCAATTTTTTTTTTTTTCCTTAAATTTCATGTTTTTTCGCCTCCCCAAGGCTTAAACCTTAGATTTAACCCTCACAATGCACCACGCAAAAGGAATGCGCGGAAAAACCATCCTAAGAGGTCGCTCAATCGATATCTAGTTTTATCGATAAATATCGATTAGCACATCGTGAGAATTTTTTTCGGCGGATTCCGTTTGTGAGGTGTATTTTGAGATTAGGATACACACATTCAGCGGTCAAAAAAATAAATTCGAATTTCGTTTTTTTTTTTTGACACACCCTAATACATATATGTATTATAAGTCTATAGGTTATTTATAGCGAGGGTATACAACCGCATATATCTGATATGTGTTAATTGATATATCATGCGCACATATAACTGACATATATATTTAGTATATCACACTTATATGTCACTGAAATTTATTTTATGCGTGAAAATGATGTTTCAATTCTAATCGTCTCATGCCTCACATGCAATAAAAATATCAGGAGATATATTATAATTGTACGTATGATACATATACACCCAGAAAAATGCGTAACTTTCATTCAAAGAAATTTGCACATTTGAGATTAACATATTATTGGACGCAAAGAAAATTATGGTTGATTCTAAGAAAAGTAGAGGTAATCGTATATTTCATCTGAATATATGAATATAATTGAGTCTCAAGAGAAATAGTAGCTACTGTGATGAAATATACGTTTATTTGTCATTAGTACCTATATTAAAAAATGCTATGGAATCCTTCATTTCATTCAAAGTTATATTTATTTGAATCGAGTAAATGCATGTCCGCAGCTCATCAGCGCCACGTGCTAAAATGACCGTTGCGAGTACGCGTCGCCATTCGTCATTCGTCATTTTTCATTCGTAGCGTGTGTGGCGTGTGCGAACTGTGCGAACTGTGCGACATTCATGTTTATCCGGCGTCAAAAACAGTTCCAATGGATCAAGAACTGAAAGAATTGTTGATCAGCGCTGGTCTGGAACAATATGTTCCAGTTTTTGAACATCAGTATTACATCAAATAGATATATTTACGTTTGGAAGCTCGGCTCTTAATCAGTGAGGTTATGCTCTTTTTTCTTTGTGAGATTACGTGTTTTTTCTGTACAGTGATTTGTTCATACTAGAGTTATCATATATTATATCTTCACAGAACTGAATCATATGAAAAAATATACTTTGTTCTGGGTATTTTGCGCAATGTGAGTTTCATTATACCTCTACTAACCTGTATATAGTTGACACCGTAAGTGACGACCGTATCTCTTGACGGCCACCCCCAACTTCAACGATTGTTTGTAACCTAATATTTAGGGTATTTTTACAAACAATCGTTGAGCTTGGGGGAGGCTGTCAAGAGATACGGTGGCCACATGAAAATCGTGTAACTCCAGCTGCTTGCCCATAGACGCACGGATCGTGCCATCGTTAGGAAAATTCATGGTATGTATATGTAACCCATATGTGTGACATATGTGTGATATATGTGTGATATATGTGCCACATATATGACATCTGTGTCACATATATGACATATGTGTCACATATATGTGACATATGTGCGATATGTACTTGTCACATATATGTGTTACATATATGTGCCTCGTTTTTTCTTATAGACATGGTTCCACCCATATCCGACTTCTTATATTTCCATCCTAATTATGATATCGTCGGTGATAATGCAATACTGCGTAACTAACATTTGCAATACCGCGTAAGTACAAAAAAAAAAAAAAAAAATGAGATTGTGTGCATTCGATGTATTTTTTATTTCTACATCGAATGCACACCAAATCTCGTTTTTTTTTTTTTTTTGTACTTACGCGGTATTGCAAATGTTAGTTACGCAGTATTGCATTATCACCGACGATATGTTTTATATAGAATAAATATATCTGAAGATATATACTCGTACGTATGATACATGTATATGACATTGACATTCATATGCTCTTATACAAAATTCATATGACTAATGTGAAAAATATTACATCTTACGTGTATAGCAAGATATATAGAACCCACATCTTACTGATATATGTATCATATTATGTACAAGTATATATCTTCAGATATATTTATTTTATATAAAACATATCATGATTATGATGGAAATATAAGAATATCGGATGTGTACTGAAATATATGTCCATATACGCGCCTATATAATGAGTCCGATAAAAAAGTTCTATATGGCTTTATATATGTGAAAAGTATATGGAAAAATATATATCATATATATATGAATCATACCGCGAATATTCGGTGAATCTGAACGACCCCCTTCCTACGGGAAAACCAACACAGGCGCGCACTGCGTGCGTGAGGCTCGGCGGGCGGGGCCAGGCGGCCAGTGGTGCTTCTACCGAATCTTCCGTACTATGCCGACTCCGCATAGCCCATCCGCGCTAACTCGATAAATACTTAACTTAAAAAGCAATCATCACGCTGAACACGGAAAAGAATGAATGCGAATATAACGAATTCACCTGATGTGAACATTTATTTTCAAAGTTTATCAACGAATTTAAAATCAAATATCAATTAATTGGGTGTAAGTATTGATTATCAGTGTCTAGGATCGATATTTGAGACGAAATGGAACAGGTAAGTGGAGGGTGAAACATTGAAGACAAAAATTGGGTTATTTATTGATTTATTTATTTATTCATTTTTCAGAACTCGATTTTATTCAAAACGTCTGTTCGGAATACAAGTATTCCATCTAATGAACATTAAGAATTCGTGAGAAAGTTTTCAGTGTTTGTGTCAACTTTGGTTTCATAATAACATAATGAATCATTTGATCAGAGTACAATGCAGAGAATGGAGTCATCGAAGATAAGGCTGTCACCCACAGGCCACGTCCTTAGGTCTGAAACAGAAAAATGAAATTTATCAACGATTATTGGTTAATCGAGGGATCCATTGTTGTTGAATTATGGTGTACGCACAAACTTATCAGAGATTGAATGCTTGGGAATCGAAGAAAGGCTATCGATGAGTTACTGTCGAACGTAGTACACTTTTACTCAAACCATTTTTGTCTCTCAACGATTACTTCTCTCGGAGAACCTAGTGCTGACACGTACCTCAGCGAGGCTTCATAGCGTGCGAAGGGGCTTTGCCGCAGGACTTTGTAGTGCGACGAGGCAGCGTACGAGAAGCTTCGTTGCAAGGGTTCGTAGCCCGTCGACGATATTCATCGAACATTTCTTACTCGTCTAACGACCATTCAACGTTCATGTCTCGTAGCAGGCGAAGGAGCTTCGACGCAGATGATCCTAGTGCGACGAGGCAGCGTACGAGACATGAACGTTGAATGGTCGTTAGACGAGTAAGACATGTTCGATGAATATCGTCGACGGGCTACGAACCCTTGCAACGAAGCTTCTCGTACGCTGCCTCGTTGCACTAGGATCATCTGCGACGAAGCTCCATCGCCTGCTACGAGACATGAACGTTGAATGGTCGTTAGACGAGTAAGAAATGTTCGATGAATATTGTCGATGGGCTACGAACCCTTGCAACGAAGCTCCTCGTTCGCTGCCTCATCGCACTACGAACATCTGCGACGAAGCTCCTACGCCTGCTACGGAACATGAACGTTGAATGTTCGGCAGACAAGTAAGAAATGTTCGATAAATATCGTTCTTGTGCTACGAACCCTTGGAACGAAGCTCCTCGTACGCTGCCTCATCACACTACAAACTCCTGCGATAAAGCCCCTCCGCACGCTATGAATCCTCGCTGAGGTACGTGTCAGCACTCGGTTCTCCGATAGAAGTAATCGTTGAGAGACGAAAATGGTTCGAGTAAAAGTGTCACTACGTTCGACAGTGGCTCATCGGTAGCCCTTCTTCGATTCTCAAGCATTCAATCTCCCATAAGTTTGTGCGTACACCATAATTCAACAACAATGGACCCCTCGATTAACCAATAATCGCTGATGAATTTCATTTTTCAATTTTGATTTTCATGAGATTGAATACTAGTATTCCCAACAGATGTTTTGAATAAAATCGAGTTCTGAAAATAAATGAATAAGTGAATAAATCAATAAATAAACCAATTTTTGACAATGTTGTTTTCAATGATTTACCCTCCACTTACCTGTTCCACTTCGTCTCAAATATTGATCCTAGACACTGATAATCAATACTTGAATCCAATTAATTGATATCTGATTTTAAATTCGTTGATAAATTTTTAAAATAAATGTTCACATCAGGCGAATTCATTTTATTCGCGTTCATTCTTTTCCGTGTTCAGTGTGATGATTGCTTTTTAGGTTAAGTATCAAGGCGCGGATGATTCGGTAGAAGCACCACTGGCTGCCTGGCTCCGCCCGCCGAGCCTTACGTACGCAGTGCGCGCCTGTGTTGGTTTTCCCGTAGGAAGGGGGTCGTTCAGATTCACCGAATATTCGCGGTATATATTCTAATAATCGTATATGATCATATATAATATTCATATACGATTCATATATAATTCTCATAGATGATTCATATATAATTCTTATATATGATTCATATACAAAAATGTATATGTAATTTTTGTATATATATATACAAAAATAGAAATGACATACATTCATATATATAAGATATATATATTATATATCCAGGTATATATAAAGCCATATATATTCTTATACATTTCACATACTTATATAATATACTCCGATGGGCCAATTTGATATATGGGATATATTTCTATTTATATTATTTTTTTTCCTAAAATATATTTTTTTATATTCTTTTATAGTTGAATGATATATTTTTCTTCTGTCCAGTGATATATCAAGAAATATATATTTTTCCATGTGGGTACACAAACTATTATTTAAGTTAGTTTTCAAGAAAATTGTTACTTAGAATAGGTTAGACTTAAGAAATATGGTTTAAGTTAGTTTTTTAAGAAAATTGTCATTTTAGAATATAGGTTAGACTTAAGACATAAAAAAATAAAAACACATATATATATTATCAGATAATTCGAGTCATTGATTGCATATATATAACACCCTGTCACTCTTCGAGCATTTTCAGGTAGTATAATTCGTACATATTAGCTAAGAATTAGATATTTCAGCCAACTTGGATCGATTGTCGGTAAGAAAAAAGATCGGTAATCGTTACCATGATTCGAAAGCGAATCGTTAGTGGCGCCATCGCAAGACGGAAAATTGCAGGAAAATTGCATCCATCAGACTATCGGTAACTAATAATCGGATCGTTACCATCGGACTATCGGTAACTAAAGATCGACAATCCATAGTGGCGCCATCGCACGACGGCAAATTGCAGCAATCCGATTGTTGGTAACAAAGATCGATGATCGTTACCATCCGACTGTCGGTAACTTGCCCACGCGGTCGGTAAGTTACCGACTGCCTGACGACCGATAAAGAAGTCTTGGTCCAGAACTCTCATATATACACTACTGTGAATTTCACAGCCAAACTGACACCATGCGATTGTTCACATCCACCATAGGGTTGGAGTTTTTATATGCACACGCCCCCACCCCTCTACCGCCCAAATACCATGAAAATTCAAGCGTTTCCAACCATCGGTCAGGGGTTTTGTACCTGGGAGGGTTCGCATCTTTGGCACCTCCATACGAAAAAATATTTTCCGAGTTTGCCATTGATCAGCCCCTCCAATATTAGGGGCGTATTTCGGGTTTCTAGTTGGATATAAAAGTGCGAGTTTGCATCGAGTTTTGCATATTTCGCCGCCAGTCCACGGAAGAAAAATTAAAATAGAAAACTGAAGCGCGAAATTGAAAGCAAGAAGTAAAGCCGGGATCACGATCAACTTAAGCGTAGGAGATACCGAGAACTGCCCATTGGAACCAATTGCTATTTTCAAATGAGGTTTGACACACATGTTTGCCATCTCAAAACATAGACATTGTGCAAATTTCGAATCATTTGAAACAATGAGTACAGAGTTACTCCTCATAATGCTTCTGAAATAGCCTTTATTCGAAAACCTTCCATACGTCTCAATTATTTTTGAATCTTGCTGGTCTTGCACACACATATTTTGGGATGCCCAAGCCACAAACACACATTGGTTTTTAGAGATAGCTACGATACTTTGATTTGGACACTTTTTTTTATGAAAAAAAAAAAAATATATAATTTCAATTATTTTTCCTAAAATCCGCAATTTTGTCTCGATTTCCAAAATCTGACGTGGGTTTGTAGCTAGCGTGTGTAGGAATGCACCCTGAAAATTGCAGAAGTCTTCGACAAAAACTCAGACGCATGGGACTTTTTCAAAAGGCAAAACCATAGTTCTGAGATAAATTGCTTTGAAGTTTTTTTTTCAAATTATTCACAAAATCCAAGATTTTCATTACTGCATGAACCAAACTAGTTTCAGACGAGATTGCTAATAGTTTTGAAGCATGTGACGTTAAAAAAAAAAAAAAAAAAAATAGCTCTGCTTCCACGATATTTGAGTGGCATTCACATTTTCATCATGCATTTCAGAAATTACGATTTCAAGGAAGTTGGAAAGCATTATAAAGCATATAAATTATCACAACTTGAAAAAATTTCAACATTTATATTTCAGCAGTTCGGTTGATATAAACTTGGTCTTGTCAAGTCTAAGCAATTTGACCTGCGGGCAGCGAATCCTGAGGTTGATGACTTGTAAATCTGGATCTGTAAAATGAATACAAACATTTGGGAGAATACTGATTTGCTATATAAATTTCAATGCTCATCTCTGGTGAAGTGTGTGACCAAAAACTTCAATATGATTTCCAACCGTAGAAAAACATATATTGGAGTTGTTGTCTTATGGGAGTATACACACCTTGAAAATGATTTTTTTCCAAATCACTGCTATGCTCTGAGAAAACATTCTAGTGACTCAGTTCTTTCACAGTTGATTAGTGCTATTTTGATACATGGTTCATGTTTTCCGCAGATTTTATGTCCTCCGCTGAACCAAAATGTAGTCCATCGAAAGAAAAGTAGTTGTCGTAAGGTACAGGTTGCTGCGTTGCATGAAATTTCTCCAAATTGGGGGAAATATTCTGTATGAATGTAATTTAGGGGCAAACCAATAATATTTCATGAATTCGAGTTCAAGACATGGAAATTTTTGATTGTAAGACTTTTTTTCCATCGTTTTGGAAAAAATATTTTACAATCAAAAATTTCTACATCTAAAACTTGAATACATGAAATATTATTGGTTTGCCCCTAAATTACATTCATAGAGAATATTTCCTCCAATTTGGAGAAATTTCATGCAACGCATCAACCTGTACCTTACGACAACTACTTTTTCTTCGATGGACTACATTTTGATTCAGCAGAGGACATGAAATCTGGAAAAATCATGAACTATGTATTAAAATAGCACTAATCAACTGTAAAAAGACTGAGTCACTAGAATGTTTTCTCAGAGCGTAGCAATGATTTGAAAAAAATTATTTTTTATTATTATTATTATTTTTTATTTTTTTATTTTGTCATCTCACGTGAATCACTTGAGTATGGTAGCCTGATGGAAAAATGCATCTCAAGTTACTTATTTTCACAAATTGAAATGGCAAAAACCGAAATATAGGAAAATTAGGAACTTCTACTGCAACATTATACGTTTTATTGAGTAAACGGGGTTTGATAAATTTTTTTTTGGTTCAAGGATTTGTGTACGTGAAGATAAGGGTTCAAATAACACTTTTCCGTAAAAAACCGAAAATCGATTTTTTTTGAAATTTTCGCACTCAAATTTCAGTATCTCCTACCCTTAACGTAACATAACGTAACACAACGGAACGTACCTATAGTCTTGAAAGTTAGCGAGCGCGCGGGCGTTTTGAAAAACCGATGGTCGTGATGGATATTTTACAACTATAGGTTCGTTCCGTTGTGTTACGTTACGTTACGTTACGTTACGTTAAGTTGATCGTAATCCCGGCTTAAGTATCGTTATTCTTTGATATTGTTACAAAGATTGATTTTCCTCTTTCGCTTTACTAGGAGATTACTTTTACATTCTATATTTAAACTTCACATCATCTAGCAGTCATAGAAGATAAATGAATACAAATAAATGACTCGTTAATATTAAATAACTGAAGTAAAACATTATTATAAAAACAGTGCTGTTTCACACTTCAAACTGTAAGCACACATTTTCTCACATTTCCCAATATATTCAATTTCCCTGACAAATATATTTTCTTCGACTTGAATCTCTTATTTCAACTCAGGACCCACATTTTATTTAACTTAATCTGCTTGAGCCTTTCTTTAAATAATTATAATTAGCCCTCAGAAGCTAATTTAGTAACAATATCATAGTTTTCATGATGCGTATAGTTTTTAATTGATATTTCATATTGCAGAAATGGATCATCAAGTCTTTGACGGCGAGTTCTGGCAAGGGTGGGATAACGATGGCAGAGATAACGGCTATGAGAGTTTGGATGATGAGGTGCGCTGGGTGGAATAGTATATTATGTGGCATGCCCGTAAACCAACTGTTTTTCGGCGAGAATAATGATTTCAGGACGAGCTAAAGGCGAGCCGAAGGCGAGCCGGAAGCGAGTTCTGAAATCATTATTCGAGTCAAAAACGGTTTACGGGTGCGCCCCATACTGTATTTTTTTCGAAATAGGCATGAAAAGTCACTTTGACGCCTGTTGAGATTCACTAGACGAAGCGTGAGGTTATGGTGCGATCTGTCGCGCACTTCGAACCGCGCATCGAAACTGCCGTATAAAGACTTTATACGGCAGCTTTGGAATGCGCACTTCGAACTGCGCATCCAGACTGCCGTATAAAGACTTTATACGGCAGTTCTGAAACCAACCGTATAAAGTGACACTTTGTGGATCGAAAACAGGCGTCAAAAAGTGACTTTTCAATGCCTATGCCGAAAAAATCTATTATGATGATGGTTTCCCGATGTGGGTAGAGTTGAAGCCGCCGGAGGAACTTGTGGAGGAGCCGGAGGAGGAGGATTGGAGGGAGGAGGCCAATGCTAAGGAGAAGAAAAAGGATGAGAAGAAGGTGGAGGAGGAGAAGAAGGAGGACGAGGAGGTGAATGAGGAGGAGAAGGTGAATGAGGAAGAGTAGAAGAAGGTGGAAGATGAGGAGATGAATGAGGGGTGGGAGGGGAAGAATAGAGAGGAGTAGGATAGATATATGGGCAAGTCCACCAATCATCAACCAATGAACGGGACGTCAAAAAATTGATTTGTCTCAAATTTTTACCTCTTGTAGTGTGTACTAAGATCGAAAAGTTCACCAAGTCTGAACCCTCTAGGACTTACCGTTCGCGAGAAATGCCATATACAAGTTTACCATTTCGACCTGATTGAGCTTTAAATGCGAATTGTTTTCGTATCGTTATCGGGATAAAAGAATTGGAAAAATATAGGTCTCTTATGTGAAAGACTCTCACCTTTTCGAAAATGTTATTTATTTTCGGATACATTCACGGAATCAGTCTCAAAAACACGGTTTTCGTAAAAAAAAAAACCGCTTTTTTCATGCGCCACCAAAATTGATCTTACTTTTGAGTTTTTCACGTGAAAGCTGAGATTTTTTCAGTAAGAAACCCAAATTTTCAGAGTGGGACGGCCATGTAGTCCGGGAGCCAGCGACAGATTTTCGCGACCAAAATCCTCTCAGCCGATAATTCGTGAGATGATTAAGACAGTTGTGCCTTGAACCCTAAAGATCGTCAGCTGCGGCACCGTGGGTGGGTTGGGCGATGCCCGCGGCCCACGCACGTAAAAAAAAAAATATGTTTTCAATGATTTCCTCCCGGTTGAAAATTTGTGAGATCATAGTTGGCATGATACTTATTCGAAAAAAGAAAGTCAGCTGGCTAAAACGCGGTGGAATATACGTCAGCTGCTCATACGAACATGAGAAAAAAACAACTGTTGTCAATGATTTCCTCCCGGTTGAAAATTTGTGAGATAATAGTTGGCATGATACTCATCCGAAAAAAGAAAGTCAGCTGGCCATAACGCGGTGGAATATACGTCAGCTGCTCACACGAACATGAAAAAAAAAAAATGTTTTCAATGATTTCCTCCCGGTTGAAAATTTGACAGATGATGTTTTACATGCTACTTTAAATAAAAAAAGAAGTCAGCTGGCTGTATGTCGGTGGAAAGATCGTCAGCTGACGCAGTGAAAGTGTCGCGTGGAAAGGTAGTGTGAGCGCCGCTCGCCTATTCAAATACACCAGCTGACGGGTTTTCCCCCGGCATACAGCCAGCTGATTTTTTTTTATTATTTCAAGAATCATGTCAACTATTATTCAACAAATTTTCAACCGGGAGGAAATAACGTATATACTTACAGTTATTCGACACAACGCTCCTTGCACGTGCATAAATAAAGTAATTTTAGTTATATTAAAAATGATTAAATAAATTAATAAATGAATATGCATACATATATACACTAGGGTGGTCCTTATTTGGGGGTCGGTAGAATTTTGTCCGTGCCACCCCATTAACAGATTCAAAATAATTAAAAAGAAGTCCCCTTAAAATTGCAGCTCTCTATCTCGATCCCAAAACGCCCTCCAAGACCGTTGTTTTTTTGCCATGAAAATTTTGAATCTAGTTTTTTTCTTCCTAGTACTATATCGCTAAAAATTTTATAATTATCATTTATTACTGAGTAAATAAACATTCTTTTACTGAATTTTTGGTTTTTTATTCACATCATATAATAGTACCGTTATTGTATTGCTAAATGAAGATCAATGAATTTAATAGTTTTTCGTGAATTACAGTGTTTACATAGAATAAGCACTTCTGAGAGTAGGAAATGGTTTTTTTCTGGAATAAAAATATATTTTGTATTTTTTTTTCTTTTATATCTTTTTTTTTACCTCATGAAAATCTACTCTTCGATCGTTTTTTGAGGATGACAGTTTCTTCCTTCGAAAAAGACCTCGTTAGTGGTAGAAATTTTACCAGAAAACTTATTCGAAACATTTCATCACAGTTTCTTTATTCGCATTTGGGAACTGTTTTCGATAAAAAAGAAAAGATACAAAACGAAAAACAATGTGTAAAATATATATTTTTTTTTTATAAAACAAAAAAAAAAAAAACATAAAAGATTTTCATTGAGTAGTGACTCTATCGTTCGAAGCCTATTAATTCATACCATATGTGAATTTATCGGACCAGTCGAACCAAATTTTTAAGTCTTCTAACTGAAGCTGACCTCTATATAGAGCGTGCAATCTTCAGATAGACCGAAAAAAACGGAAGTGCATAATAATTATTTTTTCAAGTAAAAATTCCTTCAGCCCGGGTTTGAACCGGGACCTCCGCATTTGTACTGCGACGCCTTGTCCAATTAGACCACTGAAGGACTGGAGGAATCTTTACTTGAAATTCATGTTATTGTCATTGACCTTCTTAGTCCCAGGTCTGTGTTTATTTCATTGAGTTTTTACTTGAAAAAATAATTATGATGCACTTCCGTTTTTTTCGGTCTATCTGAAGATTGCACGCTCTATATAGAGGTCAGCTTCAGTTAGAAGACTTAAAAATTTGGTTCGACTGGTCCGATAAATTCACATATGGTATGAATTAATAGGCTTCGAACGATAGAGTCACTACTCAATGAAATAAACTCAGACCTGGGACTAAGAAGGTCAATGACAATAACATGAATTTCAAGTAAAGATTCCTCCAGTCCTTCAGTGGTCTAATTGGACAAGGCGTCGCAGTACAAATGCAGAGGTCCCGGTTCAAACCCGGGCTGAAGGAATTTTTACTTGAAAAAATAATTATGATGCACTTCCGTTTTTGTCGGTCTATCTGAAGATTGCACGCTCTATATAGAGGTCAGCTTCAGTTAGAAGACTTAAAAATTTGGTTCGACGGGTCCGATAAATTCACATATGGCATAAAAGATTTTTTTTGTGAAAAAAAAAAAAAAAAAAACCATTTCCTAACTCAGGAGTGCTTATCAAGAGACTCGGTAGAGTCTCGCGCCAAGTACATTAAAAAAAAAATTTTTCAAGCGCGAGACTCAACGAGTCTATATACCCGAGAGGCAACTACCCTAACCTATACCGCGAACTAGTATCTCCGTTTTCTTTCACCTCACAACATACACGAATTGGAACTAATTCTATCTAGGATGTGGGCATGAAAAGCTTTCATTTAAGCCCTAGATCGATTAAATCGGTGTTCGGAGTGCTGAGATATGATTAACTACAGATTCTGATACCCCGTTTCGTCGTACAATATTTCCTCCGTCTTCTTCAGACCAAGATTCCATCACACTAAAACCATTCCCATAAAATCACATTTCGTCGCTAAACGCAGGACGTATGTTGTATGCTTATACACAGAACATAAGTAGAGAGGGTGCAGTATACCGTTTATGACCCTCCCCCCTCCCCGCCCCCTCCCCGCCCCCTCCCCTTTTTTTTACTTTTTTTTTCCCCTTTTTTTTTTACTTTTTTTTCCCCTTTTTTTTACTTTTTTCTCCCCTTTTTTTCCTTTTCTTTTCCTTTTTTTCCCCCTTTTCTTTTCCTTTTCTTTTCCTCTTTTTTTTCCTTTTTTTTTTCTTTTTTTTTTCAATCCTAACCTGAGTTAATTTCAACTATCCTAACCTAAGAGAATTTCATCGATCCTAATCTAAGAAAACTTATGTATACTTATCGAATGGAAATAAATATGTATGGTGAATGTAGGGAAAGGATAGGGTTGGTAAAAAACGCACAGGTGAATATTGTTATAATGGTTGTTTATTCATATCATTTAATATTTATAAAGGTAAAGATCCAAACTTATGTTTACTAAAAAAAGGTTCAAGCTTATAACTAAGATTTATTTAACAGTATTGCGTATAAAAATTACAACTAATCATGCTAAGGCTTATTCTAGAAAAAAAACAGTCGTTTCTTATGCTAAATGCTCAAACTTTAATGTTTACACGGCGAGCAGTGTTGAATACATTCGAGCACACAGGTTTCATTTTTAGAACACATGTCTTTAGACTTGCGGCTTATACATCTGTAGAAGGATTCGACCACTTTATCATTCGACTCGAGATTCTCAGTGAAAATATTTGTAAATTGTTCAAGTGTGAAACCCTGACTCATATGGTGCAGGAACATAATGCAGAATTGTCCGCATACACGGGATGAAAAACTCTGTAGTTGTTTGTCATTCCATCGGTAGGATGTGCAGTTTCGTCGCAGGGCACGTAGATAATGCGGTATGAGTGGTGGCATACCCATACTGTCGAAGTATATTCCGTTGTAAGAGTCTGGCACATAAAAGGCAACCCAATGAGATCCTGGTTTGGTATGCTCATCCGTGTTCGCTATGATAACAGCTGGATATGACCATCTCAGGGGTATCTGGTCGGCTGGAAACACTCCCCTAGAACGGGCAGGTATCATCTCCAACGCTTTGTAGATTTGAAGACTGTCCATCCTGTAACCTGGTTGACTAGGTACTGAAGTAATTATCACTGTTGCTTGATGTTGAACAGTCATCAATCTCGTCGTAGCCTGGATCTGACCTCTCGCAGCATTCTGGTTCATCAGGCGATGTCGAGGATTTGGTAATGGGAGCAAATGATGACACTGTCCTCTCGCGTAACCTCTTGTTTTCCCGCTCCTGCCACGAGTCACCACACTTGTTAATACCCACGAAATCTGTTGTATCCTTCTTCACAGGTTTTTTCGAAAATTCTGGTTGAATATGCGCGTTCAACGATTTGATAGAGAACGAAAACGATGTCACAATGCGATCTGATAATTCGTACGGCTCCAGCCATTTCTTCAGCTTCAATGCGTTGGTCAATGCGCAGGTGAAGTTCTTTCGGTTACCCGAATGTAGGATGCATGATCTGTCCATTACCATATCTTTGAATGCTGGTGATTCCCACTCTCCGCCTTCCAGATTAATGATTTCACGTGCCATCACATCTTCAAGGAATTTAGCTTTTTGTGCACCGCGGGTGAAAATGTTCATCGCCTTACGCGTAAGAGAGCGTAGATCCGCTTTCAAATCCTCAAGACTCACATTGCCTTCGAACCATTCTATACCGTGATGTTTGCGAGTTAGAACGTTATTCTGTATCTATTGTTTCGTACAGAGTTCGGAAAACACGTGCGGTGGTTTGATTAGCCAGTGAGACGCGGTGTCATACATGTACGTCACGACAGCAACTTCTTTTGGTAGAAACTGACCGTTATTACCGTAACAGCCCTGTATATCGATAATGTAATGCATGGTTTTGGTTTTTCGAAGTACACGCGACAGGATTGAATGCGAACGTTTCAAGCAGAAGTAGAGAACTAAACTATTGGGAGTATGCTTGGAAGTATTTAAGGTCTTCTGTTTTATGATGGTCACTACCTCCCACTACCGAATGGGAATACCTAGGCCTGTATCGAAAACCGTTTGCCGGTTCAAACGGGTCTGAGCATGGTTTATGACCCTCAGGTATTTTCCCTAGCGTCGGGTGTATTCACCTACAGGTTGGCTCTAAACAAGTAGAAGCATGTCTTGTACAGGCCATCTGTTCGTTACCATTTCTAATTACCAAAATCTGTGATGACCTGACGCATAGAATCAATCTCAATCACGTTATCGAATTCTGCGTAGACGATACAATTTATAGTCGTAGTCAGAGCGTGCTCAAAACGCGTTTCGATTCGGACACTGCCATGCTTGATGAGGTTCCAATGACCGTTATCACTGGCTGAGAGGTCAGGGGTAAGATCGAATGCCGTGAGACAGTATCCCTCCTCATAATCCTCACGAGGAATCGAGTTCCCCTCGTTGAGGAAATGTATACCGGTACCCGTGAACAGAGTGTTGTAGGAATCCACAAATAAGTTGTTCGTGAAATTTGGCTGTAAAGGCTTTGACGGAATCTGGGTGCCTTCGATATATAAGGATAGGTGGCTTAGTCCGAAAGACGAGAAATTGAACGGGTTAAGTTTTTTATCTCCGTTATAGGCTTTGTTATCGACAAATCCGATGATTAAACGTTTCGGTAGTTGGCCAAGGAAAACATTATCGAGGGTCTCGGCTTGCACTCCGCTATGTATTGTCATTGTCTTGACTTCAACGCGCGTCATCGGATATTTCGCAGTCGTTTTGGCAAGGGTTCGTGCATGTGCTAACAGAATACCGGGGCTAATTTTCACACGACGTATGAGTAAGGTCACGTCTGTAATCTCCAGTTTATGATAGTCGCCAGTTTCTATCAAGCAAAAGGCGTCCCTGGACCTGACGAGTCTCAATCGGAGCTCCACTCCGTTTAACAGAAATTTTTCCTGATTGAAGACATCGCAATGCAAACGACCGAGCATATCCACAGGACCGTTATCAACGAAATATTTATTTCTACTTTTAAATCCCGTATTGTTAACACCCGTGGTTTCCTCAAAATAACCGGGTGTATCAGAATACCATAAGCCCGAAGTGAGATGCGATTTTTTAGCTGCGTCGCCGTAATTTAACAAAGTCTCGATGTATGCTCTGTACGCATATGAATTATTACTCGGAGAAACCAGTTTTTGATTAAAATATACATCCGCCTGATTAAAGATAGTATGCAGGAAATTGTTGACAGGGGCTACATGTGACGAATCAGTAACGGTTGAATCGGACTTCATTCTTATTACACATGCACATACCCTGAGCATCGTGTGTGAGAGATCTAAGTACTCATCACCCTGACCCGGTACGACGAATTCAATCGGTGAGTCATCGGTGAGCGCAGACACAGGTTTGTACTGCACCCATTGGCCACCCTCGATAGATGTCTGTGTAGGCGGTAGAGTGAAGAGATCCAGCTCGGATTTCAAGCATTCACAGGAGTGAGCATGAAGGTAGGCCATTTTTGTAGTGTGCAATGGTAGGATTATTCACTGTAGGTTTTGATTTTACAAGGCTCCGAAAATATCCGTAACGGCTCTTTTGTTACACCACTTTTTCTTTCTACCTCTGCTGGACGATCCCCTAGTACTAGTTGTCTTTTTCTTCGAAGAGGATTTGGTCGTTTTCTTTTTCTTTGTCTTCGTAGGGGTTTTACGACTTCCAAGCGATTTAGACTTAGTAGCTGCTATCGATAGCCTCGGTGCAAGGACAAGTCCAGACTGGCCCAACGCTCCCCCGTACTTGCGTTTATAGCCCTCTCCTCTCATAACCTTTTCAAGCCCATCCTTGGCCTTCCGCTTCAAGTTCTGGTGTGTCTCGCTGGCGCGTGTTTGAAACGCCTGTCTCCACGGTACGTCATTGTCTAGGTCTGACACGAAATTCATACCACTGCGCAAAACCTCTTTACCGAGTACACGGGCTCCTTTTTTCAACAGTGGGATAGCTCGTCTAAATAGACCGCCCAGAAAACTACCGATTCCATGGCCCCGTTGATTGGGTGCACCGACGTAAACGCGATCGATTCCCCCACCTACTTGTGATTCGTAATACTCTATGTACTGAGCCATAGTATTATTCCGTTCTTCCAGGTATCCTTAATATTGGCGATGAACTAGTATATTTTCTTGAAGTGTAGCGTGACTGTCAATGTCCCGTGGTCAAATGGTATAGATTCACCCTGGTGGTCTCTTATAGATATTTCGATGGTCCGGAAGCTCGAAAGAAGTAAAGGAAGATAGTGCGGCGGTGAAAACGTTTTCACTTCCACATCTACGGTGTCGGCCCTTTGTTTAACCTGTAGTATACGCAGAAGGGGAGCATAGACGTCTCCCACGATACGTGGTTCTATGATATCGCAATAGACGAACATGAGCGATGGGGTCTCTTGGACCTCTTGACCGGTTTGCAGCGGTACAATGATAACCTCTGGTTTATCGCGGGATTGCGAAATGTCATCTCCACTCGTAATCCTATTGCTAACAGTATTTACACTATATTTGTTTGCAGCTAATTTACGAGCCAACACCTCTTTCTTACTATGTATGTATGTCAGAGGATACTGTATTTCAACAATAGCGACTTCCCACTCGCCAGAGAGCTCGATCGTCCGTGGTAGTTGTGTAATATAGCAGCAGGTCCTGTTATCGGGGAAAACCTGCATCGAGCTATTGCTAGGTAGTGTTATGTAGAACTGCGACTTCATTATGGTGCAAGACTCTGAAGACTGGTGGCCGGAATCCAACTGTTGAATTTTTCAGGGTAACCTTTCCAGCTGACAAGAACCTTCTTACTGCGACCCTGACCCATGCTGCGAATGATTTTATCAATTTGAAACTCAGTATTTTCAATATCCACCGTCACACGCTGCAGCTCCGCTTCATAAAAATAACCGTCAATCTCCTCTCCAGAAAGATCCTCCAACTCATATACGTTCGGTAAACCAGGTAAAACGCGTCTGATTTTGAACAACTCCTCGCTCCAGTTAGCCTCGTATCCTTTAGCGAAGGTACCCTTTGTCTTGCTTATGCGTACAAGATCATCCTTATTGAATTTCAGCCTGCGCGCCCTGTGTGGAGGATGCATGCGTTGAATATTCGCACGGGCCTCAGCCGCGTTGTAGAGCGTCACAGCCGATGGAGCCATTTTGATGCTCGAGTGTATAGTATTATTATACGAGTTAACGATGTTTTCCAGGATATCGATGTATCGATGCGTGTTTTTATGAGTAAAATATCTCCACATGCGGTCTTTTAGAGTACGATTGAATCGTTCAACAACAGCTGCTTTTATATGAGGGTTACGCGTCACTCGAAAACGAATTTCGTTCTGGGCAAGGAGTTTTTGAAAAGCACCACCAACAAACTCTTTACCCTTGTCAGTCTGCACGGTGGCAGGTCGTCGTTCGGTAGAGTCTAAAATCTGCTTGAAGCCGTCGGCCACGTCACCAGTCGATTTACTACGGAGTGGGATCACCCATGCGAATTTACTCAGGACATCGATGACTACTAATAGGTAACGGAATCCGTCGTTATATTCCTTTATCGATCCAAGTTCAACTAAATCGGCTTCCCAGAGTTCGTCAATATTTGAAATGTTGTACCGAAGTCGTAGAAATTTACGCCGTATAGGTTTGTGTAAAGTGTAAGCATCCTGTGCACTTAGCCAGTTCTCAATTACTGTAGAGCTCACTTTTCGAGCGGCTTTTTTCAACTTTCTTGCCCCTGTATAGCCAGCCGGGTGTGAGGGGTCAAAATACAGACGTTCTAGTTCTTTCATTTTCCATATCCGAATGACAACCAGCCTTGTTTTGACGATTTGCTCGGAGAAGTACGGGGTGTTTTTCGATCGCGCGGTAGTTTTGATGGTAGAGAGAAGGACTCGTCCTCTCTCCCGTCGGTACTTCCTTCGTTCTTGGCCGAATGTTCACTACTGCTTTCCCCGCTGACTCTAGAACGGTTGGATGCTTGACGCCGCTTTGCACCGCTCCACATCACGATATTTTCCGCTGTCGATGGTGATGCTGCCGCATTTTTCCAGACATTCTGATTCCCAATATATTCCCGCGGAACATTGATACTCTGAAGGAAGCGCGCGTACACGTGCCTGCCGTCAGGTTGAAAACCTTTTCTAGAGCGCATAGAATCGTTCACCAAATCTACGATGTTTGTGCCAGGTACAACCTTGTTGTCTATAGTCACCACTCCATTACTGTCCCAAGAGAAACGCGTCGGAACATCGGCAAGGTGTCTAAGTAAATGTTCTGCCTTTGATCGGTATTTCTTTGGTACTGTAGAAACAATTCGTGATAACAACTGCTGCTTGTCGGATGACGCCTCTGCTTCTTTTTCACGCGTGATATCTGCGGAACTATCGTCTACAGACTTTGTGTGAAGTTCTAGACTTAAAGGTTTTCGTGAATCCTCAGCGAAGTATAAAAAACGTTGCAGCAGTTGTTGATATAGTTTCCATTTCGCTGCGTCATCACCGGTAGGTGAATCCAGAATGGCTCGCATCTCGCTATCGAGTCTAGAGAATGGATTTCTAGCGATTTGGTCTGTATTCTCGTAATTATTACTGGAAAGTATCCCTGAAGACGCGGTATTACGTTGGAGACGTTCTACACTCTCCGAAGGTATCAAAACCATTTTCTTTGCATGTTCCATCGTTTTTCTATTTCTATCCGCCAAACAGGTGTGAAAACAGAGTCCCGAGAACGGGTGCAAGTAACATAGGCAGAAAACCGCTACCACGCTGAACCAGTATCTGTTTTTTACTTTTTAAGCTTCCTTTGCTGCTAGCCAATTTACGAAGAAGTTGTTTATGCTTAGCAAGTCTAGATTTCTCTTTCTGCGTCAATACGACGTTACCATGCACTGTGTTCAAGGCACACTCACATATACTTTTCACAAGAGAATTATCGGCTGTACGTAGCAGTGCCAGACGTTGTTTAGAACTCAACTTGCAGAGAGCCTGTAGCGTTGCTGTATTTCCGTTTCCGAAGCGTCTACGTGCGGCTGCAATCGTTGAACCTTTTACACTTAGGGTACTATCCGAGGTACCACGAGACTGCCGTACGCGTGGCATTACAAGCGAACGACTGGTAAATTGGAAATAGAACGCGACTTTATATCTTTTCGTGGAACATAGACGTGTTGGTACTCGTCAGATGGAAATATATTGGTGCGATAGCGGCAGTTTTCAGGCGTCGATTGTTTCAAGTCGAGTAATAGATAGCCGTGCGGTTGCGCAGTGGCGTCATGATAGGCCTCCTGTAAAAAATGCTGATCCTCAGGATAAACCTGGCGTGCTAAATGCTGTATTTGTGCACGATCTCTCGGGTTCTTGAAAAAGACGATATAATTTGAATTGAGCGATATATCCCGCTGACCACGACCCTGATGAAACAGGTTCTGTGTGATGAAAAACACGCTCAGATTCTTATGATGACAACCCTTAGTGAACAGGTCAACGATTACGTTGTTGGAAGCCTCCCGCATTAAATCATCGACCACAATTAGCTTAGGTGTTCTATCCGTATCGTAGTCGGATTCCTGTGGTAAACCCTCCCGATACTCAACATCAGTATCCGTTGTACCTTTTTTATTGAGAGATCCCTGGAGCGAATTGTGCTCAGCATAGTACCATAGGACACGTGAAAATCGTGTATCGCACAAATCGTCGATATTTCGCAGAAAGGTCTTGACGAAGATTGATTTACCGCAACCGGACGGTCCGGCAATTATCGCTGAAAAAGGGTGTCGCCAACGTGTGTCCATTTTTCTTATGTAGGGCTGCCACTATTTCCGACTGTACACGACGAGTGATTTAGAAACTATGAATGAAGTTTAACTCAACCTGCGACTAACTATGCTACAATATTTTCCGAAGGAGTCTGAGTGCGTGCCCCGCGCCATCTCTCATGCGTTGCACGCTTTTTCTCAGAGTAGATATATCATCTGAAAAATTTGTTTGTACTACATATATACAGGGTGGTCCATTTTAATCGATGCAGGCGAATATCTCGAAAACTAACAATTATAAAAGAAAAAGTTTTATACAAAACTTGGAGGGTTTCGAGGGGGAAAGATAATGCTGATATGTGTTGACTTGTGGATTTCGCCAATTCCGAGATTTCGCAAGCAACTTCGGATTTTAGATAGGGAATACATGTTTTGGTTGAGGGCATCTGATAGCGCGATCAAAGACGCATTCAACCACGCAAGCAAAAAAAATTGGAAAAAAAAAATTTTGCAAAAAAAAATTGGAAAAAAAATATTGCAAAAAAAAATTTCGCGAATTTTTTTTTTTTCTCTTGCAAAAGATTGTGCTTTTTTGTCCCTAGCTTTCGAACACATTCATTGTTCATCACTTTGCGTTATTGATCTACGATTTTTTTTTCAATAATCTGGTACATTCAATCTTTCCAATTTCAAAATTGGCGAGAAAAATTTTGAGCTAGAGTGATGAACAATGAATGTGTTCGAAAGCTAGGGACAAAAAAGCAATCTTTTGCAAAAAAAAAAAAAAAAATTCGCGAATTTTTTTATTCCAATTTTTTTTTGCAAAATTTTTTTTTTCAATTTTTTTTGCTTGCGTGTTTGAATGAGTCTTTCATCGCACTATCAGATGCCCCAAACCAAAACATGTGTTCCCTATCTAAAATCCGAAGTTGCTTGCGAAATCTCGGAATTGGCGAAGTCCACAAGTCAACACATATCAGCATTATCTTTCCCCCTCGAAACCCTTCAAGTTTTGTATAAAACTTTTTCTTTTATAATTGTTAGTTTTCGAGATATTCGCCTGCATCGATTAAAATGGACCACCCTGTATATCAAAGGCTGAACTAGCACGTATACCGATTATGATTGACTGGTGGGCGGGGAGTTATTAATATGAACTGATTGGCGGTTCGGATTCAGACGTTTATTTCGTTGAGGAGGTAGCAATATAAACAGAAGTTTTCCCACAGGTATATTTAAAGAAAAACTGACCGCGTCGTTATACGGTCAATAATCTTACATAGAATATCTTGTACTTATTTCTACAATGGTTAGGTATGGGGTTACTAGGGTACAGTTTATTTATTACAGCGATAGACCGTGACAAAGTAGGTATGCATTGGCTTATATTTAAAGCTGATATTTACACAGTTTCTATTATTTTACACTTCTAATAACAAGGTTATGACACAGATACTATAAAGGATATACGAATATTACGAACAAGATGAATATTATTATCGATGTTACATATATTACAATTGAGTTACTTAAATAATATAAGAGTATTATGGACAGAGTAAATAATGTAAATATCACCTGCAAAGGAATTAAAAAAGATAGGCAAGATTAATATTATAAATATCACCTGTAAATAAGCTAAAAAAGATAGGCAAGATTAATATTATAAATAAGACGAACGATAGCGAAAAGTACGGAAATGCAAAGAGCTCAACAGGATGATTGAAACAGTGAATCTGTTCGTCATGACCTATAGTGGAGTTTAGACCTACGAACACGACACGACCTACTTCGACTATTCATCGGTGTGACCGTAGGGAAGGGTATCCCAACTATCTCTACAGCATCGCCTCTTTACAAAAACAGGCCGACAGGTCTTCGTCTGGTTCCTGGTCACTACATCATGTGTTACAGTTCGTCCTATTCCTCGAAACTCTACACGAATCGGCGCTGCATCCTCCTCTACCATTTCCTTGACAGATTTAAAATTTATTTTCAAGCGAGTTGAATAGTTCAAGCTAATTCCTTTAACCTTGCAGACTTCTACCTCCCTTCCGTCTGGACACACCACTATGAAAGCGTAGAATTTCGCGCCACCGGATACAAACGCCCGTATGTAGCTACCCCTACCATACTGCTCAAGCTCATTGGTCATATTACCCAAAAAATTACCGACCGGCGGTTCGTATTCTCCAACCCTACCCGAACGAACATAAATAATAGAATCTGTATCATAATACAATACACGACGATCTAACTTTTCCAAATAAGAATATAATGTCAGCCTCGCCTGTGCCGTTGTATATGCCGCTATGACTACATTCGCGAGGACGGATGGCTCAATACTCTGATCTATATAGGACCAGCGGGCGTACAACACGTCGTCGTTGACGGGGACTAGATCCTCCAGTGAAATCGCTGGATTTGTTAGCAGAGCCAACAGTCCCTCCCGCGTATCAATGACGGTCGTCTTTGACATGTTGTCCCGTTGACCAAACTTACCCCAGAATGAGTTGAGGCATAACTTCGCCACAGAGCGAAGCCCTGGATTTTTTTCGATTTTCTCACGGTCTAACTCTACTCCCTCTACTAGCTTATACTGCCGGATATAGTCTGATCGCGCATCCTCGGTGTCGCAACCAACGGGCCAGCCGCTGGCCTCCTGTTTAAGTTTGAGAAAAGTACGTATATAACCCGTGAAGTGCCCACCCTTTCCGGTCTCTGGATTAAACTTGGTGACCTCGTACTGCCAGATTTCCGATACCGATATGACTTTGTACCCTTTTTTTACAGCCTCTTTCAATTCAATCGAAACCCAAGTGCCGGATAAATATCGTTTGTGTTCTTCATGATGCGGACATGGATATTGTAATAATTCGCGACAACACGTGTAACAAAGCGGAAACATTAGCTTATTATGCATGCGGAACGGCAGCACGGGATGATAAAGTCTACGAGGTGGCAGCACGACACATTGAACCAGTCCCTCGACTCTGGTAAGATCTACACCCTGCTTCCCTATTAACGACTCACATTCTCGCCCTACATATACCTTTGGGTGACCACGCGGGTATTCACCAGTCGCATTGACGTACGGATACAGCGAGCAAACATCAACGTAGTGTATTTGCTCACTGCCCTCGCCATCTACCTCGTAGAGCCGCGACGTATTACCGGTCCGCCCTCCGAAAAAGGCATCACGTGGATTCAATTTAGTTATACCTAACATCGGAATAAGCGCGTTATCCTCGATGTATGCACGCAGCACTGCATCTGTTTCAACCATCCTATTAAACTCACACTCCCATATCTCCTCGACGATCATTCCTTGGCTCCGCAGGCGTCTTGTCTTGGCTATGGTCTGTTCGAGCCGCCGATCCATGTTTTCGCCAACCGCTGGTCGCTTATCCCTGTTGATACGGAAACAACGGGGACAACCGTGCCAGTAACAGCCATGGAACTCCAGCACATGCTCTACGCCATCGGGCCCCGCGTAGTAGCCATCAACTCGGCGTCCCTGTACCAGTCTCTCTCTTCCTCTACCAGCGTGTTCGATCTCAATACCTAGCTCATGCTCCCGCCATACCAACCACTCAATGGCTTTACGTGATTGTTTATCGCCTAGTCTGTACCCAGCAGGAGGAATAATCCCAATTTGATTGTCACGTAAAAAGTTCTTTCGAAAAACCATCGAGCAAGCTGACGCAATAGTCGTACTCTCCGTAAACGGACAAACCTTTCCTGTACGTTGAAAGATCTTCCGGAAAGCTAGACAGGCGAGTCGTAGAATTGTCACGTCTGACTGACAGTACCTTAGCAATTCTACATCAAAGTTGAAAATATAATTCTCTCTAACTGACCTATTATACCATTTAAAAAAGTTTTCCCTAGCCTCTCTCGTCATAGTATCTGGTGAGTAAAACTCGACCGCAGGTAAGGGACCCTCATACCCCTGATTAGCCGGGGTATTAAACAAGTGTGGGAATAATCCTTTTTGGGTGGCCTCAGGTAAACCGAATGCCTTTGGCAATGCCGACAAAGCCATCGGCATGTATGCCAGCGAGTCTAAGAAACGGGTGTTGTTTGTCTCCAAAAGTATTACTTTACTCCCGTTGAGTATAACCCGCGGCGGTTCGCCTCCATTCTCCACCAGATACTTCAGAATAAACTGCGCGTCAAAACCCTTGGCGTTATGTGCTATGCATATAATCTTTCTATAACCGTCAACTTTCCTATCAACGAGCTCGATGAACTCCTTCACTGGGTCCCTACTAAAAACAAATTCTCGTTGAGCACCGCACCCTGCGCAACCCTCACTAAAATCCTCATCTATACAACGCGTGCAGACCCGCTGCGTGACGCACAGATTTGGCACGTGTACGTTCACTGCATCGTCTCCGTCTAGTGTCTGGTCCTGTTGTGTCTCGAAATCATAAAAAATGAATATATAATTCGCAGGCTCTCCTGCGGTATGTTTCACAGGTCTCATATAGCAGCTATGCTCTATCTTTTGATTTGAACGACAGGTCTTGCAGTATGTTTCCCAGCAGACATGTTTCCCCTTGGATGTATCCATATAGATATCACAAGTTTGACAAATCCGCAGGGTACTGCAGATTGACCGCTTTCCGCTGAACGAACCGGGCTTTGTGTGGTTATTAAGACATTCAATGCCGTAAAACTCACGTCGACACGAGATACATTCCCTTCGATCAGTCCTCGTATCGCAAGCGGGCGTCGTCAAACAACGAGGACATATATTAGAGCACCTGTGCTCCATACCACGAGAATAGCCTACATTGCACGGTATGCAAAAAAAATTAGAGGCGGCTGCTGCACTGATATTTAAAATGACGTCGTAATGTCTGTTTCGTTCGCTGTAAATAATGTTTATTCTATAGGTTGCAGTCCGTCCCAAGCCTACCACAATATCTTCGCCATTAAAAAAAGGTTCTCCGCCCTTTCCAAGTGTACGCCGAAAGTAAACAGTTATGACAGTGTCGTATCGTGCCAAATACTGCTGAAACTGCAGGAGCTCATCATACCCGCAGCCCTGCTCGGGTATCGTGACGTGTGCCTTTCTAACTAATTCCTGAGCCCTCTCTTTTTGATATTTTTCGTTGTCCCTAGCCCTGTTCCACATATTTTTAAAATCAGGATACATACCCTTACGCGCGTATACCCCAGCTGCGAACAACGCCCGTGGTAAACATAAATTATCATCGTTTTTAATTTTTAAGATCGACCGCTTATTTAATATTCCCTCCCCGTCCAGCCGTAAGCGTTTACCCCTCCCAACAGGTGAATTGACCGTAAATATATTGATAGTAAAAGGCTGATCTATCGAAAATTCGCTCGCACTCTGCGTGATTCTAAACACAAGACCCCATAAATCCTCGAATTGAAAATCGCGTGCCGGTCGAAAGTTTAATCCCGCTGCGCCCCTCGTGAAACCATCCGTAACAAATGTTATACCCATTAGATCCCCCTGACCGCACAATGATCTAAAATAACTATGAAGTTCCCTAAATGCGTCCTCTAACCAACGTAGTGAGTTTTCCGTCTCTGGCGGAATTATGATTTTTACCGTGACCTGATTTCCAGCTAACCCAAAACGCGGATATCTTTTATTCACACGCTGTGTGATTCTAAATCGTCCTGATCTATTGCCTTCTACGTCTTCTACTTCTGGATCTAACCCTGCATCCTGAATCGGTACACTAACCCGCCTGACAACCTCCGATCGATCCTCCTGTTCAGGTACATCGTCCGATGGAGCATTACGCTTTCCTGCACGACGAGCTGCTCCACCCTGCTGTATTCCTGAAGTGCTAGCCCCTTCGTTGACCGCGTATATTCTGACTGGAATTCCTGACGTTGAGGTAGAAGTTCCAGCGTTAACGTTGAACAGACCTGTCGCTGGTTTCGTTCTCGGTACAACATCTGTAAAATTATTCAAAACTATGAAAAAAATTACATAAATTTGAATGACAGAGAATAAGATTCAGCATTTTTCGTGTAGGAGTGTACTCGTGGCATATTTTCTAACAACACTTACCGCTCACAGGTGTATACCGCGTATTTTCATTCGATAAACTCGGCGCATATCGACAAATTTCATCCGTCGTTTTAGCAATCATCTCCGTCTCGTTCGCATCCTCCGCATCCTTCATCGAGACTTGTGATAGCCGCTCCATAGTCTCCTCTATTGCCGGTGCACCGTCCGTATCCACAGTACGATCCTCCTGTGTAAATGCCATCGCACTTTCAACCGCTAATTCATAAGCCTCAACAGCTTCTATAGCAACCGCTTCTTCTCGTGCTATAGCCGCGGCATCCTGACATGCTGCCGTCTTCAGATCCTGTCCTCGCCGCTTGATGGCATTTGCCACTATTCGAAGATCCGATGGTATAAGGGCAGTTTTCACGATTTTCAACATTTGTCTCATCCAAAAAGGTCTGTCCACTAAGGTCGAACACGTCACGATTTGCAAGACTATCCACAACTCAAGGGTACCGATAATATTACGTAGAACCGTCGTCACCTCCTGCTCAGTATTCATGCCCTTGACTCGATGGTACCACTCACGCATACGCTTCGTAACAACCTCCGGTCTTGTAGTTTCGAGGTACCGTATCACCGTCAGGATTATACCTTTCACGGTTGATATGATACGTTTATCCTCAACACGACTCATCGCAAAAAATATCCGCCAAAATAAATTCAAACAAAAGAAAAATAAGGACTTGTCCAGAATTTTCTCGAAGCTCAAACTTGTTCGCTTGGTTACAATGCCTTTCACGAATGAAAAAACAAACGCAACAGTAATTGTTAAACCATTCGAAATCAGAAGATCACAACCAGCAGAGTCTCCCCTACTGAATAGTTTTTCAAACTGATAAAATGACACGTTTTTGGCGAGTCTATATATGTTATGCTTGGTACCCTCCCGTGTAGAAATTTTCCCCGGGCGCTAATAAGGGCCAAGTTAATTTTCCACAATAATGTATAGGCCCAAGTTTGGTCACCAATATTGGGCCTATATCGATTTGTAACGCTTTTTTGTTGTGGCCCCATATACGGTGTCCACTTTGGGCCCTACTGGCTGTCCAAATTGGCCCCAGTTTGACCACGCATATGGGGCCGAATTAAATACGTGGGACAATCCAACATTGGCCGAATACAGGCGACCTTACTTAGGCCTGAATAATATCGAGCCAAATTAACTTGGCCCCTGTTTGCGCCCAATAAAAATTTCTACACGGGATATATATAATATATATGGGCTGTCCAAACTCGGAGCAACATTGGGTATAAAAAGTGGGCTATTATGGGATACCGAATTTGGGCCAATATTGGTTTTAAAATTATCCTGCGAGCCTGGATAAACCCTGACTCGGGCCAACTTTGGCAGAGGTTAGGCAAGCCTGGAAACAATCAGCGCAAATGCCTAATAAACCCCCGGCTTGGCCCAAGCTCGGCACAAGTCAGGCAAGCCCAGACAAAATGAGTCCAAATGCCCAGTTAACCAATTTTGGCAAAAATTAGACAAGCCTGGACAAAATGAGTCTGACTGCCTGGCTACACCCCGACTCTGCTATATCTAGAGAGATAATTTTTTCTCAGATTAAATGCTATTCTATTGCCCGACTAGTTAATTTCCGTAGTTACTTTGTTAGCGAGAAAGATTTTTAGACAAAATGGCGTTCACTGTAAGTTGACCGCGCTGTGGTAGATGGCGTCTGATATGGTTGACCGAATGCCTAATTAACCCCCGACTTGGCCCAAGTTTGGCACAGATTGGGCAAGCCTGGACATAATGAGTCTGAATGTTTGGCTAAACCCCGACTTGGCCCAACTTTGGGACAGGTTAGGCAAGCCTGGACAAGATGAGTCCGAATGCCTGGCTAAACTCCGACTTGGCCCAACGTTGGCACAGATTGGGCAAGCCTGGACAAAATGAGTTCGAATGCCTGGCTAAACTCCGACTTGGCGCAACGTTGGCACAGATTGGGCAAGCCTGGACAAAATGAGTCTGAATGCCTGGCTAAACCCCGACTTGGCCCAACTTTGGGACAGGTTAGGCAAGCCTGAACAAAATGGGTCTGAATGCCTAATTAACCCCCGACTTGGCCCAAGTTCGGGAAAGGTTAGGTAGGCCTGGAGAAAATGAGTTTGATTTCCTGGCTACACCTCGACTTGGCCCAAGTTTGGGACAGGTTAGGCAAGCGTTGACAAAATGAGTCCGAATGCCTAATTAACCCCCGACTTGGCCCAAGTTTGGCACAAGTTGGGCAAGCCTTGATAAAATGAGTCTGAATGCCTGGCTGAACCCCGACTTGGCCCAAGTTCGGGAAAGGTTAGGTAGGCCTCGAGAAAATGAGTCTGATTTCGTGGCTACACCTTGACTTGGCCCAAGTTTGGGACAGGTTAGGCAAGCGTTGACAAAATGAGTCCGAATGCCTAATTAACCCCCGACTTGGCCCAAGTTTGGCACAAGTTGGGCAAGCCTAGATAGAATGAGATCGGATGCCTAATTGACCCCCGACTTGGCCCAAGTTCGGCAGAGGTTAGGCAAACCTGGACAAAATGAGTCTGAATGCCTAATAAACCCCCGACTTGGCCCAAGTTTGGCACAAGTTGGGCAAGCCTCGATAGAATAAGACTGGATGCCTAGCTAAGCCCCGACTTGAGCCAACGTTGGCACAGATTGGGCGAGCCTAAACAAAATTAACTTGGATGCCAGAATAAACCCTACCTATGCCCCAGTGAGGCAACAGTGAGGATGCCTTTATAGTGGATGCCCTGTTGACGCCCAGAAAGGGCCTCTTTTCTAATTGGGACGCCCCAACAATTTTCTACACGGGCTGCTCATCCCCACTCAGTGTAAATGAACCAATCGTTGATATTACTACCACCCGCCAATCCTTGACCATTTTTGCCTACCTGAAACACTGTCACTATACTTCGACCTGACTGACGTCACCTTCATATTGCTTTTCACCCGACCGGCCCTTGCGCCCGCAAGTCTGTACCTGCATGCAGTGCGCCTCTAATCCCCCAACCGCACCTCTGCACACAGGACAAAAGAATGTACTACCTTCGCAAGGGTAGCCGGAGCGTGAACCTGCACATGGAAATCGGTATTTACTATTGCGTCCCTTACACCCGCAAGTCTGAACCGGCATAGCCATCATCGCTAATCCTCTACCGTACCATGGTACGCGAGACAAAAGAACGTACACTTGCACCTTTGCGGGGTAGCCGAAGCGTGAACTTGAAAATAGAAATCAGTTAATTACATTTTTGGGGCAGGCTAATTACAAAAGACAGCTGCATCGTACACCTATCTATTTCCTTTCACTGTCTTAAGCTACCCCCCTGACAAACAAATCTTTCAATGTTTAACCAGCAGAGTATAATTGCCATCTTTCGACGAATTTTGCGGGTATATAATACAGTGTTTATTCTCCAACGTTACTTGAACAATGGCACCGTAAATGGCCGATTATCTGTTTGAAAGGCGTACACCGTATAATACATTCATATTGTTGGGTTGCTAGGAAAAGTAATTATTACCGGACCATTGTCGCGTCGTACTATTAGACAGGCTGAAACTGGTAGGCCTGACCTGACAAATAGTTTCCAAAGAGACGTGGGGTTCTTTATTTTTTTTTCTAGGGTCGGTTTTACAACAGACGGCAATATAACCCAAAAGTAATTACTTGAACCTATCCGTGCAGATTGAAGCCTTGCAAACTTTTCCTTCAAACTTTTAGGCAAAAATCTACAGCTACCTGCAAACCCTTAGAGCCATAAACGGCATACTGCCTATATCCCAGAGCCACGCTGATTTTATATGTAAGTACTGCGTCCACTGCTACAACCGTGAAATCCCTCAGCCTAGCTGAAAAACTTATCCCTACCCTCTGAGGAATAATAAAACCTCACCCAGTAGTGGGGGGTTTTTCTTGAAATATTAAGGGGTCTGTAAGCATCTACGCCAGTAGTTACGAATAGCCCGTGCTTGCAACAGTGAAAAACAGTTACTCTGCATCAATATTCTTCAGTGTCTGAATCATAATTTCATCATGTTTAACTCTCAATCTGTGCGTGCATTACAAAAACCTCATTCAGTTGATAAACCACTCATAATTGACCCTCTGCGACCAACCAGGCGGATGCTACTATCAGCCACATATGGAATAAACCCTTCGTTTTCAACGGCAGTCTCGGTTGGATATTCTTTAGTCGGTGAACGTTTCGAGCCTATTGTGCAGCTCAGTGGTCAAGGTGGAAGTATCATCGCGATGAAAACTGATGTTTGGTGGAACTTTTTAACAATGTTGAGCAAAATCAACGATTACTTCGCTAAACCAACGACCACAGCCTATACTCCAGCCGTTTCTACCGATACTACGACCATAGATGTGAACGGTTATACTGTTTCCTTCATCTTGGCTCACGGTTTGAGAGCCATCAAGCTAACAGAACCAGCTGAGCAGTGGAAAAAGGAAGAAGATCGAGACACAGACGATGAGTCATCTACTTACAATTCCACCAGTCTTAAGAAACGGAGGTTGGACTCGCCGTCCATCGTGCTGCAGAAAACATCGTTCGATGGACTAAATGCCATATCGGGGTGCGTCTGTAATCATTTATGTCGTCTAAGAGAACATGCGGTTCCTGTGAACGAACTAAAAGACGAAATGGTAAGGGAACTCTCTACACTGGCAAATGCGTTTGGCTTTACGGATACACCTCTTTATCGTTTCACAGATCTTGTCTTAAAAGATATTAACGAGCGGCTGGATGGGGTACAGTCGAATTTGAAACCGAATCTTAGTACATATATGTATAAAATTGTTTTGTTTGAACTAAAGGCTCTGTTCGCTCTTGACATATCCGAGGAAATTAAGGGATCCATGGATTCAACATATAGTGTATACCCACGTTGAGCATTTAGCATAAGAAACGACTGTTTTTTCTCTAGAATAAGCCTTAGCATGATTAGTTGTAATTTTTATACGCAATACTGTTAAATAAATCTTAGTTATAAGCTTGAACCTTTTTTTAGTAAACATAAGTTTGGATCTTTACCTTTATAAATATTAAATGATATGAATAAACAACCATTATAACAATATTCACCTGTGCGTTTTTTACCAACCCTATCCTTTCCCTACATTCACCATATATATTTATTTCCATTCGATAAGTATACATAAGTTTTCTTAGATTAGGATCGATGAAATTCTCTTAGGTTAGGATAGTTGAAATTAACTCAGGTTAGGATTGAAAAAAAAAAGAAAAAAAAAAGAAAAAAAAAGAGGAAAAGAAAAGGAAAAGAAAAGGGGGAAAAAAAGGAAAAGAAAAGGAAAAAAAGGGGAAAAAAAAAGTAAAAAAAAGGGGAAAAAAAAGTAAAAAAAAAAGGGGAAAAAAAAAGTAAAAAAAAGGGGAGGGGGGTGGGGGGGGGGGGAGGGGGGAGGGTCATAAACGGTATACTACACCCTCTCTACTAACATACGTCTTTACGCATCTGGGAACATGACATAGAAGGGAAAATCGACACAAAAATTCAGACCAAGATTCATCCCGTTAAAACCATTCCCATAAAATCATGACATAGAAGGGAAAACCACACAAAAGTTGTGTATAGACTGGCAGGCCCGGATCGCCGGAATCCGGAATGACGGAACGGAACGTTGTATGTGTCGGTGTATACATACACGGAATACACGGAAAAAGTCACCAGATTTCGTTCCGTCATTCCGTTCCGGCCGTACATGGGACGGCAGCCTCATGTCTGCTACACTAGCAGATGCGTGTTGTCATTTCATGTTTTCGAATCCGAATAAAGGAAATAAAAGAAAGTAAAAGCAATGATTAATACGAAATTTTATCCTTCAAGAAGGTACAAAAACTAGTGAATCTCACAAAAAACATCCAAAGATGTAAAAACAGCCGCCAAGTACCCACACGAAAATCACAATTGCTTTATAAGCAAAACGTTTCGCCAGTCTCTGTCGTGAAATCAAGAAAAAAGCCAAGCACCGAACGTACCCCTGCGATCTTTCAGCAAGTCTACGTCGTGAAGTCGGAGTTTCATGTGAGGATATCGAAACATCATTCCAAGAGCTACGTACTTGGCGGGCACATTCGGTTTTTCTTTATTTGTGTTTGTTGTTCTCGCTTAGGATTGATAGTACTTTATCGTATTTTGCGAACGATTTTTTCTGACTGTTTTCCATATTGTTTATTCATCAAATCTGCCACGTGAAATACATCGATTGATAAGACACGACTCCTTGCAGTTCTATTTTGTGTAAGGCTGTCTGTCTGACAGTTCTTCCGATCTGCTTGTATCGGTACTTTGCGGGTGATGGATGTCTCATAGTACTCTGTTTCCGGTCGCTGGATATATACACATCATGAATTTTGCATCAACTGATGAATGTCTGATTTGCAGATATAACATTGGTTCCATACGCACTTGTTTAAAATGCATCTTCCGATTTTGTGGGACGACTTTGTCGTGGCAGAAAGATTAGCGCGTGCGAGTTTATGGGAGTGCTATAGTGCGGACGCCAAAGGCCGAAGGCCTTTGGCGCCCGCACTACAGCCCTCCCATAAACTCGCACGCGCTAATCTTTCGGCCTGCCACGAAAGAGTAGTTGCGAATGATTATTCTTCACAAGCGAATGAGCAACAAAATATTTTGGCACTCGAGTGAGGCCAAACTGTTATGAGGGTGGGTTTCAGGTATTGAAATTGATCTTTCCCACTACGTGTATACGCTCGTGCACCTGCACATACGCATGCATCATGAGCAAGATTGTATGACATAGTATGGGTACACCAAAGCAATCATCAATTGAATTTTACATTCATCACTATATCAAACTGTCATACTCTATGCTACCTATAGCATACACGTAGCTGCAAGTTTTAGGGTTTTCACCACACCTGCACGTAAAGTACGACTTTCGGCCCCTCGCGTGAGCGAGAAGTCGTACTTTCCGATGCAGGGGGTGGTGAAAAATAGTATACCTCACACGGGAGTGAAAGAGGCTATCCCAAACTGCGTTTTTAACACCCTCGCCTTCGGCTCGGGGGTCAATCTCACACGCAGTTTGGGTTAGCCTACTTTCTCTCCCTAGGTGAGTAATATACTATTATATCGAAATAGCAAATTTCAGTTTCCTTGATTCGACAGTTTTGCAAGTATAGTAATAAGTTCATTCTTCCACAATTAATATTATACACTCAAGCTCTACGGTATGTCACCTATCACGGGAAAACTTGCTGTAGTACATCGCGCATTGGCTCCATAGTGAGGTACGTCAGTCCAGAGTTCCGAGTCTAATCTGATAATTCAATGACACTGGAACGACCACAATTTTTATTTATCATACAAGGTACCTTTACGTCTGTAAAGTCATACACATAATTAACCGTCCGGTCAGTAACCGGATTCTCGGGTATACATTTCAGTTTCTAAGGTAGAATTTATTAACTTTTGCTTATTAAATTTTTATGACCGCCCGGATCCCCAAATTTGAAGTAGTTTGACGACAATTGTCCGTCGAAATTTTTCGTAATTAAGCATTCATTAAAAGCTATTAACTAATTAGGTTGTCAATGGATCAATGGTAAGAGTTTGGTAGCTGACCGGACGGTTAAGGACACTTAGAAGTATTTTTTGATATGATTGTTGGTTGGAATGGAATAACTAGTTTTTTAGTGGATTTAATTGCTTTCGCATTAAAAACTCAAATCACGCGTGAAACTAAGCTGGTTGACCGTATAGCTCTAAGGAACCGAATGTGCCCGCCAAGTACGTAGCTCTTGGAATGATGTTTCGATATCCTCACATGAAACTCCGACTTCACGACGTAGACTTGCTGAAAGATCGCAGGGGTACGTTCGGTGCTTGGCTTTTTTCTTGATTTCACGACAGAGACTGGCGAAACGTTTTGCTTATAAAGCAATTGTGATTTTCGTGTGGGTACTTGGCGGCTGTTTTTACATCTTTGGATGTTTTTTGTGAGATTTCACTTTTTTTTGCAAGTACGAGAATTGATAAGAATTGCTCATTTAATTTCATCAGGGTAATACGTTATTATAGTTCGATCATCACAAGAAATACATTCGGAATTTGGGCAATAGGAGAAACATTCAGTGTAAGACAAACACATTCACTTCAATTGTCAACTGTGACAAACATAGATAATTTATTAAATATAACTCAATTTTGTCTTATACAGTATGAGGTCGAAGTTCGTAACGTTAATGCAACAAAATGTTCGCCAAAAATTCTCAAATTCAAGGCTCGAACGGTTCAAATGGATCAAGAACGGTGCATAATTCGTCAAATTGTGTGAAACATGTTCATCTTGCATATTTTACACTGATATATATTATAACTGGATAGCCGATCGCGTATGAAATATAGGCCGAAGCGTGAGGCCAGTTGAGTGTCACTTTTTTTGGCGCCACGTGTAACGCCATCTGTGCTTGACCGCATCAAGCTACCTATCAATTCATGATTTTTAAATTTTGACAGGTCGCACTGATATTGTTCAATAAATATTTTACATTAGTAAAATGGCTAAATGTGTAGCTTGCCTGTCACGCACAGAAGAAAAATCAAAATGTTATTTTCACAGGTGGGTGAAATTAACCCTAAAACTACAAACCGGGGTATATATCTACCCCAGGCGAACTCTGAAAAATGGAAAAATGACGTTTTGGCCGTTTCCTTAGCACTTTCAGGTATTTAAATCGATTTTTCATCGAAAAAACCTCAATGAAATTGAATTTGCTTTTCAACATTCTCTTCTACATGAAAAAAGGAAGAAATGTATGTACTCACGAGTCCCATTACTGCTTTCAGAACAATTTTACGAACAAGAAACGCGTGGGGTAAATATTTACGGTTTGTAGTTTAAAGGTATAGAAAAAATGGGTTTGTAGTTCTAGGGTTAATTATATCCTAAAGTATAAACCTTGTACCGCGACACGGCTGGGTAATTTGATTATTTGTCCTCAATTTTCGATATTGTGGGTTTTGGGACCAAATCTTTCTCGACTTACCAATCCTCTTGAATTATTTCATTATCTTATTAATAGCTGTCATGCGAATCTATCGGGATAACCGACAGATGGCGGCATGCATGGCGCCAATAAAAATGGCTGCCTTGGAGCCCCAATAGAGCACACGAATTCTGGCCGATCGGCTATCCAGTTAGTATATATATCAGTGATATTTTATAATTCTAATAACATTTGAATGACGAAATATTGCATTTCTTCAACGCGATATTCTGTTACGTTAACGTTACGAACTTCAACCTCATTATACAGTTTTAACTTAAATTTAGCACTTAATCAGTAATTTTTCAGCCATAGCTTGGAAGACTGTGTTGCCTGACGCAGTAACAGGCTCATATGTGTTCTGCAACGTTGATTGTTCGGAGCTTGCATGCTTGTCTACTGCAATCCAATTCAGGTCGCTGTGAGAATCATACAAATCAATAAACGATCAATCATCTAATAGAAATGTCAGAGTAATTACTAAAATATATCCCATGTTACTGTGGTGAAGGTGAGCTGGGAAATATCGACTTGTCTAGCATACCTTCGAATATGTGATATCCAGATTGATTCTTTCGCTCACTCCATGGTATAAGATTCCATAGAATTGTGGAGATTGTACAGCCTTGAAGCAACAGTAGGCCAATGTTTGGTTTTGAAACACTGGCCATTCTGAGCTTGCATGCGTGTCGATGGCCATGTAATAATTCCAGTGAAGGATGATTGACTAGGTTCACGTATCGTTAGGAGCTGAATGTGCCGAAGAGTGATGTATCGTTTTCTAGATCAATGGAGATTATGATCTTTGCAGGCTCATCTGTAATCCTGAAATATTGGCTCTTATGACGCATTACGCCTGCAAATCATAAAAAATACACGAAATTAATACTTTGATGCTGTAGTGGTGTTTTTCTGGGTTTTGTGTTCTATTGGTCAAGGTGACTTGAGAGCACCAATGCCATAGCGTACCTTTTGATAGAGGATCTTCCAATGTATTTATCCAATCGTGTTGCATAGCAGCTGTACAAGTTTGGATGATGTTCACAATAGATGTGTTCCCATGCGACGCTTGGCCAGGTGAAAAATGAAGTGAGCGACCAGAAATGTTGATTATTGATCGTGTGATTTATGAATCTATGGAGACGTTCAGGTTTTAGCGGTGGGAAGCTAATCGTCAGTCTTGAAATGGTAGCTTTTTTGAGTTTCTTATATCGATTCTGGTTTCTGTAAAAAACAGTCGAAACATTGATTATGTAATAATTATTAGTCAGTTGGTAGGAGCTCACCAGCTATGGGTTTCCAATTCTACGTCTTATCAATAAAGCGATCAATAAAGTGTTATGTATCTTCGTCTATTCCAATGGATTTATTAGAGGATAGGAATGGTCCAGGTGACTGTGAAAGATATAAAATAACAAGGAATTAAAGGAGAGATTTCAGTACATTGCTACTAATTTTCCTAGCATTGTTATCATTTTGGAGCTATGGGCTGTGGGCTACCTTTGTCTCGGAACGTTGTTTTGCCAAGGTGTTATGTTCGTCTCTCTTAGCGGATTGATAATCTGAACCTTCGTTCTGGGACGTCGTTTTGTCAAAGTGTTATGTATCTTCGTCTATTCCAATGGATTTATTAGAGGATAGGAATGGTCCAGGTGACTGTGAAAGATATAAAATAACAAGGAATTAAAGGAGAGATTTCAGTACATTGCTACTAATTTTCCTAGCATTGTTATCATTTTGGAGCTATGGGCTGTGGGCTACCTTTGTCTCGGAACGTTGTTTTGCCAAGGTGTTATGTTCGTCTCTCTTAGCGGATTGATAATCTGAACCTTCGTTCTGGGACGTCGTTTTGTCAAAGTGTTATGTATCTTCGTCTATTCCAATGGATTTATTAGAGGATAGGAATGGTCCAGGTGACTGTGAAAGATATAAAATAACAAGGAATTAAAGGAGAGATTTCAGTACATTGCTACTAATTTTCCTAGCATTGTTATCATTTTGGAGCTATGGGCTGTGGGCTACCTTTGTCTCGGAACGTTGTTTTGCCAAGGTGTTATGTTCGTCTCTCTTAGCGGATTGATAATCTGAACCTTCGTTCTGGGACGTCGTTTTGTCAAAGTGTTATGTATCTTCGTCTATTCCAATGGATTTATTAGAGGATAGGAATGGTCCAGGTGACTGTGAAAGATATAAAATAACAAGGAATTAAAGGAGAGATTTCAGTACATTGCTACTAATTTTCCTAGCATTGTTATCATTTTGGAGCTATGGGCTGTGGGCTACCTTTGTCTCGGAACGTTGTTTTGCCAAGGTGTTATGTTCGTCTCTCTTAGCGGATTGATAATCTGAACCTTCGTTCTGGGACGTCGTTTTGTCAAAGTGTTATCTTCGTCTATACCAATGGATTTATTAGAGGATAGGAATGGTCCAGGTGACTGTGAAAGATATAAAATAACAAGGAATTAAAGGAGAGATTTCAGTACATTGCTACTAATTTTCCTAGCATTGTTATCATTTTGGAGCTATGGGCTGTGGGCTACCTTTGTCTCGGAACGTTGTTTTGCCAAGGTGTTATGTTCGTCTCTCTTAGCGGATTGATAATCTGAACCTTCGTTCTGGGACGTCGTTTTGTCAAAGTGTTATGTATCTTCGTCTATTCCAATGGATTTATTAGAGGATAGGAATGGTCCAGGTGACTGTGAAAGATATAAAATAACAAGGAATTAAAGGAGAGATTTCAGTACATTGCTACTAATTTTCCTAGCATTGTTATCATTTTGGAGCTATGGGCTGTGGGCTACCTTTGTCTCGGAACGTTGTTTTGCCAAGGTGTTATGTTCGTCTCTCTTAGCGGATTGATAATCTGAACCTTCGTTCTGGGACGTCGTTTTGTCAAAGTGTTATCTTCGTCTATACCAATGGATTTATTAGAGGATAGGAATGGTCCAGGTGACTGTGAAAGATATAAAATAACAAGGAATTAAAGGAGAGATTTCAGTACATTGCTACTAATTTTCCTAGCATTGTTATCATTTTGGAGCTATGGGCTGTGGGCTACCTTTGTCTCGGAACGTTGTTTTGCCAAGGTGTTATGTTCGTCTCTCTTAGCGGATTGATAATCTGAACCTTCGTTCTGGGACGTCGTTTTGTCAAAGTGTTATGTATCTTCGTCTATTCCAATGGATTTATTAGAGGATAGGAATGGTCCAGGTGACTGTGAAAGATATAAAATAACAAGGAATTAAAGGAGAGATTTCAGTACATTGCTACTAATTTTCCTAGCATTGTTATCATTTTGGAGCTATGGGCTGTGGGCTACCTTTGTCTCGGAACGTTGTTTTGCCAAGGTGTTATGTTCGTCTCTCTTAGCGGATTGATAATCTGAACCTTCGTTCTGGGACGTCGTTTTGTCAAAGTGTTATGTATCTTCGTCTATTCCAATGGATTTATTAGAGGATAGGAATGGTCCAGGTGACTGTGAAAGATATAAAATAACAAGGAATTAAAGGAGAGATTTCAGTACATTGCTACTAATTTTCCTAGCATTGTTATCATTTTGGAGCTATGGGCTGTGGGCTACCTTTGTCTCGGAACGTTGTTTTGCCAAGGTGTTATGTTCGTCTCTCTTAGCGGATTGATAATCTGAACCTTCGTTCTGGGACGTCGTTTTGTCAAAGTGTTATGTATCTTCGTCTATTCCAATGGATTTATTAGAGGATAGGAATGGTCCAGGTGACTGTGAAAGATATAAAATAACAAGGAATTAAAGGAGAGATTTCAGTACATTGCTACTAATTTTCCTAGCATTGTTATCATTTTGGAGCTATGGGCTGTGGGCTACCTTTGTCTCGGAACGTTGTTTTGCCAAGGTGTTATGTTCGTCTCTCTTAGCGGATTGATAATCTGAACCTTCGTTCTGGGACGTCGTTTTGTCAAAGTGTTATCTTCGTCTATACCAATGGATTTATTAGAGGATAGGAATGGTCCAGGTGACTGTGAAAGATATAAAATAACAAGGAATTAAAGGAGAGATTTCAGTATATTGCTACATACAAATGGCTGGCGTTACCGCAGGCGCTGAAAACTCTTGGCAGTAATGGATGATCGATAGTTAGCGTTATCATAGAGTCAGGATTTCCTCCTCTCCAATTGTTGATTGTCAAAACATAGGGGCCCGCGGAGATAAACGGGTGTAGCAGGGAAACGCGGGGGTGCTCAAAGTTAACATTGGCGGTATGTTAACGCCAAGAGATTCAGAATCGCATTTCAAGTGATGGTAGGAGACATACAAATCAATAAACAAATAACGAGTCATGCATTTAGTGAAAATAAATAGGTCGAGGATGTTCTATTCATCTATTATTGTGTGAACAAATATAAAATCTAGCGAAAATCAATGTATACATACCGTTTGATGTGAGTCATCGTAACCTATCGTAACCTATTTTTCACTTGCTCAGGTTATTAGTAAAATAATATTCTGCCAGGTTCGTTGGTTTATTCTCTATATTTGAACCCAGCTCAGAGGATCTGTTCCGTTCCGTGTAATTACAAAAGGCCCTCATGCAGATGTCAAAATATTAATAATAATAACAGTCATCGGCATGAAACCACGGTCGTCGCACTATTTCACTCTCAATTATTTAATGATTCACTGATTCACTGATATAAAACCATTATAGCACGGCCAATAACACAATAACGATATATAATTATAATTATATAATAATATAATATGTTTTCTATATAAATGTGAATATTTTAACTGTTCAATAGCGCGATTCGACAGCCATCCGACGGCCATTTTGATTTCGTCGACGTTTATGTATCACTTAGTAACTTTATTATTACATACCGACCGAGTGCGGATTCAGATTCATGCCAAAATCAATAGGGGGCGAGATTTCAATGGCTTATACCCACGTTTCAAAGTTCAAGTCGATCCGTGCCACCGTTCGTTCAGAAACGTGGGGACAAGCAAGCGTCTGCGAAAATGTTGATGACCAGGAAGAAGAAGAAGAAGAAGATGCTTTTTCATCAACTTTGGTGACTAATATATCGGAAACCAGTGTACCGATTTCGATCTAATTTATACAGTGAAGTCGTGTGGTGGGGGAATAGCTGTTGTGTAAATTTTATCGAAAAATATCCACGCGTTCCGAAGTTATGACCTCGTGCTTACAGGTATAAAGAGTTCCCCCGAGAAAATAGTCTCGCGGCTAGCTCTCGCCTGCCTACGGGTACTTGGCGGCGATTCGCTGCCGCGAATCTTGATACCCACCAAAAGCCCCTCAGGTGCGAAAACCTTACGCCAAGTACATTAGTTTCGATAGGTTAATCTTACTATCTTGAGCTTTCGAGGTTATGCGAATCTCATGACGTGTAAAATTCATGGTGATAAATAAAATAACAATCGCGAACGGATAATTTTACGATTAGGTTTACCTTGCATTACACAAGACTGTCAGATGACTATTAACTGACTATTACCTCTAAATTTTATTCACTTATACATTGTAGATTTGGCTTATTTTCATTTATGAATGCAATCATCGGAGGAAACGTTTTTTTTGGGTTCCAATTATTTGGCACGTTACCGCCTGAGGAAGTCTGACAATAGAAAATCAAGAGAAAATGTTGAAGTTGAAAAATATCAGGATAGCATGATTTGATATAAGGACGGCAAGGAGCCCGACCAAGAAAGCCGAGTTCAAGCTTTGGATTGCAACGAATTCCATTTCAAGCTCTAGGTTGGGCTCATCTTTGAAGGCTCGTCTGCTCAGATCCAAATTGTGCCTCAACGTTATGCGTTGGATTGCGACGAGTTCTATATCCTATCTCGGTATCCTCTAGTCCAAACGAGACTGTAAGTCGACGTTGTGCGTTGGACTCCGATAGGCTTTATTCTACAATCCATGTCAACGCGGTGCATTGACCTTCGGTGAAAATAATTTTTTAATCCATGTTTATCAAACAGCTTAGAATCTTCGCTCGGAACGATCTCAATCAAATTCAGATTAGTGCTAACACGACAAATGGTTAGAATGAAAATACTTATTCAATATCAAAGAAGTGATCGATAGACTTCCTCTATATCAATCATGAAAATTATAAAGACCATTTATTTCTCATTTATATTTATTTATCAATTGTAGACTCACTATCAGCCTATTTTGATTTGTGAATGTAATTATTGAAGAACAACCTTTTTTATAGATTGTTTAATTTTGTAGCGGGTCGCCGTATGAGAAGAGAGGATGATGAGAGAAAACGCTGAAGTTGTAAAATATCGAGATAGTGTGATTTGATACAAGAAACGGATAGAGTCAGACGAATAGAGCAGAATGCAAGTGTTTGACTTCAAAAAGTTCCATTTTATGCTTTACGCTAGTCTTGCATCAATGGGCTCAATCGGCTCAATTCTATATATTTCGATACCTTCTGTTCAGACCCGAATTCGAAGTTGACGGTATGAGTATAGGACGAGGACATGTTCTTTTTACAGAGGACTTAGCTGCATTGAAAAACAGCTACCTAAGAATTGCAATACATATATTATTATCCCATATTTATATATGACATTGAAGTTTGCATCGTTGGAACGCAACGAAATTCAACGTAAATTTAAAAAAAATATACACAGCATAAAAATAATCCTACTAGGTTTATTAACTTTTTCAAGTTATTTCTAGTCGTTTTCACTATTCAAAGATAGCAGGATCATTTTTGGTAAATTGATATATTTAAACTAATTTTTTTTTGGATTTCGTTGCGTTCCAACGATGCAGACTTCAATGTCATATTTATATATATTTAATCATGCACAGAAACTTTAACCCTGCGTGCAAGTAACTCCGCCATTGCTGGTTCCAGGCCCAGATGAGACAGGAGGAGGGCTGCGCGCGGGGTTACACGTTCAGGCATATAGAACCTTTGGTGCAAAAACCTTTCGCCAAGTCCATTAATTTGTAAATCACCAAAAAATAATCAAAAGTTGTGCTCGTTCGCGCGCTGCGCTCGCTCACTCGATGGGTTGATGATTATCAACATACAAAAGTATTGAAATCAGATACAACTGCCAAGTACCTGTAGAATAATAAAAGTTTGGAACTGGAAAATTTGTTCAAACTAAATAACGTTGTTTCATTGTGTAGTGACTCTATCGTTCGAAACCTATTAATTCTAATTGGACAAGGCGTCGCAGTACAAATGCGGAGGTTCCGGTTCAAACGCGGGCTGACGGAATTTTTACTTGAAAAAATAATTATGATGCACTTCCGTTTTTTTCGGTCTATCTGAAGATTGCACGCTCTATATAGAGGTGAGCTTCAGTTAGAAGACTTAAAAAAATTTGGTTCGACTGGTCCGATAAATTCACATATGGTACGAATTAAATAACGTTGTACTCGTTCGCTCGCTGCGCTCGCTCACTCGATTGGCTTATGATTATCGGTTGAAAAAACAATTCGGATGAAGAAACTGAAGATGTCATCAACATTCATCTAAAAATATTCATAACGAAAAAAAATGTAAACAAAATTGTAAAAAAAAATTTAGAGGTAGTGGTACTTGGCGGGCCTTTTATAGAAAAAGAAATATGGAATATCGATCGCGAACCATGTCAATGTCATCTGATAGATCAAACATTGGCACGCCAACGTACCACGGACTCCAAATTTTTTTTTACAATTTTGTTTACATTTTTTTTCGTTATGAATATTTTTAGATGAATGTTGATGACATCTTCAGTTTCTTCATCCGAATTGTTTTTTCAACCGATAATCATAAGCCAATCGAGTGAGCGAGCGCAGCGAGCGAACGAGTACAACGTTATTCAGTTTGAACAAATTTTTCAGTTCCAAACTTTTATTATTCTACAGGTACTTGGCAGTTGTATCTGATTTCAATACTTTTGTATGTTGATAATCATCAACCCATCGAGTGAGCGAGCGCAGCGCGCGAACGAGCACAACTTTTGATTATTTTTTGGTGATTTACAAATTAATGGACTTGGCGAAAGGTTTTTGCACCAAAGGTGCTTTTTGTGGTTGATAAATTAATTAGTCGTCCGGTTTTGTGAAAAGTGATCAAACATTACTTTGAAGTATATAGTTCACGTTGTTGGTATTAAAATGAATTTCTAACCTCAATAGTAGATTACGATACAAGTGCGCAAAGTACGTGATTCTCGCACGAGTGTAGCTTGTCGCCCGAGCGAAGCGAGGGTGACAAAAACACGAGTGCAAGGATCACGTACGCGCACGTGTGTCGTATACTATTTTTTTCAACTCATAGTGTGCGAATTTCGATTTCGAAAATAAATATAAATATAAATAACTTTATCAGTAACCGGAAACCGGCTGAGAATGTGAGTACTGTATTTTAGACAATAATATTCTACGATACTCTATTTACAGTGTGCGGAGTAAATCATTCTCTACACTCAGTGCGCGAATGCATATAATATACTTCAGATACATTGGCGCACTCAGTGCGCGAATGTATCTACTCCAGATACATTTGCTTTGCTAGCTAGCTGTCGAAATGAGTTACAATTCTAATGTATTACATTTCTTACATCAAAAACTTCAGTATTCATTATTCTTCATAGAGAAAATACATTAATATATTTTGTTCGATAAAAATTCGTCATTTTTTATTATTCAACCCCCTTGTTAATAATTCCGTTCAGGTAATGGACCAGTCAAAACTGAACGATGGCACACCTACCTTTTATCGTTCAGGTAATGGCATAAGTGTACAGAACTGATAAATCATTAATATTAATGAAAATACAAGGTGAATTTGCTTATTTTCTTCATTGAATGATAAAATACCATTATACTAGTGACTTGAAAAAAAAAAAAAACTCATAGAAATATGTTAACAAAATAAAGAAATGCGTGAAATTGCTTAGCAACTTTTACGGCGTTCAGATATTGGGTGTTTTACCTTTTATAACACCCTGTCACACTTTAAGCATTTCAGCTAGTATAATTCGTATACCGCGAGGACCAGGTGAAAGAGAATGGTCCATTCGCCCAGGCAGCTAATATTTCGTATTTTTAGGGGGATACCCTGGCGGAAATTTTTTCTACGACAAAGTACGACGTTTTATGAAAATGAGGTTTTTGTAAAAAATCGTAGAAAATAATAGATTTCGTAATCGTTTGTCATAGAAATTGATGAAATACTATGAAAATGTATTACGTTCAATGAATAATTAGAAAATCCTACAATTTTTAACAAAATCTTACGAATTAGTAAAACTTTCTACACCCAATTACGAAAATGCACGACCCCAAAATATGTAAATTTTTTTTTGTAGTTTGTAATCGATTTTCATAGGAATTTACGAATTTCTACAACCAATTACAAATAATTAAAACTTTCTACAATTTATTTCAGAAATGCACGACCCCAAAATATGTACATTTTTTTTTGTAGTTTGTAATCGATTTTCATAGAAATTGACGAATTTCTACAACCAATTACAAATAATTAAAACTTTCTACAATTTATTTCAGAAATGCACGACCCCAAAATATGTACATTTTTTTTTGTAGTTTGTAATCGATTTTCATAGAAATTGACGAATTTCTACAACCAATTACAAATAATTAAAACTTTCTACAATTTATTTCAGAAATGCACGACCCCAAAATATGTACATTTTTTTTTGTAGTTTGTAATCGATTTTCATAGAAATTGACGAATTTCTACAACCAATTACAAATAACTAAAACTTTCTACAATTTATTTCAGAAATGCACGACCCCAAAATATGTACATTTTTTTTTTTGTAGTTTGTCATCGATTATCATAGAAATTTAGCAATTTCTACAAATAATTAGAACTTTTTACAATCTATTTCAGATATTCACGACCCCAAAATATGTACTTTTTTTTTTTTTGTAGTTTGTAATCGATTTTCATAGAAATTTACGAATTTTTACAACTAATTACAAATGATTAAAACTTTCTACAATCTATTACGAAAATGCACGACCCCAAAATATGTAAATTTTTGTTTTGTAGTTTGTAATCGATTTTCATAGAAATTTACGAATTTCTACAGCCAATTACAAATAATTCAAACTTTCCACAATTCATTTCAGAAATGCACGACCCCAAAATATGTACATTTTGTTATTGTAGTTTGTCATTGATTTTCATAGAAATTTACGAATTTCTACAACAATTTACAAAAAATTAAAATTTTCTACAATCTATTTCAGATATTCACGACCCCCAAATATGTACATTTCTTTTTTTTTGTAGTTTGTAATCGATTTTCATAGAAATTTACGAATTTCTACAACTAATTACAAATGATTAAAACTTTCTACAATCTATTACGAAAATGCACGACCCCAAAATATGTAAATTTCCGTTTTGTAGTTTGTAATCGATTTTCATAGAAATTTACGAATTTCTACAATTAATTACAAATGATTAAAACTTTCTACAATCTATTACAGAAATTCACGTATCCGAAATAATTTTTCTTCTGTTTCTCAGATTTCAATTGATTTTTATGAATAATTACAAATTTCTACAAAAATTTACGAATAATCAGATATTCCCACACCCAATTATGGCAATGTACGGTTTTAATAGTAGATTACGATACAAGTGCGCGAAGTACGTGATTCTCGAACGAGTGTAGCTTGTCGCCCGAGCGAAGCGAGGGTGACAAAAACACGAGTGCAAGGATCACGTACGCGCACGTGTGTCGTATACTATTTTTTTCAACTCATAGTGTGCGAATTTCGATTTCGAAAATAAATATAATTATAAATAATTTTATCAGTAACCGGAAACCGGCTGAGAATGTGCGTACTGTATTTTAGACAATATTCTACAGATACACTATTCACAGTGTGCGGAGTAAATCATTCTGTACACTCAGTGCGCGAATGCATAATATACTTCAGATACATTTGCGCACTCAGTGCGCGAATGTATCTACTCCAGATACATTCGCGCACTGAGTGTGAATGGGGCACTTCGCACACTACCAACAGACATGAGAAATCGAAATTCGCACACTGAGTTGAAAAAAATAATTTTTTGTTTCATGTGTCTGTTTTTAATTTACTATTGTGGAAAATTGAGGTGCCCGATGAAAATGGAGGGATATTGGTTGGGAGAATGAATGGAGTATACAGAATATATACAGGATGTCAAAACTAACTATGACACCCCGACGGGTGGTGATAGGGGGGACCTTAAGGGAAGACCCTAGTGAAACTGAAAACTTTTACATTTTTCATACGATCGAAATTATTTATAGATCATGTGAAAGTGTACTCCAAAACTAAGAAAATCACACCTTAAACTTCAAGATTACTCAAGAAATGTAGAAGTTACGCAACATTCAATGGTAAAAACGTACTGAACTTCAAAATGCTTCTTGCGTCTGAGTTTTAATCGCATCATATTCCCCTTCGTCTGAGGTCTTCAGCAAACTGAGGCGAAGAAAGTGAGGGATCGGATTTGAGATTGGATCACTCGTTCCATTTTGAGAGAATTTATTATTTTTTATTTCAAATTTTTAGCATTTTGCATGTTATTTAAATCTGAAAAAAAAGTTTCTTTTACAATAGAATGAAACCGATCCCTCATTTTGTGCATAAGGTATATGTGAATCTTCACCGCGAAGGAGAAGTTGATCGGAGCAAAACTCAGACGCAAGAAGCATTTAGCGTAGCTGAAAAGATAGTTCTGAGTAAATGGCATTTTAGTGAAAACTGGTATAAGTTAATTAAATTCTCCAGAATATATGGCACAAAATGATTGGAACGGTCATATCATTAAACTTTATGATCAACGTATCTCAGATTCTCTATTTCTGCTGCGGTGGCATCTCGGACCGCGAATCTTCTACGCCCTGTATCTGTAGATTCACCGTCCCAAAACAGATAATCAAAATAGTAATTGAATTAGCTATTGTGGTTCCCAGACAAACTTGGCGCTGATCTATAACACTTGTTTATCTCTGGCTGTTGCCTTAGAACAGTAACTCACGCATCGCCCAACAGCGCTCACTGCTGCCGCTCATTTTGAATAGAGCTGTGTTTGAGCAGTTACACCAGATACGCTGCGGAGAAAGGCTTCCGCTGACATTCTGAGCTCTTCTATGGCTGATCTCTCATGAAAAGATATTAGTTTCTCAATTATTAAGGATTTTTTATCTAGCGATAAAAACGTGAAACCGACCATATTTTCAACATTTTTTAAGCGGGAGGAAGTCTTCCAATTCACCCAATGAATGTGTACGAGCGACAAACGATGAGAAGCAATGTGTCGATAGGCGCAGAATAAGGTGATTTTCTATAGCTGCGATGTTAAATTTCAACAATCTGATGTACAATAATGACTGTATTCAGTGTATAAATATTCAGTGCAACTTAGAATCTCATAACGCAGCACAAAAACTGGTTACTTCATGGCGATTTGCAAAACCCAGGTTACGCTGATTTCTGTTGTACATTTAGGTAAATTGACAGAGTAAAGGCCCATTCTGGAGACTTATTCAGCGGGTAATTGATATTTTGGCTCAAGGAATCACCCCTACAAGTTTGGTCAAGATCCATGACCCGGAGGTGCATTAACAGTTTTTCATGTTTACATAGTGTTCACATAGTGTTGAAAAAATTAGAATTTCTACAAACGCTATCGAAAACTTATACATATTATGTCTATGACAAGTTGGCAAAAGTTTACGGACGAAAAACTCAATCTCAGCTTCTATACGTTTGTGTACTCGCATGCATATATTCTACATAAAATGTGTGAAGTTACAGCTCAGGATGAAAATTGATGACTGATATTTGGGTAATTACCGTATTTACACGTAAATAAGCCGCACCTTTTTTGTTCTTCAATGTCAGAAATACATTGTAAAATCGGGTTTTGGGCGGATTTCGGAGCGAAAAAAGGTGCGGCTCATTTACGTGTAAATACGGTATATCAAAAACATTTCTTTGATAATAATCAAAATATATATAGGTACATATATGACTTTGAAATTTTTTTTATTATAATGACTATATCGTGATTATTGTTATATCGCACACCTAGATCTAAACTAGGACAAGTAAAAAAACCTGAATTTTGAGTTATTAATATTTTTGTATATTCCGATACCATACGCAACTAACCATAAGAACGGATTCAACCTAATGTTCATAATCATGACGACAAATTGCGATAAAACTTGGTTTTGCTGAAATAATAAATAATTAATAATATAATTATAATAATATTAATAATAATTATTATTAATAATGTTATATAATTATATTTATCATTATTAATAATGAATGAATTAATTAATTATCCAAAGGCATAATTGGAGCAAAACGTTTTTTTCTCATACTGAAAAATGAGATTTTTTTACTTGTCCCAGTTGAGATCTAGGTGTGCGAATCATATAGTTATCAATAAAACCATTATGCATAGTTCATGAACTTATATAGGTAACTATTATATTGCTTATAAACTAATACATATACAGGGAGAATTCCTCTCGTCCGTACACTTAGAGCAGAGTTGAGGTGGCCCGTTCAACTGAGCTATTGGACTCTCGGCCACCTCAACAGTGCTTCAAGTGTACGAATGATAGGAATTCATCCTGTATATGCCTATACATTTTTATATCGTGCGCAGGTGTTAGAGACATAGCTAATCTCCGAGACACCCTTTCGGTATTTTCACAATAAAATGATTGTGGTCTACTTTCATCAAAATAGAAGGTGCCTGCAAAGATCGCGGGCTACATATTTGTAACGAACTAGTGTGAATAGCGCGACATTTTTTTATGTGAGTGATAGTGACATCCGCAGTCTGAAGGTAAGGACTTTCCTGCAATTCAATTTTACGCAAGAAGATCCAAACTTTTGGCTCTTCGTGTACTCCAGAGATATAACAAATATTTGTTATAATACCAAACATACCATTTTTTGTAATCACAGTCGAGTTATTAGTTTTTTTGCATCGTTCATACTGTGTGCTAGCATACCTATACCCACTGCAAATGAATCTATTATACGAGATGCAGTTGTCAACTTTGAAGCCTACGCATGCTTCCTCCTCAGAATTAAGAGTGTACAATTTTCCTAAACCGATAAGAGTACAGTTATCTGCTTTCAAAGTTACTTTGAGCCTGTTTTCAGACAGTTTCTCACAAAAGTTTTTAACTCTATGAGAAACTTTAAATTTTTCACTGAATACGGGTATTGATTGATACATAATAAACCTACGTGCAATTTGTAAGGCGAGATTAGTCGGACTTTTCTTTAGCTGCAGAAGGATCCGATTTTCGTTTTCAAATGTGTACGTGTTATGAGTCCACAATGGCCCGAAATTTTCGACACTTCTAGTTAGATGCAGCAAAAGATGCACATTGTATGTCATTGAAGTTTTATTGAAATACATTTGAAAAAATACTACATATTTAATGAGCAGTCTTTCAGCGTATTTCAAGTTTTCGCGTGATATCGAATCTTCCATTAAGATGTTGATCGCTGTTACTAACATCCCAAGATGTATTAGGTATTTTTTTGGCAGAATACCATCCAAACAAGGCATACAGTAGAATAGAAGCCACGAGCGCCATTCAGAGGCCTTCCACTGAGCACAATAATCAAGGCTTCTTGGTGTTCGCGTAATGCATTTTGGCGGTGTCATAGAAGTAATACGTTTATTAATTTTGCTGATAATATTCGGAGCTCCAACATAATAGTCCTTGCCACATTCGGTCGTGATTTGGTTTGTGTGTTGTTTTACTACACCTGTGAGTAAGTGCATACTGTCAGGAGGATTGCTGTTCGCCAAGTCATAATAATCTAAGTTCATGAGTGGAGTCGGACCGAACACGCCTTTGACATGTTGTCTTTTTTTCGTCTGACAAGTTAGTTCATGAGCCATTTCAATATTTTGTATTATAGATTCATGAGTGCGTGTAGGGGGAACTTCTGTAGATACAGTGAATTTAATCGTATTCCCCTCAACTTTTTCCCCAGGATGTTCACAGAGTGTGCAACCGTAATACCCGTTATATTGCTTCATATTCAGCATTGCTGATCTGGCAACTGAGTCTACACAACTGCAGATTGGAATTACTTTGCTAGTGACAATTCCATGACCTGGTAGCTGCCAGGTTATTCCTGTATTCGATAAATAATTGGCATCGTCCACAAAAGGTTTCAAGAAGGTAGCCATATTTGGCTTACGCTGACAGGCCCATAAGCCTACAAGAATCTGATGCTTGTTTCTTACTTGTGGAGGTAATTCGTTTATCAAAGCATATATAGGCCAAAGAGCAGTGCTACTAGACTTTCCAGATTGGCATCCATCTGTATTAAAGTTGTATGAAAAATTATATTTATAACTTAAAGGTTCTCCTTCCACGCTAAGGTTTTTATAAATCAAGCCATCATAGATATCTCGGAGATGTCCTTCACGGTTTAAAGGTCGCGTTGATTTATAATCAAGTTGACTTACAATATCAGGTCTTTTTAATAGATTTTGTAACTGTTTCTCGAAACTAACTGTTAGGAAAAAAGATTCCATTTCAGCGATATTAACTTGTTTACCACAGGAGCACGTTTTTACTTTCTCGATGCCTGATACACTTGACAGCATGCCCAAGTAATTATCGCAATATGGACAGATAACGTGGTACTTATACAAATCTTCCTCTACTGAAAAATGTTTGAATAATTGATACTTAGATACAGGCAATGCATCTCGACCAAGTAGTACATTTATTGTCCTCAGGGTGTCGAGAATAGCAATCCAACTGAGGTTGTGCCTGACTCCCAGAGTCATTACACTCATCAAGGCTTCCCCTATAGAAGTTTTGGTACAAGCACACAGCTTTGTACTGAGGTATGGATCGTTGATCCTAACAGTAGGCTGGTCAGAGATCTGCAATTGAATAAAATGATACCATTTTAGGGATTATAGTGCCCAATTCAAGTGTGCCTTCAGCAATTTCTTGATTCATTGTCACAATCGCTGAACACTGATTTCCACACATTATGAAAATTTTCTGTACGTGTATAGGTGACAAATTCATAAACAAAACATTTTTTTATAATTTTATGAAAAATTATAATAAATATAATGAATGAAATATACAAATTTAATGGCTGTGTTTGATTTTTTCACTTCATACAAAAGCAGGAATGAAAGAAAAAAAATGAAGCTAGGATGAAAGTTTCAAATTCTTCAACTTTCACACAGTGGGATGTATCATGTCACCATGACGTATTCTTTATGGGACAAAATAAGATGTTTTGCAAAAATCAAATAAGACTTTATGATCTGAATTTCAATATTACTACTTACGCTGGTTTCTTTATCGTCAAGATCACACTCCGAATCAGACTGTTCCTCGCAAGTATGTATAGAAGAACTAGCACCTTGTATTCCACCCTGTGTAGAAGAATATTGAATATCAATAATCTTGTTCATAAAATTGTGAATTGATTCGGTGAAATCCATTTCTTATATTCGATCTATTCATCTGAAAATTATTAGGAAACAAAAGTTATTGTTTTACCTCAAACAAGCTGTATGTTTCTTGTTCCATAGATTCGATAGAACCTATCTCGGTTCTTAATTTTTCGTTGCTTTCTATTTCGGAAGTTTGTGTGTTTGATGCGTTGACTTCTACCTGCTAATAATCAATAGAACTTATATGAAGGCATATATATTATAATTACCATCGAAATCAAGTTATTTTGATGCTGCGGAGATGGTCAAGAATAATTATTGGGTTTTTATCAAAAACACTGTACACACTGTAAACACTATGTACCTGTTGATAATGCCGTAACCTCGAGTAATCATTATTCGTATTTTCTGCTGATTCGTTGTCGGTATTTTCCTATGAATCATTTTCAGTTTCTGTTGATGTGGTATTGACATTCACTCTAGATTCCTCGTCAACACTCTCCGGCGAATCGCTGTTTATGCTCTCATTGTCAGCTGAGTCATCTCCATAGCCTTCAATCTGTCAATTACAGAAATATTATAGTTGAGTGACTCATGCCCGGCTTTATAAACGTAGGTTTCCCCATGGGTTTTAATAACCCGTAGGTTACCCCGCCGATACTATCCGTTCAACCTTTTTTCATCTGACAGCTGTAATGAATCGCTGTTAACCTCCAACAGTTTATGAAGGTTAAACGGGTGGTATCTGTGGGGTAACCTACGGGTTATTTAAGCCCACGGGGTAACCCACGTTTATAAAACCGGGCATCAAAGGCTTAATTTCCATAGATTCAATACAAACTAGTGGAAGATCTTCTGTTTCGCAATTTCGTTCATGAGATTGCTCATCATCAAGACTAAGACCACTTCGTAATAATCCAGCTTCCTGAAAAATATGTAATAGATTTTTGATCGGTATTTAATGAAGCGAAGAAAAAGCAAGGATCTACTAGGTGATTTTCACCAACCTATATTAATTATGTTTAAAAAAAAAATTGCAAGAAATAGAAATTGCAAGAATTCTGCATCCATCTGCAGAATCAAAAAACGTCTTGACTTTCACGTATCGAAAACGACCCATTCATTAGCGAAATATCAATATTATTCTTTTTCTCCTTTACTTGTGTATAAAACTCGAAAGACACTGTTGTAAGTAGTGCTCATAATTTTTTAGCTTATGGATAATAGTAGTTATCTGATGCGCGATTGTTTCTGCATCAAATATGCTGCAGCTCACAATAATTGCAAGAGTGTGAAATATATTAAAACGTAAATACGTGAAATGTGTTTGACAATTGTCAAAAAATTACATTTAACAAATCAAATATATATACTTACCAGTTCTGCTTCTCTATTTCTCCTGTCAAATAATGTACTCCTTGGTACTACCGCACAAGTTTCTGATTTGGAATCCAAGTACGTCATATACCGTCCCCGTCGTGGTTTTTTTTTAGGCGGTTGCGACATAGTATTACACAAATTATAATTATCAATCACGTTTTATAATAATTATTCAATCCACTTCATAGAAAAATCACTAATACATCGTGTGGATATGTTCTCCGGGAATGCATTCTGCATGGTTCTACATTACCATGCATCACGTGCTAGTTATGACAGCGGAAAGTTGCTTATGGCTCGGTTGCACAGAGCGCGTCGCGTTACGCGGCGCGACAAACAATATGAAGTAACGAATGGGAGGGCTGCTTTTTCGAAAAGGCAGCCCTCCCATTGGTTACTGCATATTGTTTGCCGCGCTCTGTGGGAATGAGCCATTATATCACCGTGGCGGCGTGGCGCGCGTTATCGAATTTTCGAAAGCAGTTCGATTATCGATATTGAAACTTTCGTTGGCCAGTACCAGTTCCAGTCAAGCCGGTGTCGGTAAAATCGTAATATCAGGCTTTATTCTGAGAGTAGCATATTCGCCACGTTTTTCAAGAATAATTCTCGTAATAATATGTAATAATTGTCGTATATCACTGTCTTATGCTACATCATGTGCGAAATGAGTTTTGTATAATGCTGCAGGTTGCGAAAATATACTACCAATGAACGTGCAACGAACTTCAATTTTCTAACAACGACGCCGGCAAACCGTTAACCGACCTAACATAAGAGCACGTGTTTCATAGTGTGGGCTTTTCGTTCCACGATCGACAATGAAGACGACCAAGTGGGCTCGGATTTATATACCGAAGGAAACTAAATACTTAGATGTCGAAGTGAAAAATATAATCGATTTCAAAAAACTATATCGAGAGCACGAAGACAACAGCAGCTTGCTGTTCAAGTATGAGCGAGATCCATTTGGCCCGCTCGCTAAGTGCCAAATTATTCGCGTTTCGGGTGAATATTATTTCTTGTACCATAAAAATCCATACTTTATACAAATACACGGTATAATTATACTTATAAAATATCAGTTCATTATCATGGCTTACTAGGAGAGTATCGCACCTCCGGGTCATCGATCTTGACCAAACTTATAGGGGTGATTTCTTGAGCCAAAATATTAATTACCCGCTGAATAACTCTCCGGAATGGGCTTTTACTCTGTCAATTTACCTAAATGTACAACAGAAATCAGCGTAACCTGGGTTTTGCAAATCGCCATGAAATAACCAGTCTTGCAAGACGCTCGAAAGTATCACAATAAGTTAGGGATGGGAACCAACATGGAATTCCGAATGGATGTGGACAAATTGTTTTACTGGAAGAGAGTATCATCACTGACATTGTTGCCGAATCTTAGATTTTTTTACGAATAATTGGGCCTTCGAGAAAAAAATTGATTAAAACAGTCAAAAAGCCCATGTTATTTGAATGGGAAACAAAACGAGCATAGAGGCACGTCTTTTCATTGGACTACAGTGCTTGGGTTTCGCACACATTTTTATTTATTTATTTCGAACCTATCTGGGGGGCGCACTTGTCAAAATTCGTCAACACCCCTATTAAGGACCACCCTAATATACATGTATATAAAATTGTATTATACATTATGAAAAATTGTAAGCGTGCATACAGAGCGATTCTGCGGAAAGTAACGCGCTTAAAAGGTATTCAAATGGGAAACGCGTGCATTGAGCAGATCAAACATTGACGATTGGGTTTTATTTAGTACGTGGGAAATAAAACCCAATCGTCGATGCTTGAACTTCTCAATGCAGGCGTTTCCCCGTTCGCCTACCTTTAAGGAGCGTTACTTTCCACAGAATTGCTCGGTATAATATCTTGGTAATTACCCGATCATTAACTGCTTGTTAAAATAGACTCAAATCATGAATAAAAGAAAATTTTTCGTAACTGCAGCAATCATGTCTGTGCCCCCACTGATACTTATTATGCACTTCCACGAACGGCGATACACGTAATATAAGTGCAATATTCTGATCATATCTCGCGCAATATTTACAGATACATTAGAAAACTTGCGCAAAGAAGGCCTGGCAAACAAAAGGAAAAGACTTCCTAAATTGAATGCTTCGATGCTTAATGAAACGCTAGACAGTGATGAGTCCGCAGCAATTGATAACTTGAAATCAATCAAGACCGCCGAAAGAATTCAGAGAAAGGTTTTTGATCATATACATGTATAATATACATTATTATATGTAATAATATTGTTACTTTGAAATTACCCTGAAACTTCATGTAATAGCATTCACAATCATTTGAACGCAAATTCCCTGAAAATAAATTTTTTGAGATGTTAGAGTGTTGTTCTGGGCATGCGATAATCAGAAAGATAAAAGTCTGATGCGGCACCTCTAAATCTTTGAGGACAGGGCTCCTTCTTCACGCTTGGTTATTTTTTCATGTCAAAGTATAGTTTTAAGTAGTTTGAAGTTGAAAAGCAAATTATCGATTTTTTTTTAAACGTTCAATACATATAGCAAAAATTAATTTCATTTAATATTCATAGTCTCGGGAATCAGCTAAACAAAGGTCGTCTGAGACTACGTCGACCGAAATTCTGAAAGCTCACTATCATAAATCTTCTGTAAAGGCTCGTAAAAGGAATGAGGACCCTCATGCGAATGAGAACCAGGTAGAGGTAGGGATATCCAATGGTATAGTTTTGCTGTAATTCTTTTTATTTATCAAAAATAAGAAATTGCCAAATTAGCATTGCATATCTATTAATGAATCCCTGTCAAACCTGGCTTAATGGACGGTTGTATTAATAAAAACAAATTGAGGATAAGCAACTGGAACCAATTTATCCAGCATTGTATTTTCCAAAGATTAATTCACATCATTTGTTAAGATTTTTATATATTGTTGTAGAGCGCAAGCCTTTCCGATACACCCAACGAAGCTGAAGACTCAGTGTCAGACCATGATAGGTTCATATTGAAACAACGCTTGGATGAGTATCAAAAAGAAAACGCAATTTTGTTGATAGAAAATCAGGACTTAGAGAAACAGTACACTGACTTGAAAGAATCTAAACAATATCCAATGATGGAGAAAACTGGACGAAAGATTTTAGCTGCACTTGATAATGCTGAACGAACATCCAGCAAAGCATCACTTTCTACAAGTATGTGTAGGCGTGATCTCAATAATATTCAGATTACAATGATAATATTTCGTAATAACAATATTGATAAAATCTTAGCATTATTGATCAGCCATGGAATAATGCAGATGCAACCTGATGAGGCATTTTTGTATTCGAAAGCAACGCTACTGTGATAATATGAATCTAACAACTATGTTGTGCTATGAAGTGAAAAACTAACAAAGTGCCAATAAACAAAAAAGACAAAATGAATGAAGTTTTGTTCTTAAGGGGGTATATACAGCTTGAAAATAATTAGTTTCAAATCACTGCTACTCTCTGAGAAAACATTCTAGTGACTTAGTTTTTTTACAGTTGATCGGTGCTATTTTGATACACAGTTCATGATTTTTCCAGATTTTATGTCCTCCGCTGAACTAAAATTTAGTTCACCGAAGAAAAAGTAGTTGTCGTAGGGTCTTCGAATTTGGAGGAAATATTCTGTATGAATGTAATTTAGGGGCAAACCAATAATATTTCATGTATTCAAGTTTTAGACATAGAAATTTTTGATGATAAAATATTTTTTGGAAAAAAAGTCTTACATTCAAAAATTTATACGTCTAAAATTTGAATTCAAGAAACATTATTGGTTTGCCCCTAAATCACAGTCTGATCTCTCAAAAGGTCCGTTTCCAATAATCCGCTTCCCCAGTTTCTCGCTCGCTGCGTTCCTTCACTCCGCCTATTATAAGACATAGCGTAGCGGGGAAAGAGAGAGACGGAAAACAATTGGTGCGACTAGCGAAGAAGGCGAAGTAGGGGTACCTCATTTCGTGGAAAAACTCTTCCCCTTGGGGGCTTGGGAGGACTTATCGAGAGATCGGACTGTACATTCATATAGAATATTTCCTGTAAATTTAAAAAAATGTCATGCAACGCAGCAACCTGTAATGAGGCTGAAACTAGCGGCCAGAGCTGGCGGCCGCGCGAAGCGCGTGAATGAGAACCGCTGCGCGCCGTACGACTGAACGCAGAAAACTGGTAGCCGATCGCTTGGCGACTAAATATTAGAGAAAGAATTGTAACAGGCTGATTGCAAGTTGAAATTTGACAGACACACTGAATAATAATACCAGAAGCTGGAAATAATAAAAAATTTCAGGAGACGGCGTTTTTTAAAGTTATTAATAATAATTAACTAATCAGAGACGCGTGGAGGTACGAACTGCTCGGAAAAGTTGTTGCAAGCGAATTTCGAGATGAGATTTGGCAGACGTACTCAGTATTGATACCCGAACTTGGAAATAATAAAAAATCCCCGGGGACGACGTTCAGAAAATTGTTAGGAATTGTTAATAACTAATCGAAGACGTGCGGAGGTATACGAACTGCTCGGAAAAGTTGTTGCAAGCGAATTTTGAGATAAGATTTGGTAGACGTACTCAGTATTGATACCCGAATCTGAAATTATCGAAAAATCCCCGGGGACGACGTTCAACATCTTTTCCGAGCAGTTCGTATACCTCAGCGCGTCGTCGATTAGTTATTAACAATTCCTAACAATTTTTTGAACGTCGTCCCCGGGGATTTTTCGATAATTCCAGGTTCGGGAATAATTACTAGGTACGTCTACCAAATCTCATCTCGAAATTCGCTTGCAACGACTTTTCCGAGCACTTCATATACCTCCGCGCGTCTTCGATTAGTTATTAACAATTTTTAACAATTTCTGAACGTCGTCCCCGGGGATTTTTTATTATTTCCAGGTTCGGGTATCATTACTAGGTACGTCTACCAAATCTCATCTCGAAATTCGCTTGCAACAACTTTTCCGAGCACTTCATATACCTCCGCGCGTCTTCGATTAGTTAAATTATTAACAATTTTTAACAATTTGTTTGAACGTCGTCCCCGGGGATTTTTTATTATTTCCAAGTTCGGGTATCAATACTGAGTACGTCTGTCAAATCTCATCTCAAAATTCGCTTGCAACAACTTTTCCGAGCAGTTCGTATACCTCCGCGCGTCTTTGATTAGTTATTAACAATTCCTAACAATTTTTTGAACGTCGTCCCCGGGGATTTTTCGATAATTCCAGGTTCGGGTATCATTACTAGGTACGTCTACCAAATCTCATCTCGAAATTCGCTTGCAACAACTTTTCCGAGCAGTTCGTACCTCCACGCGTCTCTGATTAGTTAATTATTATTAATAACTTTAAAAAACGCCGTCTCCTGAAATTTTTTATTATTTCCAGCTTCTGGTATTATTATTCAGTGTGTCTGTCAAATTTCAACTTGCAATCAGCCTGTTACAATTCTTTCTCTAATATTTAGTCGCCAAGCGATCGGCTACCAGTTTTCTGCGTTCAGTCGTACGGCGCGCAGCGGTTCTCATTCAGGCGCTTCGCGCGGCCGCCAGCTCTGGCCGCTAGTTTCAGCCTCATCAACCTGTACCCTACGACAACTACGTTTTCTTCGATGGATTACATTTTTGTTCAGCGGAAGACATAAAATCTGGAAAAATTATGAACTATGTATCAAAATAGCACTGATCAACTGTAAAAGAACTGAGTCACTAGAGTGTTTTCTCAGAGCGTAGCAGTGATTTGGAAAACATTATTTTTAAGGTGTGTATACCCCCTGAATTGTATTGAAAGAAATGGAGTTTTGTTCGTTAATTGATTTGACAAATAATAATGCTATTTTTGTTCACATTATACCGATTGCAGAAGAACGAGAGATCGTACCGACGCCAGAAATACTTGACTTCGGTGAAAACATATTAATCAAGAAACGCGTTTACGACGAAATATGCAAGCATACAGAACCGAGCAGGTTTGTGATAAGTTTAGCGCAAAACGTGTGGACTATTGAAGATCTGGCCGAGCGTTGTGTCCGAAGACAATCCAACATTAAGAAAGAGCCATTAGAAACAGAGAAAAAACAAATCATCGAAGAAAAATTTGTAGCATGGCTGAGGAACTGCCAAAAATATCCTGAGCACCTCGTTACTCGAGAGATATATAAAATGAATAAATATTTCAATTCGGCTATCACTGGAGCTCGTAAGAAGGTGGAACCAGCTTCCAGCAGCAGCAAAATAGAGTCTGATCGACACACTGAAAACGAAGAAGAACAGAAATTTGACGGTATAGTGGGGTCCATTTGATTTTCATTCACATTTGATTGTTATTTGATATACTAATAAATGTTATTATTTATTCAAAATATCCACGTGATTCTAAACCACTGCTGCTGTACGGTATATATCTTAAATTCATCAACTCAAATTTTTTTAGGAGAAACCGAAAATAAAAAAAATAAAGAAAAGAAAAAAAGCAGAGTCAAACATTTCGGAGATGCGAGTGAAAGCACTGGATCTGGGCAGACATTAGACGGTAATGCGGTTTTATCTTATGGGATTTCAATTAACATTTTTGTACTATCATTCAACATCATATTCATTCAAAATATTCTGCCTCCTTACATTCATGCGTATATCTGTGGTATATATAGTATTGGGAAGTATTGCAGGGGCGGAGCTTAAAATTTTGACTCGGTTGCATTAGTTTCTCAGTAGTCCGCCAGAGAGCGAACACAAAACTTGTCGGTCCAAGGGTGTGTGGCGAGGATTGAGGCAGCAAACTCCGACCCGGTTGCTCTAGTTCATAATTTATCCACCAGAGAGAGTGTCCAAGTGGAATACTTCCCAATACATTAGGGTGTCCGTTATTTCCCAAATAACGGACACCCTAACTTTTTTCACTTGGGTACCCAGCTAACAATCACAGAGGTAATATAACAAGGATGTAACGGCCATGTCAAGATATCCGGACATCCGGAGTCCGGCTACATTTCTGGTACTTTGACGGCTCAGGTACATACCTGCGATGTAAAAGTATCAGATATGTAGCCGGACTCTGGATGTCCGGACATTTTGGCATGGCCATTACATCCTTGTTACATTACCTCTGTGATTGTTAGCTGATGGGTATGGTTCGAATCATTAGTTTATAGCCTAAAACAATTGTGGAAAAAAAATTTTTTTATTAATGTGCCATTAACCCCTGCCTGTAGGACGATACTTTTCCTATTTGATTAACATGGGATTTTTGCACTTTTCAGACTTTGATTGTATTTTTTCACTTACTATATTCATTTGTCCATCTAAATAGGTCAGAACAGTAGAAGAGTCAACAATATTTAATGAGGTAATGAATATAGTAAGTGAAAAAATACAATCGAAGTCTGAAATGTGCCAAACACCCATGTTAATCAAATGGGAAAAGTATATCGTCCTACAGGCAGGGGTTAATAGCACTTTAAAAAAATCCATGATTGTTTTTAGGCTGTATATATACTAATGATTTGGACCATACCCAAGTGAAAGAAGTCAGTTTATGAAATAACGACACCCTAATATACATTCAATAACTCAATTTTTTCAGGCGGATCCGATGATATAGGGAATGCGGCAAAGAAGCGCAAGCTTATGGGTGACAAAAATGTGACTGAGCTAAGCACTCAATCTAAGGAACGTAAATCTGATGGTAATTCAGTTTCATTTTATAGGATTTTGATTCGTATTTTTATACAGCTTTCATACATTATTGTTTATCCAAAATGCATGTAATTTCCGAACGTCCTGTATGTCGAATTCATATTTACTCGTATATAATTTTAGAAAAAACAAAGAATAAATCGGACCGGAATTCCAACGTCAATACGAATTTGATGCCGCCGAACGAATGCATTGAGGAAGATGCAAGCAACAGCTTCGTGGAAGAAGAGACTGAAATATAGACTAAGACCCACGTACTGTTCGAAGCCTGAAAACTAAAAACAAATTTTTTTTCACGCTGTAACCCCTGTACTTTTTTTTATGTTTTATCGTTTATACTGGACCTATATAATTGAACTTTTGGGTTCTACAACTTCTTAATTTTAATACGAACGTTCGTTCCTCATCAGTTTTGCTAAATGCAAAAAAATATTCTCATTATTCATACTATATTACTATCATTATTATGTTACTACAAGTTATATATCACTATCTCTAAACGCAAACGCTACAAAATGTAGAAGAGCAACCTGAAAGAGCCTTTTGATGAAAAAACTGTTATACCAAATATAGACATACATGTATAATATATCTATATATATATATATATAATCTGAAGAGCTATATGGCTTTGTGCTCTTTAGATAAAATAAAACTGCAATACAACACCACTTTTTGTGTCACGATCATGTACTTTTTTTGCACCACTTGTAGAAAGTTTTCATTGTTTACGTAAAATGTCATAAAATGGAGTAGGTGTTCACTGTATTTTTTTTTTTTTTTTTCGTAAAATGTAATAGTTTTTCGTTATACTTTCTGGTATAATATATTACAGAAAAAATATAGAGTACTGCGGATAGTGTAAAAAAAAAAAAACGATTACATTCTACGAAAAAATAACTGGCAACTATGATCTTCTATGTCAATCTACGAAACATTATAACTTTCTACGAATATTATCTAGCATTAATTACGAGATTTAAAAAAACACAAATCCTATAAGTACGTCATTCAAATAAAAATTACGAAATTCTAAGATTTTTGACGACAGCTTACTACGACAAAACTAATATTTGTCCGAAATGCATGGAAAATTCGTAGTCAGTTTCGTAAAACGTCATAGTTTGATTCGTAGAAATTATTGAAAATATTCATGAAAATTCGTAAAAATATTTCCGCCAGGGTAGCCACTCGTTGCACTGAAAATCCCTAGGGTGATTTTGGCGCGCGGTCGATGCAACTCGGCAGCCATTGTTGATACAAACCGGCTGACTGTCAATACATCGCGGAAGGTAGACAAGTTTGGTTATGTTCGTTTATTTGAAGGAAATGATAAATAAAGTGAATAAAACCTACGTGAATAAGCTATGGATATTTATTGATGCCTCAACCCCAGGATACAATCAATAATTTTGTTCGAATTGGTTTTTCTCGATGAACTCTTTGATTCTGATAAATTTCCAGTTATAGCTTAGGTTAATTCGTTGATTGTATTAAGATATCATTTAAAACTGATTGATCGATTTTTGATAAATATTCTTAGCTTATTCACGTAGGTTTTATTCACTTTATTTATCATTTGCTTCAAATAAACGAACATAACCACACTTGTCTACCTTCTGCGAAGTATTGACAGTCAGCCGGCTTGTATCAACAATGGCTGCCGAGTTGCACCGACCCGCGCCAAAATTACCCTAGGGATTTTTTCAGCGCAACGAGTGGCTATCCCCCTAAAAATACGAAATATTATCTGCCTGGGCAGATGGACCATTCTCTTTCACCTGGTCCTCGCGGTATATACAGCGTGATTCCCAAGTCGCGGAAAAGATTTCACATGCAGATTCCTTGTCAAAATCTAAGAATAAAGTTCCTTATCAAAAACTTCGAGGGAGCGGTCGTTCCTGAGTTATGGAAGGTTTAGTCCACCCAATAATACGGCCGTAAAGTGACGTGCTCAGTCTCGTAGCGATTCTGTAAAAGTGATAGTGCCCGCGTCGTATGAACTTTGCCTGAAATTTCGGTTTCTTATTCCGTAATTTTTAGTATTTACGTCGTCCGGTCGGTCATTCTCGTGCCCTACGTCGTTAGCCCCGTAGTTGACGTTGTCCAGGTGGTCAAACTGGTGACTTACATTCCCCAGGTCTTTTGCTTCGTAGCGTTCGTTATCCAGGTCGTCAGGCTAGTGATTTCCGTACTCCAGGACTTTTGCCGCGTGGTTGACCTTGTCCAGGTGGTCAACCTTGTGAATAACATTACTCAGGTCGTCCGCTTCGTAGTTTTCACTATCGTTGTCATCGGGTTGTTGATTTCCGTCCTCCAGGACTTTCGCCACGTAGTTTACGTTGTCCAGGTGGTCAAACTGATGACTGACGTTACTCAGGTCATCCGCTTCATAGTTTTCGCTATTGTTGTCATCGGGTTGTTGATTTCCGTTCTCCAGGTCTTTCGCCACGTAGTTTACGTTGTCCAGGTAGTCAATTTGGTGACTGACATTACTCAGGTCGTCCGCTTCATAATTTTCGTTATCGTTGTCATCGGATTGTTGATTTCCGTCCGCCAGGTCTTTCGCCACGTAGTTTACGTTGTCCAGGTAGTCAAACTGGTGATTCACATTCCCTAGGTCTTTTGCTTCGTTACTCAGGTCGTCCGCTTCGTAGTTTTCACTCCCGTTGTCCTCGGGTTGTTGATTTCCGTCCTCCAGGACTTTCGCCCCGTAGTTCACGCTGTCCAGGTAGTCAAACTGATGACTGACGTTACTCAGATCGTCCGCTTCGTAGTTTTCACTATCGTTGTCATCGGGTTGTTGATTTCCGTCCTCCAGGTCTCAACAACAACAATAACAACAACAACAATCAACAATCAACAACCCGATGACAACGAAAGCGAAAACTATGAAGCAAAAGACCTAGGGAATGTAAATCACTAGTTTGACTACCTGGACAACGTAAACTACGTGGCGAAAGTCCTGGAAGACGGAAATCAACAACCCGATGACAACGGGAGTGAAAACTACCAGGCGGACGACCTGAGTAACGAAGCAAAAGACCTAGGGAATATAAATCACCAGTTTGACCACCTGGACAACGTAAACTACGTGGCGAAAGTCCTGGAGGACGGAAATCAACAACCCGATGACAACGATAGTGAAAACTACGAAGCGGGCGACCTGAATAATGTAAGTCACAAGGTTGACCACCTGGACAAGGTCAACCACGCGGCAAAAGTCCTGGAGTACGGAAATCACTAGCCTGACGACCTGGATAACGAACGCTACGAAGCAAAAGACCTGGGGAATGTAAGTCACCAGTTTGACCACCTGGACAACGTCAACTACGGGGCGAACGACGTAAGGCACGAGAATGACCGACCGGACGACGTAAATACTAAAAATTACGGAATAAGAAACCGAAATTTCAGGCAAAGTTCATACGACGCGGGCACTATCACTTTTACAGAATCGCTACGAGACTGAGCACGTCACTTTACGGCCGTCTTATTGGGTGGACTAAACCTTCCATAACTCAGGAACGACCGCTCCCTCGAAGTTTTTGATAAGGAACTTTATTCTTAGATTTGGACAAGGAATCTGCATGTGAAATCTTTTCCGCGACTTGGGAATCACGCTGTATATGCCGGAATATATGCTAGAATATATGCCAGAATATATGATCTTGACATATATGCTAGAATATATCTTTGGGCAAATTTGAGTATATCCTAGCATATATGATTTCATATATGCTAGGATATATTCCATGCATATATCCTAGCATATATATTTTTTTCGTGGGGGCTGTAGCACTAATTGACACTCAGAGCCGGCTGGCTCCGGCGAGGCCGGGGTATGCTGTAGTCAATCACCTCAGCGCGCTAGCTACTCCCGAGCGCCCAGCTTAAGGAGTTTCCTAACCCAGAGCAAAACGGTAAGAATGATTCCAAAATTTAAGGAGAGGTTTGTGCTGGTACTAGGAATATACCGTAATTATTTCAGATTTTTTGACCGCGTAGTTGAGGAGAAAAAAAAAACATTAAATATGCCGCTTATACATGGGCTCTTATGGGAGATGTGTTTGAAGCTATGATTGAAAATTATTTTAGGAGTGAAAAAACAGTAACATTTCTTCGAAAAACCGTTTAAACGATTGATTAGACCTTCATAGATATAATTTGCCCATAAAGGAAGTCTTTCACCGTACCGATTGTGAAATATACTTGTAAACAGAATGGAAACGGGATATTTTCGCTGGAATTTCGTCAGATGCGGAAGAAGTGCGGCAACACTGTACCCTAGACGAATAGTGTGTATGGCGTGTTGCGTACTGCCCCCACGCGCGGGAAATTTGAATGCATTTAGCGACAAATTCATTGACTCAGATACATACATAATGGCAAAGGAGTCTCTAAATACAGGGATGGCGAAATTGATAACACAAATATTTTATTATCCACATTTATATTAAAATTGAAAAACCATTCATACACACGAAAAAAAGGTACCTACATTTTACCGTGATCACAGAAGTTTTTAACTGGAATATTGTTAAACTCGGTTTTATTGAGTACCACACCAGAGTCGCCTGTTTCAAATGCTCTAATAAATTGCTTAGCATTTTTTTTGTCTTTATAACCTGTGCGTGTCCATTAACATTTTGCTGAAGCAATTGTATTGCATCTTCCTCGCTTTTCTTATAAGCTAGCAATAAAGTTTGATAAGTGATACCTGAATTAGCCATTCTTGTTTTTATTGATTTCGACAACGTATGGAGAGGATGCAGTGTATCTATGATTCGAGCAATCTGAGCTTTTTTATTCGGCAACTGGAATATAGTCTCAAAACTTTGTATACTGTCCACAATGTCGTTTAATTCGAAATGATGATCGACAAGCTTTTCCAAGAGTACTACGTCATGATATGCATCGTGTGCTCCTTCCGGCGATAAGTTTAAAGTTTCGACAGCTAATGTTGTCAACGTACATTTGCCCTTACCCTTTCGTTCTGGAAATTTTTTCCTAAACAGAGGCAGAGTATCAACAAAGCCAACGATAACATTCTTGAATTCATCCACAAGAGATACTTCTTGTATCTTTTTCATCAGTCGTGGAGCGTCAAATTTGCAATTATGCGCCAGTAACACACAAGGCTTGTTGAAACTTTTTAAATACTGGACGAGTTCTCCTAAAACAACCCTTATGGGTGAAGATGAAACTCTCATTCCTCGTAGATGCAATTCACCTCCTTCGTTTGACAAGCCGTGTACTTTACTAGCCATCAACGATATACTTTGACTAGGATCGACATACTTGCAAAATATTGAGTCACTACATTTCATGGCGATTTGCAGAATATCACAATTCATTTCGAAACCCGAAGTTTCGAGATCAAAACAAATAATTGCCATCGCTCCAGCCTCTGTACTAACACGGCAGGTCGAATCGGGAGGCAACTGAACAATAGATTCACAGTTTTCCGGAGATGCTACACAAGGCTCTTGGATCAATCCCATATGGCTGCTATATGTTTGTCCTTCGGAGCTTTCCTTCCTGCTCTTAAGCTGCGCTCTTCTTTTTTGTAGGGCACGACGATTTAATTTAAATGTGGGCGTTTTCGCTTTCAGGGATCTTCGTTTGGCTGACTTAGTGACAATTTCTACGCGCTTAGTTAAATGTGCCCCAGGATCCATCACATATGCTTTCATGACATCTTGTACGTATTTTTCACCCAAGTTCTTCTGCCCGATAGCACATGCGAAGCGATAGTCAGCAGACTCCGACGTAGAATAACATTGGGCCTTTGGGCATTTTTTTGACATGACCCCGTTCAAACTCTCATTGGCTTGACTGGATGCGCCAGCCGAATATTTATCAGCATTATTAGCTAGATTCTCGAAAATCGTTTTGAGCTCTTCAAAAAGGGTCAAATTGTGAAATCCACCTGTAATCGTGTTATGTTGATAATTCTCTTTATCTATCAAATACCTGCACCAGTCTCCACACTTTTCGTGTTTATTGAAGGCATGATAGGGAATATTCTTTATAGCTGCAGCCATCTGTTCGGTATTCCCTTTATTTTGAGCCATTGCATATGCGAAACATTTATGCAGATACTTGATAGCAATCGGAGTCATCTCTTTGTCTGGATCTTTAGATCTGTCGATTTTATACAGTAGATTTGTTACGCCTTTTGAGGTGTGGTTCTTATCAGAATGCTTTACCACTGTGTGACTGCTAGCTTTTCTGATAGCACAAATGCTGGAGCTGTCATTGTCTCCAATGAACACCCCTACTTGAATTCGATTCTCGGTCAAGACAGAACTATTTGTCACGAGTTTAACAGCGACGTCAGGCTCCATAGCTTTTGCCGTTCCATGGAAATTCATTCTGCAATCATGATCTTTTTTTGCGTGACCTTCATCACATTTACGGCACTGTCTATTCCTTGTGGCATAGTCTAAGACACGTCCCGTCTGCTGTCCAATAAGAGACCCATATCCAAGGCCAAAGAGTTCGTGTTGGCGGGAAATTTTAAGATCGATAATATTACCACAGAAATATGTTCAGATCGTACACAATTTCAGATATGACTTGGTATACTAGACTGAAGTAAGAAAGAAATAAAAAAAAAAAAAAAAGCTGTACAGAAATAAATGAAAATAAAAAATTCGTTTTATTACTACAGATTTGTTATCTTTATTTTGAAGAAATACAGTAAGGTTATCAAATCGTCAATGACAGTATAGAAATAGCAATCTTAATAATTGTATTCCTGTTTTCCTTGCCGTCATTCTGTTTGTTGTGAATAAGAAGGATCCATTTACGTTATCTATTGGAAGTATCCATTGATTTTCGTATTGATTTTTATCTTGATTGGTATCTTATTTTTTGTCTTGATTTTTATCTTATGTCTTGATTGATTTTTATTTTATTTATTGTATTATTTTTCGTCTTCATTTTTGTCTTGATTTTTATCTTGATTGGTATCTTATTTTTTGTCTTCATTTTTATCTTATTCTTTGTCTTATTCTTTGTCTTATTTTCCGTCTTGATTTTTGTCTTGATTTTTATCCTATTCTTTGTCTTATTTTTTGTCTTGATTTTTGTCTTGATTTTTGTCTTGATTTTTGTCTTGATTTTTGTCTTGATTTTTGTCTTGATTTTTGTCTTGATTTTTGTCTTGATTTTTTTTCTTGATTTTTATCTTGATTTTTGTCTTGATTTTTGTCTTATTTTCCGTCTTGATTTTAGTCTTGATTTTTATCTTATTTTTCGTCTGGATTTTTATCTTATTCTTTTTCTTATTTTTTGTCTTGATTTTTGTCTTGATTTTTGTCTTGATTTTTGTCTTGATTTTTGTCTTGATTTTTGTCTTGATTTTTATCTTGATTTTTGTCTTGATTTTAGTCTTATTTTCCGTCTTGATTTTAGTCTTGATTTTTATCTTATTTTTCGTCTTGGTTTTTATCGTATTTTTTGTCTTGATTTTTATCTTATTTTCCGTCTTGATTTTAGTCTTGATTTTCGTATTAATTCTAGTTAAATTGGAATAATTTAATTAGACGCTTTATTCAATTCTATTCAGTTTTTCATGGGCTTGCTAATCCTAGTTATTAAAGCTGGATAGATTTATGTAGCAATAAATGTTGTCCTTAACGATAAGCGCTGAAGTTAGTGGTTCAGATTTCAACATTTTTCGCCGATTGGGTTACTAATTGTGCAAAACACGCTTGTTAATAGCAAATATTTTATTTTGTCGGTGGCGCACTCTATCTCACACTTTTGAGGACTCAATTTCAAATATTTACGGTCCAATTCCGTGTTCCACATTTAGTCAGCAACTTCAGTCTAGTATACCAAGTCATATCTGAAATTGTGTACGATCTGAACATATTTCTGTGGTAATATTATCGATCTTAAAATTTCCCGCCAACACGAACTCTTTGGCCTTGCCCATATCCATTCAGACTGTCGTATTGTCGACCTGTACCGCGCTTACTCCAGCCCATGTCATAAGATGCAAATACTCTGACAATATTATTATTGTTATCTACTCCAGTATCTTCCAATTCTTCAGGAGCACGATTAATTATTTTGGAAGTGCTAGGCAGATTTGAAGTGATAGCATCACCAACGTCATTCGAAGCACCAGCAGAATTCGAAGATTGTGGAACAAGAAAGTCTGTTTCGATGCCATTTGGTCTGCAGAGGCAATACAATAAAAAAATAAACCATCAGATTGGGATACAGAGGATACATTTGGTACAGTGAACAGAGTGAACGTAGATAGTGTATAATGATTTAATTTTTCAATATTCTTATTTACAAAATCTTTTTTCTTTCGCGGATAAGTATAATAATGTAAGTATAAATTTGTAGATGTAGAAGTCGCGAACAAGACCACATTACAGACATTGAGAATTTGCAATGTGGTTTTTGTATAAAATATTTTCTAAAAATTTCATAATCTGTAAAAAAAAATCTGATATACATATTTTGCATACGTGTTTCCTAGTACTTCATTTTTGTTAAAACTTTACATGGTAGAAGAAGCTAGTCAACAGAAAAAATTACTAGATGGAGTCAGAATATAAAGGGTATAGGTTACGTAATTGATAATTTGGGGAAAAGTACTCTTCGCTTATTTAAATTGATCTAACATATGACTTTCGCAATGCTTCAAATACTCAGTTTTGTTGACCCTATCACCTATTACATGTAATGTAAATGTTACATGTTCTATTTGATTCAATTCGAATTTCAATTAATCATTCATATTTTCAATTCTAATTTAAATTTTGCGGTCCATCGCAACTCACAAAACTTTTTTTAAATTCTCCAAATTGGTAAGTGTCAGTGATCGCTCTTCTGAACATGCTTCGCTGCAGCTCTTCTTGGCGATATGCTCAATGACGGGCCCAACTTCTCGTTCATGGCGTTTGTATGTAATGGCAGACATGCCAGGTATATCCATTACATTCAAAAATTTATTCATCGCCTCACAACCTAGTCCAGTATGAAGACAGCCTATGAACAATCATTCGAATTATAAAGTCAGCACGTCAAGTTGAATTGTATAAACCTGACTTTCACTTCACAGAAGTATAGATTACGTGATAATTTTATTATTTTAAAAGACACATATAACATACCTAGGGCAGCTTTCGTGTTCGCGTCAAATCGCATGGCCGTTTGTGCTGGGTTCAAGTGCTTCTTACTGGTTGGCACAGAATTCATGGTCAAACATTGTACGCACTTGACACGAAATATCGATGCTAGGCCTTTCCTATCTTCTTTTTGGATATCCTGCAGTGAAAGAACCTCTTTGCATGAGGCGCAGAACAGATGTTGTGATATAACCTCTACGTCGATGATGCGCTGTCCTGCGATAATACACTGTTTTTCCGGATCGTACTCTCCATGCTTGCGTTTTCGGGAATTTATACCCGCTTTGCGCTGTTTGACGCGTCGTTTTAGTTGTTTTTCAGTCGCAAACTTTCCTTTATATCTCACAGGATTCATCTTATATTATGGGAATCGCGAAATAAATAGTGTTTACAAACGCCGAGAAAATGAGATAGCAGTCGAACCGCAGTATGGCCAACTGTCGAGTCGTAAAATGCGGTGTCGCCAAGTTTCCAAAATTCGGAACATTTAAAATCGTGTTATATACACATAAACGAGTTTGAAAGCTTATTTTATTTGTTTAAAATACTAATTAATCGTAGATTCGATCATTTTCATGTGTACTAAGCATGTTTACAACATTTTCATACCACAAAATTTCAGTTTCCTACAACTGGCACTAGCGGACGTGCACCGTGTATAAGCATAGGAGATCCCCCCGAACCGCCTGCCCTGCAACGAATGTTAAGAACTTCCTTAACTACCCGGGAAAAAATGGTTCGTATATGGACATAAATAATCATAATTCATCATGGACTTGATTGAAAGAGACCCTTCTCAATAAATAATCATATATGACCTCATCATATATGATCATGAACGAAATTTGTCTCTATATGACCATATATGGCTATATATAATTGCATATAGCCATATTTAATTGCATATGTATATATAATTATGTATAATCAGATATGATCAGATCTGATCATTTGTTTTGGACAAATTAAAATGAAACGGTTAATTAAATTAAAAAATTACATGAACTATTGTTTTTATATCTTTCATATGTCACAGTGAACGGCAATCATGGGTATTTCTGAAAATTAACTTTTTTTTGTAGATAAAAAATTTTTCACTTTCTTGCGGGGATTCGAACCCAGGTCCTTCTGAGCAAAATTATTTAGGAAAAGCCGGACCTGTCACCGACCCCCTTCGATTTGGCTGATTTTTTGTGGGCTTGTTACTCACCTAGAGAGTAGTCAAAAGCCAAAATATTAGGCCCCACAAAAATTTATTGGCGAGCCAGAGCCATTTTTCGTTTTTTTTTCACATTTTCGACTTGAATTTGGGTATTTTCGATTACGCAGAGGTTTTTTGTATCAAGTGGCCGAAAATTGGTTTCTCAATGTAAAATTGACCAAGGAACACGAATCTGGCCACAGATTTGACCTACGATGAATACCTGCAGAAATATTGGCCAAAAACACTAAAAATTTACCAAAAAAGTCCCAAATCTTGGGGAAATGGTCAAAAAATCTTTTTTTTCACCATCCGAGGGGGCCATCTTGTAGAAAAAGAATCAATGAATCCAATGAGCACACGACCAGATTTTTAGGACGGACCGTTCAGAAAATACGCGGCGTCAAAGTTGGATTATTTTGTTTTTTTGTCAAAAATTGACATTTTTAACCTCGTGGGACAATGTTACGGACCAGCGTACGCATCAGCCCATAACTATTTTTTTATTTTCATTTCCCAATTCACTTTTCATTATTATTCTCGATATGCAATATATTATATAAATTAAGACCAGACCTCCCTGGAATCAACACCGTCGCGCCTAGTGGATATTGGCCCAGGCATAAACAAATACAAGAGGCCATAAATTAAGTTAGGGTATAACGTGCGAGGGATGTTTATTATCAACAGATGCGGAGAAGCTGTATCGGTGTGGTTGGGCATATGTGTCTGAGTGTCGAATGTAATCTGAGGCCCGGTTTTGGTTTCAAGAGCTGTTGCCGTTAAGAACGCTACAAAGTCACGTAGAGCAACGATTCCTAGTACTAAAGACTTTTGCTGAGTAGGAGATCGCCAAAAGTGTAGACTCGACTCAACCCGACTTCATCGATCCGGCGATCCTGAATTTCCCTAAAATAATGAAGAGAATCCGGAGGACCCAAAGGCCCCTCCTTAAAATAGTAAATAGATTAACCTAGGTATATATCTAGCCAGGCATCAAAGATTAGGAATTCATAAGTATAATTTAAGTTGGATGTATGAAACTGAGTCGACCATAACTGGCGACCACGTGAGCCCTATGGCATAAGGAGTGGGACCTATGACGACAGGACTAGCCTATAAGAAATTAGCTTAAGGCTAATCAGAGCCCTGATTGGTCGAGACTCTTAGATCCAAAACTGTTACAAGCGCGCGGAGTAAAGAAATGCATGCACCATCAGCAAATTTGAATCTCGGTACCTCAGGTCCAGAGACGCGCAGCTCGACACATTCGTTCGTTAAATCGCAGAGCGTGAGCATTGTCCGGAATACTTAAGTAGAGCGTTGGTGATTTTTACAATCTCAAAGTTCTTGCCGAAAAAGACTCAGTGTTTCGTTAATCCTTCTTATTCATTATAAACTCAGAAGATAATATCATAAATTTCCTCATTTCTTTCAACATCTATATCGACACTCGTTCGTCAAATCGCAGGCCGTGAACATTGTCCGGAATACTAATTAGAGCATCGGTGATTTTCATTATCTTAAAGTTCATGCCAAAAGACTCAGTGTTTCGTTAACTTTCTTTTTTTTTTTTTTCTTTTCTTTTCCGAATAAAGTCTTCAACTTTATTCCGCGAGCACAACTCGTCGTGTGCTTTAACCCCAAACGTGCGGGAAAAGACACATTATTAAACGAAGTCCTGGGCTCGGATGATAATCGAAATGTGTCGTTCCTCACCCCTTTTTCGACTGAAAGGAGGTGGGCGACTAGGTATTGCTCTTTAACACTCTTGATTTGTGAAGAAGTAAGAGGAGCACATCGGAGACCGACCAGCAAAACAATATGTCAGGCACTCCACTCGCCACAATATCGGGAGAGGGGGCAGGAGGAGGTGTGGGGCGGGTGAGGTTGGAGGAAGAAAAGAGGAAGGACGTTGCCCGTGTGCACAGCACAGTACCTGACTCCAGCAGCCGAAGCTCTGGGTAGGCAGGGGAACATCGCGAAATAGGCCTGTAGGTCGGACATTGTCCCACGAGGTCAAAAATGTCAATTTTTGACGAAAAACAAAATAATTCAACTTTGACGCCGCGTATTTTCTGAACCGTCCGTCCTAAAAATCTGGTCGTGTGCTCATTGGATTTGTTGATTCTTTGTCTACAAGAAGTCCTCCTCGGATAGTAAAAAGAAAAGATTTTTTGACCATTTCCCGAAGATTTGGGACTTTTTTGGTCAATTTTTAGTGTTTTGGGCCAATATTTCTGCAGGTATTCGTCGCAGGTTAAATCTGTGGCCAGATTCGTGTTCCTTGGTCAATTTTACATTGGGAAACCAATTTTTGGCCACTTGGTACGAACAACCTCTGCGTAATCGAAAATACCCAAATTCAAGTCGAAAATGTGAAAAAAAACGAAAAATGGCTCTGGCTCAGCCAATAAATTTTTGCGGGGCCTAATATTTTGGCTTTTGACTACTCTCTAGGTGAGTAACAGGCCCACAAAAAATCAGCCAAATCGAAGGGGGTCGGTGACAGGTCCGGCTTTTCTTAAATAATTTTGCTCTCTGCGTATCAGTCGAAGCTTCTACCACTTGGCCACTTCACGTATTTAATAGTTGAAATTTTCAGAATGTCTCTATGAGCGGATCCACGTCACTTCACTCAAAAAAAAAAACCGTCAAGTCACGGATCTTTGCGCCATTCGACATATCTTTAGTACTATGGGGAAAAAAATACGACTTCAGGGATTTTGAAAAATTTTCAAAAATGGCGGAGTTAGAGCTATTTGAATGTTGGTAAATCGCTGTTGCACCGCTATGTTTGAAAATTCATATCTCCGAAAGTATTTACCGGAGCGGACTGATCCTGAAATCATTTTGTTCGTAAAAGAATGCGCTTTCATAAAAAAAATGTTGTTTTCAAAAAAAAAAAATTCTTTCAATTTTTTTTCGTCGTTTTTATTTTTAATTTCGCTGCCATTTCCGCGGGACCTACAGGAATCCATGGAGATAATTTTTTTCGGTTAGCCGAATCTTTCCCCTTCAACCCTAAAAAAAAAATTCATGGAGAACCTATTTGGGCCGGAGAAAAAAAATAAAACGTCTTGTCGCGCGTCGCCGCGCGCGTCAATCCACGTCCGCGCGGCGAGCTCCTTGTGTTTCGTAGTGGAGTTAAATTACATTTGATGCTTCTCTACTTACCCGGACTATTCATTCTCCGAAAATAGTTGTTTAACCACCTTAGTCTTCGCTCATCCGTCTACTGGTCATGTTTTCTCGGAGTTACATATACCTATACCTGTTTTGGAAATTCGAAGTCACCAACTGCACAAACTCTGAACGTTTTGTGTTAAATATCTAAAAGTAACTAATCCCTTTAATTGTATCGGAATATAATCCCTCAATCTACGGGGTTGTTTTGATAATTTCATCAGCGATGTTACTTATAAACAGTGGATATCAGTGGATCGAACGGCTTTGGAGACACTTACCAAAAAGTCCGAGGATTTTGTGAATAACTTCTGTGATCCATTGTCAAAATTGGTTGCACATGATTTCATTGCGAAGCAGCAAAGTAGTTATTGGCAGAAGATGAAAGAGAGCTTGAAAGTTGGCGAATTTTTAGTGATATGTGATTTCGCTGAGAATTATGCATTTGTTGTACAAGATTCTACGCAAGGGTTTCACTGAAGCAATAATCAGGCGACTATTCATCCAATCGTGGTTTACTATAAAAGTTACGGTGACGACCAGATGAGACATTTTAGTTTTGTGATAATTTCAGAGCATCTAAAACATAATACAGTTGCGGTTCATTTATTTAAAAAAAATTAGTCCTCTTTATGAAAGAGAAGTTCCAAGATTCAATTCCCATAGAAAAAATAATTTATTTCTCTGATGGAGCAACTTCCCAATATAAGAACAAAAAGAATTTTATAAATTCAACACATCACTTTGAAGACTTTCAATGCCACGCCGAATGGCATTTATTTTCTACATCACATGGAAAAGGGCCGTGTGATGGAGTAGGTGGAACTGTTAAGAGATTAGCTTCACGTGCGAGTTTACAACTGATTGGCAACTCTGATCCTATTCAAACACCGCTGGATCTATATACACTGATGGAAAAGATCATTTGGTTCCAATGACTTGACTTAACTACTAACGAACGTGGATTTGGAATAGATCAAATGAACGTTCGTTGATAATTAATGACAAGAATTTGTACGGAACGAAAAATTTAACAGTTAATGACAAAATTTAACAGTTATTGACAAAAATCTCACAGTTGGTGAATGTTCTTTCGGATCAAATGTTCGCTAAATTCTGATCTAGTTGTGCACGTTTCATTGACTATAAACGATCTTTTCTATCAGTGTAATTGGGCATGTTCTTATTTTCGAAGCATATCTTTTGCGTACTGTACGGCTGCAGAACATACAGCGGAAGAATCTATTCTACAAAATCGATTTGATAAAGCCTTGACAGTTCGTGGCACTCTGAAATTACATGCGGTCATTCCAATATCTCATAAACTCGTCAAAACAAAATTATTTTCCGCATCAGAAAATTTTGAATCCATGAAAATTATGAATTAATTTCAAACAGAGGTGTCCTACACTAAGTGCCATCGAGCAAATCATCGCTAGAAACATCGGCCCTTTTCAGAGCCACCAAAATATTGCGAAAGATCGGCGCGGGGCGACGCGCGACAAGACGTTTTATTTTTTTTTCTCCGGCCCAAATAGGTTCTCCATGAATTTTTTTTTTTTAGGGCTGAAGGGGAAAGATTCGGCTATCCGAAAAAAATTATCTTCATGGATTCCTGTAGGTCCCGCGGAAATGACAGCGAAATTAAAAATAAAAACGACGAAAAAAAATGGAAAGAATTTTTTTTTTGAAAACAACATTTTTTTTTTATAAAAGCGCATTCTTTTACGAACAAAATGATTCCAGGATCAGTCCGCTCCGGTAAATACTTTCGGAGATATGAATTTTCGAACATAGCGGTGCAACAGCGACTTACCAACATTCAAATAGCTCTAGCTCCGCCATTTTTGAAAATTTTTCAAAATCCCTGAAGTCGTATTTTTTTTTCCCATAGTACTAAAAATATGTCGAATGGCGCAAAGATCCGTGACTTGACGGTTTTTTTGTTGAGTGAAGTGACGTGGATCCGCTCATATGTATTTGTCACGAAAATTTAATTGATCCTAACGATGCACTTAATATTGATCATGATGATCGAACGATTCTTGAACTGTTTTTGTATTTTAGGGAATGTAAGGCAATATGGCCACTCTAAATTTTTTAGCAAAAAGAATTACTAATTATTAATACCATGACATTTAAAAACTTTAGCTTTATGCACCCGGACATTATAATATTCGCACATGTATGCAAAACTATTCGTATGTATAACAGTTAAATTTATACGTTATATATATTTTTTTAATTCATTTTTTTCTCAATAGATATGATCATATCTGAGCATTTTTCCGGTACACAGCTGCAGATATGCTCATGCCTGATCATGCATGATCATACATGAGTGCATACGTTAATCATACATGAACAGATATGGTCATATCTGAGCATTTTTTCCGTATGCAGCTGCAGATATGATCATACATGACGTCATATATGAGCTCATATATAAACATACATGAATAGATATGATCATATCTGAGTATTTTTTTAATGATAATCCTTCACTACAGCTTTAGATCCGATCATATATGACCATGTACGATCATATCTGAGCTCATGCATGATCATGCATGATCATGTCTAAGCTCATGTATGATCATACATGAACATATATGATCATATCTGAGCATTTTTTCCCGGGTACCCTCAAACTTGCATTATAGTCCATACGCTAGGAATCGAAAGGTATGCAATATAAGGTCTATGGGTCGACTTAGGTGTTTCTTACGTTTTTTGGGTCGTAGAATCCAAATTTGTTTGTTGGATTGCGCTAAAGTGATGCACTCAAAAGTTATAAACAAATGAATTGTTCAAATGGCCATAACTCCGGAACTATGAGTTGCACAACAAAAAAGTTCAAACGAAAAATATTTCTCTCTTCAAGACAAATACATCGGCGTTTGATTCGTTGTGATATCTCAATTAACAGCCGAGATAGAGCATTTGTTTATCCGAGAAGCGGGCGCGCGCCCGGGCTACACGTGTAGCGACTATAGCGTGGCTCGCGGAACGCCTTTTCTTATGATTTCGTGAGATTTTTACTGTTTTTTTTTCAGCATATACCTCTCGTTGCCATCGAAATCATAAATCATTGTGGAAAATCATAATGAGTGAGCAGTTTTGAACATCGTGAAATTTGCATTTCAAAATACATATTTTTTTTTTCGTAATATTTTTTTTTCTCATTCCCGGTATCGGCATGCACGTTTAGGCGTGCATAGACCCGCTTTTTCGCAAGTCCACAACACTCAGACGAACTATAGGCTCGACATTGTCACTCCAACGTGTTCAGTTCGTCGCGCGGGACGCAACGAAAACTGAGACACTCGTGCGAGAATTGTCACGGTTTCGCTATTCCCCGAGCAGATTTTCATCTACGCTTAACTTAATAAAAGTTTGTAATCTATATTCTATTGTGAATGTGTTCAAGTACTTTCCCTTAAGTATGGAAAACGCCGAGCATAACGTGGGAGAGGGAGACGATAGGGATAACAGTGAGCGAGAAGTCGTCCGAAGACATGAATCAGTTGTGTGTATTTTTTGTCTTGGTCAAAATAATTTAACGAGTACAGAACATGGAAGTTCACGAATCAGATTAGTAGCCCAACAAAGACAAGATACTGTTGCTATAAGGATACAAAAAATCCCTACTGATCAACAGTTACATTACCACATGACATGGGCCTGTTATCGTAAATACACCCATAAGAAAAATGTGCGGAAATTGACCCCTGTACACATTGAAGAGGTAAATGATGGAGACGATGAAGCGGATGTCGCTTCGTGTCGGCCATATACTCGAGCAATGATAAATTCCCGGAATGTTCAATGCAATAATGATAAAAAAATCGTGTGTGTCATTTGCGGCATGGATCGAAATGGCCAAACCCGTAGGAAAAGTGAATTGCAACAAGAAGATAAAGCAATTAAAATTCTGCAAATTTCACGTTTTTTTCAAGACGATGTTTTCAGAAGGATTTGCACACTCACTAATGTTTCGGCGATTCTTGCTGCACAATTGCACTACCACAACAATTGTATGCGTAAATATGAGCAAACATTTGCACGTATACGAGGCAATAGCTATCAAGAAGTTCACAATGAGGAAAAGCAAGTCAAAGGAAGTGATGGCGGATACTGTGAATTAAATAATAATTATTTTATTAGTGATAAGGGGGGACAAGATTATTGCTGCACAGATGAAGTTATTGAGGGGAATGATGCATCAGAACATAAAAACCAGTGTATAGTACATATTATTGACGAATTGAGAGATCGTATAGAAAGGAAAGAGGGTTTTACTCTCACAGAGGTTCGAGATCGTGTGAATAATCTACTGGGTGTTCCATTGGTGCAAAATAGAGAAATTAAAGATCATCTAATTCGCATGTTTGGAGATCAGATTCAGTTTTGCATCCCTGACGACCCTACGAAGGCAACGATTTTCTTTCACATGACTGTTACTCAGGATTACCTCGTGCAAACTTATCTGACACAAAATATTTTCGAAGAATGTGGAAAAAGGTTACGACAGAGTTTGTTACAGGAGGACTTCGACTTGGATGACAAATTTTGTGATGACATCGAATTGCAAGAAGCGTGGGATAAGATACGAATCCCTGCTCCACTTGCATCCTTGTTCACCGGTTTATTCAATATCGATGGAGAAGATTTTTTCGATCACGACGAAAAGTGTTTAACCACAGAGAATGACTCTGATACAAGTCCAACTACTCATACACGAAAAGAATTTCGCGAAAGGAAATTGACAAAGATCAAAAGCGTGTATCAGATTATTTACTATATTTTACACAATGGATCGAAAAAAACCCCGTTACATGTTATTACTGGATTAGCCGTACATGCCGTAAGCAAAAGTGCATTCCTTGTTAAAAGTCTCAATAGAACAGGTCTCTCCATCTCATATGATCAAGTACAACGGCATCGAACGCGGTTCGCTGCTTACACAATTGAAAAAAGTGAAAATACCGTACCTATCCCCACTCATTTCGATCCCACTAAATTCACAAAGGCTGCATTCGATAATTTCGACCACGAAGAGTGCACTAATTCCGGCCTGGGTGGAACACATGATACAGTCTCTGTTTTATTCCAGAGTGAATCACAAGCTCCACCTAAACATCCGAAAATCTCCGAAACGAATATCGATGAAAACAAGCGTACAATCACGTCCGAATTGAAGTGCCAGCAACGCAGAGAATTCATAAAACCCAATACTAAAAGTAATCCTCTTTCTATCACCACAGATGCACCAATATTTAGGAATTCAGTTACACCTAGCGCATATGATAATATTCGATTGGATGATTTGGTATGGGCGATTAGTCGATTAAAGGTTGTAGATGATCTGAAGCTATCGTTTGAAAAACAACAATACCAGGAAATACCAGGATGGTCAGCATTTAATTCCGTGGCTGTCGTTGATACACGTCGTCGACAAATAGTCGGTTTTCTACCCATTTTTCCTCACCCTGTTACGGAATATTCAACAGTTTACACGAATCTATGTAACTTCAAAGACATTTTAGCCCAATTGAATCAATCATCTCTGCCTATTTTCTGCGATGAAGGAGTGTATCATATTGCTAAACATATTCAAATGATACGGAAAGAAGAATTCTCTACTCTAGTAATAATGCTCGGGAATTTTCACCTAATAAAGGTATTACTGACTTGTGTGGGCAAGTATCTAAGTGGGAGTGGTGTCGAGGATTTGTTTGTAGAAACCAAAGCGTATGGAGTATGCACCGTTAATCAGGTAATGGATGGCAAAAATTACGCTCGCTCCATGAAAGGTTTTTTAATGTTAGGAGAAGCCCTTCGTCGACTTCAATTGGAAGCATTTTTCGCTCAAGATACCGGGGAGAAATACTGCGAAGTGCTTTCAAACATTGAAATACTGCAACAAACAATGAGTGAAAAAGCCTACGACGAAGTGAAAACTATCTTCCAGGAATTGAAGCGCCAAATACAAAATTTGGCTCTTGATTTAGACGAATTCATAGAAAGTAGAAGTCAGGAGTCTCCACTATTCAAATATTACTGCAACGTTTTGAAAATGATTCAATTGACTCAAGATTCGGTTAGAGCTGATCGCGAGGGAAATTGGAATTTGCATGTTGAGACTGTAACCAAAGCTCTACCTCTGTTCCACGTTCTTGATAGATCTAACTATGCACGATGGTGTTCAGTATATTTGAACGACATGCTTTTGTTGCCTGAAACTCATCCTGAGATTTATGAACAGTTTATTGCGGGACAATATCCTGTGAAACAGCGAGATTCACCATTCACTTCGGTGGCTCCAGATCAAGCACTGGAACAAACAATTAATCGATCGCAAAAAAGTAAATCGGGTATTATCGGATCCACACGTCAGAAAGAGTACGTCGCAGCTTGGGGCTTGATCTATCACAAGATACTAGCAATAGTGAATCTGTATCGCAACATTACTCAAGTAGAAAATGACAATTACGAATTGAAAGTACATCACGAATTTTCACATGGAATCATCGGAGATACTGATGGAATGATTAATAATTTCATCCATTACTTTCGTGAACATGGGAATCCATTTCAAGTTGGATCACAAGCTCTGCGTAATATTGCGACACAGGAGTTGGTCAATCTACAACAAGCCGATGATATCCTGAATGTTTTCGACAAAGGTTGTGAAATTAACAAAAAATTTTGTCTAGAGAGATTTGAGAATAAATCTGTGCCTTTATCAGACCCAATACCTCGGGTTAACTTACCTTCATTCCAAACTAAGCCTAAGGAGACTCCTAAACAAATGACAAAGACTCTTTTAAAGGAAGAACAAGCTGCTCAAAAAGTGATTGAATTGGCGATGGAACGTTGTTTCAACATGCAAACTCTTTTTTCTCACGAATTGACAAGAAAGAATGTGTTATTTGAAGAACCTGGTATACTACGCAAAGAAGCAACGAAATCTGTACTTATCGATGAATTACTCACGACATTTGATGAAGTCAATACAGATATATCGGGACAACAGGCTATGAACCATGAAAGCTTCTGTCTGGTCGTAGATGTGATGCTGCACTTTCGACGAATCTCGCTACATAAGCTAAAAATATTCGAAGAAGTTGTTATAGCATTTTGCAATGGTGTCCGCTCGGTCCCCGGCACTGGACTCAAACGCATTGATTTTATTTTCGATTCGTACTGTAAATATTCACCAAAATCTACGGAACGTTCTCGCAGACACACTTCAGCAGGAATCGCATTACATTAAATTTCAAAAGATACACCGACTCCAGCACAGCCAGACAAATTCTGGGCCCACAAAGATAATAAGATCCTTCTTCAGAAATTCCTACGTTCCTATCTTCTCGAGAATGGCGAAAAGGTGTGGCCAGATGTTGAACTCATCTTTAGTGCAACTGACCAGAATCAATGCGAATCTAATGTACCCCGATCACCTGAGAGCATACAGTACTTACAAAAGTTTGAAATTGAAGAAGCCGATTTACGTATAATGCTCCATATTGAACATATTCTGACGGAAAACAACGGAAAAGTATTTATTTCATCGTGTGACACGGATGTAATTGTGTTAGCACTCTACTATTTCCATCGTTACCAATTAAATGGACTACAGGTAACGATATTTCACTCATCTGGAGTTTCGATGATGAGATTTATTTGCGGTTATTTTTTGCAGGAGCTTCTCATCCCCTGGGGGGTCGGAGTTAAGAAGAGATACATCCCTCTGCATTTAGTTGCAACTTTTCATGGACCTGATTTATGTAACATTCTTCCAGCTCTCCACCATCTAACAGGCTCCGATTACACATGCAAAGTAGGAAAAGGCAAAAGAGTTGCACTAAAGGCAAACCCAACTGAATTCTTGAAAGATTTTGCTCATGGTAATCGATTGTTACTTATTCCACAAGACTGTTTATTAGATAATTTTCTTAATGTTACATTCTACGTCTCTGTAATTGATAGATACATCCACTGGAGGGATAGCGAATGCACTAAAAAGAGGTGAGGAATACCTAGTACGAGTAATGCAAAAGAACAGTCCTCTCAAAACATTTGATGACTTGCGGTATTGGGCTTATCGTCAAAAACAACAGCTGTCGATTACTGAATTACCCCCTACCAGCAATTCTATCCATCTCCACATCTTGAGGGCTTTCTTTGTCACGCATGTACAAATTTCCACATTGGACGTGAATCCAATCAGTCTGGATCCATGTCAGTTTGGATTTTACAAAATTGACGACAACTTAAAACCGAAATCGATCGATTCTTTATTCCCATCTGTCGATGAGCTAGTCCCAAGGTGTACATCATGCAAAAAATGTGCAAATAAACAATGTCGTTGCATGAAAGCTGGGGTACCTTGTATTTCGTCTTGTGGTTGTAGCATGTTTGCATCGTGTCAAAACACTTTCAATAACAAATGAATGATTTCTCTTCTCATCGTATTTTGTTACTTTCTGTCACTAATTTCAAACCAAAAATTTAATAAAAAAAAAAAAAATAAATAAATGACAATAATAATAATGACAACTTATTATAAATATCCTTCATATCACTGAATCGATAAAAAATTGTGCGAAAGATTATAGGCAAGAAGGAATAGTTACGGCGCCATCGTTTTCCGTGCGTCGCTCGGGCGCGCACCCGCTTCCCGGATAAATAAATGCTCTATCTCGGCTGTTAATTGAGATACCACAACGAATTAAACGCCGATGTATTTGTCTTGAAGAGAGAAATATTTTTCGTTTGAACTTTTTTGTTGTGCAACTCATAGTTCCGGAGTTATGGCCATTTGAACAATTCATTTGTTTATAACTTTTGAGTGCATCACTTTAGCGCAATCCAACAAACAAATTTGGATTCTACGACCCAAAAAACGTAAGAAACACCTAAGTCGACCCATAGACCTTATATTGCATACCTTTCGATTCCTAGCGTATGGACTATTAGCTACTACAACAAGACTCAGCCTGATAGCTGCGCCCCGAGATTGCTGGCTGCTCGAGAGACTTTTCAGTGTACTACCAGATTTTCTTGTCCTCTCAAACACAATGCCCATATTATCTCAAAGATTTCACATGTAATTGAGTACCTGGGTGCAAGAACAACCTAAGTCGACTTAGGTTTTGACACCAAAACCGTTGATTGAAATTTAAAAACTGAATTACATCCACGAACAAAACCACAATGGACTTTGTTGAATACTCATTTTGAAGGGCGATTCTTCCGGAATACGAAGCCCGTTTTGTTTTTGCCCTCAAATAAATAGGAATCTCTATAATAAATAAAACATGCGCGCCGGCTTAGGTCGTTCTTGCTAAAAACGAAATTTCTTGCGAATATTCGGTCCGTCTCGACACTCACGACTTGAATTTTGTTACTTTTCATGTCGAAACACATATTTTACGCAGTCTTCAAGAATTTGAATCGACCAGTGAAATAATAAATAAGACAGGAAATTAGAATAATGTTTTTTTTTTTCGAACAATACACCAATCTTTGCAATTAATTAAATAAATAATATTACATAATGCATATTTTCGGAAATATATAAAAAGGGATTGATGAGCTCTTAATATATATAGGGGAGGGTGGGGCAAAATGGACCATCAAAAAAAAACTATTGACGATTAAAAAACTTGAATATGAATAATATGAACTTTTTTGCCCTAAGGGGTCCATTTTGCCCCACCCTAAATGAGAATTTGAGGAGTGAAGTATGGCAATCTTTAGACAAAAATAAAAAAAAAAAGTTGTCCCCAATATTAGACCCAACAATCGAATGTTGTACAACGCGAAAATGATGCCCGGGAAAAAAATTTTTCACGAAATTTTATGAAATTTCATAAGTTTTCATAAAATTTCATAAAATCTCGTGAAATTTCATAAAATTTCAGTATTCAAATTTTATGAAATTTTATGAAATTTTATAAGTTCTTATAAGTTTTTATACATTTTCAAGAAATTTTTTCAAATTTCGTAAAATTACATCAAATTAGAATCGCGTACAAAAAGTATTGCTTTTATGAAATTTTATAAAATCTCATATAATTTTAAGAAATTTTGTGAAATTTTACGAAACCTTGAGAAATTTCATATAATTTTATAAATAAGAATCGAGTGCAGACAGTATTGCTTTTATGAAATTTCATAAGTTTTTATGAAATTTTATAAGTCCTTATAAGTTTTTATACATTTTAAAGAAATTTTATCAAATTTTATAAAATAACATAAAATTAGAATCGCGTACAAAAAGTATTGCTTTTATGAAATTTTATAAAATCTCATATAATTTTACAAAATTTTGTGAATTTTTATAAAAACTTGAGAAATTACATATAATTTTATAAATTAGAATCGAGTGCAGACAGTATTGCTTTCATGAAATTTTATAAGTTTTTATGAAATTTTACAATTTTTTTCCGGGGCAGTACGAATATACAATAAGATTTTGTAAAATTTGATCGAATTTAATTCCTATGAAATATATTTTCGGAATAGTGAAATGAAATTCTGTGAAATTTGTATGTTTCTATGGAGATGTGATACAATTCGTACATTTCTATATACGAATTTCACAGAATTTAATTTCATTATTCTGAAAATATATTTCATAGAAATGAAATTCGATCAAATTTTATAAAATCTTATTGTATATTCGTACTGCCCCGGATTTCTATATACGAGTTTCACAGAATTCAATTTCATTATTCCGAAAATATTACATTAAATTTTCATGAAATTTCGTATAATTTGATAAAATCATTTTTCGAAAGAGAGTTCATTTCTACATAACTACCGTTTTGAAAGAATGAACTTCAAATATTGTTTCATGATTTTCATTTAGTATATAATATCCATTATTTAAATGTACAACTGGAGATATGATACAATTTAATACAATTTCATTACAGTTCACCAGGCCATTTTTAGTATGAATTTTTATTCATAAAATGACCTGGTCAAATTTCATGAGATTTTATAAAATTCAATCAGGCCATTTTCAGTCTAAAATTTTTAAATGTTATGAAATTTTATATCGAAAATAATTTGTTGGAATTTTATGAAATTTCATAAAGTTTCAGAAAAGTTCACAAAATTTAATGAAATTTCATCAGGCCATTTTCAGCATGAAATTTTATGAAATTTTAATAAATCCAATACCCGGGAAAAAATTTGTTGGAATTTTATGAAATTTCATGAAGTTTCATAAAAGTTCACAAAATTTTATGAAATTTCATCAGGCCATTTTCAGCATAAAATGTCATGAAATTTCAATACTGAAATTTCGTGAAATTTTATAAAATTTTATGAAACTTCATGAAAATTTTTTTTCCCGGGTGGTGGGAGCAAAAACGACCTAAGTCGACTTAGGTTGTTCTTGCACCCAGGTACTCAATTGTATAGTTACAGTTTCACAAAGAAAATTGAATTATTTCCCGTCCTGATCGACTATTCTCAATTGTATATCGTGTACTGACCGTACGGTTATTGGATGATAAATGACATTTGTCGGCACTTCCACGTTTTTATATCCGGGTGGTACGGTTGGAAAAAATTGATGAATCGTATGTACTCGATGCTCATTTATATACGCGCCAGTGGTAATATTAATGGTTAATGGTTAACGTGGTTAATATCACACTCAACTCGCAAGGCGTTGACTTTGAGTATACAAACGGGTAACTCGGATTTATGGGTAATACCGCCTTCGAGCATTATTGAGGTAAAACCGAGCATTCGACCGATGGAATCTTTTGGTTCAAGGTCCACAGAATGATTGCATCTAATTTCACTGAGTAACTCATTGTTATTAGCCCTTAGGCAGATATTTATATCCTTAGGTAGTGCCCTGTTCAAATAATTTGCGATATCTTCAATTTCATAGCTCCCGGTGGGAATTGTAATCACTGTGTCTGGTTTTGTATAAAATTTATCACACCCCACATCTATATTGGGGATCGCATTAAATGTTAGGAGCTCTATGAGTCCAAGAACATACCGATACCTGCGCGGAATAACCGGCTATCTCAGAGTCCGCTTGAAAAAGCGGCTATCTCAGAATCCATTCGAAGAAGCGACTGTAACCTTTATTATTAATATAGGCACGGGAAGCTTTTCCGAATGGATTCTGAGATAGCCGCTTCTTCAAGCGGACTCTGAGATAGCCGGTTATTCCGCGCAGGTATCGGTATGTTCTTGGACTCATAGAGCTCCTAACATTTAATGCGATCCCCAATATAGATGTGGGGTGTGATAAATTTTATACAAAACCAGACACAGTGATTACAATACCCACCGGGAGCTATAAAATTGAAGATATCGCAAATTATTTGAACAGGGCACTACCTAAGGATATAAATATCTGTCTAAGGGCTAATAACAATGAGTTACTCAGTGAAATTAGATGCAATCATTCTGTGGACCTTGAACCAAAAGATTCCATCGGTCGAATGCTCGGTTTTACCTCAATAATGCTCGAAGGCGGTATTACCCATAAATCCGAGTTACCCGTTTGTATACTCAAAGTCAACGCCTTGCGAGTTGAGTGTGATATTAACCACGTTAACCATTAACCATTAATATTACCACTGGCGCGTATATAAATGAGCATCGAGTACATACGATTCATCAATTTTTTCCAACCGTACCACCCGGATATAAAATCGTGGAAGTGCCGACAAATGTCATTTATCATCCAATAACCGTACGGTCAGTACACGATATACAGTTGAGAATAGTCGATCAGGACGGGAAATAATTCAATTTTCTTTGTGAAACTGTAACTATACAATTACATGTGAAATCTTTGAGATAATATGGGCATTGTGTTTGAGAGGACAAGAAAATCTGGTAGTACACTGAAAAGTCTCTCGAGCAGCCAGCAATCTCGGGGCGCAGCTATCAGGCTGAGTCTTGTTGTAGTAGCTAATGCAAGTTTGAGGTGTTACGTATCCCACTCTATTCAATACCTCTCTTACTCCCAATCTAAGACACAACATCCTGTGTACACCTTACATTCGGAGAACTCCATCCCTACCTATCCACCTGCATAAACGCGCCCATGCCCGGGACAATGGAAAAGATGATCTCAGCTCATCAGTAGCCATTATTAATATTGCACTTGCAACAACTCACTTACTCCTAAATCGTTAACCAAACCAGTCGTTCTTAAACTTGCATCCGAAACGACTCTTAATTAACTCTCGAAATCATAAACTCAAATCACTCATCGCTTTCACTTAATAACGTATAACAATCATATCGATGGTTCTACTATCCTAGTAATCACTATACCAATAAACAACTATTTAGTTATTTACATATTATATTCGTTTCAATCACCTACCATCCAAAATCCGGTTACCCAGCTAAGGTGTAAAAACGAGGAACGAACTCGACGACAGCTATCCACGTATACACAAAAGGTGGGAGCTATTATTATATACATAACAATGGTGGCAGCGTTATTCATAACAGAGGGTACCCGGGAAAAAATGCTCAGATATGATCATATATGTTGTAACGAGGCAGATTATTAGGCCTCGTAAATGAACCATCTCCTCTTCCCCAGACCAAAGTGACCACCTTAATAAGAATACTGAAATCAAAGCGAGAAGTCCCAGCTCAAGTGCCCAAGGTCCATTGTAGTAATTATAAGTTCATGTACTAATACTTTTTCCCGTTCCCGATATCTCATATGTCCCGTACCGTTCCGAGAAAACAACGAGCACGATCATCCCTTCGGATCATCCGGCCTGGCGGGCCACCCGGCTTTCGAGTGATTAACCGGGGGAATCCTGCCGTCTTATCCAGAGATATGTCTGGAAGAGCGCTGCATAAAGAATCAATCGCATGGAGTAGCTTTCTCCCTTCCTCTACCTGTCCCGTACCGGCTTGGTCCACCGGTCCAAACTGCAGTAATTCCGCCTTCCAGGATATCGACAATTAAGAACATGACGAGCCATCTAACAACCCCCTGGCGAAAGCTTGAAGTGCCAAAAGGCCCTGTCAGGCCCGCGACAAAACTCAGCGGAAAGAAGATACGCCCATTAATGAGATGCGTAGAACCCCCTCCACCCCAAAATTGCATCTGCATAGAGATAGAGTTAGACGCTTCACTTCTCGTTTGGATACAGTATCGTAACGTCCTGTTGATTACCGAAAAATTATAAAACTGCGTTCTTTGTTCCAAACTTATCGTATATAAAAGCTTAAAGCCAAAAATATAAATCCCTAACTTCAGTTAGTGAGTGTAGACTCTACTTAAGGTAAGATTCCAACTCTAGACGACCCTTCGATTGATATTAGATTGATTAAAAGAAGATTCATTTCTTATTGCGTCCTTGGGTCAAGCCTCAACGAGGGTGACGCCATTAACCTATCATCGAATTGTTGTGCTTTAGTTTCGTTTAATTATTGATTGTTGATTATATTATCGATTATTGTTTTCTCAATTATATGTAATATTGCCTTATTGATCGATTTTTCGAGAAAGTATCGTCATTAATTATCGTATCGTCATTATCGTCATTTATTATAGTATCGTCATTATCGTCATTTATTATCGTATCGTCATTATCGTCATTTATTATAGTAGCGTGTAGCGTGGCCATTTCACGACCCCGTCAAATAGGCAATATAGATGGATAGCGCGCGCGCCATCTGCCACCAGCGCGGTCAACTACTATAGACGCCATCTACCACGGCGCGGTCGACAACCGCCAAGCGCCATATTCTCTAAAATCTTTCTCGCTAACAAAGTAACTACGGGAAAAATATATAGTCGGGAATAAAGTATCATTTAAGGGGACCAGTACAGCGACTTTAGAGAAATTAACATAGTCTGAAATCAATTTAATTCATCACCAAAATTTATTTCACATCAAAAAAAATTTATTTTCAAAATCATGTGTCGTAAGGATTTTAGAGCACCGTTGGACCAATTCAATCTCTCCACGTCTCATTTCCTTCGGTGAACCATTCCTCATCTTGTGAATGTAGGGATCTGAAAATAAAAAATTATGTCATGAGTTATGATCAATATATCAAATTTTCAAAAACTATTATCACTCATTTCTTACATAACTTGGCGAAAACTGAAATTTTTCAAAATTCCTACATTCACATGATGAGGATTTTTTTTCTGAAGAAAATGAATCTAAGATGACCTGAATCGGTCCAACGGTGCTCCAAAATCCTTACGACACAGCTCGAAAAATATAGTTCTGAGATAAACGCATTTGAAGTTTTCACCAAAAAGTTCGAAATTAGTACTAACTAGACGGTTTTAGCCAAAAAGCTCATCGCTTTTTTGCTTAAGGCACGATCGCCCATTGTTTTCATTTATTTATTGTTTATTATTTATTTTTTCATTTATTTCATTCTGATCATAGTATGTCGTGTTTTTTTTCGCCTGCATCACCGGTTCATGTCGGTTCTATAGTTCGAACCAAATTGCTTTATGGTCGCTTGTTCAACTGGTTATTCGATCGAGTACATACGGGAAAATTTCCATTTCTTGGAGGTGACAAAAGTATCCTCTGCAAATTTCATCGAAATTGGTTCAAGGGTGTGGTTGAAACCGTGTTTATAAGGAACTCGGACGAGTTTGCACCCGGATGCAGGTGCGGGAAAAATTCTCAAAAATTCACAAAATTTTCTTTTCCGATCTGCCAACTATATTTCGGAGCTCAATATTCTATCTTCGAAATTGAGGAAGTTAGCGAACGCCGTTTTAACACCGGAAGTCGGATCGGGTCGACAATGAAATTTGCACATCTGCAGAGTGACAAAAGTATCCTCTGCAAATTTTATCGAAATTGGTTCAAGGGTGTGGCCGAAACCGTGTTTACAAGGAACTCGGACGAGTTTGCACCCGGATGCAGGTGCGGGAAAAATCCTCAAAAATTCACAAAATTTTCTTTTCCGATCTGAAAACTAAATTTCGAAGCTCAATATTCTATTTTCAAAATTGACGAAGTTAGCGAATGCCGTTTCCACACCGGAAGTCGGATCGGGTCGACAATGAAATTTGCACATCTGCAGGGTGATAAAAGTATCCTCTGCAAATTTCATCGAAATCGGTTAAAGGGTGTGGCTGAAACCGTGTTTACAAGGAATTCGGACGAGTTTGCACCCGGATGCAGGTGCGAGAAAAATCCTCAAAAATTCACAAAATTTTCTTTTCCGATCTGAAAACTAAATTTCGAAGCTCAATATTCTATTTTCAAAATTGACGAAGTTAGCGAATGCCGTTTCCACACCGGAAGTCGGATCGGGTCGACAATGAAATTTGCACATCTGCAGGGTGATAAAAGTATCCTCTGCAAATTTCATCGAAATCGGTTAAAGGGTGTGGCTGAAACCGTGTTTACAAGGAATTCGGACGAGTTTGCACCCGGATGCAGGTGCGGGAAAAATCCTCAAAAATTCACAAAATTTTCTTTTTCGATCTGAAAACTAAATTTCGAAGCTCAATATTCTATCTTCAAAATTGACGAAGTTAGCGAATGCCGTTTCTACACCGGAAGTCGGATCGGGTCGACAATGAAATTTGCACATCTGCAGGGTGATAAAAGTATCCTCTGCAAATTTCATCGAAATCGGTTAAAGGGTGTGGCTGAAACCGTGTTTACAAGAAATGGGGTGGTCACATACGCCATTCTTGAAAATGTCAAAAAACGACTACTCAGGTGTCAAAACGTGCTTCCTATATGATTTTAGGAGTTTTATTCGATCCGACGTTTTTCGCGATGTCGAATGTATAAGGCACTCCCGTTTCAACGATCGTGCCTAAAAAGGCTCAAGATATAGAAAAATGTTTCAGATAAAAGTTGTTTGGAAAAAATGTTTTTTGATTTTTTTTCAATAAAATTTTTTTTCCCAGTTTCATTAAATATGGCCTAAAATATCAGAAAATTATTGACTAAAAGTTAGTAGCAATGGTGATGAACTGTTATTATTTGAGGTTGGAGAGGGGCTGGAGGGAGGGGGGGGCACCCGCCCACCCACTTCCCCCCCTTCCTCCAAGGGGTTACTTGGATTAGTATGCTCCAGCAGCATACGATGGTCCTGCTTCTGCTTCTAGCGCAGCCTCATTTTGGCCAAGCCGCAATCTCCTGAAGGCGATCCGGGCTTCGCGAGTAGCATTCGCTGTTTGGCATCTTGCCTGCTTGAGGCGCGTCTGGTCAGCCTGAACCGCAAAGTTCTTTGCATTGGCCCCTGGAGTGATCTGAAGTGCCGACATGATCTCCAAAATACCGGTGGCTCCTACCGAAAAAGTTATCGCTGCCAAGTTTGCTCCGATACGCACCAGATTCTGTCCTGTGTAAACTCTTTTCGGGCAGATTTTCCAGATGACGCTATTCAAAGACTCATTGGCGTTCTGAGTCTTACCCCCTATACAGCGAGTGAGGAGTTCTGGAGCCGTCAAGTTTTTAAACACAGGCTTGATCGCATCCATGACAACTTGGGGGAGAGGATGTTTGTGTTTATACTGTTCCACTGTACCAGCCGCAGTTGCCTTGTTGTATTGACACCACGAATCTTTTCCACTCGGGCACAAATGATGCTGAGGTCTTAGGTCCGTGGAGCATTTATGGTACCAGATTGCCCATATCGCATCACTCATATCTTGAACCGAGCGTGAATTGTTCCGGATAGCATTTCCGTAATACGACTGCATTTGGTCGATTATTACATCTGTCAGTCTACCCTTTCCACCCAATGGTCTTCCATCCGACAGTTTTTGGCCTTGAAGTCTGGATTTGAGTTTGCGCATCTGTGTTCCAAATCTTTTCTGAACATGTCCGCAGCACTCGATTTTGCTGATCGTTACTTCTGGTCCGTAAGGCTGTGCCTTCACAACGGCAGCGTAACTTTTTGTATCTCCATCGCCGATATAGCCGGTGTACTTGGCGTCAAAGTTTTCTTGTGAGCGCTGGAATATTTTAACCATGCCGTTTACTTCCATGGCCCCAGAAGAACCCGCGTGATTAGCCTGACAGTCGGGCTTGTGTTGGTCGTACCACATTTCCCATTCTTCTCCGGTCTGCTTCCCCTTCCATCGTATACATGCGTTACAGTAGGAAGATAAGACCTCAAGATCGACTACCTTTCCCGTTTCGCTGCCGATTACTGTACAAACGCCGTTGAGCGATCTGAATCCTCGTCTTTGCCATGACCCATCACATTGCACGGTGATCTCTCGAGCTTCAGGTGTCGCTGAAGCATCGATTTCCTCCTCAATAGTTTGGCGAAAGACTGTATCCGCAACTTCAGATGTGGCTTTGACCATACGCTTGACAACTATGTTGTAAGTTGAGCGTTTCACAGGTGGCGGAAGGTCCATTACTCCACAAAACGTTGACAAGTTCTCGAAGCCCTGACCGACACATCGCATTGCTAGTATGCTTCGCCTATTTATTTCAAATGCACCTCGCGTTTCGTCAATCGTAGGGCTGCTCTTGAAAGTTTTCAATTGAATGCAATTTGTGCATGAGATGCCGTACGTACCGCCTAGGCCTTTCAAGCTGACTTCGGTCATAATTATCGCCCCACCGCAGGTCTTGCAGCATAGATGCTCCTGAAGAGTTTTGAATAGGGTTTCAATATGGAAGAGCCTATAGCCGGCAGAACCACTAGCCTTGTAATCCCCAGTGATCTTGGTTTCGGAGGCTGTCGAAATATTAGGGGCTACTTTTTCAGGGGTAATATTGCCACCAAAGACCTTTGACCGTTTTTTTGAACGGCCATGTGATCCTTTCACGCCGTCACCAGTACTCCGCTCTTTGCGTTTCATGTTTTCGCCTATTATTATTCTGAAGTTTCAACTTGATGAACCTAATGTGATCTGTGAACAAAAAAAGAAATCTTCCACCGCACACGAGTCGGCTGAAACTTTTTACGTGTATTAGTGTTCCAAGTCAGATACTTACTTTTAGGTTATTTCGTGGAACACCACGAATATTTTTCACGCTATCACTTCTCGTCGGCATACACAAGGATAACAATGAGGCAATCGAGTTATTATAATGGATTGCGGACTATTTAGTACTGAAAAGTACTGTTTTTTTTTTATATGGCAATTTCTCACAACTCAGAATCTCAAAAACGTCAACAACGCTCGAAAGTGTTCGAAATGTCATGGCGAACCATAAAACATGTGATCGTGATGAAATCGAACGACAGCGCCACTTACGCCGAAATCGCTGCGGCTCGATTGGGATCTGACATTCCAGCTGGCGTACTCTTGCGGCCAGATAGATGAAGCTATTATTTCCGACGTCAAAATATGCAATTAGGTTGTAAGATTTGTTTTTTTTTTTCATTCTTACAGGCGGTTAACGTAGAGTATGAAAAAATAACTAGGTCGTATTTTTTCTTATTCGTTAAAAATCATCATCACGAAAGTTATAGGTATTTGAATTTTCAATCCGCTGTATCAACTTCAATATTTGTTCGATTGAAAAATGAAGAAATACGACTCAATTATTTTTTTCTTAACTACTCAAATATCGAATAAAAAAAGACATTTTTTAACCTAATTATATCCCAATAACGGTTTTCGGTCGATAACCCCGTGATTTTAACGAATTTGTCAACGCCAATTTTTTTACAGATGGGTATGACCCTAAGATATCAGAATCCGTAAAAAACGAAAAACCGATTTTTTCAAAGTTCGGCGCTGTACTGGTCCCCTTAATTAGAGAAAAAAAGTATCTCTCTAGATATAGCAGACTGCGTAGCTAGCGGGGTTGATTCGTCCTCCTTGCCTGTCCTCGTGTGCTGGCATATTTATTTGTTTTTAAATAACACAGTCTCGTTTGGGAAGTTAGTGGTTAGCTAGTGGTGTTGCTTCGGCGCACTACCTGTCCTACTCGTACTCAGCGTTGCCAGAACGCGCCCTAGTTTCTCGCTCACTCCGCCGCGATCCCCATACGCTCTATCTCTATTTATGATACTTTCTGGTCAGCCTGCTCGTACTTCTCAGATACAACTGGTGGATTAGAATCAGTCAACTCATTATTTCTTTTAGCCAATCAACTCTTTTTGTAATATCACATAAAATCAAATCCCTCTTATAAAAATCAGCCAAATCAAATATGAATTAAAATCAATTGTAGTCACGTCAATAGGATAGGCATTAACTTCTCAATATATCAAAATAGTTTCCGGGGTTAAATACTCATGTAAAAGTCCTACATTAGGCATAGGCAAAAGCAACTCCTAAAGAGTTATTACATTTAGTATAGGTGTTAGTCATTAAGGTACAGTCACGATTGACAACTCAATATAGAAATATTAGATTTAGAACAGTCATAAGTAAATTCATGGTTGACCGCCGGTATAGGTTTTAAGAGTTAAATACTCTTATTGAAGTCCTCAAAAGAGGCAGCAAGGTGATTGCAAACATACATTAGATTTTAAACTTTATTTTTAATTATAACGAATAAACTACATTAAGATGTTATTTCACACGGTGCTCCTCAAGCAAGGAAAAGTGGACCAAAAATGGATCCAAAATCGGCTAACGCAGAAAGTTTCTATATTTTTTGTAGATTAAGAAAATGTTAAGCTGAAAATCCTAGCTGATCGGTTTCGCAGGTTATGGCCGTTTATGTATTTATACCGCGCACGTTCATGAAAAGCAGGGTAGAACACTTTACCCAGCAAACCAACCAACGTAACAAACACGCTAGATATGCGTTAGCGACTAACGTGACGTTAGTAAATAACGCAAATAACGTAGAGTGCTGTGTCGCTATAATCCTCCATATCTCACGTGAGGCCGTGGCGTTACGCCGTGACGTAAAATTGGCGCTACTTTTGATTTAGCAAGAAACACGAAAATCTTGCCGCATTCCAACGCCATTCTAACACCAGCCAGTGGCGTTAGAATGCCTCATAAAGCTGACACTACCTTCGCGTCAATCAGTACCGGTACAATGCAAATATCATAAAAATTTTAAAGAAACTGAAAAACCAATTGACCACACGAGGACTTGAACCTACGACCCTCGTCACATGAATCCGAATTCTTGCCGTTGCGCCAACAACTGCTTATGATTTATGTAAATATAAAAGACTTATGTAGTAAACCAATTCGCGATACACTATGCGATTCTTGGTACATTTTACACGAAGAAAGTAAAGTGAGACTGTCAATGCAGTTCGAACTTAACCAATAATGTGGTTAATGGTGAACGCTAGTATGCCGTTTTCACATAACGCTAGAATGCTGTCACAACCTAACGCTAAGATGTTGATATGGCGGCAGTACTGAATGGCTATATATTTGCGCCAGCTGTACGTCATTCGGTAACGTTACTCACTGACGCTAGAACCGATACAAGTAGCGACACAGAAGTCTATAGACCAGGCGCTACAGCACACCATAAATCTGACCCTGATCTAGCGTCAGTCTAGCAAAAGGCAGTTTTGAACGACAGGTTTTGTTTGCTGGGTTACTACGCACATGCAATCGACCTCTTGATCCTATTATGAGAAAATTAAGTATGTATTAATGATTTTTCATTGAAAGTCTCGTTTTTTTTTTCCGAAATTATTTGATACGTTAATTTACCGGCCTCTGAATAATGCCGCTTCTCCACTATTCCCGTTTTTGCAACGTATCAACAGATTTCCTAATTGCAAATTTGAATAATTTTTAGCATTCGTGACACGATTTTTAAAGCAAGATTGTAGAAACCACTTTTAGCTTGACCCAGGATCAATGACGAGGACGTAGTGATTAAGGGGGTTGGCTAGTAAAAAATGACTAGTTTTTCATAAATTGATTATGGCATAGTCGTCCCATTGAGTATTCATCGAATTAATATATTCGTAAACTGATGATTTCCCTGACATGTCCAGAAACAAAATAATACCTAAATCATGAACAAATGGCTAGATATCGATTTTTCATTTTTTTTTTTTTTTTTTTTTCCTTTTTAATTGCTTTAAAACAATAATAGTATATTATGCGGCATGCCCGTAAACCAAGTGTTTTTCGGCGAGAATAATGATTTCAGGACGAGCTAAAGGCGAGCCGGAAGCGAGTTCTGAAATCATTATTCGAGTCAAAAACGGTTTACGGGGGCGCCCCATACTGTATTTTTTTCGAAATAGGCATGAAAAGTCACTTTGACGCCTGTTGAGATTCACTAGACGAAGAGTGAGGTTATAGTGCGATCTGTCGCGCACTTCGAACCGCGCATCGAAACTGCCATATAAAGACTTTATACGGCAGCTTTGGAATGCGCACTTCGAACTGCGCATCCAGACTGCCGTATAAAGACTTTATAGGTCAGTTCTGAAACCATCCGTATAAAGTGACACTTTGTGGATCGAAAACAGGCGTCAAAAAGTGACTTTTCAATGCCTATGCCGAAAAAAAAATCTAGTAGATTGGTTCGATCACAGTCTACGATGGCTTATTTTCTTCGGCAAACTATTCTCTATGATTCGCCTAAGGCTTTTTTTTCATCATGTTGGTGACGGTGAATATTCAATTTTACAAGATTGCACATATACCGATTTCAATCAACAAATAACCACATTGAATTGCCGATTGACAGAGAAAATAATCTGTCGTGGTGAATTTGTGGGAAATAGTTTTGTGGACAAAATGAGCCATCGTAGACTGTAATCGCACCAATCTACTAGATTTTTTATCGTTTCAAAGCAATTCAAAATGAAAACTTGATATCTAGCCATTAGTTCATAATTTGGGTATTATTTTGTTTCTGGACATGTCAGGGTAATCATCAGTTTACGAATATAATAATTCGATGAATACTCAATGTGGCGACTATGCCGTAATCAATTCATGAAAAACTATTCATTTTTTATCAGCCAACCTCCTTAACTGATGTTCTGTTAGAAAAAAAAAAAATTTTAAAAGAAAGTTGAAAAAAAAAAGAAGGGATCAGTTAATCACTACGTCCTCGTCGTTGATCCTGGGTTAAGCTAAAAGTGGTTTCGACAATCTTGCTTTAAAAATTATATCATGAACGCTAAAAATTATTCAAATTTTTAATCAGGAAATCTGTTATTAAGATACGTTGCAAAAACGGGAATAGTGGAAAAGTCAGTCAATCAATCAATCAATTTTCAAAAAAAAAAAAAAAAAAAAAAAACAAGTCTTTCAATGCAAAATCATTAATACATACTTAATTTTCTCATATTGGGATCAAGAGGTCGATTGCATGTGTGTAGTAAAGTGTTCTAGCCTGCTTTTCATGAACGTGCGCGGTATAAATACAAAATCGGCTAAACTTGCGAAACCGATCAGCTAGGATTTTCAGCTTAACATTTTCTTAATCTACAAAAAATTTAGAAACTTTCTGCGTTAGCCGATTTTGGATCCATTTTTGGTCCACTTTTCCTTGCTTGAGGAGCACCGTGTTCAATAAATGCATTGTTTATATATTAATATAAATTGAATTGAACCTTCTCCCATAATTCTTAAAATATATTAAGTAGGCCCGAGGATTCATTCCTAAACGCCCGAGATAAAGAGCCTGCGTCGGCATTTCGTCGACATAGTTTAGGTAAAATATTAGAGCACGACTCAAGCGTCATTTATTACTATATCGTCATTTAATTATCTTACTGTTATTTCTTTGTCTTTTGGTTGCCTATTTCCGTACCTATTGTCTGGTAAACGTTATTAATTGATAGTCTGAGTTCCGGTAATTATTATTTTGTCAAGTCCCCGAAATAAGAATCCCCACGTGGAAAAAGTAGTTGCGTAGTAAAATACGATAATTGATCTCGACGGCTTGTTGAGCCACGTGTTTCTGGAAGAATCGATCTACTGGTTGTAGATCTGATATCGTGTTAGTATTCCGATTAATCTAGTCCCTTTCCGATTAAAAGTAACTTTAAGACCTTAGTAAAACCTTGAGCTGGTATAATTATTATGTTTCGGATTATTATTTGTAATAGATTTTAGCGTCCTTTTTGTTAGCTTGTTACTGTGTAACCGACGCCTCCCGTGTAGAAATTTGCTGTGGCATGCCCTAATATAAACGTGGGCCATATCGGGGGCATTTGTGGCTCACCAGACTTGCACTGCTGCCCAGATACTGAAGTGGTGTTGTTATGGCATCCATGTCTGTGAGTGATATTTAGATATGATAGATTTGTGGCTGCCAGACTTGTACCACAGTCTGGGTTCTGGAGTGGCACCACAGTGGCACCATGATAGATGTAACCATGTTGTCTGCGAGCATAAACGAGTTGAAATATGTACGGCTGACCGAATTTTCATACTTGTTACCCGCACGTCTAACGTGATTTAGTGAAAATGTGTGATAAACGAACCTTGGCGAGAGAAAAAACTAATAAACAGAGGCGAAATCAACGAGAAATTGCGAAAGCAATGGTTCGCGAAATTCAAGTATACGAGCAGTTAGCAGATGCAACTTCCACGGACTCATCCGGTAAGGAACAATTAAACATATGTCTGTGTGTATTTTTTCATCATTCTAACCTCAAAATCGCAACTTCGTCGCGATTTCTCGGCAATCCTGATGAAAAATAATGATCGTTACTTGTACGTAAAGGCTTTTTGACGAACCTCGTTACAGCACTCGCCTTCAGCTCGTGCCGCAAACCTCACGTTTCGTCAAAAAAGCCTTTCCTTACTCGTAATGAAATGTACTATTGTGTCGTTAATTACAAACTATCATTATGGAGACCCTATGTTATTAAGTAATGAAAACTCAGAGAATTTTTTTTTTTTAGTAAGTAATGTAGGAGAGATTTGGTATTGGTCTTAAGGGGTTACACCACCCTGAGATTTTCAAAAAATCGATTTTCGGTTTTATTTTTTTTTCTTATAGTGTGGACCTTGACGAAAATTTTGAGCCCAAAACGAAGTCTGTACCTACAATATTGACGAAGATATGATTTTTTTTATACCGCAATGTATTTGTATTGCTGATACCGCGTCAAAACTATAAACGCGTTTTTCTCGAAACTACATTTTTCGAGTTTGCGGGAATGATAACTCAACAACGGTTATTCCGATCAACTTTAAATTTATACCACACATTTGTAACACTATTATCTATGGAAGTACGTAGGATTTTTTCGATATTGTTAACCGTTTTTTTTTTATTAACGTTTTTAGGTCGAAATTTTTCGCGAAAAACGAAAAAAAAATTCCGCGTGCTGCCAAAAATCCATTTTTGATTTTTTCGGAAAAATCCTACGTAGTTCTATACATTTGATCATACTAAAGAACATATTTTCGGCGAATGTGTTTCAGATGAACCGTCAGGCAGATATGATTCCCGCAAAGCAGTAGTGAAAAAAAAATATTGATGCGCGCGGAGGCGTATATTTCCGCCAATTATAGATATTCTGACATGAAAAAAATACGATTGGAAAGCTGAAATGTTATACTAAAAGTGTGTAAAAAGAGAAATAAAAAACATGCATTATTTTAGCTACAAAAAAATCATGAAAATTCAGTCTTATTTCAGCCTCTCAGGGTGGTGTAACCCCTTAAATCAATCAGCTTTCATCGTCAGTCAATAGTTAAATATTTTCGTATTGCAGATGCATATCAAGAAATTCACTCAGAAGCATCAGCTGAAAAAGGACCACACAGAGTTGGCTGTTTTGAAGGCCAACAAGAAAGTAGTGACACCGAAGTTCTAGCACAGGAGCAAGATGAAGATATAAGAGAGCATGAGCACGTAGATAGAAGAAGTGATAGAACAGAGTCTGTAGATGAATCAGAAGAAACAAGAAGTGATAGGACAGAGTCTGTAGATGAATCAGAAGAAACAAGAAGTGACGGATCAGACTCCGCAGCAGAACGAGCAGAAAGAGCTGAGTATGAAGAACTCAGGGAGTGGGCCATTCAATGCAATATTCCACAGAAAAATCTGGATAAATTGTTGGATATTCTTCGGAGAAGATTATTGCCTAATTTACCAAAATCATCAAAAACATTCTTGAAAACTAACTCTTGCCCGTATGTAATAAATGAAACAGCTACTGGTCAGTTTGTCTACTTTGGCATCGACAATGGACTCCAAGCTTGTGTCGTCGAAGCATTGCATCCTGAAAGAGACATTTTTTCACAATTTAATGTTGATGGAATACCCATTTTAAAATCTAGCGCGAAACAATTTTGGCCTTTACTTTGTAAAGTACATTGCCCACAATATGATATTTATATTCCATTTATTGTAGCGTGCTATTGCGGCGATGCAAAACCTACTGACTTGGTACATTACTTTCATGATTTTACAGAGGAAATTAATACACTTCAAAAAGATGGGATTATCATAAATAGGAAACTCTATAAAGTAAAAGTGAAATGTTTCATCTGCGATAGTCCTGCCCAAGCACTTTTGAAGAATGTTAAAGGTCACGGAGGCTTCAGTGCGTGCGAAAGATGTACTGTGTATGGTCAGCGCATTAGAAAAAATAGAGGATTTTGTACAGTGTATCCCGAATTAGACAAGCCATTAAGGACAAATGAATCATTTAGAAACTTGGATGATCCCAACCACCATAATAGTATCAGCCCATTACTGGACATAGTTCCGCCCATTGACATGGTGGACATGTTTCTTCTGGACAAGATGCATTTACTTGACGGTGGGGCGATGAAGAAAGAACTGGAATGTTGGATTGCTGGAGATTTGAAAACTCGATTGAGTAGACGGAGCAAAGCAGAACTCGACAGGAGAATTACGAGTTTGAGGAGTCAAATACCTTGCGAATTCCAAAGAAAGCCAAGACCTTCCACCTATCTAGCTAAATGGAAGTGCACCGAATTCAGACTTTTTCTTTTATACATCGGCCCTATCGTCTTGAGGAATGTTCTACCACGTGAGCTTTACAAACATTTCCTTCTACTTCACGTAGCTGCACGGATTCTATGTTCAGAAGATTTGGCACTGCGTTACAACAATCATGCCAAGATCTATTTAACAAAATTTGTTCTCGCTTCAAGGAGGTTATATGGTGGTCATTTTCAATCATTAAATACTCATAACTTAGTGCACATTCCTAACGATGCAAAAAACATGGGATGCTCGTTGAGTTGCATTAGCGCTTACCCTTTTGAAAGTGTACTGGGTAAATTGAAGAAATTGATACGCACAGCTAACCTTCCACTACCTCAGGTATGTCGACGCATATACGAAGCGCAATCGATAAAAATCAAAAGACCGATTATTCCAAATGAAGTTGAGATACTGAAAACTAAAATTGATGTAAACGGAATTGAACAGGCGATAAAAGTTAGATACAAGTCAAGTATTTTGACCGATAAGGCACCAGACAACATTATTCTTCTAAGGGATTCAACAATTATACAAATAGATGAAATTATTATTCTAAGGAAGAACCCTGATATGGTGAAAATACAAGGTAGAGAGTGGAAAAAACATAACCCTGTGTACAATTATCCCAGCGATTCTAAACATGTACAGGCGTGGGAGCTTCGCCGTACGGTATCGCCAATAACAGGAACTTGTGAGCTCAATTCCATACTAGCAAAAATGATAAAAATATCTGTATCTCTCCACCCAGATAGTGTGAAAAAAGTGTACGCTCTATCTCTTTTACATAAATAGGAATTTTACCGCTACTGCTTCACCGAGAATTGTACAGTTTAAACACAGTGGAAAAACAAAACAAAAAATAAATTAATAATTTTAATCTCTTTCGATGATGTGCGGTTATAAGATATTTTATGAACTCAAAAATTGCCACTATAAAACAGGAGAATTGTTTCATAAATCATTTGTGATATTCGTTTATATAATCCAAATTCAAATGTCACGAATTTTCGCGCGTAGTACTGACTGATTGCGATTCGGTTACGCCTAGATTAGGTTATGTTAGTTTATACGCCTGTTGCGTACCGCCGGTGGCAGCGTCTATTTAGGATGCCGGTTCATCGGTGAGGGACAACACAGTCACAGATTACTGTTGTATTGTCTCACCAATTTATAAAGGCATTCAAGTTACGCGCCGGTCTGGCAGCGCGACGATCGCTAAACGGCGATGCGCAACAGGCGTATTGAAAAGCGCGGTAAACGCGGCAAACGTGTGTTGACGGTTGGACGAGGTTGGATGCGGCTGACTTCTTCTTGCGCTACTTCTTCACCACCGGCAGTCGGAGAACTTCGATTTCTGTGAAAGTAAGTAGACTTCAATGATATTATTTGGAAAATAAGTAAAAGAATTGTGCGCGGATATTAAATTCGCTCTCGATAACCTGAAGTCTGGCAACTTTTTTGTGAGGTTATGATATACAGTTGTCCGAAAAATGTGTTGGCCGAATATTGGGCCACGTGTGTATCATTACTTCGAGAAAAAAGTTTCATATCCGACAGTATGTTCAGTTCTTACGTGTGATATCGCGTCCCTGATGCCATAAAGGCATACGCTGTATATAGATCTACCCTAAGAGCCATAAAGGCATATACATTTCTTTATTCGCCCAATCGCTTCAGAATAACTTGAAATGAATATTCTAAAAAAAAAAAAAAAATATATTAATGCCAAAAAGGCATATCTTTTGGGACATAGGCCCTTTGGTTTTAGGAAAACTGTTTTTTTTTTTTTTACTTTCTATGCGTTCTTCATGTTTTCAAAGCGATAGGCGAAGTTTGAAAAAACTATAAGCCTTTTTGGCATTAGTATGCCATAAAGGCCTATAACGACAATATGGCTTTATGGCATTAGGGACGCGATATGAATTAATCGCTGTTTCCATTTGCACCGAAGAGTGTGTTTAATAGGGTCATGCAAGATTCACGCAGGATTCCCGCGTATTGTCTGCGTGTCACGTAGAAAGCCTAACTTCTTTTATTGACAATAACCCCAAACAAAAATATTATATCTGAGTAGCCGACCGCTCCGCGCTTTGCGCTCCACGTTCGGAGGAAAAATTATTCTCTTCACCGAGGTTATCCACCACCTAGTTGTGGTATTGCACGAAATAAAAATTTTAACTCGGGCTGCAAACATTATTGTGTGAACCATGTGTGAATTCTGCGCAACTCTGGCGTGACTATTTGAGACACTCTCCGGTGCGAATAGTCACATCGTAAACTAATGCTTAGATGGCAGCGGCCGCGACGACCTCGACGACCAGGAAACTGAGGAAGTATCAGTTGATAAAATTCATAGGCGTCCAAACAGACGAAACTTCTCTCCTCGATATCGATCGTGTCCCATTGAGTTGGGTGCGATACGATATCAACGAAGGACAAGCAATGACAAAATTTCCACCACCGCCATACACAATCCCAACGCAAAACCTCTTGGAAAAACTTATCAAAAGTCAAAGCTCTCCATTACCAAGTTGGCCTGAATATGCTGCGGAGCTGGTTGGTCACGCTGGTATGCATCAAATCATTCCCTGGATTGAATCTTTAAAAAATGTTATGCTTAGTCGCAACTGAAAATATTTTAATCCAGATACATACAAACAAGCTAAGGGTAGGCTGAAAATCCTCGGAACACAATCGTTTGCTTTCACGTCTGAATCTGACACAGCGCCCCGGGTAATAGCTTCTGAAGTATTGCAACAATTGAAGCAGCAAAGTATTGATGAATTATTGAAAGTACCCAGAATGGAGAGTGAGGATGAAGCCGCCTCATGTGAATACTTTTCTCTATGTTATTTTATGTCAATCTTAGTTTGATATGTTATCGTTCAACGAGTTGGTTTTATGTTTGTAGCTATTTCTTCAATTGGTCATGTAGACAGTGAGTCGAGTAGCGAAAAAAGTCAAGCTGCTCGTCGACGCAGCAACATCAAAAAAGGTCAGGGCAAACGAAAGAAGCAAACCCAAAAGAACAAAGTTCCAAAGTTCCAAAATCTTCAACAGGGTATCTATGTTGTACATGGTATGCAAGTAGTTTGAATTGGTCTCGTTGTTTGCTACCTGAAATTTGAGTATCGGTCCTTATTCAGTTAGTTTTATTATTTTTATAGAATCAGGAGAACTCGAATTCGATGACCTTTCGCTTAAACAGCAAAGCGTATCAAGAAAGGATACAGATTCAAATTATGGGACGAAGAGTATGTATGAATCTGATTTTGTACGAAAAATCATGAATTATTGGAATTTCTGGTTTTGACAACAGAACTGGTATCAAGGATATTTTTCATCAAATGGTAAATGTGTTTATAAAATTTGTAGCAGCATCTTTGACCAAGAAAAAAGAATCGGAAGTGTCTCGTTTCCTCAAGTCTTCCAAATTTGATGAAAGTCTCTCACAAGTCTCAGATATACTGCAGAGGTCTAAAAATACATACACCGACGGTACTAGTGAATCATGAAATCTTAATTAATTTGTAAAGCAATCCCGCCTTCATGTTTGAATAAATGATTAAATATATAATTATATAAGTAAATGGATAAATACGTAATTAAAGAAACTGTTCATTGTCAGATACCCTGCTGATAGTACGTGTTCTGAAAGGACTCAGCTCCGACCTTAACGAAAATACTAACGCTATTAATAACCTATGCGCTACGATTAAGGTTATGGATAAAGCTTCTGGTCGAGCAACCGCTGAACCAAGAGCCCTTGATTTAGAGTCTGACATCGAACTGCCATTTAAAAACCTCAACGAATTCAATAAATTTGATAGTCGACTACGCGACCTCAAGTATCGACAGCAATGTGTAAGTTTTATTGAAAACTGAATGTGGGAAAAATCTGATTTCATATCTTTCAGCTTTGTCTATATCATTCAAATTAGTAGAATTAGTGGATTATCCTCCATTATTTCTGAACAGTGTTTTCTAGACTTTGTCTGTTTTTCTATCAGAAGCTATACATTTTTTTAAACTGAAACTTCGACACATATCCAGCTTCCGACATTCTCCCAATTTTCATCTAAATATATATCACTTTTTTTTTTTTTAATTTTTTTTCAGGCTGATTCACTTTTGTTTTACATAGATCGGAATAATCATGTAGCAAAGAGCATTACAAACATTCTCAAGAAGTTTGTTGGCCGAGAAGTATGTATGGATTTTACAGCTGTCAAACAAATGGCTGAAAAAGCAGTGTTTAAAACTACGAGATTCTGCAAGATCATGTTCGGTACTTTCCCAAGATACTATCAGAATTAGTTCTCATATTATACAATTCACACTTGAATGAAGAATTTTTTCCCAGATGTTAATACGACCCACCACACTGATAACCAAGGACAGCCAATAGCGGAAAAATACTTTTTTCACTGCCTTGGTCAAGCAATAGCTAATTCTGAGGACTGGGATGGCTGTCGTGTAGAAAGGGCGAAAAAGGCAAAAGCCAAAAAAGAAAAGCTAGAAATAGAAAAGGCAGCAAGAAAAGAAGCCAACGACCAAACCGAGCTAGGTCAAATTTCGAAAATAGTACAAAAAAGTTAAATAAAAGAATCCTCAAACCAATTTTTAGATCCTGGTTGTATGTGACTGAAAACAATTTTCAACCCTCTGTGATAAAAGTGCATGCGCACAGAGTATTAGTTTTGCAGTGGTTCGCACAATCTTCTGCGAAGAGCTTACGATACACTTTCATCGTAAAGGGTTAAAAAGATTTCAATGCATTATATTACATACCATAATCTAAAACTTTATGGAAGGATTTTTGTATTCACCTGTTTTGTAGCCTTCGATAAAAAAATTCAATGACATTGAAGTTTGCATCGTTGGAAAGCAACGAAATTCAACGTAAATTTAAAAAAAATACACATAGCATAAAAATGATCCTACTAGGTTTATTAACATTTTCAAGTTATTTCTAGTCGTTTTCGTTTTTCAAACATAGCAGGATCATTTTTGGTAAATTAATATGTTTAAATTATTTTTTTTTCGGATTTCGTTGCGTTCCAACCATGCAGACTTCAATGTCATAAAATTCATTCTTGTCAAAAATGTAACCAAAGAACGTTTTTCTTAAGAACGTTAGTATTTCATAGTTTAAAGAGAGTTGACAATATAGCTGGTACTAATTTTTATTATATTTATGGTAATGTAAAGTGATTCATTAATATGCCAAGGCCCAAGAAAGTTTTATCGAATGCTCACCGTACCTTGTTATTTTTAGTTAAAAATAGTTTTAAACATATCTTTCAATATCACTAACGTGACTTTAAGCAAGTATTGTAGAATGCTCAACGTATGTACCTTATTATCCTTTACTTTCAAATGGTGATAAACATATTATATCTAGTAATATTATCTAACATGATTCAAAAAGAGTTGTCAGGTGCTCACCGTACTTTATTATTTTTAGTTGAAAATGATTCTGAACATATCTCTTAGTATTATCCAACGTTGCTGTAAACAAGCATTGTAAAATGTTCACCATACCTTATTATTTCTAGTTGACTCTTTACTTTGATTTTTAGTCTTAATCTTTGTTTTTAAAGAATTACAAACAAAACTGATTACGAACAAATGCGATTTTCTAATATAATCATAAGGCATAACTTAGGAATCCAATGTAATAATTCCAATGTAATTCATCATTCGTAATAATAAAAAAAAGCAATAAATGAGAATAAACTTTCTGAAAACGGAGTTTTTAATTATGAATAACCAAGCTCGTATGAAATATGTACAGTAGGCGTGCGATATGGCCGATATTGTGGCGCAGATCGGGTGCCATCATTAGAAGCCTGATTAGCCCCCGGCCTGGCGCAGTTTCTAAACGAGTAACATTTTAACCAAGCCCCTAACGGGCTTCCATCGCACAGCCAGATCTGGGCCCCATTTGTATTGTGGCAAACTGTATCAGAGCCCGGCCAGCACCACGGTTCAATTTCTACACGGGCTGTATCTCGTGTAACGTTGCCTTTGGCCATTTGGGTGTGAACTTATTTGAATTAGATTCCGACGCCTTGCCCTTGTCTAAAGAAATATTCTGTAATACCGACTTGTTCATTAGTTACTAGAAGTCCCCAAATTATTGATTCCGGACTTTTGATCTCTCTACGTTATCTACCTATTTGTTATAACTAATACCCTCCTATTATTTATTTCTACCGTACCATAAGATATTTGTTTCCTTTCTTGTTCTGTTATTTTATTTGTTCTACATTACCTAAACCTTATTTATATTATCTTGTGTCCTACCTTACCTTATGTTCTATATTGTCTAATGTCCTACTCTTTCGTTGGTGACCTAGTCAATCAGCTGTTTCCGATTATTTTAGTTTGAGTTGTTTAACTTGCGTCAGTTCCGACCTAAGCGATCGGCTTTGATTGTTTAATTAGTTTATCGTGTGTTTGATTACTCGGATTAATTGTTGTTACCGATATTTTTAAATAAAAGGGTTTCTTTGTGACTTGATCCATAAACCATGAAAATATATCAGTCTTCCCCTATATTATTTCGCCCCCATGTTCCCCTCACGCTGAGCTTACCGTGTAATACCGTACTCGTTTCATTTACCTAATCTTTTAGTTTTATTTCATTTATTACCTTTAATTAATTTCGTTCCGTTTATTTTATTTAATTCATTTCGCTTATTATTATTATTATTATTATTATTATTATTATTATTATTATTATTATTATTATTATTATTATTATTCTTTCATTTTGAGTTTTTGGAGTTTCGTTTTCGTACCGCGGTACCTGAAGGTACCTGGCGCCCAACATACCGTAAATTCAGTTAGACTAAGCTAGATTATAAGAAGTAGTATTTGATAGCCAAACTCTAATCGAAATAGAACGTTGGAAGTGAACGATTTTTGTAGTCGCGTAGCTGCCCGGAATAAATCCCCCACCGTCGGCGGTGCCCGTCACAATGTTCATGTATGATCATACATGATCATGCATGAGCTCAGATATGATCGTACATGGTCATATATGATCGGATCTAAAGCTGCAGTGAAGGATTATCATTAAAAAAATACTCAGATATGATCATATCTATTCATGTATGTTTATATATGAGCTCATATATGACGTCATGTATGATCATATCTGCAGCTGTATACGGAAAAAATGCTCAGATATGATCATATCTGTTCATGTATGATTAACGTATGCACTCATGTATGATCATGCATGATCATGCATGAGCATATCTGCAGCTGTATACCGGAAAAATGCTCAGATATGATCATATCTCTCCATATATGATTATATATGAGCTCATATACGACGTTATGTATGATCACGCATCATTATGTATGAAAATATCTGCAGCTGTATATACGGAAAAAATGCCCAGATATGATCATATCTATTGAGACAAAAATGAAATAAAAAAATATATATAACGTATAAGTTCAACTGTTATACATACGAATAGTTTTGCATGCATGTGCAAATATTATAATGTCCGGGTGCATAAAGCTAAAGTTTTTAAATGTCATGGTATTGATAATTAGTAATTCTTTTTGCTAAAAAATTTAGAGTGGCCATATTGCCTCACATTCCCTAAAATACAAAAACAGTTCAAGAATCGTTCGATCATCATGAATAATATTAAGTGCATTGTTAAGATTAATTAAATTTTCGTGACAAATACATACAGACATTCTGAAAATTTGAACTATCAAATACGTGAAGTAGCCAAGTGGTAGAAGCTTCGACCGATACGCAGAAGGACCTGGGTTCGAATCCCCGCAAGAAAGTGAAAAATTTTTCATCGACAAAAAAAAGTTTATTTTCAGAAATACCCATAATTGCCGATCATCGTGACATATAAATAGTATATTATGTGGCATGCCCATAAACCAAGTGTTTTTCGGCGAGAATAATGATTTCAGGACGAGCTAAAGGCGAGCCGGAAGCGAGTTCTGAAATCATTATTCGAGTCAAAAACGGTTTACGGGTGCGCCCCATACTGTATTTTTTTCGAAATAGGTATGAAAAGTCACTTTGACGCCTGTTGAGATTCACTAGACGAAGAGTGAGGTTATGGTGCGATCTGTCGCGCACTTCGAACCGCGCATCGAAACTGCCGTATAAAGATTTTATACGGCGGCTTTGGAATGCGCACTTCGAACTGCGCATCCAGACTGCCGTATAAAGACTTTATAGGGCAATTCTACAACCAACCGTATAAAGTGACACTTTGGGGATCGAAAACAGGCGTCAAAAAGTGACTTTTCAATGCCTATGCCGAAAAAAGATATAAAAACAATAGTTCATGTAATTGTTTAATTTAATTAACCGTTTTATTTTAATTTGTCCATAACAAATGATCAGATCTGATCATATCTGATTATATATAATTATATATACATATGCAATTATAAATGGCTATATACAATTATATACAGGGTGTCCCAGAATTCGCGACGAATAATTTACAGGGTAAATCTTGATCGAAAACGGGATCGAAATTTCCTTAGCCGTTTTTTCCGGTAATGCTTAGATTTCTTGTTATAATTATTTTAATTTCAGTCAATAACGTGCGATTTAAGAACGGGCGCTTGTCGGTGTGCTCGCCGCTTGGTTGTGTGCACTTTGTTTCGCGGCGACAATAGGCTGGGAGACGCGCATACAACCGAGCGGTAATCACATCGACGAACGGCCGTTCATAAGCCGCGCGTCGTTGGCTGGATTTGAAATAATAATAACGAAAAATCTAAGCATTACCGGAAAAAACGGCTAAGGAAATTTCGATCCCGTTTTTGATCAAGATTTACCCTGTAAATTATTCGTCGCGAATTCTGGGACACCCTGTATAGCCATATATGGTCATATAGAGACAAATTTCGTTCATGATCATATATGATGAGGTCATATATGATTATTTATGTTCATATACGACCCATTTTTTCCCGGGTAAGAGCTTTAGTACAAGAAATGGTTGAAAGTATTACTGAGTTCATGACTTATGGTTGGATTGATATACTCAAACAGCGAATCTCTTCCAAATCTGAAAACAAAGAAGCAGATTTCACCGAAATGTTCAACATTCTTAGCAAACCTTTCTTGAATTTAGGAACTTAACACCAAAAAAAACCACTAAACACCAAAGATTCAAATTTTTCGAAAACTCAGAATCTCTTATTCGACCAAAGCAATTTGCAGTTGGAACCGCTCCAAAATCGATCACTATAAATCAAAGGATAGAATTGGATATAACTAATTTGTACGCACAAATAGTACCTGTGGACGAAGTATTACAAAATTTTTTGGAACTGCCACATGTTTTCGAAAAAATTACATCATACACCGAGGAATTGAAGGAAATTGAAACAGCGGTACATAGCTTGATGCAAAGTGAGTTATGGAAGTCATTGAACGAAAATTTGAAGACAAGTTGGTTTTACCCCTCATCCTTTACTTTGATGACTTGGAAGTTAATAAACCCACTAGGATCACACACGACTGTGAACAAACTAGGAGCTGTTTATTATACACTTGGTTGTATACCACCGGAATATTCTGCTATGCTAGAAAACATTTTTCTTGCTCAACTTCATAACACAATAGATCAAGCGCCACAGAAATAAGATTATGTTTGCCAAGGTCATAGATGAGATTGTAAAACTTGAGGATGAAGGAATACGAATAACTGTAGGTGGCGTAGAGAAACAAGTTTACTTTGCTTTGACGCTTATTGCGGGAGATAACTTAGGAATCCACAGTCTTCTCGGGATTGTTACAGGTTTCAATGCGAATTATGCTTGTAGATTTTGTGTATTGGATAAAGCTACACGTCAAAGTCAACTGTCACAAGATTCCGAGAAATTACGTAATTTAGTAAACTATGCAGCAGACTGTGCTGAGCTCATCAATGGCATAACCGAGGAATGTGTATTCAATGTATCTCGATCTTATCACCCAGTCATCAATCTTTACTGCGATGTCATGCATGATTTCTATGAAGGAGTTTGTCGATATGACATAGCTAAAGTTTTGTACTACTTAGTATACGCAAAGAAATATCTCTCCCTGGAGACACTCAACAATAGGATAGGATTATTTGATTACGGCATTACTATTGATAAAAATAGGCCTCCTGAGATCAGTAAAAATGCTTTAAAAAAAGGATGCGTAATTTGTTCCGCATCGGAAATGTTGACCCTAGTCCGTTATCTAGGTTTAATCATCGGTGATCTTATTCCAGTCAATGATGAAGCTTGGGATTTTTATACCGTTCTCAGAGAAGTGCTCAGTATAGTAATAACACCATCAGTTAGAGTTGAAGATTGTCAGTTACTTGATACCCTAGTTGCAGAACATCACAGTTTATATTTAGAACATTTCAAAGAGCCCTTGAAACCTAAACATCACCATATGGTGCATTACTCATACGTTATGAAGAACATTGGCCCACTGAGAAATATTTCGTGTATGCGATTTGAAGCTAAGCATAAAGAGTTGAAAATTAATGCTAAAGTTGTGTGCTCACGTCGTAATATAGCTTATTGGGATCCTTGGAATGGGCGTGCCCGGGAAAAAATGGGTCGTATATGAGCATATATGTTCATGTATGATCATACATGAGCTCAGATACGATCATACATGATCATACATGAGCTTAGATATGATCATACATGATCATGCATGAGCTCAGATATGATCGTACATGGTCATATATGATCGGATCTAAAGCTGTAGTGAAGGATTATCATTAAAAAAATACTCAGATATGATCATATCTATTCATGTATGTCTATATATGAGCTCATATATGACGGCATGTATGATCATATCTGCAGCTGTATACGGAAAAAATGCTCAGATATGATCACATCTGTTCATGTATGATTAACGTATGAGCTCATGCATGATCATGCATGAGCATATCTGCAGCTGTATACGGGAAAAATGCTCAGATATGATCATATCTATCCATATATGATTATATATGAGCTCATATATGACGTTATGTATGATCATGCATGATTATGTATGAAAATATCTGCAGCTGTATATACGGAAAAAATGCCCAGATATGATCATATCTATTGAGAAAAAAATGAATTAAAAAAATATATATATAACGTATAAATTTAACTGTTATACATACGAATAGTTTTGCATGCATGTGCAAATATTATAATGTCCGGGTGCATAAAGCTAAAGTTTTTAAATGTCATGGTATTAATAATTAGTAATTCTTTTTGCTAAAAAATTTAGAGTGACCATATTGCCTCACATTCCCTAAAATACAAAAACAGTTCAAGAATCGTTCGATCATCATGATCAATATTAAGTGCATCGTTAAGATTAATTAAATTTTCGTGACAAATACATATAGACATTCTGAAAATTTCAACTATTAAATACGTGAAGTAGCCACATGGTAGAAGCTTCGACTGATATGCAGAAGGACCTGGGTTCGAATCCCCGCAAGAAAGTGAAAAATTTTTCATCGACAAAAAAAAGTTAATTTTCAGAAATACCCATGATTGCCGATCATTGTGACATATAAAAGATATAAAAACAATAGTTCATGTAATTTTTCAATTTAATTAACTGTTTTATTCTAATTTGTCCAAAACAAATGATCAGATCTGATCATATCTGATTATATATAATTATATATACATATGCAATTATATATGGCTATATACAATTATATATAGCCATATATGGTCATATAGAGACAAATTTCGTTCATGATCATATATGATGAGGTCATATATGATTATTTATGTTCATATACGACCCATTTTTTCCCGGGTGGCTTTGAAATTTCAGCCTTCTTTGAGTAGTTCTATTTTCGTCACTAGTTGGCGTATCGAGGTTCCAAGCCCTCTCATTGGTTACTGTAGCCTTCTTTGAGTAGTTCTATTTTCTGCCACTAGTTGGCGTATCAAGGTTCTAAGGTTCCCAATACTTTAGCTCTGAAACACCAACTGAAATTGAGTCAAAGATTTTTGACTAGTAAAGGTTTTGAAGAACGAGTACTCTGGGGGGTTGAAGATCAACTAGATTTTAGTGAGTTGAACAATTACACAAACTTTGCACATCCACTGACTGACAAGGTAACCGATGAGTACATATCTGTGTCATGGGCAAAAGTTAATGGCACTGCCCGGGAAAAAATAGGTCGTATATGAACATAAATAATCATATATGACCTCATCATATATGATCATGAACGAAATTTGTCTCTATATGACCATTAGGGTGATTCAAAAAATTCTTTAATTTTTTTTTTTTTTCAACTCTTGCCCTCCCAAATGCTTGAGGTGGATAAGACAAAAGTCCTCGCGAAAGTCGGTCGTTGTAGCTCAACTCTAAGAGGTCGCTATTTTCATTTAATTTCCTATTCATTTCACATGAGAATTTTCGTTTTTTTATTCAAACGGAAACTACACCTATTCATTTTGATTTTTCAAAAAGATCCATTATATATTCAGAAAGCTGTTTTTTTAAGCTTTCCAAACCTATATGGGCAATTCCACCTCAAATCGGCCAATTTTGGGTGTTTTTTGACCTCGTATTTTTTGAATCGCCTCAAACTTTTTTTACGTGAAATCTACGTCAAAAAAGTAGACCCGTATTTTTTTGTTGGTCCAAAAAGTTTTTTTTACGCTAGTTATGAATTATCGAATTTTATTGTAAAAGTAGCGCGAGGGCGGCTTTGAGAATTAATATCTCGGGTCCCCTTCACCGTAGAAAGATGTTTAAAAACGCGTTTTCAAGGCGATGAAAGCCACTTTTCGATAAAATTTTTCAATTTTTCAAAAAATATAGTTTTGTTATTTTTATGAGCAATCAAAATGTTTATCGATTTTTTGCGCAATCTAAGGCCATTTTTAAAATTCTAAAAAAAATATGATCGCATTCCTTATTCAATTCTGAAGATGACGATTTTTTAAAAAAGATGGAGCTATTTTTCTGAGTATTTTTTTTTACAATTATTTGTCCGGCGTTGCGTGAGGTTGCCGCGCTGCGCGCCTTGCTACTACCGCGTTATTCCATGTTTGGAAAGCCGCGCGTCACGCCATTGGCCGAGCCCCGTACGACGCGATAGTAGCGAGGCGCGCGGCGCGCCAACCTCACGCAACGCCGGACTAATGATTGTAAAAAAAATACTTAGAAAAATAGCTCCATCTTTTTTAAAAAATCGTCATCTTCAGAATTGAATAAGGAATGTGATCATATTTTTTTTAGAATTTTAAAAATGGCCTTAGATTGCGAAAAAAATCGATAAACATTTTGATTGCTCATAAAAATAACAAAACTATATTTTTTGAAAAATTGAAAAATTTTATCGAAAAGTGGCTTTCATCGCCTTGAAAACGCGTTTTTAATCATCTTTCTACGGTGAAGGGGACTCGAGATATTAATTCTCAAAGCCGCCCTCGCGCTACTTTTACAGTAAAATTCGATAATTCATAACTAGCGTAAAAAAAACTTTTTGGACCAACAAAAAAATACGGGTCTACTTTTTTGACGTAGATTTCACGTAAAAAAAGTTTAAGTCGATTCAAAAAATACGAGGTCATTTCTCGGCCGATTTGAGGTGGAATTGCCCATATAATAAGAGTCGATTACCTTAATTAGAAGATTAAATAAAGTCATTTAAAATCTAGAGATTTTTCTGTAGCAACAAAATTTCTAGATTTTAAATGACTTTATTTAATCTTCTAATTAAGGTAATCGACTTTTATTATATAGGTTTGGAAAGCTTAAAAAAACAGCTTTCTGAATATACAATGGTTGTTTTCAAAAAATTAAAATGAATAGGTGTTATTTCAGTTTAAATAAAAAAACGAAAATTCCCATGTTAAACGAATAGGTAATTAAATGAAAATAGCGACCTCTTGGAGTTGAGCTACAGGAACCGACTTTCGCGAGGAGTTTTGTCTTATCCACCTCAAGCATTTGGGAGGGTAAGAGTTGAAAAAAAAAATTAAAGAAATTTTTTGAAGCACCCTAATGACCATATATGGCTATATATAATTGTATATAGCCATATATAATTGCATGTGTATATATAATTATATATAATCAGATACGATCAGATCTGATCATTTGTTTTGGACAAATTAAAATGAAACGGTTAATTAAATTAAAAAATTACATGAACTATTGTTTTTATATCTTTCATATGTCACAGTGATCGGCAATCATGGGTATTTCTGAAAATTAACTTTTTTTTGTAGATGAAAAATTTTTCACTTTCTTGCGGGGATTCGAACCCAGGTCCTTCTGCGTATCGGTCGAAGCTTCTACCACTTGGCTACTTCACGTATTTAAAAGTTGAAATTTTCAGAATGTCTATATGTATTTGTCACGAAAATTTAATTGATCCTAACGATGCACTTAATATTGATCATGATGATCGAACGATTCTTGAACTGTTTTTGTATTTTAGGGAATGTAAGGCAATATGGCCACTCTAAATTTTTTAGCAAAAAGAATTACTAATTATTAATACCATGACATTTAAAAACTTTAGCTTTATGCACCCGGACATTATAATATTCGCACATGCATGCAAAACTATTCGTATGTATAACAGTTAAATTTATACGTTATATATTTTTTTTTAATTCATTTTTTTTTCAATAGATATGATCATATCTGGGCATTTTTTCCGTATATACAGCTGCAGATATTTTCATACATAATCATGCATGATCATACATAACGTCATATATGAGCTCATATATAATCATATATGGATAGATATGATCATATCTGAGCATTTTTCCCGTATACAGCTGCAGATATGCTCATGCCTGATCATGCATGATCATACATGAGTGCATACGTTAATCATACATGAACAGATGTGATCATATCTGAGCATTTTTTCCGTATACAGCTGTAGATATGATCATACATGACGTCATATATGAGCTCATATATAAACATACATGAATAGATATGATCATATCTAAGTATTTTTTTAATTGTTCATCATGAAGGTAACACTGAGTCGCGTTTTGCCAGTGGTTGAACATAGTCGTGTGATATCGTGGCTCGTGTAAAAGGGGCAAATAAGTGAAGGGAAATACAAAAAAGGAGTAGTGGAGGGAAAGAAAAGGTGCAGGAACGAATAGGGCTGAAAGAGAAAAGGGGAAGAGAAAAAGGGAAAGGAAGAGAGGAGGTAGGTGAAGGTGAGAAGGAGAGGCAGGAAAGTGAGGTTAAGAAAAAAAGCGGGAAAAACGGGTGTAGGAGAACCGAATGGAGGAGGCTGACCGGGCAGGAGACGTCACCTGTGAACAAAAGAGAGAAGCGAGTAACGCGCAAAAGGCAGTCGATAAAGTAGGAACAGACCAAGCGACCGGGGAGGCTCAGCAGGTAATTAGAAGGGGGAGACCGACCAAGGCAGAGCAACTGAAGAGAGAGAGAACGAACAGTACGGGTGGACTAAGCGAGTACATTAAAAGGAAAAGAGTATACGAGGTAGACTGGCTAGTGGAAAGACCGCGTAAAAAGGGACAGAAGATGCTGCTCGCAAGAACGCCAGAGAAAGACAAGAGCGAGAAAGGAGCAAGGCAGATGACATCGAGTCAGATAAGCCAGACAGGTCAGCAAGGACAGGCAGAGCAGGCGAGTCAACCGGGCGAGGGGAGAAAGGACGACCGAGAGGAAGCAAGTATAAGAGAGATGATAAAAATAATGATGGGGGATATAAAAGAAATGAGGGCTGAGAGGGGGAAGGACAAAGAGGAAATGAGAAACGAATTGGGGAAAATAAAAGAAGAAGTAATGGAGGAACTGAAGAGAGGGCAAGAGGAAAGGAAGAGGAGCGAGGAGGAAATGGAAAAGAAGCTAGACCAAAGAATGGCGGCATTAGAGGCAAAGCTGCTGGCAGGGAAGGAGAAGTCCGATAAAAGAATAAAAGAGCTAGAAGACGAACTAGAAAGGAGAGACAGAACGGATAGAAGAAACAATATAATTATAAGAGGAATGGAAGCGGAAGAAGGAATAGAGACCCCACAACAAGTAAAAGAGATAATAGACAGAGTCGCAGAAAAAGCGGTAATGTGGACAGAGGCAAGGGAAATTGGAAGAACGAGAAGTGCAATATTAGTCAAGTTAAGCAGTTGGGAGGATAAGAAAGCGATAATGGAGAAAAAAGGAAAGCTTAAAGGAACGAAAATCAACATAGAAGGGGACCTCACGAGAAAAGAGAGGGAAATACAAGATATAATATGGGAAAGAGCAAGAGCAGAAAGAGCAAAGGGAAACAGAACAAAAGTGGGACATAGAAGGATAGCGATAGGGAACAGCACATGGGAATGGGACGAAGAGGGGCAAAAGCTGAAGAGGAAGGAATGGGAAGCGACGTACGAGAGAGCCGAAACGAGTGGAAGGGGAAGGGGAAGAGGTAGGGGGAGAGGTGAAAGGGGAGGATATAGATACCAACAGCAAAGAGAATCGCACGAGGAGATGGAGCAATAGGGTGAGGACAGAGAAAGAGAAGGAGTAGAAAGAAAAGAAACAGAAAGAGGAAAGGAGGAGAAAAAGAAAAAGGCCAAGAGAGATAGAAGAAAGGAAAAAGAAGAGAAAGAAAAGGAAGGAAGAGAGAGTTGGAGGGTAACGTTCTGGAATGTAGCAGGTCTAGCTAGAAAAGATGAAGAGTTTTGGAAAGGGCTGAAAGAAACAGATGTACTGGTCCTATCGGAAACATGGGTGGAGGAAAAAACCTGGGAAAAAGTAAAAAACAAGCTGCCAAAGGGATATGACTGGCAGGTGCAGCATGCGAGGAAAGAGCACAAGAAGGGGAGAGCGATAGGAGGTATGTTGATGGGAATAAGGAAGGAAATAAAAGAAGAAGTGGAAGGAAAAGAAGAGGACAAGGCAGAAGACATAGTAGACGGGTGGATGATAGGAAGGGTAAAGGTAGGAAGAGACAGATGGACGGTAATCGGCCTGTACGTAAGAGATGACATAGAGGAAAAGATGGAAAAGATAAGAGAAGTGGAGGAAAAGGAAGGACAAAAGAGGACAATAATAGTAGGAGGAGACTTCAACGCGAGAACGGGGGAGAGAGGGGGGGAGTATAACGGAGAAGACCAAAAGGAAGAAAGAAATAGAAGGTCGAAAGATAAAGTAATAAATAACGAGGGGAAAAAGATGTTGGAGGTCACAGAGGAGCTAGGATGGGCGATAATGAACGGTAACACGAAAGGAGATGAAGAAGGGGAGTATACGTTCACAGGGGGGAGAGGGGATACGGTCATAGACTATGTGATCGGAGGAGCAGAAGCGAAAGAGAAAGTGAGAGGACTGGAGGTGGGAGATAGAATAGACTCAGACCACCACCAGGTAACGGTAGAGATAAGAGCAGAGGTGTGGGAAAGGAAGGAGGAGAAGAAAATGAAGAGAGCGGCAAAAGGGAAATGGTCAAGAGAAGGAAAGGAAAAGCTCGCAAGGGACGTAGGATGGAGGAGAGAAGAGAACAGAGGAATAAATGAGGAAATAGCAGAAAGAGCAAAAGAGATAAGGGAAATAATGGAAGAAGAGATGAAAAAGGAAGAAACGCAAGAGAAAAGAAAGAGAGGGTGGTGGGACGAGGAAACGAAAGGAGAAAAAAGAAAAGTAAGAAGAGCATTGAGAGAGTGGAGAGAAGGCAGTGGTGAGAAAGAAACGTTCAAGGAAATGAAAAGGGGATACAGCCAACTATGTGAGAAAAAAAAAAGAGAAGAAAACGAAAGGTTCATAAGAGAGGCGGAGGAAGCCAGAACAGAAAGCAAAGTATGGGAAATCCTGAATAGGGAAAGAAGAAGGAGAAAGAGAGTGAATGAAAACATAAAGATGAGTGAGTGGAAGGAACATTTCATGAGACTACTGGGAGGAACAGAAAGCAAAGCCACGGCAGGGAGTAGCAATACAACGAGGGAGGAGGACGCTGAGGGTGGGATAACAAGAGACGAGATAAGGAAGGCAATAAGAAAGCTAAAAGAAGGAAAAGCGCCAGGAGGTGACGAGATACCAAATGAAATATGGAAATATGGAGGAGAGGGTGCAGAAGAGTGGGTATGGAATGTATGTAACAGAGTATGGAAAGGGGAAGGGTGGCCGGAAGGTTGGAAAGAAGGGCTCATAATACCGATAGTGAAATCAGGGGAAGGGAGAAAAGTAGAAGAATACAGAGGGGTGACACTAATGCCGACATTGTATAAGATATACGGAACCGTACTGGCAGGAAGGCTGGAAGAGGAGATGGAAGAGAAGAAAATGATCCCGCAAAATCAGACAGGGTTCAGAAAAGGCATGGGGACATTAGACAACATATACGTATTAAATTATCTAGTCAATAGAAGGATTAACAGGAAAGGGGGCGGACTAATTGTGATGTTCATAGACCTGAAGGCAGCGTTCGACTCGGTTAACAGAGAAAAGCTATGGGAGGCAATGAGAAAGAGGGGAGTAAGACAGGAACTAATAGCCAGAGTAAAGGAGATATATAAGGAAACGAAAAACCGAGTGAGAATAGGAGGAGAGACAGGCGAAGAATTCTGAACCGTGAACGGAGTAAGGCAGGGGTGCCCGCTGAGCTCGTACCTATTCAACCTACTAACAGCAGACATGGAAGAAGAAATGAGCAAGGCAGGAGAAACAGGAGGAGCCAAACTAGGAAACGGAAGAATATACACGCTAGCATACGCGGACGACGTAGCGGTGATAGCGGAAGAAGAGAAGGGGATGGAGGCTCTCATAAGAAGGCTAGAAAAATACCTGGATAGCAAGAAGCTCACGCTAAACGCAAAAAAGACCAAGATAATGAGATGCAGAAAGGCAGGAGGAAGATACAAGAAGACCAGCTGGGAATGGAAAGGAGAAAAGGTAGAAGAGGTAAAAGAGTTCAAGTACTTGGGATACGTGATAACCAAGAACGGAAAGCAAGACGCACATGTGAAAGACAGGGTGAGGAAAGCCGGAGTAGTCATGAAGCAAGCGTGGGGTATAGGCAAAAGAAGATTTGGAAAAGACTGGGAAAGAAGAATGTGGATATTCGACAGGCTAGTATGGACGGTAATAGAATATGCGGCGGAAATTTGGGGATGGAGAGAATGGAAGAGTGTTGAGGCGATGCAGGAAAGATACATAAAATGGGTGCTAGGGGTGGACAGGAGTACACCAGGATACATGGTGAGGGAGGAAATGATGAGAAGCAAGCTAAAGACGAGAGCAGGGAAAAGAGCATGGAGCTTTGAGAAAAGGCTGAGAGAAGGAAAAGGAAGTGAGCTGGCAAGAATCTGCTGGGAACAGGTAGTAGCTAGAGCGGAAAAAAAGACAGAAGAACTAGCTGAATGGGAAAGAGAGAGAAGGAAGAGAAAAGCAAAGTGGAGAGGAGAAGCGGAGGCAAGAGTAGGAGATGAGAGAGAGCAAGAAGAAACATACGAAGGCATAGAAAGAAGAGAGAGGGAAGAACAAAAGAAAGAAAGATGGGAGAAAATAAACGAATCCAGATACAATAAATGGTATAAAATGATAAAAAAAGAAGGCGTCCCAGAGTACATGAAGAAAGGGTGGAGTGAAAATAGTTGGGCGAGAATCGCGAGGTTCAGAATGGGAGGAGAGGTCAAGGAGTCTAGATACTGGGAGGGAGAAGAAAAAAGAAAGTGCAGAGTGTGCAACTGGAAGGTAGAAACATGGGAGCACATCTGGGAGGAGTGCGGAGGAGCAGCGGAAAACAACGAAGGCTGGCAAGAAGCGGTGCAAAGAGTACTAGGGGAAGATGGAGAAGGAATAGAATGGATGAAGGAAATAGAGAGAGCAAGAGAAAGAGCAAGGACGGAATCGAACGCGCCGAAAGAACAGGCAACCGGGCAGGCACAGACCAGTCGGTAAGAAGGAAATGCTAAATTAGGGAAGTCGAGAGAGAAGAGAAGGTGGCGGCATCTCTGAGTAAAGCGGTGCAGCCGGAGGCCGCGAGACGAGGCGCCAAAAGAATACAAGTATAATACAAAGAGACAAGAGGTCAGGAAAGGACATGAAAACAACAGAAGGTTTACTAGACAGAGCACGGCAGCAACAAGGGCAAACTAGAGGGGAAGTAAACGTGTGAAGACAGCGAGCATCAGTACACGACAACCTGTCAGACGGCGACAACATAGAAATAGAGGAAAAAGGGAAAGAAAAAGTAAAAGGTAAAGAAAAACAGTGGGAGGAAAAGGAAAATGGACAGAAAATCGGAAGAAAGACTAGTAGAGATACTAAAGGAGATAAGGGATGACGCGAGGGAAAGGGAGGAAACAAGGAAAAGAGAGAGGAGAGAGGATATAGAAATGCTGAGGACACTATGGCGAGGTGAAGAAGGGACAAATGAAGACGAAAGTACAACAGGTACGGGGCAAGAGCGTGAGGAGGAAACAGAGGAGGAGGAATCGGTAGAATTTGACTGGACTCCACAAACGCCGCAAGGAACGCCACCACCAACACAGGAGACGTCAGACTCGAGCGAGGCCGAGGGGTCGACCCCCTCGCGAGAGGAAATCGGGGGACGCAGGGCGGTGAAAGGTGTGCGGGAAGAGCAAGAGGAAATGAGAGAGACAAGTAAGGAAAAGGAGGAAGACGACGAGGTGGAAATTGAGTGGGAGGAAAACGTAAATAGGCCTGAGATAACGCAAATACAGGCAGCACTAAGTGAGGCGGCAAGAGAGAGGATCGAGGTGAGGATAGTCCAGATGGAATCGAGGAAGGAGGGAGGGGGAAAGATAACGGTGAAAACAGGGAGTAAGCAGAGGAAAGAAAGGATAAAGGAAAAAGCGGAGAGGCTAAGGGGAAGATGGGGGTGGAAAGTAAAAAAGGCGGAGAGTGAGTAGAAGGGAGAAGAATGAAAGCAGGAAGAAGAGGGGAGAGGGGAGAAAGGAAAAGGAAGAAAGAAGTGAACGGGGAAAGAGAAAAGTGATATAGATATAGATATAAGAAACAAAATAAAGAGTTAATGTAGCATTAAGTTAGAGTAAGATAATGTAATATGAAAAAAGGCATACAGAGAGTAAAAATAGTATAAAATATAAGATAGAAATATAATGTAAAAAAAAAAATATATATAATGTAAAATGTGGATGTAAAAGGCAAAGGCGACTCGCCATGTAACCCTACGGGGAACATTAAATAAACATACATACATACATGAAGGTAACACTCGAACTTCTTAATTTTTAGAGGAAGGTCTCAATCAATCAAGTCGAGTCAATTATTCTTTTTAGTCAAAATTGCCTGACGTTTCGGCAGTCGTGTTCTGCCCTCATCAGAGGCTGTTTATTGAAAAAAAACAAAATATTACAGATTTAGTTATTTGACACATGTGTACATTAATTACATTATGTTAAAAGTCTAATGATTAAAATACAGCTTACAGCAGATAATACAATGGAAGTCAAACATTTAATGAAAGTCGCATTTGAAACAAAGTAAACAAACGGATAAGACCTAATGACAAATCGTAAACAAAATTTTAATTACCTTAATAAATTGGTGTTAAGTGAAAAAACTTGGCATACTTATTATAGCCATTGTCACACAACCGGATGAGCAGTCTGTCATCCTGTGATCGTGGAACGCTTATGAAAACAAGGAGGTGTGACAACTCTTATTATATACGGACTCTGCAGAGGCTCGTCATGTTGACAAACGTCACAGGTGATAATGTAAATAATTTAAACTTCGTGACGTTAGCGAATGACGTCAATGACTGACGTCAATGGTTGTTTATATTCTTCTGAATAGAGCCCGCTCTCATAGACAAGTTTTTTCACCAACAACAACATCTAACAAAACTAAGAGCAGCTTTTAGATCTTAATCTGTGAAGCATGTTAGAATAAGGTAAATGTAATTTTTTAGTGTCCTCTTTCTTGTTCAGACTGTTCGGTTGCAAATTAATTCGTAACATCTCGGAGGTGATCCGTTTGGACCAAACTGCTTCCCTATCAAGTATAGATGTCTTATCCCTAATTAAGGTTATAAAGAACGTAGAGCATGCCGTTAACGCACCGTCATTTCCGGAAGAGCATAAAAAAGAGCTAAGAAGTAAATTGATTAAGAATGTTGAACATTTTTCTCGTAATAACAGACATATTAGTATTGAAGACCGGGTTGCTGCACAGAGACTTAACACTACTCGTCAATTTTTGAAAAATAATAATAACATCTTCTTCACCAACGCAAATAAAGGTAATGTCACAGTAGCGGTAAACAAAAACAGTTACACACACAAAATGAGGACTCTATTCGCTGACACCACCACGTATAGATTAGTAAACAAGAACCCACTAGTCTCGTTACGTAAGACTGCACAGAGAATTTTAGACAGATGGAACACTAATTGTTTCCTATCTCAACAATACCATAAAAACGAGTTAACGCAAACTAACACTTGTTTAGCTAAAGGTTATGGACTACCGAAAATACATAAAAAAGACATACCACTGAGACCCATTATCTCATCCATAGGCAGTCCGACGTATTCGATCTCTAAGTTTCTTAGTAATCTACTAATCAGGAGTTTTCCTAAGCCTGACTCGTACATTAAACATAGTTGGGACCTGATTGATAAACTCAAAAATGTCCAGGTACCTAAGGATTTTGTTTTAGTCTCCCTAGATGTGACGTCTTTGTTTACGAATGTACCTAGTGAACTAGTCAAGTCAGCGATAGTGAATAGATACTCCTTCATAGCGAAACATTCCACTATGCCTTTAAGTGAAGTATTAGCGGGTGTAACTTATTTACTAGAGAACGTGTATTTTCAGTTTGATAAACAATATTATAAACAAATTTTTGGGTCACCCATGGGTTCCCCAATTTCACCGGTTCTAGCTGACGTTGTCATGGTAGATCTAGAACGCGATTGTTTGTCTAAATTGAATTTCAAACCATTGTTTTATTACCGTTACGTCGACGATATCATCATGTGCATACCCAGGGCTAACGTTGAATATGTGACTAACATTTTCAACAGTTATCATGACCGCCTCCAGTTTACGCATGAACTGGAGGAAGAACGTAGGCTAAGTTTTTTAGACATTCATGTGATTCGGGACGATTCCAACATGATAATTACTAACTGGTATCGTAAACCAACGTTTTCTGGTAGGTTTTTAAATTTTAATTCATCACACCCTCAGTCTCAAAAGCGAGGTATGGTTTTTAACTTAGTGGATAGGGCGATTTCACTTTCCCACCCAAAATTCCATACTGAGAATTTGAACTTGGTAAGAACTTTGCTACGTGATAATAACTATCCCGATTCCTTCTATGAAAAGTTATTAATCAAAAGGGTCAAACATTTGAAATTTAAGAACCTGCAGAATAAGAATACCAACATAGTTATCACGTTAACTGACCCAGAACAAAACACGTCGGTTATCACAGTGGTCAGTGGTCCAGTCCGTTCGAAACGCAAATTAGTACCGATACCGTACATCAGGGGTTTTTCTGAGAGATTAGGTAGCTCACTCAGGAAATATGACTTAACACCTGTCATGAGTGTCAACAGCAATCTTAGGTCTGTCGTTACCAAAGGTAAAGACCTCACGGACAAACTTGACAAATGTAATGTAGTTTATAAGATTCAATGTAAGGGTTGCTCGGCGTCTTATGTAGGTGAGACCAAACGTGAGCTTAGGACTAGACTGAAAGAACACCAAGACAATCTTAAGAAAAACCCAGAATCACATTCTGTAGTCTCCTCACATCAAATTGAATTTAACCATGTTTTTGATTGGGATAAGACATCTATACTTGATAGGGAAGCAGTTTGGTCCAAACGGATCACCTCCGAGATGTTACGAATTAATTTGCAACCGAACAGTCTGAACAAGAAAGAGGACACTAAAAAATTACATTTACCTTATTCTAACATGCTTCACAGATTAAGATCTAAAAGCTGCTCTTAGTTTTGTTAGATGTTGTTGTTGGTGAAAAAACTTGTCTATGAGAGCGGGCTCTATTCAGAAGAATATAAACAACCATTGACGTCAGTCATTGACGTCATTCGCTAACGTCACGAAGTTTAAATTATTTACATTATCACCTGTGACGTTTGTCAACATGACGAGCCTCTGCAGAGTCCGTATATAATAAGAGTTGTCACACCTCCTTGTTTTCATAAGCGTTCCACGATCACAGGATGACAGACTGCTCATCCGGTTGTGTGACAATGGCTATAATAAGTATGCCAAGTTTTTTCACTTAACACCAATTTATTAAGGTAATTAAAATTTTGTTTACGATTTGTCATTAGGTCTTATCCGTTTGTTTACTTTGTTTCAAATGCGACTTTCATTAAATGTTTGACTTCCATTGTATTATCTGCTGTAAGCTGTATTTTAATCATTAGACTTTTAACATAATGTAATTAATGTACACATGTGTCAAATAACTAAATCTGTAATATTTTGTTTTTTTTCAATAAACAGCCTCTGATGAGGGCAGAACACGACTGCCGAAACGTCAGGCAATTTTGACTAAAAAGAATAATTGACTCGACTTGATTGATTGAGACCTTCCTCTAAAAATATTTTTTTAATTATAATCCTTCACTACAGCTTTAGATCCGATCATGTATGACCATGTACGATCATATCTGAGCTCATGCATGATCATGTATGATCATATCTAAGCTCATGTATGATCATACATGAACATATATGATCATATCTGAGCATTTTTTCCCGGGTGTGTACAAAGCTGGTCATATCGTAGTTGTTGATACGGATGATAAGTACCTCGAATTTGGTAAAATACAGTATGTTTTGTTCGACAGTAAACATGAAACATATTTCTTATTCAAAAAAATGACAACGTTACAATTTTCTGAGCATGTTCATGCATTTCAAGTTGTGGACACTAACGACTGGGGGTTTATTTCAGAAAAACCCATGCTCACCTATGTGCCATCCACAGCACATCTCATGGCCGACGGGAAATATTACATACCAAGTGAAATCTGAAAAACACTTTGGTTTCGAAGTAGTATGAATTTTTGGCCAAATTTATTCCGAAATTTTTAGTTTGAGGTTCAGAGACTCACCTTCACAGATAGTGACCGAGTCAGAACAAATTTTTTTACATACCTAATTTAAGACTCTGTTACGAACGAGCCCGAGGGTGTCGCAACACACCACGCGACACAGAAGAATTCAGGCTGCCGGTTCAGCAATTTCGTCATAGGTATGAGCTAGCGGATGAGTGAGCCAAACTGCGCGGGTGAGTCAAAGGTTCGTTGCCCTAGAGGCTGACCAAGGAAATTCCATTGCCCGCCAAAGCCGATCGGTAAGGGATAAAAATACCCCGTACCCCTTACACGGCAGTCAGAACTATCGCTGGAAGTGACCGTGGGCCGGGACCGTCACACCTTGTCGCTGGAGGTTATCCGACTGAAGAAGACCGGCTTGGTATAGGAGCACACCACGCTGAAACCGCCAAGACACCCTAAGGGCTATACGTAATCTTCGACAATCGGCCTCCTTGGTGACAGGTTGTAGAAGCTGACGAACCGCGCAGTCAGGTAGCACTATTTCCACTGGCTCATACCCATCTCATTCTCCCCCTTCATAACTATCACCACAAATACCACTATTACTACAAACATAACTTTGAATATCACTACAAATATAACTTTTGCCATTCATAATACCATTACTACAAATATAACTGTTACTATTCATAATACTATTGCTATTCTAAACTCTTATTAGTGACAAGAATATATACATATCCTAAACGTGTCAAAAGGGCATCATAGTAGTAGGTGCCAGCCATGGCGAGTCATAACAAATGACGTCACGAGGTCAGTGACCGGGCGGGAGTGGGGGTTTGGCGTCAAAACAATGAGAGACAGCAGACTTTCCGATCCAAGATGGCGGCGCCCATACGCAATATTATAAACAAATATGGCGCCCGTTTTCCAATTTTTTCAAAATCCAAGATGGCTACTATTTTTTTCAAAATCCAAGATGGCTACTATTTTTTCAAAATCAAATATAGCTACTATTTTTCAAAATCCAAGATGTCTGATCTAAGATGGCCCCGCCCATACAAACCAATATGGCGGCTTTTCCAAGATGGCTACTAGTTTCCAAAATCCAAGATGGCTACTATGCCGGCTCTGAAATAATAAATTCTTATCCTATATATATCTATACTAGCTGAAATTGATAGAAAATGACAGGGTATATGCAGGGATTGACACAAATTATTTTCAAATATTCGTTTATTATTATTTTACCAAATCTAATTTTTTTTTACAAGCATATTTTATCAGATATAGTTTTTACAAGCATATTTTATTAAATCTAGTTTTTACAAGCATCTTTTTTTTTTAACGTAGGTACAACAGAGCGCGCTGACCCGTCATTCGCCATCGTGAGACAAGATCGCACCCCCGCATCGGTCATTCGAGACCTACCGAATCGATTAATCAAGCCGCGATCTTCCTCGTAATTCCGGTACAATCCTCCTGACTATATCTTGACGCATTCACACCTATGAGTACCCCAGGATAGAGTCGGGAGAATCATACAAGCCTTATGAGGAAGATAACAGCCGGATTTATCGCCCGGTAGATCTTGGACGACCGATGCTTGGGTACTATCTGGTCTCACGATCCGAAATACGGGTCACATTTATGCAAGACCGCATCAGATCCCGATAAGAGGTCATCCGAGGCCTACAGAATCGATGAAACGAAACTGCGATCTTCCTCGTAATCCCGCTACAAGCCTCCTGACGCTAGCTTAGCCTATTCATGAATGAATACCCCAGGCTAGCGTCGGGAGAGTCATACCGACATTAAGAGGAAGACAGCAGCCTAATTCATCGATTCTGCAGATCGCAGTGACCTCTTATTGGGATCTAATTCGGTCCCATATTAAGACTAGTTTTCACATTCATCCCTTATATCGAACAGACTAAACTACAGAGCGCGCTGCCCCTGGGCTCGCATCACCCGCCATTCGCAATCACGTGACTAGAGCATATCCTCGCATCGGTCATCGGAAACGTATCGAAACGATGAACCAACCAGCCTTCCTCCGCGTCAACCCAGTACAGGTGTCCTGAGACTATCTTGACATATTCATGAATGAATACCCCAGGATGGTGTCGGGACGCCTATACTGAGCTCGCGCGGAGGAGAGCGGGAAGATTTATCGTCTCGGTACACCACGGATGACCGATGTTTGGGCTTGCTCAAGTCTCGTGATTCGAATCGTGCGGGGATGAAACCCCAGGGTCAACGCGGGCTGACAGTTTATTTCTCTCACACATACCCACTTAACAATGAAACCGCGCCGACATATGCCGGTAATAATGCACACACACACACTCCACTTATCAATTATAACACTCTGGCGTATGTCGGCTATGATGTAAGGTAAAAACAAACGGGTCAACTCGTGAAACACAACATTTAAATGGATATGGCCGAATTCCGCAGCCAGCATGCCCCTGTGGAGCGCATCCTTCGCCGCATCAGCCTCCTCGCACACCACGACACCGATCTGCTGCAGAGTGGGGGCCGTCATCTTTCTGGATCGCACGATGCCGGCAAAGTGACGAACCAGCAACTCCTTGCACTTGTCGACATTATCCACCATATCCTCCAGTTGAATGATATACTCGTCTATACAGCAAGCGATATGGCGCAGACCGTCAAATGTAACCTTCTGCATCACAATTACCGGCGAATAGGTTTTTCGTTTCTTCCATCCAGGTTCACCAGTGTTATCGCCCTCCTCCTCCTCCTCGTACCCCTGCTGACTTTCGGCAGCGTCAGGATTGCTCGCATAGAATGCAACTACTTTCGAACCGTGAGCCGATGTTAAACGCAAGGAACACCCTCCGGCTAGCGAGATGGTATCGCTCAGCAACGAACTCAGACTACCGGCGGGACGCTCGCTTTTCTCGAAATACTTTTCGATATCCTCGAGCTTTTCAGTCAGATCTGCCCATGCTTCGGCGGTGAGGGATACACCGCTCGAGTAATTATTTACGAATTTCACCACAGGCTCGAAAGTCCCATCCAACCGGAGACGAAGCCCGACGTTCACCTTTTTCGACCACGAACCGTTCAGCCCGTACGTCCTCGACAGTAGCAGGCTACGCTCGGATTTCTTCAGCGCAATGTCAAAGGTCTTAGCCAATCGACTACACCCGTCTTTCAACGAGCCTGTTTTCGGTGTGGCCATTGTTCTTGACTGTTCGGTTGCAACTGAAAGCTCCGCACCCGATCTAGTCTTCACCGAGGCCTACCCACCCCACCATTCTGCACACCTCAGCAAAAATACGCATCACCACGTGACAATCGCGCGACAGTCGCAGCAGCATCGCGCAGCGCGCTTCAGCGAAAATGTAACCTCATACCGATCATGCGAGGATTACTGTAGCTATGATTTTTCTATAACCACGTAATCCGACGCGCAACGGACGTCGTTATCTTCCAGGTATCGTCAACACGGTCTTCGTAATATTTCAACAATAAAGTCGTACGCCGACAGCGGTCACCCCTGCCTTTCGTAAAACGCTGATGGCACATCACGCCACTCCAGGTGTCCTGCATATTCGCGATGTCTGCACACCCACGCACGCACACACACACACACCATTTTTTTCATACTAGTCCTAGCGAAAACCTTATGAAGGGAATAGAGAGACTCGCATTACAAACCAACAGATAGTCCGGTGAAGAAGTGTTTCTCGACAGCAACAACAGAAAAGGTATGTCTTTACGACTCTTTCCCTCGTTCAACCCTCTAATTCCGAAGGATTCTGAACAAAAAAAAAAAATGTTTCAAAAAATTCAGATGGAACGGATCGCAAGACGTGCTCGAGTACTGCGGCTGAGGGGGGAGATGCGAGAGAGATATCTCACCAACGCGAGGGCGCTCTTGCAATTCCTGCGAGTAAACAATGTCGCAGAGGGGTTCGTCGCCGAGACCGATAATATCCATTATGAGATGCTCACCCATCTCAATAGGCAGTGGGAAATCAACGATTCTTTCGTCTACGGGACGAACCCCGCGGAGGCTGCAGGGGCTGTACAGAGCGAGGAAATTTCTTCAACCGTCGCTGAGGAGGAGGAGGAGGAGGAGGAGGAGGAGGAGGAGGAGGAGGAGGAAAGAGACCCGCTAAATTTGGACGAGCACGACGGTCTGAGCATTCAGGAAGAAGAAGAAGAAGAAGAAGAAGAAGAAGAAGAAGTAGAAGAAGTAGAGGAGGAAGACCAGGTGGTCCCAAATCGTTCGCCATCACCACCACCTCCATCCCCCGCCTCGTTACCTCGCTCCCCGTCCCCACCCCCAGAGTCCCCCCGATCACCTTCCCCCCTATTTATCACCCGCCGTTGATTTAATAATATTAATAACCTTACGTATAATTTTTTACACGAATATAGATTTAATAAAAATGTAGAGAGTATATAATTCAATAATAATAACCGTAGCTATAATTTTTACATGTGATATATATATATATATATATATATATATATCGCGTCACTAATGCCATAAGGTCGTAACTGCCAAAAATAAAAATTTCATGTTTTTGGTGGCAAAATCTTTTTCGTGCGATATAACATCGTTTGGATATATCCACAAAAAAAAATTTTTTGGCGCTTACGACCTTATGGCTTTAGTGAGGCGATATATATTGATTTATTAAAAATGTAGAACCTATATTATCTAGATTTAAGAAAAAAATGTACCAAATAAATATATATATTGATTCATTAAAAAATGTAGAACCTATATTATCTAAATTTAAGAAAAAAATGTAGCAAATAAACATATACACGTTCATATATATATTATATATATATATATATATATTGATTTATTAAAAATGTAGAGCCTATATTATCTAAATTTAAGAAAAAATGTATCAAATAAATATATATATACACGTTCATATATATATATATATATATATATATACCCGACTCAGTTATTTGTTATCCCGTACCATCCTCACATATATATTTACAACATCTGCATGTATAGCAAGTACACGGGAGGTAGGGGGGATATGGCAAGATCTGGTATATAAGCGGTAGGGTATTATATCTTGAATATATATATATATATATATATATATACCTATATACAGTAGTCTCTCTCTCTCTTTCTCATTTATACACAGACGCTCGTACGACCTGACGATGGAGGGGATTCAAATTATTGCGCTATACTGTAGGATCTGCTATAGGTGTGTGTGTGTGTGTGTGTGTGTGTGTGTGTGTGTGTGTGTGTGTGTGTGTGTGTGATACCTCGGATGTAGAAAATTTTTATGAAAACTACACCGGCCATCAGAGCATATATATATATATTCACACTGCCTCTCACACACGTGCACGGGAGGGATTATGATTCACACACACGAGACAGATGTAGTAGATGTGTAATATCAGCGAAATCTATAAATTTGGCTGCACCTGTTCAATTTGCTCAGTTTGAGTATAAACAGGCTAAAAAATGGAAGATAATAAATTTTAACGCGAATTAACGGGCGCTAACAGGGCGATTTACCGGAGCAGCGTGATTCGAACCGTGATACGCGATGTGCTGTATTGCGCCAGGAGGTTCGCCCCTCGATTCGTGCGAGAGTTTGACGAAAATTGGTTTCTCGAGCTGGTGGACCTTCCGGCAGCCGCGCTCCTCTTTCGCCTGAGAAGTCTTTTATGGAGTTGCACCGTGCCGGATATCGGTCGTATGTACGATCGGCATGTGTTTGACGAGTCTTGGGAAAGTATGAAAATTGCCGTCGACGTGGTACGTCAACGCGGTGGTCAGTCATACCCCGAAGTCACCAGAATGGTACGGGCGTACACGGATCACGAGGGTAAGTAACAACTCTGTTCTACGGACTCTTTGTCAACGGCTCGCTTCATAGTATTGTCGGGTGTTTTTTTCTTCGCACCAGACAACGCGAGTAGCGAACCCGAGACGGAGTGGTTGAACGGAAAGGAGGATGAGTTCGACGACGAAGATCAACTCCTGTACGACGCTGCGGCTCGTTACGAGCTTGCCGCGCGGGAGGAAGAGGAAGAAGAGCTAGAATTGATAAGGGTGACGGAGCAAGCCGAGGCTGTCGCGGATACACCTCTGCTCCAAGATGACCCTTCTGTTCGGAGCGATAAAACGACTGCCATCGCGGTACAATCACTACCGCGGTGTCCCGACTCCCCCGGTGAGTACCAGCGAGTACGCATTTTTGAGACGCCTCGTGTAACCCGGTCTTTAACTCTTGGTTATCAGAGCAACGCCGACCCGTCTACGTCGGTGGTATCAACGAGGGTGCCGGTACATCGGGCATACAGTATGGTGGGGGTAAGAGACAGAGAGCACCGCCACCGTCTCCCGAAAATTCCTCGACAGACGATGAGATGGAGGTGGTGTTTTCCGACGAATCTTCCGGTGAGTACACCCCCGAGTACGCATTCTCCTTTTTTTAATTTTCAAGACGACTCGTGTAACCGGGACTGTACTCTTGGCCGTCAGAGCGGCGCCACGCTGTCTACGCTGCGTTGAAACGAGCCGGAAGTATCAACGAAGACGCCGGTATACAGCAGGGCGGGGGAAAGAGAGAGAGAGCCGCTAGCACAGCTGCGGACGACCACATCGCGCGTCCTCCGGGTGTCAGATTTCTGATTGTAGACGAGAGTCGTAAATATTATCGTAGATTTGCCGTAACGGGGAGCGTCTTGACGTTGAAAATCATCACACCCCCGGAAACCGTAGACCCTGTTACCTGGCTCGAAGAAGCCGTCAGGGATATTCACAATTACGCCACGACCACTGCCCCGGACTCTGTAGATGATCCCGCTAACGATTATATAGGATTCGGCCTAGACACCCCCTCGTTTGCTCTGGGCACGGCCGGTTTGTCGTTTCGACCGGTCAGGGACTCTCGCCACGAGGATCTCTGGCGGCTCGTGTTCAGTCTCAGTCAAAGCGCCTCCGAATTTCGTGTGGATGACGCGTTCAGAATCACCGTTAACCGGGTCAGCGTACCGGTGGGTCGCGGGCGAAAGAGCAAACCTCTCACTCACGAGGAGGTGAGCAAAAGATCGCTTCTCGAGGTCGAACGCGACAATCTTTGTCTACCGCGCGCTATAATTTCTGCTCGCGCCTACCTGAACAGAGAGGGTATCGGGGGTAACGCAGCTGATCCCGCGCTTCGATGGTCCGACGTGCGTCACGCGAAATCTAGACTTCAGAGGGAGGCTGCCCTGGCTTTGTGCAGAGAGGCGCGCGTAGAAGTCCCCCCAGAGGGCTGTGGTATGCGAGAGATCGTTAGATTTCAAGAATATCTGGCTCCTCTGGGTCTAGCCGTCGTAATATACGATTTCAATACCTTTGGACGCGGAGGCGAGGCCGTTTACAACGGGGCGCGCGTACTGGCCGAGCGGGGTGAATGCTCCAGCGGCACATTGAACATACTGTACTTTCCACGCGGCGGTCATTACAAACCTATATTGAATCTTACCGCCGCAGCAGCCAACAGACGCTTCTGCGAGCCCTGCAACGTAGCCTATCGTTATACAGGCGATCACAGGTGCTCCAACAGATGTCCCGGCTGCAACACCGTTCCGCAGTGCGACAGATCGGGGGTACGTATGCCGTGCGTTGCCTGCGGCCGGTGGTTCTTTGGGGAGGAATGTCTGCGGAGACATCGCGTCGCGGGGTCGTTCGATCCTCGCAGAAGCGTCTGCGATACCCTGCAGATGTGCAGCGGGTGCGATCTGTTCGTCGATCGTACTAAAAAGGGTCAATCCTGCGGCAACGCGTACTGCAACACGTGTGGATCCGTGCAGGCGGTAAAGCACGAGTGTTACATGCAGCCTCTGAAGCCACCCACCGGAAACGCGGAGCATATATTCGTGTTTTATGACTTTGAAACCCAGCAGTGCGCCCCGGTGGCCGGCAGCGGAGATGTCAATCTGCACGTGCCGAATCTGTGCGTGGCGCAGCAGGCGTGCACCAGCTGCATACACGAGCCGGACATAAGTACACCCTGTCCTAGTTGCGGGCTCGTGCGCGAGTTCGTATTCCGAGAGAACCCCGTTAAACAGCTGGTGGAGTTTGTCACGCGGGACGTTTCTCGGTTCAAAAAGATCTTCTGTATAGCGCATAACGCCAGCGGTTTCGATTCTCAATTTATACTGCGTTACCTGGTAGAAAATAACAGAGATCCGCCGCAGGTGATCCTGAACGGTACCAAGATCATACTGATGGAGACGGGTCACACGCGTTTCCTGGACTCTTTGGCCTACATGCCTATGGCTCTAGCCGCGCTGCCCAAGGCATTCGGCCTACCTGTGGAATCGCGCAAGGGTATCTTTCCGCATCTGTTCAATACACCGGAGAATCGGAATTGCATAGGTCCGTTGCCAGACGCGGAATTCTACTCCCCCGACAGTATGAAGACCTCGGACAGGGACGCTTTCTACAAATGGTACAGGGAAGCCACAGCCGGCGGGTACGTGTTCGATTTCAACCGTGAGCTGGTGGAATACTGCCGCAGTGACGTGGACATCCTTCGTCGAGCATGCGTCGCGTTTAGAGATATTTTTCTGAATTGCGGCGGTGTTTGCCCGTTCTCGCGAAGCACCACCATAGCGTCGGCCTGTTCCGTCGTGTTTCGACAAAATTTCCTCAGACCCCGCACCATAGGAGTGTTGCCGGCCGCAGGCTACAGGTTGGCCAACACTCAATCGGTGAAAGCGATCAAATGGCTCGTTTGGATGGAGAGGGAGCTGGGTACAGAGGTGAGGCACGCCGGACGAGGTCGCGAGTACAGGATTCCCGAGACGAGGCGGGTTGTCGACGGGTATTACACGGACGCGGCTGGGGAGCGACACGTGTTGGAATTTCACGGATGCTACTGGCACGGGTGTATTAGATGTCACACGATCAATCGCGACAAAGAGTTATCGTGCGGGGATACGATGGACAGACGGTGGCAAGAGACTGGGGCAAAAACGGCGCGCATGATCGAACTGGGTTACAGGGTCACGGAGATGTGGGAGTGCGCGTTCGACCAGATGATGGATGCCGATCCTGAAATGCGCGATTACGTCGAACAGCATCCGCTGGTCCTCTCCCGCGACTCGTTGAATCCTCGAGAGGCGTTTTTCGGAGGGCGTACGGGAAACACGAAGCGTTATCACGAGGCTGCCCCGGGGGAGGAGATCCGATACGTAGACGTATGCTCTCTGTACCCTTGGGTGTGCAAAACCGGTCGCTACCCCGTGGGCCACCCGCGAGTCTACGTAGGTAGGGAGTGCAGAGCGTTGACCGGTCCTTACAACACGGACATCTCCGGCCTCGAGGGTCTCGTGAAATGCGTTATCCTGCCACCCAGGAATCTCCATCATCCCGTGTTGCCGGTCCGTATGCGGGGAAAACTCATGTTTCCCCTGTGTCGCTCCTGCTGCGAGGCTTCTCTGCAGATCGATCGTCCGCACGAGTCGGAGGCCGATCGGTGGTTCGCGGGTACCTGGGTGTCTGCCGAGCTGCAGAAAGCCGTGGCTGTGGGCTACAGCGTGATCGACGTATCGGAGATCTGGCAATACGAGAGTACGGTGTACGATCCGGCCAGCGGTCAGGGGGGACTCTTTGCTCCCTATATAGACACTTTTCTGAAAATAAAGCAAGAAGCCAGCGGGTGGCCCGGCGAGTGCACCGACGAGGCTTCCCGCGACCGTTATCTCGCGGAGTACGAGCGGGTGGAGGGTATCAGGTTGCAGCGGGAGAAAATAACAAAGAACGCCGGCCTTCGTTCCGTATCCAAGCTCTGCCTGAACTCGTTCTGGGGTAAATTTGGCCAGCGCGAAAACCTCCCGCGTACCAAGGTGATCAGAGAGCGTCAACGTCTGCTGGAACTGTTGACGGATCCCGAGAACGAGGTGGTCGATATCTTACCTGTGACGGATCAAATACTCTACGCGCGGTGGATTAATACGGAAGAGAGCATCGTGCCGTCCCCCCTGGCTAACGTTGTGCTGGCCGCCTACACCACCGCTCAGGCTCGCCTCAAGCTGTACAGCTATCTCGAGAGGCTCGGGCGCCGGGTGTTGTATTACGATACGGACTCTGTTATTTACGTGAGTAGAAGCGGGGAATGGGAGCCGGCTACGGGTAACTTTTTAGGTGATCTGACGGACGAGCTGGCGGAATACGGTGAGGGGAGTTACATAAAAGCCTTTGTTTCCGGTGGTCCGAAATTTTACGCGTTCCTGGTACAAAAGGGAGACGGGGCGGTGGCTGAGGTTTGCAAAGTGAAGGGGGTCACTCTAAATTATCAGACTCGAATGAGGATAAATTTCAATTCGATCCGGGGCATGGTGGTCGAGGCTGACGAACCTATTCGCGTCGAGCGAAGAGCTATACAGCGTACGGCGTTGCACCGGGTCGTCACCCGCAGCGTGAACAAGATATGCCGTCCCGTTCAAACGAAAAGACGCCTCTGCGACACGGGCTACGACACTCTTCCTTTTGGCTACAAATCGCACAGCTGAATCGCTGTACATCTCGCTCTTTGGCTATAGAGCGCCGCAGCGAGGCTTAGACTCTCTCTCTCTCTCTCTCTCTCTCTCCACCTACTCTTATACTCTGTTATTCGACACGCGCATAAACAGAGATAAACCTCGACTCGCCGGACTACAGGGAGAGCACAAGTGTGCAGCGGTGACTCATCGGCTCAGTAGGTCAGTAGTAGCGGTAGTATTCGCTTATCAACCCGAGCGTAAAACGGCTGCTGCGGGGCGTGTGTGCGGCGGTCTGAGAAGCTGAGCTCACCGCACGCCGCGAGGCAACCCCCCCGAGTAAGCTGACACGGGTTGCCTCAGCCGCTTAACGAGCTGCTTCTAGCCGGCGTCCCGTCTCGCTCTCTCTCGCAGCTGTTTAGAGAGAGAGAGACGGGCCGTCACCGGACGCGCGCGCGCGTTCCCAAAAGCTTGTACGTAACGCGCGCACCCCGCGGGCCCCCCACCGCGGTTAAGCCTTCGAGACAGGGATGTAGACGCAAAACCGATGATATCTATATATATTCGATTGCAGATAGGACGGGGTTGTGAGTCGCGAGGATGGACACGCGCTAGAATTATCCCTTTTCCGCCATCGTAGCCGGGCCTTCCGGTTGCGGTAAATCCAACTTTGTGAAAAACTTTCTGCAACACGCGAGCGAGATGTGCGACACGGAGTTCGCGAGGGTGGTCCGGCACTACGCCGAGTGGCAACCTTTGTACGGGGAATCGAGCTCGGTGGAATATCGAGAGGGTTTGCCGCAACCGGCCGACTACGACGCGGACGCGCGACCCAAACTGCTCGTCATCGACGATCTGATGCGCGAGTCGTCCAACGGCGTTGTCATCGATCTCTTCACCAAGGGTTGCCACCACAAGAACATGAGCGTGTTCCTGATCACGCAGAATCTGTTTCACCAGGGACGGGGGCAGAGGGATATATCGCTGAACGCCAATTATATTGTTTTCTTCAAGAATCCGCGCGATCGCGCGCAGATACGTCACCTGGCTCGTCAGGTACACCCCGAGGACCCTCGCTTCCTGCAGGAGGCCTACAACGACGCCACAGCGCGCCCCCACGGCTATCTGCTCCTCGATCTGAAACAATCCACCCCGGAGAATTGTCGCTTTTGCACCGATATATTTCCCTCGGATTCGCGTCACTACGTTTACGTGCCTCGCAGGGATATAAAGGGTGGAGGATCGCACGCGGCACCAGTCTTTCGTCTGTGATGAAGCCCGGAACTAGACGAGGAGGAAGAAGAAGAAGAGGTTCGGCAAACAGGTTCAGCTCTTCCAACGCCGCGGCCTTGCACGCTATCTGTAAATCGGACCCCGCTCGGAGACGGGCTCTGCTGCGCACGGCCGACGACGCTCTGGTGAAAAACATTTGCGAGTGCGCTCTGAACACTCTGAGGGGTAACGTGAGCCTGAGCGCCGATCGGAGGAGACGTTTGAGCAAGCACAGAAAAATTTTACGTCGCCTGGCCTGCGACACGGGCAGCTGGAAAAGTAAGAAACGTTTGCTGCTTCAACGGGGTGGATTTCTACCCTTGCTGCTCGCCCCGATTATCGGTAGTCTGATTGGCGGGTGAAGAAAATTGAGGCAATGGAGCGGGCCAAGAAAATGGTCCTGATACCGCAGGAGACGGCCGAACGTATCCAGCAGCGTCGACCCGATACGGATCCCGCGATCCGGCTGGACAGCGAGATGCACGCTATTCTCAACGATCCGGGGAAAAACGATCGGGAAAAATGGAAGCTGTACAGACAGGTGCTGAGACGTTACTTGTTTTTTGCCGCCGAGTCGCGAAAACCTTTGCAATTCTCCATACGAGGGGTGGGTGGCGAGGCTGCTGCTGGTGGTAATACCCCCACGAAAAAAATATATATGCTAGAATATATGCATGGAATATATCCTAGCATATATGAAATTATATATGCTAGGATATACTCAAATTTGCCCAAAGATATATCCTAGCATATATGCCAAGATCATATATTCTGGCATATATTCCAGCATATATTCCGGCATATATACTCCAGCATATATTTTTATCATATATTCTAGCATATATTCTAGCATATATTCTGGCATATATTCCGGCATATATTCTGGCATATATTACAGCATATATTCTGGCATATATTCTACCATATATTCTAGTATATATATTGCTAGGATAAAAAAGCCAAAAATTCTTGATATGATTACGTGAAAAAATTAGCGGCAAATTTCTTTTTAAAATATTTATTTTATATATAAGACATAACGATACAAATTTTTCAAGTAAAAAATATCTATATTAAATATCTGTCTTTTCCGGTTTGTTTGAAACCTCCTAACATTTTGAGGTTTTCCGGTAATGTAGCCAACATGTTATATACACCGTGCGTTGGCAATAATATTACCATCATTTACACTCAATTCAATTTCTTCAATTTCTTGATCGTCAGTATTATTAACAGCCGATGATGAAGGCCCGGAGACATAATTCTTCCAGGTGCCTCAATTTTCCTCTCCAACATTTTAATTGAACCTAAAACAATTATGTATGATTAACTACCGAATTCATTATGCAAAAATCTATAATTTGAATGAATTGATCATTTTAATAATACAATAGGCTCTCACCGGACACTTTAGTCACTATTGCGTGGAAACATTTCCAGCCACCTGGTGCCATTTTCTTCGTATCGTGCCATTCAACCATACGTGTATACATTTTTTTCGGATCATGATCTTCGCTCAAAAATTCTTCGAAATCAAAATCCTTAATGTCTTGAATATCGATCCCTGACGTCGTTTTCTTGTCATAAGAATACCGACATTTTTTAATGACCAAATAATTAATTAATTAATTATTTATTAAACCCGTTCACCTCCGCCAGCCCTATATGTTTTGACAATCAACAATTGAAGACGAGCAAATCCTGACTCTGTGATAACGCTAACTACCGATCAGGCGCTACCGACGAGGGTTTTTTATTTTTCAATTTAGCGTTGTCACAGAGTCAGGATTTGCTCATCTTCAATTGTTGATTGTCAAAACATATACGGCTGGCGGAGGTGAACGGGTTTAATAAATAATTGATTAATTAATTATTTGATCGTTAAAAAATGTGGGTATTCTTATGACAAGAAGACGACGCCAGGGATCGATATTCAAGACATTAAGGATTTTGATTTCGAAGAATTTTTGAGCGAAGATCATGATCCGAAAAAAATGTATACGTATGGTTGAATGGGACGATACGGAGAAAATGGCACCAGGTGGCTGGAAATGTTTCCACGCAATAGTGATTGAAGTGTCCGGTGAGAGCCAATTGCATTATTCAAATTATCAATTCATTCAAATTATAAATTTTTGCATAATGAATTCGGTAGTTAATTATACATAATTGTTTTAGGTTCAATTAAAATGTTGGAGAGGAAAATTGAGGCACCTGAAAGAATTATGTCTCCGGGCCTTCATCATCGGCTGTTAATAATACTGACGACCAAGAAATTGAAGAAATCGAATTGAGTGTAAATGATGGTAGTAATATTATTGCCAACTCACGTTATGTATAACATGTTGGCTACATTATCGGAAAACCTCAAAATGTCAGGAGGTTTCAAACAAACCGGAAAAGACAGATATTTAATATAGATATTTTTTACTTGAAAAATTTGTATCGTTATGTCTTATATATAAAATAAATATTTTAAAAAGAAATTTGCTGCTAATTTTTTCACGTAATCATATCAAGAATTTTTGGCTTTTTTATCCTAGCAATATATATATACTAGGATATATGGTAGAATATATGCCAGAATATATGCTGTAATATATGCCAGAATATATGCCGGAATATATGCCAGAATATATGATAAAAATATATGCTGGAGTATATATGCCGGAATATATGCTAGAATATATGCCAGAATATATGATCTTGACATATATGCTAGGATATATCTTTGGGCAAATTTGAGTATATCCTAGCATATATAATTTCATATATGCTAGGATATATTCCATGCATATATCCTAGCATATATATTTTTTTCGTGGGGGTACCGCTGGCGGGGAAGAAGCGGAAGAGATGGACGGGGTGACTGAGGGGAATGCAGCTGGTAACAGCGGCGTAGCTATACAGGATATCGTGGTGAGCGTGCCGGACAAGTTTAGGCGGAAAGCGGAGCTCTTGCTGAACTATCTGACCACCAACGGTCGCTCCGAGATCTCGTGGGACGACAAGGGGACGATAGCCGTAAGGGGGACTCGGATAGCCGGGACAAACATCATCGATCTGATAAACGACGCGGTACGCGAGAGAAAATCTATGCAGGCCAGGGGGAGGGAACAGTTCGCCAGGATCCTTCACTCGATCAACACGCCGCAAGAGTACATAGGTAATCCCGTTTTTCAAAAACCTACGCGTCACGCCTCGTCACGATCGACAGCCGGCCCATCTCATCAGAGGCGTATCAACGAGGAGGAGGAGGAGGACTGGGGTGTGGACGGTGACATTGACACGAACGAGGCGGGTGAGGAGGAGGATACGGATTCGGACTCGATATTTGCCACACCCAAGAACAGACAACGACCAGGGCAAACCGGAAACGGTGCTTGGTTGAGACTCAGGTTGAAATGAAGATCCTCGAACGACTGTACTACGATCCGGCCAACGAGGCGGGTTACGCGGGTGCCAGGAACTTGACTCGATCCGCGGGTGAAAGAAAAACGGGGAAAAAAAAAATACCTCGCGCCGCGGTGGTCGAATGGTTGGCGTCGCAGGACGCGTACACGCTGCACAAGTCGATACGTAGGAAATTTCCCCGAGCCAGATACAACGTGCAGAATATAGACGACCTGTGGGAAGCGGATCTGGTGGATCTCAGATCGATCAAACAGTACAACGACGGATACGGCTACCTGCTGGTGATCATAGACGTGCTCAGCAAGTTTGCCTGGGTCGAGCCGCTCGCCGACAAGAGCGCGGCTACCGTTGCCGGGGCTTTCGAGCGCGTGTTGTCCTCCACGGAACGCTGCCCGATTCAGCTGCAGACCGACAAAGGCAAGGAGTTTGTCGGAGCTCAATTCCAGAAGCTGCTCGCTGCCAGAGGGGTGCGCTACAGAGTCAGGCGAAACCCCGACATAAAGGCGGCCGTTGTGGAACGCTTCAATCGTACTCTCAAGGAGAGAATGTGGCGTTACTTCACCCACAAGAATACCCATCGCTACCTGGATGTGCTGCGACAGCTGGTAGGGGCGTACAACGCCACCACCCACTCGACCATTAAAATGGCTCCGTCGATGGTGACGCTGGAAAATGCCGCAGCCGCCCGCTTCAACATGGAAAAGGCACGCGGTGGCCCGCCGCGATCCGGTGCAAAGCCACGGTTTCGAGTGGGGGAGCGGGTTCGCATCAGTAAGGCTAAGGGTGCCTTCAAGAAGGGTTACGAGGCCAACTGGACCGAGGAGGTGTTTGAGATTCGACGCGTTCTGCACCGAGCGCCGATCGTCTACCTGTTGGTTGATTTGGAGGGGGAGGAGATAGACGGCTTGTTTTACGAGGCTGAGTTGCAGCGCGTGATCAAGGACGATGTTATGACTGTGGATAAAATAATACGGACGCGGGGAAAGGGGGCCAGTAAGAAGCTGTTTGTCAGCTGGCGCGGTTATCCGGAAAAGTTCAACTCTTGGATCGCTGCGAGCAGCGTGCGAAAACAGGCATGAAGGATCAGTTTTACATCACGCTGCCCAGCAACAGCTCGATGAAATTTTTTCCCCACAACACGACGGCTCGATTCACCACCCAGCTACCGCGACGGATCGAGCTTGTCGGAGAGTGGGAAGTCGCCCTGGTGGAGATCCACTACCCGCTGACGCTTCAAAACATAAACGAACCCTACAACGCGGTGGGATTCACGTGCATCGGTCGGACACTCCAGCGGAAAATTTTCACGATATTTCATTGTTGCCGGGGGAAAAACGAGTGGCGCAGGGTAAATTCCTCATCGAACCCGGTATTTACACGGATATTTGGGAAATTATCCAAACGTTGAACGGTTTGCCGACCATCAAGGAGCATTTGGAGTTTGGACGAGCCGACAGCGCGGACGATCGTTTGGACGTGGTCAGAAAATGCAGCTGCAAGGATGGTCACTACCTCTCGTTTTCCGACGGCATTCGTCAACAACTCGGATTTCCAAAGCTCACGACCAACATACGCGACAGGGTGGTGGCCAACCATCCTTTGAACCTACCAAGCGGGATACCCTCGCAGATGTTTGTCTACACGGATCTCGCGGAGCCCAGAATAGTGGGCGATGTCTACGCTCCGCTGCTGCGTATAGTGCGGACGGTGGGCAAAAATTTTCACAACGGTGTCTCGGAAAGCAAATCCCTGGCACCCCCGCACTACGTACCTCTGCTTCTCACCAATTTCCGTACCATTGAAATCGATATAAGGGACTCTCAGGGTAGACCCATGCCATTCACGCGCGGGACGTTGACGGCTACGTTGCACTTCAAGAGGTCGCACTGATGGCTCGCTACCTTGAACATTACGACGATCAGGTGGGTGGTGGTGGTATAGGCGGAGTTTATTCCGGTGCGCCGCTACAGCGTGGTAGCGGAATCGGTAGCTTTCTGGGGGGATTGTTTCGGCGCGTGATACCCATTCTGAAGAGCGGTGCGCGCGTGTTGGGGAAGGAGGCTCTGCGGACCGGTGTGAGAGTCGTGGAAGATATGGACGCCAACACACCCTTCAAAGAGGCGCTCAAGAAACGCGTCGTCGAGTCGGGTTACAATCTGAGGCGAAAAGCTACAGATAAATTGGGCAATCTGATGAAGGGGTCCGGATATAAAACGCTGCGCGGCGGACCGAGGGGGCAGTTGCTGCGGGGTCGCGGTGCAGGATCGATCGGGTCGCGTAGGAAAGGTGTCAAGAAAAGCAAACCGAGAAAGAAGAAGAAACCGGGGCTTGCCGGAATTAAAAAAAGAAAAAAAACAACTCTCAAGAAGAAGAAGAAGAAGAAAAGCTGTTGCGGGAGTAAAAAAAGAAGCGTGGCTGATATCTTCGAAGCTCGCTAACAACGAAAATAATAAACATCGACCATGGCGTACTTGCACACACACTCCTGCGAGTGTCTGAAATCGGAGCTGGATTTGTTCTCTCTACCACCGACGCAAACCACGATCGAGAGCGGGCAGTGGGTCCACTACAAGCCTGTGTCGTCGCTCACGGATGACTCACCCATAGAGTTTATGGTGCCCGGCCTCAGCGACGAGTATCTCGACCTCTCCCACACTATGCTCAGCCTGCGTGTGAGTCTACAAACGCTCAGCGGGGAGCCGGCGGCAAAGGGGGCTGCAAAGGCCGTCGTGGCCCCTGTAAACAACCCGCTGCACTCTCTGTTCAGCCAGGCCGACGTGTTCTTCAATCAGAAGCTAGTTTCACCGGCCAACAACGCGTACGCTTACCGAGCCTACATAGAGTCGTTGCTGAATTACAATTCGGCTGCGAAACAATCACACCTAACCACCACCCTGTGGTACGGGGATACAGCGGGGAAGATGGATGAAATCGGATCGGCTAACAAAGGGTTTGCCCAGCGGCAAAAGCTTCTAAACGGTGAAACCAGCGTGGATTTGATTGGGCATCTTCACTGCGACGTGTTTAATCAGGAGAAGTTTCTGCTAAACGGTGTCGAGTTACGGGTACGGCTCGTGCGCTCGCGGGACGCCTTCTGCCTCATGGAGAGCACCAACACACACGGCGTACACATACTAGAGGCCTTGCTGCTCGTGCGACGCGTAACGATAAACCCCGGCGTCCTGCTGGCTCACGCCAGAGCTCTGGGTAAAGGCACGGCAAAGTATCCTCTTACCAGAGTGGAGGTGAAGGCTATGACTATTCACAGCGGTGTGCAGGGTGATACGTTGGACAATGTATTTCTGGGTCAACTGCCTAAAAGAATGATTGTGGGTTTTGTCGATAACAAGGCCTTCAACGGTGATAAAGCCTACAACCCCTTCAACTTTCAACATTTCAACATAAACTTTCTGTCGCTGTACGTGGACGGGTCTCAGATCCCCTCGAAGCCGCTACAGCCCGACTTTACGCGAAGCAAGCTCTACGTGGATGCCTACCACACCCTTTTCTCCGGAACAGGCATACATTTTCTAAACGAAGGGAACGGTATAGGTCGTGAAGATTTCCCCCACGGGTATTGCCTGACGGCCTTCGACCTCACCCCCGATCTGTCGGCAAACAGCGGCACCCACTGGAATTTGGTCAGACACGGCAGCGTTAGAATCGAGGTGCGCTTCGAGGCTGCCCCGGCAACGACGATAAATTGCATCGTGTACGCGGAATTTGACAACGTCTTGGAAATTGACGCGGCGCGGCAGGTTATAGTGGACTTTGGAGGATAGACAGCGAGGTGAAACCTGAACCACCTCCCCCCACCATTGAAAAAAAAATAGCTGACGTTGCGTATCGAGGAAAGGTCGCTAAAGTCGAACGAAACACGCAGTATCCAGTTTTCCGTATACCCGCGAACACGTTTGTAGCAATATGGTGGACTACGTGGTCGATGTGCAGGGTTTTCGAGACGCTCAAAACGGTTTTGCTGTCAAGGAGGTTTCCGTGTTAGCTTTGAATCGCGACCACATCGGGCACTGGGTAGCCACACCACCCTGCGCCTTCACGGATCTCCCGGCGAATATTTGTGCTCAGAACAATTATCTTTCGCGCAGCCATCACGGTATAGAGTGGTTCGACGGTGATATTCAAGACAAACAAATCTACAGAAAACTGCGCGCCGTGGCACGTTCGGCCCGCGTGATTTATACGCGCGGTGCGGAAAAGGCGAAATTGTTGCGGCGCGTTATGTCGCGTCAGGTGACGAATCTGGAGGACGAGGACTGCCCCGCATTCGGAAAGTTGCCGCCATCGGATACGTACTGCATGCATCACGCTCTGAGCAATCCCGGGGAATTTGTCTGTTCGTTGAATCGCGCGGCTGTGCTGAAATCTTGGCTGCTGGGGAGAGGGGCGACTGACGAGGTGGACGGTGGCGGGTTTTCTACAACCGAATCCGCAGAGTGCAATGAACAGTCTGGAACTGAGGAGAGTTTTGGCGTTGATACCGACGGCTACGTGTGGCGTGTACGTGGCTGATCGTATTCCTTTGCGGTGGTCCCGCCCCGCGGCCCTTATCGCAAATACCGATGACCACACACAGCCAGGAAGTCACTGGGTCGCTTTCTACAACGACGAGTCCGGCAACGGGGTGTACTTTGACAGTTACGGGGTTGCACCCTTCATCCCACACCACGTGCGTCGTCTGCGGAAAAACTGTCCGCGCTACCGGTGCAACACGCGCCAGCTCCAGAGTGCATTTTCCGACGTGTGTGGTCAGTTTTGTGTCATGTTTCTCTATTATATGCATTTTGGTTACACGCTTGATGCTTTTGTGGATATTTTTACGGATGATTATGTAAAAAATGATTCGATGGCCGCGTCGTTTTACAATTGCGTGGCTAAAAAAATTAAGAGTTGCGACAAACTCGACGCCTCTTGTCTATCCTGTGTACAGATATGTTTAAGGAAACGTTGTTAATTATAGGCTAGTTTTAAGCAATATTGAATAAAGCGAAAATTTTGTAACGAAGTAGCGTGTGTCGTTTATTGCGAGCGCATCCCACCAGTATTTCAGCAACGTCAGCAGTTTTGGAGGTGAGAATGGTCATTTAATACCCGTCGGGACATCGAGACGTTTCTTGATAAGTATGTGCCTCTATCTCCCCCCTTGCTCTAGGTACGCGATGCAGCGAGGTATATTTCTCTGCAGGAGTCGTCACTCCATCTTCAGCCACCGAGTGAATTAAGAAGTGAGTGTGATTGTTCTCTGCTAATTTTGGCGAAAAGGATTGTGATTAAAAAAGTTTTTTTCGTTGCAGAAATGGAAGACTTCGTGGCTGCAGTGCTAATCCACGGTGACCCCCGAGATATGTGGTTCCTCAGGGAACATTTGATCGCGATGCTTGCCGAGGTTGACAGGGAGATCGAGGCGCGCGAGGCGGAGTTGCTAGCCCTTGACGGGGATAGCGACTTTGCCGAAAGCGCCTCGACGTTGAGCTCGGCTGCATCCACAATCCGTGAGGACAATGAGCACATTGTCTACGGGGGTCACGGGGGTGGAATAGTAAGAGAGAACGAAATTGAGGAGGAAGTACGTGATAATGTGGAGATTTGGATGGGCCGAGGGTGGGACGAGGGCGAGGAAGAAGAGAATGCTGGTGAGGAAAGAGACTTCGAGGAAGAGCTGAGGGAGATAGAGAGGTTGCGGGAGGAAGAGAGGTTGCGGGAGGAGGAAGACGAGGAAGACGAGGACCGGTGGTGGCTGCCTGCGGAAGACGAGGGGTACCAATCCGGTAAGTTGATATATATATATATATAATTTTCGTCGAATTTCGTTCGGTTATTGTACTAATAATTCCCGTATGTTTCAGACGAGGTACCCCGAGACGTTTAGATTGTAAATAGTTTTTAGTTAATTTATTTCAGTTTGTAAGAAATGTAAAATAGCTTTTAAATTTTTAATAAATTATTTTATACATTTTTTAAATATAATTTGCGTCATTTCCTGAATATACCCCACCATTTTGAAGAATTTCAGATTTAGATATTATTTAGTCTAAGAGAGAAAAATTTAAAGCAGTCGCCATATTGGAATATGGAAAAAAATAGTAGCCATCTTGGAAAAGCCGCCATATTGGTTTGTATGGGCGGGGCCATCTTAGATCAGACATCTTGGATTTTGAAAAATAGTAGCCATATTTGATTTTGAAAAAATAGTAGCCATCTTGGATTTTGAAAAAAAATAGTAGCCATCTTGGATTTTGAAAAAACGGGCGCCATATTTGTTTATAATATTGCGTATGGGCGCCGCCATCTTGGATCGGACAGTCTGCTGTCTCTCATTGTTTTGACGCCAAACTCCCACTCCCTCCCGGTCACTGACCTCGTGACGTCATTTGTTATGACTCGCCATGGCTGGCACCTACTACTCATCATCGAGTTTGAATTATTACTCTTTCATCTTCCATTCAATCCTTCAGGTCCACTTTAGTGGTTTAATAAAGCAAAGACCCTCAGCGGATGTCACTTAACCGCTCAGGCGACTTCCGCATTCTAAATTACGATGAAGTGTAACCGGCAATCTCGCTACTGCTCGCTTGCACGTAACAGAATTGGTGCTAAGTATGGGGTGCGCTTAGAATTGAAGTTTTGAATGAAGATCTCTGACTTAAAAGATAACAGTAGTCAGAGCGCAAACAAGTCATCGACTTCTAGCGTAATACACTAGCAAACTACAGCAGACTGCTGACGCGCGCATACTTCACTCGGACGAACGTAACGAGTATCGGGTGACAACGAACGCCGACCCGATTACATGTCGTAAACACCTTTGACTCTTTAATTACCGTATACACACGACAGCCTAAATTTACAATAAATCCTTTCCTATATCTATCTTCATCCCGTCTTACTACACCTGTCGAACCTGGAACCAGTATCTGACATGGCTACCACAGATCAACTGCTTACAACCCTGATCGAGTATACAAAAAGCTTCAGGAGCAGAGATACACTGTTTAAGGCCGTAGATCGAATACCAGAATTCGATGGTGAAAACCTGCCATTAGGCCAGGTTTTGAGGAAAATCAGCGATGGGCTTACTCTGGTTGACTTGGAAGAAGAACGCGAATATGTTGAGCAGGTGATCACTCGACTTACCGGTGCTGCCAGAATCAGCGTGGAAGGCAAAACATTTAACACTGCAGACGCCTTGATAAAGCACCTGAAGAAACGATACGCCCCTGGCAGGGATCCGGCTTCGTTTCTAGCTGAGCTAGGTCGCCTGCAGATGCAGGATAGAGAGAGTTTGTCGAACTACATCGGACGCACCTCGAAGTTGGTCAACAAAGCCCGTGCAGCAATCAAAGGGGCTTACGCCAACAGCGCCGAGAACGTGACACAAATAGAAAAAACTGCATTGGAAAACTTCATCCGAGGGTTACCCGATCGCATATGCTACACCGTTGCGCCGAAATTGCCTAAAACGCTAGACGATGCCTATGACCTGGTAATAGAAGGAGATCGGGCGCGCCGAAATCGCCGATGCGCGCTGGGTAACTACCGGGATTACGACAGAGAAGATTCCCCGAATCGAAGTGCGTCAAGATTCGACCAGACTCGTAGGCTATCCTGGGAGTCGAAAAGAGAACACGAAAGCCGGTACCAGGGACGAAGGGACAACATCGTTGTTACCACTGAGGACAGTAGTACTCCCTCCGGATCGGAGCGTCAATCACGATTTAGACGTTCGGATTTCAGCCCAGCCACCCTGACCAGAGTTTTCAACGCGGGATTAAGAACGCTGAACCTAGGTAACTCTCGTTCTCCATCTAGAGAGCGAGATAACTCTACCCAAAGACGTGAGTACTCTAGAGATCGAGATCGGTACTGCATTTACTGTAAACGCAAGGGCCGTGTTGTAGAGATATGTCAAACCCTAGCTCATAAATAGCGAGAAATGCAGGACCGAATCCAACAACTAGGATCGGCCGAACGAGGAGCGAGTACCGTACGGGATTCATCAGTTTCCAACTCGAATTCTTCAAACTACGAGGGCGGATGTCACGACGCGGAGCCTAAGGAAGTAACAAAAACTGTGCGATTCAAGGACGAGGGACGGGAGAGGCCCGCTCCCACTGCCATATTGCGCAGGCCCCAACACCAAGAATCAAGATCCGAGCCCCAGAGCTGGGGCAAGGTGAAGGACAATTCACGTTAGACACCGGCGCTGGAGTCAATTTGGTGCACATCGATGCACTAGGCGACGAGGCTCCCATCATCGACAGATGCAAATCCGAGATCTTAGGAGTATCGGAAGAGCCGCTCTACACATTGGGTACGACCACTATTACGACATTAGGTAAAAAGAGCCTGTTTTATGTTTATGACAGTATCAGCATAATCGGAGACGGACTGCTGGGATCGCCGTTCTTTCTCGAACACCAGGCTGAGATATCCTTCCATCACAAGACCATCGTATCTTGCGAGGAACCGATACGACCAATATCATTCTGCAACAGGCGCGAGATCGACGCTGTGGAGAGGGAGTACCGCCAACATACTCTTCGCCTCGAGGCTAGGAGTAAGACGCAGATTCCTATCCCAGTTTGTAATGAGGGGATACGGGAAGACTACCTACCAAGGATCACAACGCCACCCAGGGCTTACATTGGAGAGGCTACAGTGACCAACCACGACGGAGTCTGCTACGTAATGGCTACTAATTCTACTGAAGAACCGGTAGAAATTGTTATTAGTCCACAGGAACTTGAGCCATATGATCTAGCTGTGGTTCGTACGGACTCGGAAGACGAGCTTACTGACCACCAGGACGAAGACCGCGTGGACCGAATCGTCAAGGCGCTCCGGCAGGAACATCTCAACGAAGAGGAGACGAAACACGTCCTGAAGATCGTGGAAGAATTCGCGGATTGTTTCTACCTTCCAGGAGACCAACTAGGGAAAACGAACACTGTAACCCACAAGATCGTTACCACCGATGAGACACCTGTACACACCAAGCAGTGACGGTATCCAGTCGTACATCAAGAGGAGATTAAGAAGCAGATTGAAGGACTGCTGAAGAATGGCATAATAAAGCCCTCAACTTCACCGTATAATTCACCTCTCTGGATCGTCCCGAAGAAGCCTGATTCACAAGGGAATAAACGCTGGAGAATGGTGATCGATTACCGAACGCTCAACGAAAAGACTGTAGGTGACAGCTATCCACTCCCGAATATCACCGATATTCTGGATAGAGTCGGAGGAGCCCAATACTTCTCAGTCTTCGATCTGGCCAGCGGATTTCACCAAATAGGTATGGACCCGGAAGATCAATGCAAGACAGCATTTTCCACACCCAACGGTCACTACGAGTACGAACGCATGCCGTTCGGGCTTAAGAACGCCCCTGCGACGTTTCAGCGACTAATGGATCTAGTTCTCTGTGGACTTCAGAGCATCGAGCTGTTCGTATACCTGGACGACGTAGTATCGTTTGCCTCAAATCTGCAACAAAACGGGTATCAAGTCAGAAGATTCCTGCAAAAAATGAGGGAACACGGACTGAAGCTGCAAACGGACAAGTGCGAATTCCTACGGAAGGAGGTGACGTATTTGGGTCATATCCTAAGCAGAGACGGCGTAAGACCAAGTCCACGTACTCTAGAAGCTGTCCAGAAATTTCCGGTCCCAAGGACGAGGCAGAACGTCCAGCAATTCCTTGGACTTGCCGGGTACTACCGTCGATTCATACCGAATTTTGCTGAGAAAAGCAAGCCAATGACTAATATCCTACGGAAGAAAGCAACGTTCGCCTGGGGGGAGGAGCAGCAGAAGAGTTTCGAGGAACTTCGAGATGCCTTGTGCGCCGAACCGGTACTGCAGTACCCTGACTTCAATCGCCCATTTGTCGTGACGACCGACGCATCCGATTACGCCATAGGCGCTGTACTGAGCCAAGGCGCAAGGGGGGGAGGAGAGACCGATAAACTATGCCTCAAGGACCTTATTCCCAGCCGAGGAAAATTATTTTACTACAGAGAAAGAATGTTTAGCGGTAATATTTTCCATAGACTGTTTCAGACCGTACCTGTATGGGCAACAGTTCACCCTGTACACCGATCATCAAGCCCTAGTCTGGTTGCACAATGTCAAGGACCCAACATCCCGACTGACCCGCTGGAGGCTCAGATTGGCGGAGTACGACTTCCGGATTGTGTATAATGCTGGAAGCGCAAATGCTAACGCCGACGCCTTATCTCGTAACCCCGTGGCCCACTGCCTGCCTTTACGAATGAAAGACGAGACCAAAGATTCGGAGTACAAGCCGACAACGAAACCCGAGCAGGCCGCTGATGTCAGCACTATAGCGAGCCGGCTGCGTGAACATAGGAGAATCGCACCCATGACCTACTCGAATGAAACTGACACGGCCGACTCTACTTTCGAGCAAACGATTCCGTCAGCTGCCGAACCCTGCTCAAAATCCCAGACTGAAATCGACAGGAGCGGATAGCTTTTCGGACAAGTTTCCAGACAGGACCAGATCGCGTATTTGTCTGTCTGTGGTCTGTACCCTATCCGGTCGAAAATTCCTGTCTGGATTCTGCGCGAGCCTTGTCTGCATTCAATCCGGCTCGGAAAATCCGCGACGGGGTAACTTATCCGGACCAATCGGCATCCTGTCGGTTGAAAAAATTAATCTGGTTTTTAGACTGGTTTTGTCTGGACTGTTTCCGGAACAAGCGCATCACCTCAGCTATTATTCTAAGTTTGAATCGGGGCTCTGTCTGTATCTATCCGGTTTGGATCCCGCAAATCATCACGTGATTATTTACATCAAATTTTCCAAGTTGGGATTGGGGCTCTGTCCGTACCTATCCGGTTTCGTTCCCGCAAATCATAACGTGATTATTTACATCAAATTTTCCAAGTTGGAATCGGAACTCTGTCCGTACCTATTCGGTTTCGGTCCCGCAAATCATAACGTGATTATTTACATCAAATTTTCCAAGTTGGAATCGGGGCTCTATCCGTATACCTATCCGGTTTCGGTCCCGCAAATCATAACGTGATTATCAATACAGCTAATATTTCAAGTTGGAATTGGGGCTCTATCCGATTTCGTGCCGTATCAATTGATAATCACGTTATGATTTGCGGGACCGAAACCGGATAGATACGGACAGCCCGCCGATTCCAACTTTGAAGATTTGATGTAAATTTAATGACTTTATGATTTGCGGGTACGAAACCGGATAAATACGGACAGAGCCCCGATTCCAACTTTGAAGATTTGATGTAAATATAATCACGTTATGATTTGCGTGACCGAAACCGGATAGATACGGACAAAGATTTTCAAAGTTGGAATCGGGGCTCTGTCCGTACCTTTCCGGTTTCCATGTAATGTACATTACTTCAATATTTTCTCGTAAGGCGGCGACCACCGCTTTCGATATTCTCGCGAGTACCACTTATCGGAGTTGGTGAGTATATATTGTAACTTACTGCACCAATATCTCAGCTGATGGCTGGAGATACGGTGCTAGTCCGCGTGAGTGTCTTTGTCACGGGTGTGATTTGGAGCTCCTCTCGTGGAAAAAGTGAAAAACCACAAAATACCCTATTACAGACTCAAATCAGATATCAACCGATTTGAGCTATTTATCTACTGAGCGAGGATCTGCTTCGCTAACCGAGCCTGTGCACAGACGCGGGTTGTGTTAGCTGTGTGTGAGAATCACAGACACGGGTGTTCCCCAGTGTTGTAACCCAGCAAAAACTCAACCGTAGCTGCCATAATACAGAGCTGGGTGTCGCTAGGCGTACCAAGCTTGTTGACTAGACTCGGGATTGGGTTGAGAACCCGCAGCGTAGCTGTCGTTTGCTAACTGCGTATAAAGAAAAAAACCTGAAATGTTTAGAGATTATTAATTTAAAGGAAATAGGAAATTGAAAGAAATAGATGTAGTTTTAACAATAGATAGTATTTGATGAAATTAAACAGTCATTTGGTCATAGAAAACGATACAAAAGAATAAACAGAAAGTAGCACATTAAGCATAGGATTAGAATATTAATAAATCATAAAAAATAAAAAAGAATTGAATAGAATATAAAATATCATGTTAACGAAATGATAAAGTAGAACAAGATTAGAATTAAATAGGGTTCATAAATTTTAATCAATGCTTCCGATTTTGATGTTTTAAATTCAGTTTTGTTAAAGCCGATATTTTAATAATTGTGGATTTCCAATCCACGATTGAATTAAATTGCGCCCATAGATCTGTCCTATGACGTCTTTTATGTTTGCAGTCTAATTTATTTAATTATAAAAAATTAGTAAAAAAAACTTTGAAGAATTAGATGTGAATTTTAATTTTAATTAGACTTATATTTTTCAATATCGAAAATCGCGATTTTAATCACTTCAATTTTAGCAAGTGTCGAAATGCGATTTAAGAGCAAGTACAGGTCACGCACTATTTTGGCTACGTGCCTAATTTTAATAATTAATACGATGTGACTCGACGGGCGCTTTGCCACACAATCGGTACCTGATGCCTCCACGTACCCCTTTTTATACCGATATTCCGCGGTGCCCGCGGAATCGTGGGATGCACGGAAACGCCGGTTTGCGCGGAATCGCGGGTGGCGCGGAATCGCAGGTTGCACGGAATCGTGGGATGCACGGAATGACCGAGTGCGCGCCGCGAGATGCGCACCGCGGGATGCGCGATGGACACTTGTCCGGCTGCTCCGGCAGGACGTGCTCCGGCTGCGCTGGCGGTAGCCAACACAGCCGGAACGTTACAATATAGAGGCGGAAAATATAATCTATATACTTGAGAAGAAAAAAAACACGAAAAACAAAAGAAAAAAAAAACGAAAAAAAAAGAAAAAAAAAGAAAAAAAAACGAAAAAAGAAAAAACTTCAATTTTTTGAAAATGGATCCTGATAGAACCATACAGGAAAAATGCCTAGGGCGGAGTTACTTTCCGGATAGAACCCGATAGGAATGCTGACACGAGAAAAAATTCCGGACAGGACCAGAAGTTTCCAGGTACACAAAAGCCAGAACTCGGACGTATACAGGCGGATACAATTCCGCCTATCCGGTTTTCTGTCTGGGATTTTGAGCAGGGAACCACCGGAACAAGGTGACAAATCTGTTTCAGTAATTCTCGAGAAGGATGATGATAGAACCAATGACGACTCATTTGATACTACAATTCAAACCACTCACGACCTTACAACCTGCGATTTGACTGCCAACCAACCCTGCGAGCTGACCACTGACAGAATACAGTTTCATAAAATGCTGAAGGATACAGATCCAACTACCAGCCAAGTGATCGAGGACCTCTTGCAAAAACGGTTTCCAAGACCTGAGGAGACGCTAAATCTCAGCATACTCAACCTCGAGACTACTGGAGAGGAGGACTCGGTCGTGGACCAGGACCCGAACAGCACGAAAAACCTGTCAGATCACCAACGCCCAGAGACCACGCAGCAACGACTTAATCGAGAGAATGCCTCTTTAATCCAGGTCACCGAAGCTTTGAGTCTGGATAAGGCACGCGAGCATATCAAAGAACTTGCTCGGTCATTCGATGGCGCATCACCTCATACCCCACGAACCGCAGAGGAACCAAGGCCACCAGTGGAACAAGGTATCAGGGTTACTAATGTTTCAACACAGGAACCGAGACCCTCGACGCCCATAGAAAGACCTCGGAGGAATAGGGTTTTCTTTTTACCGACACCACGACGCTCATTGATGCCAACGGGGCGTTCAACCCCATACGGATCCCCAACGGGCTTCCGAGACTCTTCAGAAGAGGAAGCTGAGCCTGAGGAACGCAGGGCACCCGAAATTAACACGCACCTATACCCGAGTAGCTCCGATGATTTCTCGGGACACGACACAACCGACGAAGACGAGAGGAAGGGCGCAGCCGCCGAACCCAATAAATCCGGTAAACGTATAAACACCATTCATGGTAAATGCAAGGTACAGTCAACTCCAGAAACATTGACCATGCGAAAAAGCAATTATGCGCACTTCATTTCCACGGATTGTCTACTCACAACACCTGTAGCTAAGCAACTCCAGGGGATGGGATTTATTAGTCCAGAAACCCTCAAGGAAGCAGGGTATGGGACACGTCGTCGTCACCTCACGAAACAAACGAAAAGTTTTCTCCGTAGCCAGCATGGAGCAGTACTACCATAGGATGACCCCTAACGACCTAGTCGACGGACTGAATGCGTTAAGGAATGCTATGGAAACTACGAGAACCAACGAGATAAGATTGGCCGCGAAAGGCGACGGGATTGACAACCTACAGCCGGTAATTGTCAAATCACTAGTCCAAGAAATATTCCGAGACTACCCTTGCCAAATATATCTCTGCACGGGGGAGATTGAAACTCCCGCACCCGAGGAAAGGCTCAATATCGTGAGAAGATGGCACTAAGGGACCACCGGAGGACACAAGGGCGTAACCAAGACATATCGACGACTACGACAAAGATATCACTGGCCTGGGATGCGAAACGAGGTGCAGGATGTCATCAGATGCTGTACCAGCTGTCAAAGGCAGAAGGTAACCCGAATTAAAACTCGAGAACCCATGATCATTACAGATACCCCGGTGGAAGCGTGGGAGAAAATAGCCGTGGATATCGTCGGACCGCTCCCGACTACCAGAAGCGGGAATAAATACATACTCACCGTTCTGGACCTACTCACGAAGCTGGGCCACGCATTCGCCCTACCAGATCAGACCTCAGTCTCGATCATCAGAGCTCTCGACCAGGGCTACTTCAAACCTTACAGCATCCCGCTGATTTTGCTCAGCGATCGCGGAAGAAGCTTCACCAGCCAAAATATGAGGGAGTTCTTGAAGATCAACAAGGTGAACCACGTGATGACCTCGGGATACCACCCCCAAACGAACGGATCGCTGGAGCGGAGTCACACAGGTCTGGTAGACTATCTGCGACATTATGCCCATGACCAGCAAGAGTGGGATGAGTTGCTGCCTGATGCCATGTGCTGCTACAACTCGGCAGTGCATGAAGGCACAAACTTCACCCCGCACGAGATGGCCTTCGGAAAACTAAAAAGAACCCCCGAGACCTTGCCCCTGGCAAAACACCTGCCGACCACAACGAAGTATGTGGAAAACCTGGTAACCAGACTGAACGAGCTAGCGGAAATAGAAGGGAACAATCTCAACTCTGCTAAGCAGAATTCGAAACACCGTTACGACTTGAAAACCAACCCTATCCAGTTTCCCGTGGGAGATCAAGTCTATGCTAGACGGGAAGTTAGGCGCAAGCTGGACCCTCACTACGATGGACCGTTCGAAATCGCCAAGATGCTGGATCTGAATACTGCAATAATAGTAGGACCAGATGGCAAACGACGCTTGAAACATCTGGATAGGCTGAAGAAAAAGAATGAAGGGCCAAAAGCGAAATAGCCACACTCATACTAGCCCTGTTTACCACCCACCCCCCCTTCTCTTTCCCTCACCGCAAAGAAGTACCACCTTGCTGGACAGCTAATCAATCCAAACTCTCATTTGCAGGCAGGAATGATTAAGTTCTACCCACTCTACGTGTTCGTAGCCTGTGTGCTCCTGGGGAACACGCAAGGGCAGTCAGAGGAGCAAAACGAGGATTACGACATCTACAGGCTGCCGCACAATGCCGGAATTTACTATGAACGAATACGAACGTTACGAGCATCCCACACGACCTGGAAGCTCGTCACCCACCTACAGATACAAGACTTCCTGGACCAGAAGCCAAACATTCCTCTGCACATGAAATATTTGAGGGATTTATGTGCAAAATTCAACGACGTCCCCTGTTCGGACACGAAGATAGAGCCCATGCTGATCGGCAAGCTGAACGACACCTACAAATACGAGGAGATGTTACGAAACACCCCTAGGGACGGAGAAGCCCCGGTATCCAGAAAAAAGCGCGGGACTCCCCTAGGCTTTATCGGCAGTCTCAGCAAGAGCGTGTTTGGTACAATGGACGAAGATGACGCTGCTTATTACAACGGCGAGATAGACAAGCTGTACGCGGATCAGAAGCACCTAGCCGAGATCGTTGATAACCAAACGCACATCCTGCGTTCGGAATTCGGCGACATACACCGGAACTTGACAGAAATCAACAACCAGACCACGATGTTAGCCTACCAGGCCAACATCCTTGCCCAGAATACTAATACGAATGCAAATAGCATACAACGATTACAGTATGAGGGACTAGCGGAACGGTGGCTAAACGAACTGGTAAGGCACACCGAGGACTACCGCATGAGCATAATCATCCTCGCTACCGCAGTCATCTTCGCCAAGCAAGGAGCACTACACCCAGCGATCCTTTCCTCCCAGCAACTGACGAACGCAGCACGGCTGATACGACAACAGACTAACTACGATTTGCCGCTGATAGAGCAAGAACTTCGCTCCGAAACATTGAACACGGTAAGCGACCTGCAGGTTAGCCTCTATAAGGGAAACCTGATCTTGGAAATGAACATCCCGCTACTAGATAAAAGGTCGTACGATCTCTATCTACTCCACCCACTGCCGGCCAGGCAACACGCAGCAACCAACCGCACCTTGACAGTGTTTATAAAACTACGGAACCCATACCTCGCTGTTACTACGGATAAGCAATGGTATATCACCCCCACCGAACGGTACCTGCAGGGGTGCAAGTCCCACCACAACCAATACATTTGCCAGATGACGCTGCCAATATACAGCGTTGGGAAGAAACCCACCTGTGAAACAACGCTCCTGAGTAATTCACAGAACATACCCTGGACCACTTGCGATCTCCGTGCCCTCGCTACAGATGATGTCTACTGGACCCGTCTGGAGACCATCAACAGCTGGCTATTCTCCAGCATGAAGCCAACCGAGGTCAAGGTTAGCTGTAAAAAACGTGTTGCTGGAAAGGAAATATTGACGGATGCTGGAATTCTCCAAATCAGGCCGGGATGCACGGATACCACAGGGGCAACGAGGCTCATTGCCCAAGAAACCGTAACAACAGGTGAGTCTCATACTTACACCCCAATGACCTCTTTAAATATCACCGTAGTCGCACCCGACCTGCAAAAACCGGAGATGACGCCCCTAGTGGACGAGATCCTGGCAACCGCTGGAGAGAACAACAACGATTGGGGGCACAGCGAGAACGCGATGACCCTCAAGGAGCTAGAACACCAAGCTAAGGAACTCCAAACTCACCAGAGGGGCACCAGGAACAACATCATCGTTTACAGTGGAATGAGCTGTACCGCGCTAATAACAATACTGGTACTCGTGTATCTGGCCTATCGATGGTTCGCCAAATCCTCGCCCCCGCGACGACGACCCGGACCTTGGGAATCGCGAGGTCAAGCAGCAGCGTCTGTAAGGCCAGAAATAATCCACCACCTGCCAACCCCTAGAGTCGAGCTATATGAAGTGCCTAACTCACTGCCACTCATGAGACTGGAACCACCTCGAGCAATCCTGCCATCAATACCAAGAGCCGCGTCCGTGGATAGCTTCACGGTTATTTAGGACGGACACCATCCTGCTGTTCTCGAAGACCAGACGCAACCCCCGGTTAACACCGAAGATAGCGTCTTGGGGGAGGATTCTGTTACGAACGAGCCGGAGGGTGTCGCAACACACCACGCGACACAGAAGAATTTAGACTGCCGGTTCAGCAATTTCGTCATAGGTATGAGCTAGCGGATGAGTGAGCCAAACTGCGCGGGTGAGTCAAAGGTTCGTTGCCCTAGAGGCTGACCAAGGAAATTCCATCCCCCGCCAAAGCCGATCGGTAAGGGATAAAAATACCCCGTACCCCTTACACGGCAGTCAGAACTATCGCTGGAAGTGACCGTGCAACCGGGACCGTCACACCTTGTCGCTGGAGGTTATCCGACTGAAGAAGACCGGCTTGGTATAGGAGCATACCACGCTGAAACCGCCAAGACACCCTGAGGGCTATACGTAATCTTCGACAATCGGCCTCCTTGGTGACAGGTTGTAGAAGTTGACGAACCGCGCAGTCAGGTAGCACTTTATTGTAATATTTCAGGTGAACTTATTCTTTATTAACTTTATTCCTTATAATGTGTGACTTGGCGTGCCGATGGAGAACATAGAGATAGAGGTAGAAAAAACTATATAGAGAGAGAACTTACTTCTAATACATGCAGCGCCGGTCCTAGCCCATATTCAGGGTGGCGCGAGATTCTCGTTTGGCGCCTTCAGTCGACATCTTTTGAATCGATTCTGATTCAAATTCTATCAGAGTAAACTACATACAATTTCAACAATTTTTTTTCTATCAAATCAAAATTGAAAATTAAGTCTATACACATAGGTAATGACGTGACACTCTTCATTCAGGCACAGAAAAAATAAATAGGTTCGCTGCATTTAATTGAAACATCGCAAGATGTCAGTCCCAATCATTCTAAGATTAAGGAATTCACATAATTACACCTATAAAGAAACTTGATAATACAGGATGAAATGAGAATAACGATTACAATATAAAACTATTTTATTTGAACAACAAGAATGAATAATATATTGCACTTGTAACTTGCAACAGAAAACTATAAATAATAAATTCCGACTAACATGACGTATTTACTATTTTAATCTTATAGGTAAATATAGTATATCAAACCTCTTTGGTATGTGATCTATAGGTACTGTTATAATCAAATCATTGCTATTCAACTATAAATTCAAATTCATAAATTTATAGACAAGATCGGGATGTCTCGCCTTCTATACCGAAGACAAAACATCGCGATACCGATAATTCTCCATTTCGTTATTCTTATTAATCTTCAGTTTCTGCGAACTACAGTGGAGAGTAGTTCAATATTAGACACCTTGCCTTTTGCGCTCATGCCTTTGAGACACTTTAACGGCGTCCTATACGCCTATGCTAAAATACCTTGCGTCAGCATCTCGCTGACGATGGGTAGCAACGTAAGTTGCCACATTCGGACTTTACTCTTATTCTAAACGCCAAACAGCTTGTATCAATAATAAAGCTCATTCAAATTTGTCTTCAAAACCAATTAATTTGTTATAAACCCGTCCCCACACAACAGTGGTGTCAGAAGCGAGATATTGGATTGAAGACAATAATTAGAAAACAGAGGCCGTTGTAATAAATCAACGTTAACAAAAATCACTGTGCGTGGATTAACACATAATTCACCGTTGTACGAAATCAACGTTAACAAAACCCTATTCGTTAATCGTTGTTATACATCAACGCTAACAAAAATCACTGTGCATGGATTAACACATAATACACCGTTGTACGAAATCAACGTTAACAAAACCCTATTCGTTGTTATACATCAACGTTAACAAAAATCACTGTGCGTGGATTAACACATAATTCACCGTTGTACGAAATCAACGTTACCAAAACCCTATTCGTTGTTATACATCAACGTTAACAAAATCACTGTCCGTGGATTGACATATAATTTACCGTTACACGAAATCAACGTTAACAAAACCCTGTGAAGTGACCAACAAACCAAAGTATACCGAAGTTACATTACGTGCCCTATATGAAGAGGCGCTCAAGAAACCTCAAGATCCGTCAAGACATAAACGCAAGAGGATTCCAGTAAACCAACACCAAAGCAACCAACTACGGATCCGACGGTACAGCGAACTCGAGCTTTCAACACTGATAACGTTATGCATTGGCTCACCCTACTGTTACTGTAAGTCTTACGAACTAGCAATAGTAATATTCGAAATTTGTAATTGAAATCCTAGAAAATGCCAGTATCAGCTGAAAAATTAGCCAAACTCCTTCCCGTATTTACCGGAAAAGATATTAGCGTCAGAGAATTTATTGACAAATGCGATCGCGCGATCAAACAATGCATTACTACAGAATCAGAAGAACTTTACGAATATCCCGGGAAAAAAAGTTCCATATATGATCAGATATGGCCATATATGAACTTCCATACATGATCAGGTATGAAATTTGACCTGATCTGAACATACATGAGCATGTGGGAGCATATATGAGCATGTGGGAGCATATCCGAACATATCTGAGCATATCCGAACATGTCTGAGCATTTGTGAATATATCTGAGCACATTATATAAGCTAAATGAGCATTTAAAAGTAGAAGTAATGTGACCTTATAGGAATGACACTTCTTCAAATTAGGCAAAAAAATCACGGCAGTTTTTGCATGTCATCGAATTTGATGTTACGTAGTGCTGACATGTGGGTTATGCAATTATTGAATAATTGAATTTTTGCCTAATTTGATCATTTGTTATGTTGCATAAAAAAATAATAATAAAGCACACGATTCTCATGGGATACCCTATTTATGATTCTTTTATTTTTCACTGAAGAGAAGATGAATCTCACTGAATAATCGAGAATATGAATTTTTGGCCCACGATTAACCACGAAAGAAAATTTAGTATGAAATATAGTGAATAAGCATGTTTTTGAATCATTTGAAAATTCCTTCTCGAATAGGGAGACTAGGGGAACAAAATAAAAATCTGTAAAAATTAGGGAATTTTTTCAAAATTATTTGGAGCTGATTTGGAGGGATCCAACATGATTTTTTTTTTTTTTTTTTTTTTACCCCATCTAAGGACCACCCTATATGGAGCGTTTCACGTCAAACCGACCACCCCAATTTTGTGAGTTACTTTGATGAAATCAAAACAATAACAGCAAATCAATCGACGATATTTTTGCATGGTCTTGATCGGAAATTGTATAGTCATTATTGTTGAACACACAGGCATACGATGGATAGTTTTTATGTGTTATAATTGGCGACAATCTCAGTCCTGTGAAACGCAGAGAGGAAATTCGAAGACCTAGAATATTTGAATCGTATTTCCGTGAGTTCGATAATTCTATTTGAAGGCTTCATTGCATCATATACACGACAATATATGGGCATATGAGCCATTCCACGTCAGACCGGACAAAATAAATCAAAAAATGACCTCGATGTTATCGATTTCGCTATCATTTTTTTCACGGGTTCTATGGAACAAATAAATGGATCAAACAATTTTTTTTTTTTTTTTTTGGCCCCTATTTTCCAAGTTACACGGGGGTGAAATTCAGGAAAAAGAGCCAAAAATCGAGAACATACTCCTCTTCAAACGGTCATATCTTTGATTGTATTAATCCTAGAGACTTCATCCAAGAACCATTTCAAAGCTATTGAATGACACTATTATAATATATTTATTTCATTTCGCGGTAACAAACAATTCTATTTGTTATAAACAAATATATTATTCAAACGTGATTTTCATAGAAAATACCAAGCGATAAAATTATCAAAAAAATATGAGCGTATTCCTTGATCAATTCTCTACAAAATCGTTGAGTCAATTTTATGGAGAACCGATGGGAACCATGTTAAAACGATTTATTTATAAGCGAAGGCGCGCGCTGCCACCCAAAAACCCGGCTCAGGTACGTGTGGCTAGCATGAGAAAGCATCGGTGGGCATGTTCACGGTCATATCTTTGGTTGTTTTCATCCGAAAGACTTCTTCCTAGAACCATTTCGAAGCTATTGAATGACACTATTATAATATATTTATTTCATTTTGCGGTAGCGAACAATTCTATTTGTTATAAACAAATATATTATTCAAACGTGATTTTCAAAGCAAGGGCTACGCGATAACATTCTCAAAAAAATATGAGCGTATTCCTTGATCAATTCTCTACAAAATCGTTAAGTCAATTTCATGGAGAAACGATCGAAACCATGTGAAAACGATTTATTTATAAGCGACAGTGCGCGGTGCCGCTGAAAGACCCGGCTCGGGTACGGTTTTTCGGTGGCAGCGCGCGCCGTCGCTTATAAATAAATCGTTTTAACATGGTTCCCATCGGTTCTCCATAAAATTGACTTAACGATTTTGTAGAGAATTGATCAAGGAATACGCTCATATTTTTTTGATAATTTTATCGCTTGGTTTTTTCTATGAAAATCACGTTTGAATAATATATTTGTTTATAACAAATAGAATTGTTTGTTACCGCGAAATGAAATAAATATATTATAATAGTGTCATTCAATAGCTTTGAAATGGTTCTTGGATGAAGTCTCTAGGATTAATACAATCAAAGATATGACCGTTTGAAGAGGAGTATGTTTTCGATTTTTGGCTCTTTTTCCTGAATTTCACCCCCGTGTAACTTGGAAAATAGGGGCAAAAAAAAAAAAAACAAAAAATTGTTTGATTCATTTATTTGTTCCATAGAACCCGTAAAAAAAATAATAGCGAAATCGGTAACATCGAGGTCAGAAAGCTGTCCGGTCTGACGTGGAATTGCTCATATACAATCATACATGATCATATATGATCGTATATGATCATAGGTTGTCATGTATAGTTCAGATTGGGCAATTATTAGTATGCTCAGATACGACCCAGCCAGCAATTTCGGAAGTTATGTAACGAGGATGTAACGGCCATATAGAAATGTCCGCCATATTCGAAGATCAGCTACATATCTGGTACTTTGACATCGCAGGTACGTCACTAAGACGTCAAAGTACCAGATATGTACCTGATCTCCGAATATGGCGGACATTTCTATATGGCCGTTACATCCTCGTTACATAACTTCCGAAATTGCTGGCTGGGGAGTGTATATATGCTCATTTATGATCGTTTATAACCATACATGGTCAGACATGGACACGTATGAGTACATATGGGCATGTATAAGTCTGATTATTACAGCCAGGTTACTAACTGAAATGACCGCACATGATCATGTATGAGCTCGTAACATCATATATGGCCATGTATGATCATATATGACGCACGTGATTAGACATGATCATGTCAGGTCAAAATTCATATCCGAACAGATATGATCGAGTATGAGCATGTCCTATCATATATGATCATATATACTTTTATACATGATCATACATGACCATACATGGAACTTTTTTTCCCGGGATATACGTATCAAATTCACTGTTAAGGTGGTTCTTTACATACTTCCCACCAAACGTGGGTTTCAGAGCAGATTTTGAATACTTCTCGATGGGGGAAAAATCTGAAAAAAATCAAGCATGTAGAAGATCCTCGGGAGATTGATTTTGCATAATAATAATTCAAAAAAGTTATTAACAAATTGATAGAAAAAATAACTGTTCAAGAAATTAGCCGATGACCCAACTTTTTTTTTAGGTGAAAATTATTTTTTAATTTTTCTGAATACGTATGATTTTTTTCAGAATTTTGTTAAATCTTTGAAAATTGAGTTTTTCATACCTGACAAAACGCGATTTTCAAAGATTTAACAAAATTCTGAAAAAAATCATACGTATTCAGAAAAATTAAAAAACAATTTTCACCTAAAAAAAAAGTTGGGTCATCGGCTAATTTCTTGAACAGTTTTTTTTTTCCATCAATTTGTTAATAACTTTTTTGAATTATTATTATGCAAAATCAATCTCTCGAGGATCTTCTACATGCTTGATTTTTTTCAGATTTTTTGCCCATCGAGAAGTATTCAAAATCTTCTCTGAAATCCAAGTTTGGTGGGAAGTAGGTGAAGAACCACCTTAAGGCATATGAAAGGATTCAAAATAGGGAAATTAAAGACTACGATACTCTGAAAAAGGAGTTACTACTGTTTTATGGAGCCAAGGGAACAAATAGACAATGGGAATTGGAACTAAGTATCTGTAGGCAACGCCCCGGGGAATCTGTCGATTCCTTCTATCAAAGAATAGAAAATCTGTGCATAAGAGTAGTAGAATCTGGTCCGGTAAGAACTAAGGAAGAGACTGTATTTTACGAGAAAAACATTACGACAAAAGCACGAGACTGTTTCATTTACGGACTTAACGAAAAACTACGTGACATCCTAAGATTAAAAAACCCTAAAGACTTACTTCAAGCTTACAATTGGGCCACAGAAGAAGAAAAATTGAGGGCAACCGAAAATCAAATAACTTATTTTGCAAAAACCGCTGCTACTAGTAGAACTGATCTCGTTTGCCAAAATTGCAATAAGATCGGGCACACAGCAAAAACCTGTTTCAAGAAACAGAGATCCGAACCAATAAATACCATTGAAGCAGGTTATAGTTCAGAATCCGATCAGTACGCAGACTTAGACCACCAATCAGAAAACAGCTGCTCACAAAACTGTTCCGAAATCATAAATGGCTATGACTCTATAACAGAAGAGATTACATGCGACGAATGCCAACGAATCTATCCTATCGATAGTTCCAGAATTAAGTGCTTCTTTTGTAAAAAGCCCGGCCATATAGAAAACAAGTGTTTCAAAAAGAAAGCTATGTTAGCCGCGAAAACTAATCAAAACCATGTAGGAACCTCGAATTTCGGGGAACGGACTGCGTCGACGAGCGGAACGAAGTCCGTAATAGAAAACCGCTCAACACAAACGGCGGAAAAATAGAAATACCAGAACATAAGATAAATTTAATCGGGTCACCAAATAACGTAATTTTGTCAATACCCGAGTTGAATCAACCTAAAACCTTGTTGATGTTAGACACTGGAGCCTACCCATGTTTGATCAAGAAGAAATTTATTATAAATTCATCACAGATAAACCCACAAGAGCGGATTAAATTAAAGGGTCTAGCTAGTGACTCACAAGCATATACATTAGGAACCATTGAACTTACACTCGATGGAGGAGACGAAGTTAGGCCGATCAAATTTCACGTAGTAGACGATTCCTTAGACATAACGCAAGATGGTTTAATAGGCAACCACCTCTTAACCCAATTCAATAATGTGCTGATCAGTTATAGATGCAGAGGCATGGATAAGCCCGAGTCGCTATTAGGTAGCCTCAAATACAAATTGCAAAATCAAAAACAATTCACGATTCCCGCCAGGACAGAAATTTTAGCAGACATCCCAATCATCGCCGAAGATTCCTTAAAAGAAGGCTCAATATATAGGGTCGAGTTACAACCGGGAGTCGTAATAAGCGAAAGCTACGTGACAATTAGACCCGACAACACAGCTATCACAAGCATCATCAATCTAACAGACACGGATCATACTATCCATATCGAACCACAAAGAGTTTACAGAATTCTAGACTCCGAAACTGACGAGATACATTCAGTTAATTGTATAAACGAAAATACTTCAGCTGACAGAATCAAAAAATTAAAAGACGCATTAAGATTAGACCACTTAAATTTAGAAGAAAAGCAAAGTATAGTAGAAGCTTGTACCAAGTTTAACGAACTCTTCTATCTAGATGGGGACACATTACCAGGTACGCAAGCCTGTACCCACAAAATTAAAACTACCGATGACACACCGGTTCATGTTAGACAATACCGGTACCCTGAAATCCACAAAACAGAAATAGATAGACAAATGGAAGATCTCCTAAATAAAGGAACAATTCGAAATTCAAACTCACCATGGAACTTACCCATCTGGGTGGTACCAAAGAAACTAGACTCATCGGGGATTAAGAAGTGGAGAATAGTCGTAGACTACCGAAAATTGAATGATAAAACAATAGGGGATGCTTACCCGCTACCGAATATAGTAGATATCCTAGACCAGTTAGGAAGCTCTAAATACTTCACCGTACTCGACATGGCCAGCGGGTTTCACCAAATTCCAATGAATCCCGACGATATGCATAAAACCGCGTTTTCCACCCATAAGGGACATTTCGAATTCGCATTCATGCCATTTGGGCTTAAAAACGCCCCAGCTACATTCCAGAGATTAGCAAATACCGTTCTATCGGGGTTACAAGGATTGAAATGTTTAGTGTACCTAGACGACCTAATAATTTACGCCGACTCACTTCAAACCCATACAGAAAAACTTTGGGGGTTACTACTGAAATTGAAAGAATACAACTTACGATTACAACCGAATAAATGTGAGTTCTTGAGAAAAGAGGTTGCTTACTTAGGACACATAATATCAAGGGACGGAGTTAAACCTGACCCAGACAAATCCAGAGCAGTCAAGGAATTCCCTACACCCAACACACCTACGAAAATAAAATCATTTCTCGGGCTTGTAGGTTACTATAGACGTTTCATAAATAATTTCTCGATGATAGCTAAGCCATTGACAGAACTTTTGCGGAAAAACGTACCATTCGAATGGACATCATTACAGCAAAATTCTTTCGAGGAACTAAAGAATGCCCTAATATCCGACTCAGTCCTAATATACCCTGACTATACACAGACATTTAACCTAACGACAGATGCCAGTAACACTGCTCTAGGGGCCGTATTATCTCAAGGTGTCCCAGGTGACGATAGGCCTGTTGCATATGCCTCGCGAACTCTAAACAAAGCAGAAAGTAACTACTCCACAATCGAACGCGAGCTGCTGGCAATAGTATGGGCGACCCAACATTTCAGACCATACCTGTTCGGGAGGAAATTCAAGATATTTACCGATCATAGGCCCCTGACTTGGCTGTTTAACATCAAAGATCCAAATAGTAAATTAGTCAGATGGCAATTAAAAATCTCGGAATTCGACTACGAGATTTGTTTCAAACCCGGAATAAAAAATCAGAACGCAGATGCGCTTAGTAGAAATCCTATTGATCCACCAACTAATCATGTGTTCAAAATATGTCCTATCAGAGTGACGAGCTCTCTCCCATCGTACCCTGAATACCTTAAACTCATAAAAACAACGATAGTGCAAAACTCAAGCATCGTAGAAATCCACGATGACCTTTTCAATCGAATCGATAACTACGCACACACTGTTTCCACCGATCTGGAAATGAGTCAGGGAATAGCATTAGAATTCAAAACTAGATACGGCAATGTTGAGAACTTGAAGGAATCAGCTGAACTATACACGACTGGTAAACTCACCTTACGAGACCGTAACGTTTATTACATAATAACAAAGAAAAACTTCTGGGATAAGCCTACATATGAGGATTTATACATAAGTTTGATAAAATTCAAAGAAAAATTAGAAATACCCGAGTCGAAATTTAGCGCCTACAGCTGACCCTACCAAGGTTTATTTAAACCTACTTTGGAGGAAACTGAACCTAGAGATCCTACATTGACCCTCGAACTCCTAAAAATCCTACATTGAACCTCGAACTCCTACAAATGTTAATTTCAACCCTACATTGAACCTCCAACACCTACAAATTTAGATTGAACTTATTTTCACGCTATACAACCTATGTATAACTCCTCCCCCATAGATATTATTACGGCGCCATTCAAGTGTTCACAATAAATCGTACGATTCCTAACCTATGAATTTATAACTGCACTAACTATTTTCAACGGAAACGTGAATTTTCAGACCTGTTGATCAAATTCGGATTGTCTGGCACGCGTATGTTTTCAAAAGTGACATGGATCGTCGGCGTAAGTAAGCAAAGACCGAATTTGGGCGGTTGCGAATGAAAAAATCTCGAGCTATTCGAAATGCGATGAGGAAACCCGTGTAGAAATTTGTTCGGTAAGGCCTTGACAACACAAAGGCCCATATCAGGACCAGTTGTGGATTCCACAATAATAGATCTCAATATCTCAATCGGTTTACCGGATTTGTAAAATATATAGGTATACACTGTTAGAGAAAAAAAATGTTCCATGGGATCCACTAAAATTTTCACGGTCATTTCAACACTGTTCTTAGTTCATACTATAGAAGAATTCGCCACTTTGAGTAAATTTATGTTGTAATATCTGAAAAAAGTGTCGAAATAAACATGAAACTTTTAGTAGACCTCTTGGAACATTTTTTTTCTAACAAAATATCATATTTCATTCGGATAAACATATGACAGCTTAAACGAAAAATGCATGATATAATATTTAGTAATTAATCGTAATAATATATGCAAGGACTTCAATCTAGTCCAGCAAGTGCAAAATTTTGATGATATTGAAATAGTTCAAGTAATAACTTGACACTTCGATAGGCCCTGAACAAGTAGCAGAGTGTTGGGTCATATGTTATAAGGTAGCTTAGCGTAGTGGTTAGGGCGTGCGACTAGTAACCGAGCGGACGTGTGTTCAAGTCCCGGCGGAGACGAAAAATCTGGCGGTTTTTTCAGTAGGTGTATAATGCAATTTCATCGATAGGACGCGTAGGCTGGATCAACCGACGACAAAATATGTCACATTTGGTATTGTTTTTTTCTTTTAGTATTATTACCTTTTAATTTCATGGAAATGAATCAGGGACTCAGGGACGATATGAGGGCGGCCCGATTATGAGTTTAGCTAACCTGGCGCTCGAAGCGCCTGGTTGAAATATTTCTACTGAGGGAAGTTAAAGGAGGTTTTAAACAGACCCTACTTTGAGCCTAAACTTGGCAAATCGGGAAATTTCGGACACTTTTAACGTCAAAGTAGGGTCTACTATTGCATTGAAATAGAACCTACTTTACTATCTTTAACCCCTACGTAGGAGCTCCTACGTAGGTTGAAAGTAGGCGCTAAATTTCGACTCGAGTAGACTCGATCAAAACAGTTTCCATACCCAGGATCGGTTGCGGGATCGATAATTTAAAATGGCATAAGGTTCGGACGATGTTACGATTCATATTTAAAGGATCGGGAATTAAAATAACTGTTTGTACGAACATAAAAACCGATCTCAATCAAGATCACATTCAAGACGTTATCAAAGAATTTCACGACAGCCCTTCAGGTGGACACCAAGGGGTGAGTCGCACTATGACGCGACTTAAAGAAAGATACCACTGGGATTCAATGAAAAACGATGTAAAAACATATATTCGTAATTGCACGACTTGCCAAAAGAATAAAACCGATCGACTAAAGACCAAAATGCCAATGAAGATTACGACCAGCAGTAGCAAACCATTTGAAAAGGTTTTCTTAGACATAGCTGGGCCCTTACCGACTACAAAGTCAGGTCATAGTTACATACTGACACTACAAGACGACCTAACAAAATATTCCCAAGCCTACCCACTCCGAGCTGCCACCGCTGAACATACCGCAGAAGCTTTCATACGAAATTTCATATCTAACTACGGAGTACCACTATCAATCCTCACAGACCAAGGCACAAATTTTATGAGTGACCTGTTCACCCAAGTCACAAAAATACTAAAAATAAAAAAGTTAAATAGTACTGCATACCACCCGCAAACCAACGCACAGTGGTCAAAATTTATGAAAAGCTGGACAAAACTCATTTTTTGAACTTTTTCATTTTAACATCCATGATGGATGATATTCTTCTAATATATCGTGAGCATTGTAAGCGACATTTTTTTCTAGTAATTTATAAGCGTAGAGTCTACAGCAGTACCGTAAAGTTGAGTAAAATCAGCGCGTGTTCCTAAAAATCAAGTTGTGGTGAAAATGTCGATCTTAACTCATTTTTATACTAATAAATACTTGCTGAATAGTTGTTTTGACTTTATAAACTGTTTGTAGATTTATTTTGATGTATAAAAATGGAAAAAAAATTTCATTTATATCACATAGGTCATCTGAGGCATGTATGTAAAGATATGCAGTATTTTCACCTATTTCAGTGAAATAACTAGTCTTACAAAAAAAGTTATACGAGGTTACACTTTCTGTAACGTTTTAAATTGTCAAGTATACTGTAAGGAATGATGTGAAACGAAATTCAGCTGCTACTATCCGCAACCTTGCTTACTATCAAGCGTTGTGTACATGATTTTGTTCGTAAATGACCCGAAATAGCTTCGTTCTGGCCACAGCACACATGCCGAGCGTGTTTGATTCTGACCGGTGTGAAAAGTTGGTCCCACAGTCTTCTGTCTCTTTTCTGTCTCTCTTCACGCGAAGCGTGCGCAAAATCGAACTTTGCGTACGCCGTGTGGAACATTTTTTTTATAACGCATGCATAAAAAAGTTGCTTGTTTGGGGCTCTGGAGCGGTCATATTGTGGCACTTTTCTGAAGTTTGGGTAGGCGATGCCAACATGAAACAATATTGCATGCCAAACGTGCGCACTGCGTTTTGCGCACATCGAGCGTGCACAACATGATTCTTGTTACGCACGGCGTGCGAACAAGAGCATTTTATAATCATTCATCCCTGTCGACGCGCTATCTCCGTGCATACTGCTGAATCGATTCGATGTTTTTGGTATGGTTGTTTACATTGACAACAGAGCCCCACAAGAAACTTTTTCATGCATTTGTTATAAAATAGTACATTACGCAACTAGTGCGCAAAATAGGTGAATCTCGCACGAGCCGGGTTTGTCGCCTGAGCACAGCAAGGGCGACAAAAAAGACAAGTGCGAAAGGCACCTATGCGCACTAGTTGCGTATACTATTTTTCCTAACAAGCTGCGCAAAATTCGACAACATCGGTAACTCGTATGTAATATTAAACGGTTAAAAATAAATTAAAAATGCATATTTGAATAAAAAAAATTTGTGCAAAGTTTGATCACAAGTGCAATGAAAAACAACCAAATACAAGGTCGCTAAGCAACTGAAACGTTTAATATCAACAATCAACAATTGAACTCGACCAAAACTTGACTCTGTGATAACTCTAACTAGCAAATGGAATCACGACCGTACCCTACACGACTGGATGGCGTTACCAGTTCAACAATGCGGGACTAAGGCACTTTGCGCACGCAAACCCGTGCGCAAAGTCGAATTTTGCGCACGCTGTTAGGAAAAATAGCGTTCGATACTCCCGCGAAGTGAGACGCTTAGGGTTGTCCGATGTCTTCAGCACTCACCTTCGTCTCGGCTGCCGCTTCGACTACGGTTCGTGCTGAAAACATCGGACACACCTATAAACGCCTCACATTTCGCTCTCGTATCGAAATCTACTATTTATTGGGGGTTTCATATTGGCGACCTTATCTCAGAACCTAGTATTTCACGTTGAATTCGTAATCAGCGATTTGTAAACCTTGTATCGATTTTCAGCCGAATTGAGTGAGTTTTTCATAATTCTCGCCGCCATGTTGAGCCCGCCATTTCGTTTTTGGCCACTTTTACTTCAGATTCGTGATCAGTGACCTCAATAACATGTGGATGTCAACTTTCAGCCGAATCGGATGAGTTTTTGATTATTCTCGCCGCCATATTGAGGACGCCATTTTGTTTGTGAAAATGTCGACTCCAAATTCGTAATCACCAATCCCGGAAACGTAGCAACTTCAATTTTCAGGAAATTATATCGTTTTCCTGAGTTATGTCCACGTTTTAGCAAAAATTGACCACTGTGCAACGGGGCGCTCGAACGCAGCCACGGCACGTTAAAAGATTACCTTAGGTGTATGTCTACTACAAACGACTGGAACGAAACACTCCCAATTTATATCCTCGCGTACAACACAACACCTCATACTACCACTAAAATATCACCTTACGAACTTATATTCGGACAGGTAGCCAGAGTACCTTGTAGTGTGCCTCACGATCCTAAGGACGAAACATATAAAGAATATGCTCAAAGACTCTCAGAAAAATTGATGAACAGCCAAGCCCTCGCGAAACAGAACATAGATAAATCCAAAGAAAAATCCAAGGCCTATTACGACCAAATTACTCGACCACAAAACTTCGAAATTAGGGACTTAGTACTAATGAGTAACGAAACTGCCGGACCATTAGATCCAAAATTTCTGGGGCCATACCCCATTACTGATCGAATTAATGAAGTAAATTATGAGGTAAAGATCAAAGGGAAAAACAAAATAGTGCATGCAAACAGATTAAAACCATACCACAAGTCAACTGATCCAATAGAACCGATTCAAACAGAATAATAAACTGATTGCAGACCCTTTGTATGGGGAGCTGACGACTACAAGAATGAAAGATACGTGAACACTGCCGGGCTACATTACGAACAGATTGGAACCGTTAAGCTGTTCCCCACGGATTGGCGAATAATAACATTCCTCGATCTGAGCGATTTCTTTCAACAACTACAACGAATATCTACCCTAGCAGATAAAATTAAAGTGTCATGCCAAACAGATAATAGAATGTTAACATGTAGGAAATATTTGGGTTCCCTCGACAGTGTGATAAACGGGTTAAGAGACAAACAAACTGACCTACAAGACCTGCTTGGGCTCTATGACGAAAACGAATCCGATAATAGAAGGTTTAAAAGGGGTTGTTATTTTTTTTTTAGAGGAAGGTCTCAATCAATCAAGTCGAGTCAATTATTCTTTTTAGTCAAAATTGCCTGACGTTTCGGCAGTCGTGTTCTGCCCTCATCAGAGGCTGTTTATTGAAAAAAAAACAAAATATTACAGATTTAGTTATTTGACACATGTGTACATTAATTACATTATGTTAAAAGTCTAATGATTAAAATACAGCTTACAGCAGATAATACAATGGAAGTCAAACATTTAATGAAAGTCGCATTTGAAACAAAGTAAACAAACGGATAAGACCTAATGACAAATCGTAAACAATATTTTAATTACCTTAATAAATTGGTGTTAAGTGAAAAAACTTGGCATACTTATTATAGCCATTGTCACACAACAGGATGAGCAGTCTGTCATCCTGTGATCGTGGAACGCTTATGAAAACAAGGGGGTGTGACAACTCTTATTATATACGGACTCTGCAAATTAAAAGGGGTTGGTTCAATGGAATAGGACACGTATTCAAGGAAATTTTCGGATTAATTGATAATGCTGATGGAGAAAAGTTCGATGCGGAGATAGATAAATTAACCAAAGGGGAAAGGAAAACTCTAGAATTAGTTAAAGAACAAGCGACAATCGTCTCATCGACAATTCAAAATTTCAACGACACGATCCATCAGTTGAATAAAAACGAAAAAATAATAAATCAAAATTTAAAGAACATTGCTCGTGACGTATATATATTTTTTAACAAAACAGATACTGTATGGGCCTATCAATTGATTGACGAAAGCTTCATGATACTCAACGTTATGATAGAAACCTTTTTAATCGACATTAGCAACGTAATGGACGCCGTACTATTCGCTAAACAGAATATATTACACCCGGCCGTCTTGCGACCCAATCAACTTCTCGCCGAATTACAAGCGATAAGAGTAGTAGGTGCCAGCCATGGCGAGTCATAACAAATGACGTCACGAGGTCAGTGACCGGGCGGGAGTGGGGGGTTTGGCGTCAAAACAATGAGAGACAGCAGACTGTCCGATCCAAGATGGCGGCGCCCATACGCAATATTATAAACAAATATGGCGCCCGTTTTCCAATTTTTTCAAAATCCACGATGGCTACTATTTTTTTTCAAAATCCAAGATGGCTACTATTTTTTCAAAATCAAATATGGCTACTATTTTTCAAAATCCAAGATGTCTGATCTAAGATGGCCCCGCCCATACAAACCAATATGGTGGCTTTTCCAAGATGGCTACTATTTTTTTTCTCAAAATCCAAGATGGCTACTATGCCGGCTCTGAAATAATAAATTCTTATCCTATATATATCTATACTAGCTGAAATTGATAGAAAATGACAGGGTATATGCAGGGATTGACACAAATTATTTTCAAATATTCGTTTATTATTATTTTATCAAATCTAGTCTTTTACAATCATATTTTATCAGATCTACTTTTTTACAATCATATTTTATTAAATCTAGTTTTTTACAAGTATCTTTTTTTTTTTTAACGTAGGTACAACAGAGCGCGCCGACCCGTCATTCGCGATCGTGAGACGAGATCGCACCCCCGCATCGGTCATTCGAGACCTACCGAATCGATTAATCAAGCCGCGATCTTCCTCGTAATTCCGGTACAATCCTCCTGACTATATCTTGACGTATTCACACCTATGAGTACCCCAGGATAGAGTCGGGAGAATCATACCAGCACTATGAGGAAGATAACAGCCGGATTTATCGCCCGGTTGATCTTGGACGACCGATGCTTGGGTACTATCTAGTCTCACGATCCGAAATACGGGTCACATTCATACAAGACCGCAACAGATCCCGATAAGAGGTCATCCGAGGCCTACAGAATCGATGAAACGAAACTGCGATCTTCCTCGTAATCCCGCTACAAGCCTCCTGACGCTAGCTTAGCCTATTCATGAATGAATACCCCAGGCTAGCGTCGGGAGAGTCATACCGACATTAAGAGGAAGACAGCAGCCTAATTCATCGATTCTGCAGATCGCGGTGACCTCTTATTGGGATCTATTTCGGTCCATATTAGGACTAGTTTTCACATTCATCCCTTATATCGAACAGACTAAACTACAGAGCGCGCTGCCCCTGGGCTCGCATCACCCGCCATTCGCAATCACGTGACTAGAGCATATCCTCGCATCGGTCATCGGAAACGTATCGAAACGATGAACCAACCAGCCTTCCTCCGCGTCAACCCAGTACAGGTGTCCTGAGACTATCTTGACATATTCATGAATGAATACCCCAGGATGGTGTCGGGACGCCTATACTGAGCTCGCGCGGAGGAGAGCAGGAAGATTTATCGTCTCGGTACACCACGGATGACCGATGTTTGGGCTTGCTCAAGTCTCGTGATTCGAATCGTGCGGGGATGAAACCCCAGGGTCAACGCGGGCTGACAGTTTATTTCTCTCACACATACCCACTTAACAATGAAACCGCGCCGACATATGCCGGTAATAATGCACACACACACTTCACTTATCAATTATAACACTCTGGCGTATGTCGGCTATGATGTAAGGTAAAAACAAACGGGTCAACTCGTGAAACACAACATTTAAATGGTCACTGCCAAATTCCGCGGCCAGCATGCCCCTGTGGAGCGCATCCTTCGCTGCTTCAGCCTCCTCGCACACCACGACACCGATCTGCTGCAGAGTGGGGGCCGTCATCTTTCTGGATCGCACGATGCTGGCAAAGCGACGAACCAGCAACTCCTTGCACTTGTCGACATTATCTACCATATCCTTCAGTTGAATGATATACTCGTCTATACAGCAAGCGATATGGCGCAGACCGTCAAATGTAACCTTCTGCATCACAATTACCGGCGAATAGGTTTTTCGTTTCTTCCATCCAGGTTCACCAGTGTTATCGCCCTCCTCCTCCTCCTCTTCGTACCCATGCTGACTTTCGGCAGCGGCAGCGTCAGGATTGCTCGCATAGAATGCAACTACTTTCGAGCCGTGAGCCGATGTTAAACGCAAGGAACACCCTCCGGCTAGCGAGATGGTATCGCTCAGCAACGAACTCAGACTACCGGCGGGACGCTCGCTTTTCTCGAAATACTTTTCGATATCCTCGAGCTTTTCAGTCAGATCTTCCCATGCTTCGGCGGTGAGGGATACACCGCTCGAGTAATTATTTACGAATTTCACCACAGGCTCGAAAGTCCCATCCAACCGGAGACGAAGCCCGACGTTCACCTTTTTCGACCACGAACCGTTCAGCCCGTACGTCCTCGACAGTAGCAGGCTACGCTCGGATTTCTTCAGCGCTATGTCAAAGGTCTTAGCCAATCGACTACACCCGTCTTTCAACGAGCCTGTTTTCGGTGTGGCCATTGTTCTTGACTGTTCGGTTGCAACTGAAAGCTCCGCACCCGATCTAGTCTTCACCGAGGCCTACCCACCCCACCATTCTGCACACCTCAGCAAAAATACGCATCACCACGTGACAATCGCGCGACAGTCGCAGCAGCATCGCGCAGCGCGCTTCAGCGAAAATGTAACCTCATACCGATCATGCGAGGATTACTGTAGCTATGATTTTTCTATAACCACGTAATCCGACGCGCAACGGACGTCGTTATCTTCCAGGTATCGTCAACACGGTCTTCGTAATATTTCAACAATAAAGTCGTACGCCGACAGCGGTCACCCCTGCCTTTCGTAAAACGCTGATGGCACATCACGCCACTCCAGGTGTCCTGCATATTCGCGATGTCTGCACACCCACGCACGCACACACACACACACCATTTTTTTCATACTAGTCCTAGCGAAAACCTTATGAAGGGAATAGAGAGACTCGCATTACAAACCAACAGATAGTCCGGTGAAGAAGTGTTTCTCGACAGCAACAACAGAAAAGGTATGTCTTTACGACTCTTTCCCTCGTTCAACCCTCTAATTCCGAAGGATTCTGAACAAAAAAAAAAAATGTTTAAAAAAATTCAGATGGAACGGATCGCAAGACGTGCTCGAGTACTGCGGCTGAGGGGGGAGATGCGAGAGAGATATCTCACCAACGCGAGGGCGCTCTTGCAATTCCTGCGAGTAAACAATGTCGCAGAGGGGTTCGTCGCCGAGACCGATAATATCCATTATGAGATGCTCACCCATCTCAATAGGCAGTGGGAAATCAACGATTCTTTCGTCTACGGGACGAAACCCGCGGAGGCTGCAGGGGCTGTACAGAGCGAGGAAATTTCTTCAACCGTCGCTGAGGAGGAGGAGGAGGAGGAGGAGGAGGAGGAAAGAGACCCGCTAAATTTGGACGAGCACGACGGTCTGAGCATTCAGGAAGAAGAAGAAGAAGAAGAAGAAGAAGAAGAAGAAGAAGAAGAAGTAGAAGAAGTAGAGGAGGAAGACCAGGTGGTCCCAAATCGTCCGCCATCACCACCACCTCCATCCCCCGCCTCGTTACCTCGCTCCCCGTCCCCACCCCCAGAGCCCTCCCGATCACCTTCCCCCCTATTTATCACCCGCCGTTGATTTAATAATATTAATAACCTTACGTATAATTTTTTACACGAATATAGATTTAATAAAAATGTAGAGAGTATATAATTCAATAATAATAACCGTAGCTATAATTTTTACATGTGATATATATATATATATATATATATATATCGCGTCACTAATGCCATAAGGTCGTAACTGCCAAAAATAAAAATTTCATGTTTTTGGTGGCAAAATCTTTTTCGTGCGATATAACATCGTTTGGATATATCCACAAAAAAAATTTTTTGGCGCTTACGACCTTATGGCTTTAGCGAGGCGATATATATTGATTTATTAAAAATGTAGAACCTATATTATCTAGATTTAAGAAAAAATGTACCAAATAAATATATATATATTGATTCATTAAAAAATGTAGAACCTATATTATCTAAATTTAAGAAAAAAATGTAGCAAATAAACATATACACGTTCATATGTATATTATATATATATATATATATATATATATATATATATATATATATATATATATATATATATTGATTTATTAAAAATGTAGAGCCTATATTATCTAAATTTAAGAAAAAAATGTATCAAATAAATATATATATATACACGTTCATATATATATATATATATACCCGACTCAGTTATTTGTTATCCCGTACCATCCTCACATATATATTTACAACATCTGCATGTATAGCAAGTACACGGGAGGTAGGGGGGATATGGCAAGATCTGGTATATAAGCGGTAGGGTATTATATCTTAAATATATATATATATATATATATACCTATATACAGTAGTCTCTCTCTCTTTCTCATTTATACACAGACGCTCGTACGACCTGACGATGGAGGGGATTCAAATTATTGCGCTATACTGTAGGATCTGCTATAGGTGTGTGTGTGTGTGTGTGTGTGTGTGTGTGTGTGTGTGTGTGTGATACCTCGGATGTAGAAAATTTTTATGAAAACTACACCGGCCATCAGAGCATATATGTATATATATATATATATATATATATATTCACACTGCCTCTCACACACGTGCACGGGAGGGATTATGATTCACACACACGAGACAGATGTAGTAGATGTGTAATATCAGCGAAATCTATAAATTTGGCTGCACCTGTTCAATTTGCTCAGTTTGAGTATAAACAGGCTAAAAAATGGAAGATAATAAATTTCAACGCGAATTAACGGGCGCTAACAGGGCGATTTACCGGAGCAGCGTGATTCGAACCGTGATACGCGATGTGCTGTATTGCGCCAGGAGGTTCGCCCCTCGATTCGTGCGAGAGTTTGACGAAAATTGGTTTCTCGAGCTGGTGGACCTTCCGGCAGCCGCGCTCCTCTTTCGCCTGAGAAGTCTTTTATGGAGTTGCACCGTGCCGGATTTCGGTCGTATGTACGATCGGCATGTGTTTGACGAGTCTTGGGAAAGTATGAAAATTGCCGTCGACGTGGTACGTCAACGCGGTGGTCAGTCATACCCCGAAGTCACCAGAATGGTACGGGCGTACACGGATCACGAGGGTAAGTAACAACTCTGTTCTACGGACTCTTTGTCAACGGCTCGCTTCATAGTATTGTCGGGTGTTTTTTTCTTCGCACCAGACAACGCGAGTAGCGAACCCGAGACGGAGTGGTTGAACGGAAAGGAGGATGAGTTCGACGACGAAGATCAACTCCTGTACAACGCTGCGGCTCGTTACGAGCTTGCCGCGCGGGAGGAAGAGGAAGAAGAGCTAGAATTGATAAGGGTGACGGAGCAAGCCGAGGCTGTCGCGGATACACCTCTGCTCCAAGATGACCCTTCTGTTCGGAGCGATAAAACGACTGCCATCGCGGTACAATCACTACCGCGCTGTCCCGACTCCCCCGGTGAGTACCAGCGAGTACGCATTTTTGAGACGCCTCGTGTAACCCGGTCTTTAACTCTTGGTTATCAGAGCAACGCCGACCCGTCTACGTCGGTGGTATCAACGAGGGTGCCGGTACATCGGGCATACAGTGTGGTGGGGGTAAGAGACAGAGAGCACCGCCACCGTCTCCCGAAAATTCCTCGACAGACGATGAGATGGAGGTGGTGTTTTCCGACGAATCTGCCGGTGAGTACACCCCCGAGTACGCATTCTCCTTTTTTTAATTTTCAAGACGACTCGTGTAACCGGGACTTTACTCTTGGCCGTCAGAGCGGCGCCACGCTGTCTACGCTGCGTTGAAACGAGCCGGAGGTATCAACGAAGACGCCGGTATACAGCAGGGCGGGGGAAAGAGAGAGAGAGCCGCTAGCACAGCTGCGGACGACCACATCGCGCGTCCTCCGGGTGTCAGATTTCTGATTGTAGACGAGAGTCGTAAATATTATCGTAGATTTGCCGTAACGGGGAGCGTCTTGACGTTGAAAATCATCACACCCCCGGAAACCGTAGACCCTGTTACCTGGCTCGAAGAAGCCGTCAGGGATATTCACAATTACGCTACGACCACTGCCCCGGACTCTGTAGATGATCCCGCTAACGATTATATAGGATTCGGCCTAGACACCCCCTCGTTTGCTCTGGGCACGGCCGGTTTGTCGTTTCGACCGGTCAGGGACTCTCGCTACGAGGATCTCTGGCGGCTCGTGTTCAGTCTCAGTCAAAGCGCCTCCGAATTTCGTGTGGATGACGCGTTCAGAATCACCGTTAACCGGGTCAGCGTACCGGTGGGTCGCGGGCGAAAGAGCAAACCTCTCACTCACGAGGAAGTGAGCAAAAGATCGCTTCTCGAGGTCGAACGCGACAATCTTTGTCTACCGCGCGCTATAATTTCTGCTCGCGCCTACCTGAACAGAGAGGGTATCGGGGGTAACGCAGCTGATCCCGCGCTTCGATGGTCCGACGTGCGTCACGCGAAATCTAGACTTCAGAGGGAGGCTGCCCTGGCTTTGTGCAGAGAGGCGCGCGTAGAAGTCCCCCCAGAGGGCTGTGGTATGCGAGAGATCGTTAGATTTCAAGAATATCTGGCTCCTCTGGGTCTAGCCGTCGTAATATACGATTTCAATACCTTTGGACGCGGAGGCGAGGCCGTTTACAACGGGGCGCGCGTACTGGCCGAGCGGGGTGAATGCTCCAGCGGCACATTGAACATACTGTACTTTCCACGCGGCGGTCATTACAAACCTATATTAAATCTTACCGCCGCAGCAGCCAACAGACGCTTCTGCGAGCCCTGCAACGTAGCCTATCGTTATACAGGCGATCACAGGTGCTCCAACAGATGTCCCGGCTGCAACACCGTTCCGCAGTGCGACAGATCGGGGGTACGTATGCCGTGCGTTGCCTGCGGCCGGTGGTTCTTTGGGGAGGAATGTCTGCGGAGACATCGCGTCGAGGGGTCGTTCGATCCTCGCAGAAGCGTCTGCGATACCCTGCAGATGTGCAGCGGGTGCGGTCTGTTCGTCGATCGTACTAAAAAGGGTCACTCCTGCGGCAACGCGTACTGCAACACGTATGGATCCGTGCAGGCGGTAAACCACGAGTGTTACATGCAGCCTCTGAAGCCACCCACCGGAAACGCGGAGCATATATTCGTGTTTTATGACTTTGAGACCCAGCAGTGCGCCCCGGTGGCCGGCAGCGGAGATTGACATCAATCGCACGTTCAAGCGTCAATCTGCACGTGCCGAATCTGTGCGTGGCGCAGCAGGCGTGCGCCAGCTGCATACACGAGCCGGACATAAGTACACCCTGTCCTAGTTGCGGGCTCGTGCGCGAGTTCGTATTCCGAGAGAACCCCGTTAAACAGCTGGTGGAGTTTGTCACGCGGGACGTTTGTCGGTTCAAAAAGATCTTCTGTATAGCGCATAACGCCAGCGGTTTCGATTCTCAATTTATACTGCGTTACCTGGTAGAAAATAACAGAGATCCGCCGCAGGTGATCCTGAACGGTACCAAGATCATACTGATGGAGACGGGTCACACGCGTTTCCTGGACTCTTTGGCCTACATGCCTATGGCTCTAGCCGCGCTGCCCAAGGCATTCGGCCTACCTGTGGAATCGCGCAAGGGTATCTTTCCGCATCTGTTCAATACACCGGAGAATCGGAATTACATAGGTCCGTTGCCAGACGCGGAATTCTACTCCCCCGACAGTATAAAGACCTCGGACAGGGACGCTTTCTACAAATGGTACAGGGAAGCCACAGCCGGCGGGTACGTGTTCGATTTCAACCGCGAGCTGGAGGAATACTGCCGCAGCGACGTGGACATCCTTCGTCGAGCATGCGTCGCGTTTAGAGATATTTTTCTGAATTGCGGCGGTGTTTGCCCGTTCTCGCGAAGCACCACCATAGCGTCGGCCTGTTCCGTCGTGTTTCGACAAAATTTCCTCAGACCCCGCACCATAGGAGTGTTGCCGGCCGCAGGGTACAGGTTGGCCAACAATTAATCGGTGAAAGCGATCAAATGGCTCGTTTGGATGGAGAGGGAGCTGGGTACAGAGGTGAGGCACGCCGGACGAGGTCGCGAGTACAGGATTCCCGAGACGAGGCGGGTTGTCGACGGGTATTACACGGACGCGGCTGGGGAGCGACACGTGTTGGAATTTCACGGATGCTACTGGCACGGGTGTATTAGATGTCACACGATCAATCGCGACAAAGAGTTATCGTGCGGGGATACGATGGACAGACGGTGGCAAGAGACTGGGGCAAAAACGGCGCGCATGATCGAACTGGGTTACAGGGTCACGGAGATGTGGGAGTGCGCGTTCGACCAGATGATGGATGCCGATCCTGAAATGCGCGATTACGTCGAACAGCATCCGCTGGTCCTCTCCCGCGACTCGTTGAATCCTCGAGAGGCGTTTTTCGGAGGGCGTACGGGAAACACGAAGCGTTATCACGAGGCTGCCCCGGGGGAGGAGATCCGATACGTAGACGTATGCTCTCTGTACCCTTGGGTGTGCAAAACCGGTCGCTACCCCGTGGGCCACCCGCGAGTCTACGTAGGTAGGGAGTGCAGAGCGTTGACCGGTCCCTACAACACGGACATCTCCGGCCTCGAGGGTCTCGTGAAATGCGTTATCATGCCACCCAGGAATCTCTATCATCCCGTGTTGCCGGTCCGTATGCGGGGAAAACTCATGTTTCCCCTGTGTCGCTCCTGCTGCGAGGCTTCTCTGCAGATCGATTGTCCGCACGAGTCGGAGGCCGATCGGTGGTTCGCAGGTACCTGGGTGTCTGCCGAGCTGCAGAAAGCCGTGGCTGTGGGCTACAGCGTGATCGACGTATCGGAGATCTGGCAATACGAGAGTACGGTGTACGATCCGGCCAGCGGTCAGGGGGGACTCTTTGCTCCCTACATAGACACTTTTCTGAAAATAAAGCAAGAAGCCAGCGGGTGGCCCGGCGAGTGCACCGACGAGGCTTCCCGCGACCGTTATCTCGCGGAGTACGAGCGGGTGGAGGGTATCAGGTTGCAGCGGGAGAAAATAACAAAGAACGCCGGCCTTCGTTCCGTATCCAAGCTCTGCCTGAACTCGTTCTGGGGTAAATTTGGCCAGCGCGAAAACCTCCCGCGTACCGAGGTGATCAGAGAGCGTCAACGTCTGCTGGAACTGTTGACGGATCCCGAGAACGAGGTGGTCGATATCTTGCCTGTGACGGATCAAATACTCTACGCGCGGTGGATTAATACGGAAGAGAGCATCGTACCGTCCCCCCTGGCCAACGTTGTGCTGGCCGCCTACACCACCGCTCAGGCTCGCCTCAAGCTGTACAGCTATCTCGAGAGGCTCGGGCGCCGGGTGTTGTATTACGATACGGACTCTGTTATTTACGTGAGTAGAAGCGGGGAATGGGAGCCGGCTACGGGTAACTTTTTAGGCGATCTGACGGACGAGCTGGCGGAATACGGTGAGGGGAGTTACATAAAAGCCTTTGTTTCCGGTGGTCCGAAATTTTACGCGTTCCTGGTACAAAAGGGAGACGGGGAGGTGGCTGAGGTTTGCAAAGTGAAGGGGGTCACTCTAAATTATCAGACTCGAATGAGGATAAATTTTAATTCGATCCGGGGCATGGTGGTCGAGGCTGACGAACCTATTCGCGTCGAGCGAAGAGCTATACAGCGTACGGCGTTGCACCGGGTCGTCACCCGCAGCGTGAACAAGATATGCCGTCCCGTTCAAACGAAAAGACGCCTCTGCGACACGGGCTACGACACTCTTCCTTTTGGCTACAAATCGCACAGCTGAATCGCTGTACATCTCGCTCTTTGGCTATAGAGCGCCGCAGCGAGGCTTAGACTCTCTCTCTCTCTCTCTCTCTCTCTCCACCTACTCTTATACTCTGTTATTCGACACGCGCATAAACAGAGATAAACCTCGACTCGCCGGACTACAGGGAGAGCACAAGTGTGCAGCGGTGACTCATCGGCTCAGTAGGTCAGTAGTAGCGGTAGTATTCGCTTATCAACCCGAGCGTAAAACGGCTGCTGCGGGGCGTGTGTGCGGCGGTCTGAGAAGCTGAGCTCACCGCACGCCGCGAGGCAACCCCCCCGAGTAAGCTGACACGGGTTGCCTCAGCCGCTTAACGAGCTGCTTCTAGCCGGCGTCCCGTCTCGCTCTCTCTCGCAGCTGTTTAGAGAGAGAGAGACGGGCCGTCACCGGACGCGCGCGCGCGTTCCCAAAAGCTTGTACGTAACGCGCGCACCCCGCGGGCCCCCCACCGCGGTTAAGCCTTCGAGACAGGGATGTAGACGCAAAACCGATGATATCTATATATATTCGATTGCAGATAGGACGGGGTTGTGAGTCGCGAGGATGGACACGCGCTAGAATTATCCCTTTTCCGCCATCGTAGCCGGGCCTTCCGGTTGCGGTAAATCCAACTTTGTGAAAAACTTTCTGCAACACGCGAGCGAGATGTGCGACACGGAGTTCGCGAGGGTGGTCCGGCACTACGCCGAGTGGCAACCTTTGTACGGGGAATCGAGCTCGGTGGAATATCGAGAGGGTTTGCCGCAACCGGCCGACTACGACGCGGACGCGCGACCCAAACTGCTCGTCATCGACGATCTGATGCGCGAGTCGTCCAACGGCGTTGTCATCGATCTCTTCACCAAGGGTTGCCACCACAAGAACATGAGCGTGTTCCTGATCACGCAGAATCTGTTTCACCAGGGACGGGGGCAGAGGGATATATCGCTGAACGCCAATTATATAGTTTTCTTCAAGAATCCGCGCGATCGCGCGCAGATACGTCACCTGGCTCGTCAGGTACACCCCGAGGACCCTCGCTTCCTGCAGGAGGCCTACAACGACGCCACAGCGCGCCCCCACGGCTATCTGCTCCTCGATCTGAAACAATCCACCCCTGAGAATTGCCGCTTTCGCACCGATATATTTCCCTCGGATTCGCGTCACTACGTTTACGTGCCTCGCAGGGATATAAAGGGTGGAGGATCGCACGCGGCACCAGTCTTTCGTCTGTGATGAAGCCCGGAACTAGACGAGGAGGAGGAAGAAGAAGAAGAGGTTCGGCAAACAGGTTCAGCTCTTCCAACGCCGCGGCCTTGCACGCTATCTGTAAATCGGACCCCGCTCGGAGACGGGCTCTGCTGCGCACGGCCGACGACGCTCTGGTGAAAAACATTTGCGAGTGCGCTCTGAACACTCTGAGGGGTAACGTGAGCCTGAGCGCCGATCGGAAGAGACGTTTGAGCAAGCACAGAAAAACTTTACGTCGCCTGGCCTGCGACACGGGCAGCTGGAAAAGTAAGAAACGTTTGCTGCTTCAACGGGGTGGATTTCTACCCTTGCTGCTCGCCCCGATTATAGACAGTCTGATTGGCGGGTGAAGAAAATTGAGGCAATGGAGCGGGCCAAGAAAATGGTCCTGATACCGCAGGAGACAGCCGAACGTATCTAGCAGCGTCGACCCGATACGGATCCCGCGAGCCGTCTGGACAGCGAGATGCACGCTATTCTCAACGACCCGGGGAAAAACGATCGGGAAAAATGGAAGCTGTACAGACAGGTGCTGAGACGTTACTTGTTTTTTGCCGCCGAGTCGCGAAAACCTTTGCAATTCTCCATACGAGGGGTGGGTGGCGAGGCTGCCGGTGGTAATACCGCTGGCGAAGAAGAAGCGGAAGAGATGGACGGGGTGACTGAGGGGAATGCAGCTGGTAACAGCGGCGTAGCTATACAGGATATCGTGGTGAGCGTGCCGGACAAGTTTTGGCGGAAAGCGGAGCTCTTGCTGAACTATCTGACCACCAACGGTCGCTCCGAGATCTCGTGGGACGACAAGGGGACGATAGCCATAAGGGGGACTCGGATAGCCGGGACAAACATCATCGATCTGATAAACGACGCGGTACGCGAGAGAAAATCTATGCAGGCCAGGGGGAGGGAACAGTTCGCCAGGATCCTTCACTCGATCAACACGCCGCAAGAGTACATAGGTAATCCCGTTTTTCAAAAACCTACGCGTCACGCCTCGTCACGATCGACAGCCGGCCCATCTCATCAGAGGCGTATCAACGAGGAGGAGGAGGACTGGGGTGTGGACGGTGACATTGACACGAACGAGGCGGGTGAGGAGGAGGATACGGATTCGGACTCGATATTTGCCACACCCAAGAACAGACAACGACCAGGGCAAACCGGAAACGGTGCTTGGTTGAGACTCAGGTTGAAATGAAGATCCTCGAACGACTGTACTACGATCCGGCCAACGAGGCGGGTTACGCGGGTGCCAGGAACTTGACTCGATCCGCGGGTGAAAGAAAAAAGGGGAAAAAAAAAATACCTCGCGCCGCGGTGGTCGAATGGTTGGCGTCGCAGGACGCGTACACGCTGCACAAGTCGATACGTAGGAAATTTCCCCGAGCCAGATACAACGTGCAGAATATAGACGACCTGTGGGAAGCGGATCTGGTGGATCTCAGATCGATCAAACAGTACAACGACGGATACGGCTACCTGCTGGTGATCATAGACGTGCTCAGCAAGTTTGCCTGGGTCGAGCCGCTCGCCGACAAGAGCGCGGCCTACCGTTGCCGGGGCTTTCGAGCGCGTGTTGTCCTCCACGGAACGCTGCCCGATTCAGCTGCAGACCGACAAAGGCAAGGAGTTTGTCGGAGCTCAATTCCAGAAGCTGCTCGCTGCCAGAGGGGTGCGCTACAGAGTCACGCGAAACCCCGACATAAAGGCGGCCGTTGTGGAACGCTTCAATCGTACTCTCAAGGAGAGAATGTGGCGTTACTTCACCCACAAGAATACCCATCGCTACCTGGATGTGCTGCGACAGCTGGTAGGGGCGTACAACGCCACCACCCACTCGACCATTAAAATGGCTCCGTCGATGGTGACGCTGGAAAATGCCGCAGCCGCCCGCTTCAACATGGAAAAGGCACGCGGTGGCCCGCCGCGATCCGGTGCAAAGCCACGGTTTCGAGTGGGGGAGCGGGTTCGCATCAGTAAGGCTAAGGGTGCCTTCAAGAAGGGTTACGAGGCCAACTGGACCGAGGAGGTGTTTGAGATTCGACGCGTTCTGCACCGAGCGCCGATCGTCTACCTGTTGGTTGATTTGGAGGGGGAGGAGATAGACGGCTTGTTTTACGAGGCTGAGTTGCAGCGCGTGATCAAGGACGATGTTATGACTGTGGATAAAATAATACGGACGCGGGGAAAGGGGGCCAGTAAGAAGCTGTTTGTCAGCTGGCGCGGTTATCCGGAAAAGTTCAACTCTTGGATCGCTGCGAGCAGCGTGCGAAAACAGGCATGAAGGATCAGTTTTACATCACGCTGCCCAGCAACAGCTCGATGAAATTTTTTCCCCACAACACGACGGCTCGATTCACCACCCAGCTACCGCGACGGATCGAGCTTGTCGGAGAGTAGGAAGTCGCCCTGGTGGAGATCCACTACCCGCTGACGCTTCAAAACATAAACGAACCCTACTGCGGTATATGCGAATACGCAGGACATAGGTATTTCTGTGTACAATAGAGTATAGCCATGTTGTGTGAGAGTGTGTGTTAGCCGGCCGATACTGAATGTCACCCTAGCCTAAGTAGTATACGCCCAGAGCGGGTCGCGGACGCATGTGCTCTGCACGCATGGACCGATTGCTGTAAACCCTGCCATGTTATCTTCAATAAAGTATATTTTGTAGTATTAATAATTTTGCTGTCTACAATTAGTTTCCTTACACCACAATTATGGCGACGAGGTAGTAGATACGCGACTCACGTAAACTCAAAAGCGAACGTGATTTTCCCGGAGAATTAGTGCGTATTTTTCAAATGCCTGACGAACCGGTATCAGGCTGGATCTGGAAACTCACCAAAGAACAATTAATTAGTGAATTGGAACATCGGGGAGTGCCCATCAGTAATACCGATAAGCGTGACGACTTACGAGCATTATTAGTGCAAATTGTGCGCGAAACCGCCGGCAAATCCGAGCATTCGGAAGAAATAAAAGTCAAAGGCAAAACAATCTTAACAAGCGATCCGCTCGCGTCTACATCACAGGAGACAGCTACAAAGGCAAAGGTAAACAAATCGAACAGCCCCGAGCTGGAAGAATCATTCGAATCAGCCTACGATTCAGACAGTGACAGCACTATGTCGGATACCAATCCGAAAATAAAATTTTGTCTAAACAAAGACAAATGGGAGACGTTCACAGAACGCTTAGAATTTCAATTCCTAGCACGTGATACCACAGCTGATGCAAAAAAAGCAGCAATACTGCTTACATCGATCGATGAAGACGCGTATGAACTAATAAAGCACTTGTGCTCCCCAGCAAAATTGTCGGAAAAAAAATACGACGAGTTGACGAAGCTAATGCAGGATCACTTAAATCCAAAGCCGTCTGAGGTAATGGAAAGAAGCATCTTCTACAAGGCATGTCAAGAGCAAGGCGAAAGTGTAGCCGATTTCGCTGCGAGACTAAAAAAATTGTCCTTAAATTGCAATTTTTCGAATCTCGCAGATTCCCTACGAGACCAATTTGTGTGCGGCCTACGTGACCAAGACACAAAGATAAAGTTATTCGAAATGGATTCATTAACATATGATTCTGCCCTCAAAGGAGCGTTAGCACGTGAAACTGCGCAGAAAAATGCATCAAATGCAAGGGAGACAAAAACTTCTCAACAACATGTTTTAGCGATCGATTCACAAAATTCAAGCAAACGGAATGAACCTAAACAAAAAGTGCATTACAAGCCACGTACATTTTCACCTAGACAGCACTACGGTGAGCACACAAGGCAAGACAATTCATGTTGGAATTGTGGTGGGCGTGGGCATACACGGTATCAGTGCCCAAGCAAAAAAGCAAAACAAAGCAACGAATGTGCCAGTTGCGGAAAGCCAGGACATCGACGAGAAACATGTAAATACAAGGATAGTACATGCGAGCACTGCCATAAGCACGGACACATTCAAAGTGCCTGTTTCACAAAGCGTGCGCAAGCCAAGCGCGCTCTCAAGATGCTAGAGCAAGACAGCAGCGATGATGATGATCATGACGACGTCACAGACGACGAGCAACCAGAAACCTCAACACACTGCGCGCATAGCGATCAGCGCAGGGACTTCTACAAACTAGATATAGATAAGCAGTATGAAAAAAAAAATATTGTAAGTAGAGACCGCGACGGCGAGCCGATGTATGTTGATGTTTGTGTGAATGGTACAAATGCTAGTATGGAAATAGACACGGGTACTTACGAGACCGTTATTTCTGAAAAAATGTTACACGAACAATTCGGAAAATTAAAGGTTTGCGATACGTTTTTAAGTTTACACGGATATGACGGTACAATTATGAAGCCAGTCGGAAAATTGTCAAATTTGAAAGTAAAATTTCGAAATATAACACGTGTGCTTGATTGTTACGTATTGTCCGGCAGGGGTCCAGCGCTATTAGGACGTAAATGGCTCGCAGCATTCGGATGCTGGCCAATGATTATTAAAGAAAATTCCAATGATAAAACAATGGTGAATAAAACCTATATTAAAAATGTACCGGATTACATTACAAACAAATATAAAGAACTGTTTAGTAATTCTACCGGTTGCTATAATAAAAGTAAAACAAAAATCTACTTGAAGGATGACACTAAGCCTATTGCATTCAAATGCAGGCACGTTGCACTTGCCTTAAAACCGTTGATTGAAAAAGAAATTGATCGTTTAGTCTCACTGGATCACTTGGAACCAGTCGAAGTTAGTGAATGGGCTACACCGATAGTCCCGGTTTTTAAAAGTAACGGGAACATACGGATTTGCGGAGATTTTAAAATAACGGTAAACCCGCATATCATAATGAATAGATATCCCTTGCATACGATCGACGATATTTTTTCGGCACTTCAAGGCGGATTAACCTACACCGAGCTAGACTTGCGTCACGCATACATGCAGTTCGAGGTTGACGAAAACTGCCGCGATCCGCTAACAATAATAACGCATAAAGGATCTTTTCGATATAAGAAGATACCAGAAGGTATAGCACCGGCCCCGGCCGACGTACAACAAAAGATGGACGAATGCTTAGCGGGAATAAATGGTACAATAGCGTACATTGATAATATTTATGTAACGGGTCGTACAAACGAAGAGCATATCGGAAATTTAGAATCCGTATGTGCACGACTACAAGCCTGCGGCCTTCGAGTAAACATTGACAAAAGTAAATTCATGCAAAAAGAACTCGACATCCTCGGTTATGTAATAGATAAAGACGGGTTACACAAATCCAAAACAAAAATCGACGCGATGGTTAACGCACCGCAGCCATCAAATGCCAAAGAATTAGCTTCTTTTCTCGGGCTACTAAATTTTTACGCGCGATTCTTGCAGAACAGATCAGTAAATTTAAAACCGTTGTACGACCTGGCTAATCAAAAAGAATTTGTATGGAACGATGATTGCGAAAATGCCTTCAAATGGGTAAAGAACGAATTGATATCACCACGAGTGTTAGCGCACTACGATGCGAAAGAACAAATCGTACTGGCCTGTGATGCGTCACATTATGGGCTATCCGCGATCTTGTCGCATAAATACGTAGATGGCACAGAACGTCCAATCGCATACGCTTCGCATACGATACCAAAAAAAGAACTCAATAGAACAATTCTAGATAAAGAAGCAATGGCTATAGTGTTTGGATTTAAACGATTTCGAGACTTTACATTCGGGAAAGAAATAATCTTACGAACCGATAATCAGTCATTAAAACTCATCTTAGGTCCTCGGAAAGGAATTCCTCAAACGGCCGATAACAGATTTCAACGTTGGGCTTATTATTTGTCGGGGTTTCGATACAAAATCGAACATATAAGTTCAGCGGCTAACGCGAACTGTGACGCTCTATCGCGGTTACCTGTAAAAACGGATGCTGAGTTATCCGACCTTAACACTGATTTTTCAAACGTGCATTTTTTTAGCGAAGGCATCGGAGCTTTTGATAATAAAATGTTGGCACGTGAAAGTTTGAGAGACGAAATAACCAGTAGAGTAATAAAATATACTCAAACCGAGTGGCCAAACCTAAAAGACCTACCGGATGAATTAAAACCGTATCATAGGAAAAAACTAGAGCTCTCGGTCGAGAAAAACTGTTTATTCTGGGGATTGCGGGCTGTCATCCCAAACAACATGAGACCGTTAATCTTACGCGAACTTCACGCCTCGCATCTAGGTATTGTAAAAATCGAAATGTTTGCACGATCTTATGTCTGGTGGCCTGAACTTGACCATGATATAGAATTCACCGTAAATAATTGCAACACTTGTATTAAGGAAAGGAAGAGCCCACCAAAAACCCCGTTAACTACTTGGCCTTGGCCAGATCGGGCATGGAATCGCATTCATTCTGATTTCTTAGGTCCATTTTATGGGAATATGTACCTCATTGTAATATGCGCTCATTCCAAATGGCCTGAAGTAATAAACTTTAAAAGCAATACCAAAGCTTATAGACTAATAGAAGAATTTAAGACACTGTTTGCGAGATTTGGTTTGCCATTACACTTAGTCACCGACGGCGGACCGCAATTTCGTAGCCACGAATTTCTAAATTTCTTGAAGCGAAACGGCGTTAATCATAGCTTCTCACCCCCTTACCATCCTGCCACAAACGGTGCTGCCGAGAACTTTGTTGGAATTTTCAAGGATAAAGTGACAAAAATTGTAAAAGGGGGAGAGACAGTAGGAAACGCTATAAATAAGTTTTTAGGCGACTACCGATGCATCGAACATTGTACTACGGGGAAAAGTCCGTATCAACTCATGTACAAACGCGATATACGCACGAGATTTGACATCTTGAGAAATGATATTTTTGGAAAAGTACATAAAAGTCAACGAGCACAAATAGTTTCGAAACGCGGAAATCGCAAATTAGAATTGAGCGCAGGCGACGATGTCTTCATAAACGATTATAGCGTAAATTCGGAAAAACGGTGTAAAGCAAAAATCGTCAAGCAGACATCGCCGTCTACCTACGTTGTACGCGATGAAAAGGATGCGACGTATAAACGCCACAAAAATCAGATCGTTAAAGGAGCGCAACCGAATGTAAATCTCCGACGATCTCCGCGGCTGAATCAAAATTAAAAGGCGGTAGAGTTGCGGTATATGCGAATACGCAGGACATAGGTATTTCTGTGTACAATAGAGTATAGCCATGTTGTGTGAGAGTGTGTGTTAGCCGGCCGATACTGAATGTCACCCTAGCCTAAGTAGTATACGCCCAGAGCGGGTCGCGGCCGCATGTGCTCTGCACGCATGGACCGATTGCTGTAAACCCTGCCATGTTATCTTCAATAAAGTATATTTTGTAGTATTAATAATTTTGCTGTCTACAATTAGTTTCCTTACACCACACCTACAACGCGGTGGGATTTAACGTGCATCGGTCGGACACTCCAGCGGAAAATTTTCACGATATTTCATTGTTGCCGGGGGAAAAACGAGTGGCGCAGGGTAAATTCCTCATCGAACCCGGTATTTACACGGATATTTGGGAAATTATCCAAACGTTGAACGGTTTGCCGACCATCAAGGAGCATTTGGAGTTTGGACGAGCCGACAGCGCGGACGATCGTTTGGACGTGGTCAGAAAATGCAGCTGCAAGGATGGTCACTACCTCTCGTTTTCCGGCGGCATTCGTCAACAACTCGGATTTCCAAAGCTCACGACCAACATACGCGACAGGGTGGTGGCCAACCATCCTTTGAACCTACCAAGCGGGATACCCTCGCAGATGTTTGTCTACACGGATCTCGCGGAGCCCAGAATAGTGGGCGATGTCTACGCTCCGCTGCTGCGTATAGTGCGGACGGTGGGCAAAAATTTTCACAACGGTGTCTCGGAAAGCAAATCCCTGGCACCCCCGCACTACGTACCTCTGCTTCTCACCAATTTCCGTACCATTGAAATCGATATAAGGGACTCTCAGGGTAGACCCATGCCATTCACGCGCGGGACGTTGACGGCTACGTTGCACTTCAAGAGGTCGCACTGATGGCTCGCTACCTTGAACATTACGACGATCAGGTGGGTGGTGGTGGTATAGGCGGAGTTTATTCCGGTGCGCCGCTACAGCGTGGTAGCGGAATCGGTAGCTTTCTGGGGGGATTGTTTCGGCGCGTGATACCCATTCTGAAGAGCGGTGCGCGCGTGTTGGGGAAGGAGGCTCTGCGGACCGTTGTGAGAGTCGTGGAAGATATGGACGCCAACACACCCTTCAAAGAGGCGCTCAAGAAACGCGTCGTCGAGTCGGGTTACAATCTGAGGCGAAAAGCTACAGATAAATTGGGCAATCTGATGAAGGGGTCCGGATATAAAACGCTGCGCGGCGGACCGAGGGGGCAGTTGCTGCGGGGTCGCGGTGCAGGATCGATCGGGTCGCGTAGGAAAGGCGTCAAGAAAAGCAAACCGAGAAAGAAGAAGAAACCGGGGCTTGCCGGAATTAAAAAAAGAAAAAAAACAACTCTCAAGAAGAAGAAGAAGAAGAAAAGCTGTTGCGGGAGTAAAAAAAGAAGCGTTGCTGATATCTTCGAAGCTCGCTAACAACGAAAATAATAAACATCGACCATGGCGTACTTGCACACACACTCCTGCGAGTGTCTGAAATCGGAGCTGGATTTGTTCTCTCTACCACCGACGCAAACCACGATCGAGAGCGGGCAGTGGGTCCACTACAAGCCTGTGTCGTCGCTCACGGATGACTCACCCATAGAGTTTATGGTGCCCGGCCTCAGCGACGAGTATCTCGACCTCTCCCACACTATGCTCAGCCTGCGTGTGAGTCTACAAACGCTCAGCGGGGAGCCGGCGGCAAAGGGGGCTGCAAAGGCCGTCGTGGCCCCTGTAAACAACCTGCTGCACTCTCTGTTCAGCCAGGCCGACGTGTTCTTCAATCAGAAGCTAGTTTCACCGGCCAACAACGCGTACGCTTACCGAGCCTACATAGAGTCGTTGCTGAATTACAATTCGGCTGCGAAACAATCACACCTAACCACCACCCTGTGGTACGGGGATACAGCGGGGAAGATGGATGAAATCGGATCGGCTAACAAAGGGTTTGCCCAGCGGCAAAAGCTTCTAAACGGTGAAACCAGCGTGGATTTGATCGGGCATCTTCACTGCGACGTGTTTAATCAGGAGAAGTTTCTGCTAAACGGTGTCGAGTTACGGGTACGGCTCGTGCGCTCGCGGGACGCCTTCTGCCTCATGGAGACCACCAACACACACGGCGTACACATACTAGAGGCCTCGCTGCTCGTGCGACGCGTAACGATAAACCCCGGCGTCCTGCTGGTTCACGCCAGAGCTCTGGGTAAAGGCACGGCAAAGTATCCTCTTACCAGAGTGGAGGTGAAGGCTATGACTATTCACAGCGGTGTGCAGGGTGATACGTTGGACAATGTATTTCTGGGTCAACTGCCTAAAAGAATGATTGTGGGTTTTGTCGATAACAAGGCCTTCAACGGTGATAAAGCCTACAACCCCTTCAACTTTCAACATTTCAACATAAACTTTCTGTCGCTGTACGTGGACGGGTCTCAGATCCCCTCGAAGCCGCTACAGCCCGACTTTACGCGAAGCAAGCTCTACGTGGATGCCTACCACACCCTTTTCTCCGGAACAGGCATACATTTTCTAAACGAAGGAAACGGTATAGGTCGTGAAGATTTCCCCCACGGGTATTGCCTGACGGCCTTCGACCTCACCCCCGATCTGTCGGCAAACAGCGGCACCCACTAGAATTTGGTCAGACACGGCAGCGTTAGAATCGAGGTGCGCTTCGAGGCTGCCCTGGAAACGACGATAAATTGCATCGTGTACGCGGAATTTGACAACGTCTTGGAAATTGACGCGGCGCGGCAGGTTATAGTGGACTTTGGAGGATAGACAGCGAGGTGAAACCTGAACCACCTCCCCCACCATTGAAAAAAAAATAGCTGACGTTGCGTATCGAGGAAAGGTCGCTAAAGTCGAACGAAACACGCAGTATCCAGTTTTCCGTATACCCGCGAACACGTTTATAGCAATATGGTGGACTACGTGGTCGATGTGCAGGGTTTTCGAGACGCTCAAAACGGTTTTGCTGTCAAGGAGGTTTCCGTGTTAGCTTTGAATCGCGACCACATCGGGCACTGGGTAGCCACACCACCCTGCGCCTTCACGGATCTCCCGGCGAATATTTGTGCTCAGAACAATTATCTTTCGCGCAGCCATCACGGTATAGAGTGGTTCGACGGTGATATTCAAGACAAACAAATCTACAGAAAACTGCGCGCCGTGGCACGTTCGGCCCGCGTGATTTATACGCGCGGTGCGGAAAAGGCGAAATTGTTGCGGCGCGTTATGTCGCGTCAGGTGACGAATCTGGAGGACGAGGACTGCCCCGCATTCGGAAAGTTGCCGCCATCGGATACGTACTGCACGCATCACGCTCTGAGCAATCCCGGGGAATTTGTCTGTTCGTTGAATCGCGCGGCTGTGCTGAAATCTTGGCTGCTGGGGAGAGGGGCGACTGACGAGGTGGACGGTGGCGGGTTTTCTACAACCGAATCCGAAGAGTGCAATGAACAGTCTGGAACTGAGGAGAGTTTTGGCGTTGATACCGACGGCTACGTGTGGCGTGTACGCGGCTGATCGTATTCCTTTGCGGTGGTCCCGCCCCGCGGCCCTTATCGCAAATACCGATGACCACACACAGCCAGGAAGTCACTGGGTCGCTTTCTACAACGACGAGTCCGGTAACGGGGTGTACTTTGACAGTTACGGGGTTGCACCCTTCATCCCACACCACGTGCGTCGTCTGCGGAAAAACTGTCCGCGCTACCGGTGCAACACGCGCCAGCTCCAGAGTGCATTTTCCGACGTGTGTGGTCAGTTTTGTGTCATGTTTCTCTATTATATGCATTTTGGTTACACGCTTAATGCTTTTGTGGATATTTTTACGGATGATTATGTAAAAAATGATTCGATGGCCGCGTCGTTTTACAATTGCGTGGCTAAAAAAATTAAGAGTTGCGACAAACTCGACGCCTCTTGTCTATCCTGTGTACAGATATGTTTAAGGAAACGTTGTTAATTATAGGCTAGTTTTAAGCAATATTGAATGAAGCGAAAATTTTGTAACGAAGTAGCGTGTGTCGTTTATTGCGAGCGCATCCCACCAGTATTTCAGCAACGTCAGCAGTTTTGGAGGTGAGAATGGTCATTTAATACCCGTCGGGACATCGAGACGTTTCTTGATAAGTATGTGCCTCTATCTCCCCCCTTGCTCTAGGTACGCGATGCAGCGAGGTATATTTCTCTGCAGGAGTCGTCACTCCATCTTCAGCCACCGAGTGAATTAAGAAGTGAGTGTGATTGTTCTCTGCTAATTTTGGCGAAAAGGATTGTGCAGTTTTGTGATTAAAAAAGTTTTTTTCGTTGCAGAAATGGAAGACTTCGTGGCTGCAGTGCTAATCCACGGTGACCCCCGTGACATGTGGTTCCTCAGGGAACATTTGATTGCGATGCTTGCCGAGGTTGACAGGGAGATCGAGGCGCGCGAGGCGGAGTTGCTAGCCCTTGACGGGGATGGCGACTTTGCCGAAAGCGCCTCGACGTTGAGCTCGGCTGCATCCACAATCCCTGAGGACAATGAGCACATTGTCTACGGGGGTCACGGGTGTGGAATAGTAAGAGAGAACGCAATTGAGGAGGAAATACGTGAAAATGTGGAGATTTGGATGGGCCGAGGGTGGGACGAGGGCGAGGAAGAAGAGAATGCTGGTGAGGAAAGAGACTTCGAGGAAGAGGTGAGGGAGATAGAGAGGTTGCGGGAGGAAGAGGAGGAAGAGGAGGAAGACGAGGAAGACGAGGACCGGTGGTGGCTGCCGTCGGAAGACGAGGGGTACCAATCCGGTAAGTTGATATATATATATAATTTTCGTCGAATTTCGTTCGGTTATTGTACTAATAATTCCCGTATGTTTCAGACGAGGTACCCCGAGACGATTAGATTGTAAATAGTTTTTAGTTAATTTATTTTAGTTTGTAAGAAATGTAAAATAGCTTTTAAATTTTTAATAAATTATTTGATACATTTTTCAAATATAATTTGCGTCATTTCCTGAATATACCCCACCATTTTGAAGAATTTCAGATTTAGATATTATTTAGTATAAGAGAGAGAAATTTAAAGCAGTCGCCATATTGGAATATGGAAAAAAATAGTAGCCATCTTGGAAAAGCCGCCATATTGGTTTGTATGGGTGGGGCCATCTTAGATCAGACATCTTGGATTTTGAAAAATAGTAGCCATATTTGATTTTGAAAAAAATAGTAGCCATCTTGGATTTTGAAAAAATTAGTCACCATATTGGATTTTGGGAAAACGGGCGCCATATTTGTTTATAATATTGCGTATGGGCGCCGCCATCTTGGATCGGACTCTCATTGTTTCGACGCCGAATCCCCACTCCCGCCCGGTCGCTGACCTCGTGACGTCATTTGTTATGACTCGCCATGGCTGGCACCTACTACTGATAAGTAGCAATATGCCCAATGATGTTGACTTCCCAATCAACACATCTGTCTATAATAGCTCTTATAAGAACTCTTGTTTGAGATCTAAAAAAGAGTCCTTTCAAAGAGTTCTGTTGGAAGTCTATTAGAAGTCGATATTTCGATGTCTGTCATGAGAGTTTTAAAGGAGGTCTAGAATCAGACTCCAGTGAAGAGGCTCTAAAATGAGTCAGACAAGAGCTCATGTTTCATAAGTTACGCGCGTAAACGTAACTGCGCGGCAAGATAAGTAAATGCGGCAGTGAAAGTGCATAAGCTATCCCATCGTTTTAAACATATTAAAAGTAAGTATTTAACAAACTAAACTGCCACTTTTATCATATATCAAGGTAGATAATACCAATCCATTCCTTGGAATTGTTATAAAACATCATGATAATGTGAAGTTCACCGTGCGTAAGACGATCAATTACACATAACCTCACTTTTTTTTATAAAATACATTTCGATGACAGGGACATTCTAGACAACTGAAGCAAATCGTTGATTCAAATAACAGCTGTGTCGACCTTATTCAGCATTTAAGGGGGGAGTAGGGTCTAGCGGGTTAAAAGAAAGCATATTTTTGAGGTGCTTTTTTGAAGATACCAGTAAAGTAAATTCATTTTAATCTTTTACATATAATGAAGTAACATTTGAAGAACATCCTGTCCGAATTTCGAAAAAAAATATTGAGAAATGAGCCATTGACAGAGTGTTTGCGAAGACGTGTTTGAAAAAAGACGATTTGCGGTGTTATTCGTAGAAAATCACAGGATGATCTGAAAAAAAAAAATCAAAGAGACTTCGTTGAAAAATAAGTTTGGTCGGGCCCCAACGTGCTCCGTTTATTTTTTTCTTCGTTTTTCCATTTTTGGCGACTCTTGAAAGTCAAAATTTTGATTTTTACTAAAAAATTCCGCCATTTAGCTGCTGTAAAATCGGTTCCAAGTAAAAAAAAAAAAAAAAGAACGTTGGGGCCTCGCAATTTATGTGTAAAAAGAGTGTGCCAAATTTCGAAATGATCGGTGCAATAGTTTTCGAATGAGAGATAACACCGATTTGAAAAATAGTATATTATGCTGCAAGGACCGAACGACAGTGATTTTTGACCAGGGTGAAGTTGGCTGAACGAGACGAAGGCGAGGGCGAAGCCCGAGCCACAGTCGAGTGCAGCCAACTTCGCCCGCGTCAAAAATTACTGTCAATCTGTCCATGCTGCATACCATACTTTTCATAACAAGCGCACAGAAAGTGGGGTTTGTCCTCATTTAGAGCGGAAAATCAGTCTTTGAGTCAGGATTCAGGTAACCCACTAATATATATTCTAACTGGATAGCCGATCGACCAAAATCGACGTCACCGCATGGTGGCAACGTTCGGAACTGGAGGACAAATATTTTCATTTTTGACCAGCATTTTTGTCCTAGGACCTGAAAAACTAACGAATTGGATCCTGACTCAAAAAGACTTATTTTCCGCTCTCAAATGAGGACAAAAAAACCCCACTTTCGGTGCGCGTGTTATGAAAATGTAGTTTTGAGAAAAACGCGTTTGAAGTAAGTTCCGATAGCAACTTCGTTTTTTACTGTGAAAGATGAAGAAAAAATTTTATTTTTCAAAATTATACAGAATCATCGATACCAGCACCATAAAGCAAATTGCCTGCTGCTGCTGCTACTGCAAAAAAAAAAAAAAAAAAAAAAAAAAACTGCCGAGCCCGGCTTGCTGCACGCTGCTGCTCTCGGCCGAGTAGAAAGGACGTGTACTCAAAAGTCTGTAACTCCATGAGTTTCGCTCCGATTGACTTTAAATTTTGAGACAATATTTCTGAGATCTTATTCTAGAAGAAAATGAAAAAAAAAAAAAAATTATTTTGGCAAAGTGGCCTGACCCTACTCCCCCCTTAACAAAATTCGGGCGTGAGAAATTCATAACAAATTGGAAGACACACACAGACAGTCACAGAGCCTAATAGCACAGCCCTCATATACAACGTAGAATTATACTGAACTTCCCTGATTTCCAATTAACATTTTCATTCCAGTATCATTATCACAGTATCATGAGCGTTTGGTATATGGGAATATGAGATGACAAGTGGATATGGAGGCACTTACAAGGAGAGTGTCAGGCTTGCGGATCATGAATTTCGCTCAAACTTCTAAGAGTGTTTTCTTGGCCCAGAATATAGAGCTTCTGATCCTCAGAACTCTCCATTGGGCCCTTAGTCGCTCAACTTACAATTGATTATAATTTTTTTTTCTTTAATTTTGGTTTTTTTCTTTCACTCACATTTTTGATAAGCCGAACTTGTATGAAACATACCATATGATTTCAATGTTTGTGAATAATTTTCAACGATGTATTCGAACGGTGAAGAATGAATAAATAGACTCCGATAACAGTATCGTACAACTTATGGGTCCTTCGCTATGGCTCTAGGATCAACAAACCGAAGCCTTCGGTACCCATGTCGTTGAGTTTAAAAGAATTCCTATGTTGACCATAGATTAGAACTGGCAGAGCTTATTCAGAATTAGGCCACAAAAGTATGTATTGAGGAAGTAAAATTACAATGAAGTATTGAAGAAGTTAAATTTGGAGATTTATTTTCTGATTTGTCTCTGAATATATATATATTCTTCCAATATCAAAGAGCAAAAGATTAAATCTAATAATCATGTAGAAAAAAAAAAAAAAAACAATTTCTGGAGTTAAGAGTTATTCTAAATTCAAACTCCTCACTACTTTTGTCACCTAATTATGAATAAGCTCTGCCAATTTCAAGATCTGTAGCCATAACGTAAGGATTCTTTCAGAGCCAACAACATGGGTACCGAAGGCTATTTCACTGTGGCGGAGGACCATATCCAGCTTCGTCAGAGGCTTCAAAGCTGGTTCTACTACCTCGAACTAGCATAACGATCTTGATTTGATAGTAATTAAGATTCTATCCAGGGGCTCAATTAGGACTGCTCCGATTTGCTTTTTTATCATCCTCATATAATTTCATTCATTTATTGCTAACGCGTACCCACAAATAATGTATTTTGAGCTCACAAAGCTTCAATAACAGAGTGTCGTATATTCAGGTTGGGTTAGTTGATCCAAGAGCCATAGGGGAGGACCCAAAAGTTGTACGATACTGTTATCGGACTCTATTTATCCATTCTTCAGCGTTTAAATCCATCGTTGAAAATTGTTCACGAGCATTGGAGTCATACGGTATGTTTTTATACGAGTTTGGGTTATCATAAATCTTATTGAAAGAAAAAGCAAAAAATGAAGAAAAAAAAATGTGTCTTAATAATAAATAAATAAAATGTATCTTTTATATGTATTTAATTATTTTATCATATGTATCTATTATCCAATGTTGACACCAAATATTTTATGAAGAAATAAATTTGTTTTACATACCTACTCTAATAGTTCATATATTTAATTGCTCCAAATAAAAAAAAAATAGAATTTCTTATGTTTATCAATTTTTTACTAATAGACACATTTGGAAATACCAAATGAGTTTATTTGAGGCATTTTGATAAACCTAGGAAATACTATTGCAAAAATCCCTAAAAATATCTCCACAATATTAGTAACCTTGTAATACCCTCTCAGAGGCCTCACCGAAACCTCTCAATGATTTCTTAAAATAATCTTGTGAACGATTTCTAAAAGAGGTCTCATTTTTGAGCTCTCGGACTATGTTCTAAAAGAACTCTTTTAGGGGCGTTTCTGAGTTTCTCAAGAGAGTCCGAAAAGATAGCATAAGAAGTCTTTTAGACTTATTTGAGAGCACTTCTCGATACCTGAAGGAGAGCTCTATCAAGATTTCAGGAGCTCCTCAGGATGTCTTTAAGAAGACATTTGGTGGATTGGGTTTGCACTCACCCCAAATATCCAAAATATCCATTACATTATGGACGGGATAACTCTAGAAACCTTCAAAACTGAGCTGAAGTTAGTCTTTGTGATCCATGTCCCTTTAATCCAAGACAGAGAATTTAAGATCTACTTAATCAAACCAATGCCGGTCATACAAGAAAATGAAAAATCCATCTTTATACAACCGACGATAAAAAATTTTGGCATAACTAATACAAGACAAAATTACATAATAATAGAAGACATGAATACGAGACTGTAAACTGATTAAGAACGACTATCGTATCTGTAAGCAAACACAACCAGTATATCTGACACACGCCATTGACAGTTGTGAGATCTTACTATTCGTAAACACCAGACCATTACCAGCTTCATGCGACGTTAGGATCATCAAACTTACTGCACCCGTGTGGATACAACTTAGAAATCAGAACAAATGGTTGTATGTCTTGCCTAAACCCGAAATACTTACAATTAGCTGTTCGACGCACGACAAAATTTCAGACATACCTCTGAAGAATACGGGAAAAATAGAATTAAACGCAAATTGTAAAGGTTACTCTAACTCAGCCATGTTAACACCAAATAGAATATTCAACAACACTGTTGATAAAACCTTCGTACCATCAATAGATCTAAGATCCGACGATTGTTGCGACGATATACCTGAATTTCTGAATATTACTAATTTCCAGTTCGATGATTTAGTTAACACTAACACCTTTAATTTGGATGACCTAACCATCGCAAGTCACAAATTGAAAGATATTAAAGAATCAGCTGAGAAAATATTGAAGGAACAGGGTAGAGAAACTATGACCGCGCGCGTGAGTTATTTGACTTATTTCGCAGTTACCACATTAAGCGTGTACCTAGTTTATAAATTGATCAAATGGTGTTATAAGATGACAGAAGAAGATCCTAATAATCGCGACCCAGGGATCAGGGGAATGGTCCAAAATGTAATAGTTCATTGCTGTAAGGCTCGGCGCACACGCACGCCAGCCGTAACAGTTCACATGCCTGATATAACTGATGACGAAGATGGACCTGGTGAAGTTATCCGTTTACGATATATGGATAGGGATCATAGAGAATAAACATACGTTACACACTCAAAGAAATTTACATAGAATTCAACAAAATATTGCTGTACAACCATGGGAATTTCTTTCAGTGCACCCTATTCGTTCTTATTAAGAACAATTATGTGGCCATATAACAGCTGAAGGAAGTTTTGTAATCCTCGCCTGGAATATTGATTTTTAATATTAAGAATAACTATGTGTAACCAAGTAAACGGCTGAGAAAAGCATTTATAAATTCTCATCCGCACAGAATAATATTGTAAGCGTTGTTATTAAGAATAATTAATATTAAGCACAACTATATGTAATCAAATAAACGGCCGAGAAACGGTTTTATAAATTCTCATCCGCACAGAATAATATTGTAAGCATCCTTGTTAAGAATAATTATATGGCTATTAATATAACAGTTGAGGAAAGGTTTGTAATCCTCACCTAGAATAGTGATTTTAACCGATGAATATTTTGCTTCGCTTCACATTCATTCTTAAGGGGGAAGGTGTTATAATCAAATCATTGCTATTCAACTATAAATTCAAATTCATAAATTTATAGACAAGATCGGGATGTCTCGCCTTCTATACCGAAGACAAAACATCGCGATACCGATAATTCTCCATTTCGTTATTCTTATTAATCTTCAGTTTCTGCGAACTACAGTGGAGAGTAGTTCAATATTAGACACCTTGCCTTTTGCGCTCATGCCTTTGAGACACTTTAACGGCGTCCTATACGCCTATGCTAAAATACCTTGCGTCAGCATCTCGCTGACGATGGGTAGCAACGTAAGTTGCCACATTCGGACTTTACTCTTATTCTAAACGCCAAACAGCTTGTATCAATAATAAAGCTCATTCAAATTTGTCTTCAAAACCAATTAATTTGTTACAAACCCGTCCCCACACAACAGTACGTATACATATTCAACTTTTTTTTTTTTTTTACACAACAAAAATGTATCCTATTTCACTAATCAATGTACGGGTATAGAAGAGAAGCGTCTGTTTGTCTGCCTGTCATCATATTGTACTCTTAAAATACTAGGGTTTTCGTTATGAATAAATAAGATTAAATAAAATTGACTTTTCTCGCTTTGGCACTTGCAAATTTGGTAATCAACTCTGTGTAAGAAAGAGACTGAGCAATGTCATTTTCAATTGATAAAATGGCCAGGTTTGATAATTTTTCCTGAGCCAACGTTGATCTGAGGTAGGTTTTGATTAATTTCAGTTTGCTGAAACTTCTCTCTCCCTTTGCGACAGTCACTGGAATTGTCTGTAGGATTCGGAGGGCAGTCCATATGTTGGGAAATACGTCACACCAATCATTGGATTTTAATACTTTAAGAACCGCGTATGGTTGTCCCTGGTCTGCGGCTAAGAAATGCCTCAAATTGAATATTTCCTGGGCCAGTTCCTTTCCAGAAATATCGCGACTTTGATTATGTGTTAAAACATTTTCTAAATCAGCACATGCCTGTTCTAATTCGCATTTATCATACGATTGCTTCAAATCATATAAAAAAGACCAAGTCTCGTTAAAACTCTACAGTTGTTTGAAACGCGTTTCCAAGGAGTTCACAATAGTATCTATCAAGGGATAGAAGATGCTGGTCTTAAAATTTTGCTCCGGATCTGTTGGAGTCTCATCGCTACCTTCATATTCAAACATTCTTTTTTTTTTCTTCTACTTCGCACTTCTTGAAACACAGGGGGTATTTCAGCTTTTTCTGCAATTTCTTTTGCTCTAATCACAGCCGATGCGTAACCATTATCCCTGTATTTTTTTACAAACTGACAACATTTGTGTAATAGGCTCGATGCGTTCGACAAATTTATCGATTCCGACTGCATAGACTTACTAACAATATTGATTTGAAATAATAAATCATACCAAATCACAAGAATGAGCAAGAATTCATATTGTTCCATATGTTGAGCGAGTGACCTAGCCTCGGAAGCTGCAACCGGATCATCAGCCACCTCATATTGCTCTAGTAGTGCATCTCTCACTTCGGTATATTGAAATCTCACAGCTCCGAGACTTGAGACTCTACTCTCCCATCGGGTCTCACAGACTTTTTTTTAATGAGAGTCCTTCGGTATGTTTTGAGATCACTTCCCATCTCTTTGTGGAAGAGGAGAAGAAAACAAACAGACGTTGGAGAACCCCAAACAACGATACTGTTTTAACTGAGGTTTTGGCTGCGTCGGATACGACCAAGTTCAAGCTGTGACATCCGCAAGGATTGAAAAAAGCTCTTGGAAATAGGTTGGTTATATGGCTTTGCACACCTCTTTGATTGCCCACCATGTTGGCTCCATTGTCATATCCTTGACCTCTACAATCATGCATATTCAAATCATGTTTAGCTATCACCTCATCCAGAAATAAGCCAGTGAGACCCTGTCCGCTGGAGTCCGATACAGGTTTGTACGATATAAAACATTCGCGTATACAGTTGTCGTCAATATAAAAAAATCTAAATGTAATACTCAGTTGTTCAGTGTGGCTGATATCTGGTGTGCAATCTAATATGATTGAAAAATACTTGGATTTTTTTATTCGTAATATAATATTTTGTCGCACTTCTGTTCCGAGTAAATTAATGAGTTCGTTCTGAATATTTGGACTGAAATAATAATTTTTGGTTTCGTGATTAACGATACTGCGAAGATGTTCCATCATGATAGGATCAAATTTTCCTAATAGTTGTACCAAACCTAGAAAATTTCCGTTGTGCGGAGAGTACAAAGTGTCAAAGGTTCCTCTAAAAGCCAAATTGTGTTCCGCCAAGAACAATGTGATTGCCAACATTCTCTCAAGTATCGCTCGCCATTTATACGTCTCCTCATCTATTTGTTTAATTAAATGTTTATCCACTCCGGAACAGGTTCCTAATCTTTTGGTAGCTTCCAACCACTTCAGTGTTGCTGACCGGTGGTCCACAGAGGTTTCATGTTTGTTTAAGGCTAACGAAATATGGGCCCAATCATCGAAACCCTCATTTCCTGAACTAGAGAGCGTGCATCGGCAAAACAAATAACAATATAAACAAAATACTTTCGAAGAAGATGTTGAATAAACGAGCCATTTCCTGTAATATTTTTCCCCGTTCGGTATTATTCTTTGAAAGTGTGTATTGGAAAAATGGCGACCTTTTTCATTTCGCGGATAATCGTCATCCCTGGACATTTTGCCACTATTCGGCTCTCGTAATAATATTTCGTCAATAACTTTATTTGGTAGAGGATATGGCCATTGGGCAATGTCTTCTAAAATTTTCACTTCCAAAGTTGATTGCAAAGTCGTTTCTGTCTGCTTATTAGAAGGTAGTGATACTGATTCTTTTGAATGATCGTATGTTGGACAGGGAAAGTCATTGCTAGTAACTGTTGCTACAGGTGGTGATGTTTGTGGGGTAGAAACCACATGATCTGTGAATTTAAGAAATTTAGCCAACTGTTGGGCGCTTTTTTTATCTTCGGCTTCTTTTGTCTTTTTTCTTTTTGAATTTTGAGAGCCTGATAATTTTTTATTTCCTTGCAACATTTTCAGTCTTGATTCTAAAACAACAAATAATTCGTTACTTTCAAAGTAGCACTGTAAAATTGAAATTGTTTGAAGATATAGAAAGTATTTAAATGACAGTAAAATGTATTTTTCCTAACTCAGTGTGCAAAATTCGATTTTGCGCACGCAAATGAGTGTGCAAAATAGTACTTTCCCGCACTAGTGCGCAAAATAAATATAATTGAAACACAACACCTTTTCTTTGTGTATTGTAACGTTGAATGAAAGAGAGAGAATTCAAGGTGCGGGGAGATAGAGCTGGTAAACGTAAATAAACAGGATCGGCATCGTTACCAATTCTTTTAAGCGGACACTTCATCCATCTTATATACAATAATTTGTATATACTTGAAAATTCAATATTTCATACAAGATACCAATGTTGTAGAATTTTGCGTAGCTCGTTAGGAAAAATAGTATACGTAACTAGTGCGCATAGGTGTCTCCCGCACTCGTCTCTTTTGTCGCCCTCGCTACGCTCGGGCGACAAATCCGACTCGTGCGGGATTCACCTATTTTGCGCACTAGTTACGTAATCTACTATTTCCACACGGCGTGCGCAAAGTTCGATTTTGCGCACGCTTCGCGTGCATAAAATTCAACTTAACGCGCGCTGTGTTGAAAAATGAAGTTCGATACACGTGCGAAAGATGATTCTCGACTCGTGTGATTATCACCCTCGCTTCGCTCTGGCGAAAAACTTCACACTCGTCCGAGAATCAACACTTTCGCACTAGTATCGAAAAGTACTATTATGATGAAGTCTTGTATGTTTGTTTAATCCGACAAGCAGTCGTCTACTGTAAACGTAAATATGATACTCACACGATTTGTGAGTCGGCAGCGCAGATGAATTCGAATTCAGCCCAAAATGTGCGTTATATACCTATGTATGTGATTGTGACCGTCCGTCGAGCGCGCTAGTGTTCCCTGAGTCGACTTTGAATGCAATGCTGTCGGCAGCGCTCTGGCGCTGCGCCGTCTGCGGCGGGTAGGCGATAGGATTGGGAAGTGTATTCTGTAGCCGAATCGAGGCGACGCGACGCGCTGGGTCCTAGGCCCGAGGCGGAATGTCACAGTGAGTACTACCAATGACACACGATACTTGAACAGACTGCGATTCCGCTCTCGCTTACATTTTTTAACCGCAACATAAGACAATAGCAGCTGCGATATTCCATCATTATTTTTCATAAATGAAATCTGGCAACAAGGCGCTTCCGACAAAGATCTACGAAAAATAATCTACGATAATAGTTGGATAGCGAGTTAAATTTTTTTCCTAGCCATCGTATGTTCGCGCCCTTCCTGACCCGGCGCCTGGAGCGGTCGCTCCCTCCGCTCTACCCTTGGGCCGGCGCTGAATACATGAACTTATGCCATCTGGCGGTGGACTATTGAGTGGACAAATTGTTGTCTGCTATACGCTAACAATTATTACCTTTTTATATTTCTTATACTTATTTTTGTATACCTATACTTTATGATGTGTTATGTTGTAAACTAAAGTACACATAGCAGACCTATGTGGCACCTGCCTTTTTGGTATTTTATATTTGCGTTTATTAATATCTTTCATCGTTTATTTAACTATTTTCCATGGAGATTCGTTTAAACGAATTCACTTCAAATGTGTGTTTTATTTGAAAAAGAAGATATGAAAGTACCTGTTAGAAGTAGAACCGTAGAAGAGCTGGCATTAAAAGCCTAGAGATCTATATAATTTTATCTGACATTATGTGTAGCATACAAGGTGAATTCCTATCGTCCGTACAATTGGAGTACAGTTGAGCTGGCTGAGAGTCCAATGATTGGCTTTTTCTTCAAAACAATTGATGACTGGACTCCCGGCCACCTCAACTCTACTGTAGGTGTACGGACGATGAGAATTCACCGTGTATATGAATCATTCCTAAAAACGATTTGTGTGATTTTTGTAACTTGGTTGTGAAGATGAGATCTTGTAAGTCAACTTGACTTTTAATAAAGTTTACTCGACTTTATACTTGGATTCTTTATTCTGATATACCCTGTAACTTTTCGGATGATGAGCGTCACCGAAGGTGACGCGAACCGGTTTGTTATAGTGTTTTCTTTACTCGATTTATATTTTTTATTGAGACTTCTACTATTAATTGTTAGCCGTACCTATTACGGACTTGAGCTACCGTGTAGCTGAAGCCGCCTCCCCACAGACCTGAGCACGTAAACGCGCTAAGGCTGCACTCTACCCTCTTAACTGTTAAATATTAATTTAATGAAGTTAATTTATTCCCAAATAATAGCTGTGCCAGACCTGGGTAGATCGGAGATCCACCAAGGCTGTATCTAGCTTTCCGTTAAGATTTAAACTATAACCTGGAAATGGCGGAGGAAGGGGTTTGGCATCTGATTAAATTGCTTTTTTATAATAACCAAAAATCTATTTATTCAATCAACTAAATCTACGGTTGCAAACCTATTTGCTATATTTACACGTCGCTTACTTACTAATTTTCTATATCTTAGACTTTACAATGACTTCGCTTTTATTTGCACGATACTATTTTTCTGATAAAGTGACTTTTATGTCTATTTGATTTTATCTATTCAATACGATGATATTTTATTCTTAATATTCTTTTGATTTATGCGTTGATTTCATTTCTCTATAATTTGACTCGATTCAAAAATGGTAAATTTATAGTTGATAGAGTGAAGCTAATGGATCACTAGGCGCTATGCCTTTAGTGTCCGAACAATAAGTGTGCAGTGAGTCAACCCGGTCGCTTTGCCGAAGATTGCTGGTGAGCTGAGCGGCGTCACGCCTTTTATACCCGTCGTGACGTCACTCAGCTCGTCGTTGCGACCGAATCTTCTAGATTCTTCTATGTCGCTCGACCGTTGTGATTTTAAATGTAAACGTACAGGCTGGGGTAGCCTGGCACGTTACATTAGCCCCCTTCGATCATCAGCTCGTCTGATGATCTTTGATCGTGAGTGAGGTGATGATCGACTCGTTCTTCGTTCGGTGCGTTGTTTCGTCGTTGGTGCAGTGTTCCGTGCAGTGTTGCGTGGTTGTGGTCCGTGAAATTTTTTTTTTTCTTTGTGTGCACACTGGATTTTTGGTGGTGCTCTTGAGATGTGCATCTCTGCAGGTGCTCATCGATCTCATCCTCTTCAAAAAGAATCCCCGTGCACTGAAATTCTTCTGCGTTGGACTTGATCTGCCAAGATCGACACTGGCGTCAATTGCATAGATGAGAAAAGGAAACTCGAACCCACAGGTACGTCGATCTCGCTCTGCTTGGTCTTGTCTTTGTCTTTCGTCTCCTTTCTTCCTTGTATCGTCTGTGTCGATGTTATTATTGTTAATCCTTGTTTCTTGTCTGTTTAGGTATTCGTCTCGTTCTGTGGACCTTACTACGGACATTCAGACAGCTGACATGCGTAGGAACTTACAGTGTCTATCGGCGAGCGGATTTATGCAGTCGTCGACCATGTTTTTGGTGCCCCCTGCACATAGTACGACTGTGTCTGAGGAGGTGCCCCGTGGTTCTATGTGGTAACATCTTTCATTTTTCATTAATTCTTGTTTGTTGTGCATTTTAATGGCGATTAACCGCTTGATAATCGGATTACAAGCTTCGTCATCTTCATGTGGTCTCATTCGGGTTGTAAAATCAGGTGTTTTCGTTATATCCAGTGTTGTCCGAAACAGTGTTAGTATTTCGTTTATTAATCCGTTGCCTTTCTTTTCTCTTTCAGGTGATTTCCAGTCTTCAATCATCATCCGTTGTGTGCGCGTAGTGTGAAAAGGTGTGCGCGTCGGATTTTTATAGACTTCTGCTGGGATTATCTCTAAAGTGCCGTGATATGACCATGGATTTTTGTTTGAGTGATCTAGAATTGTGTCTACATTATAGTGCAGTGAATCTATTGCTACTTTTCTATTCAGATCGTGCGATCGATCTAAACTAGCTTCTAAATTGCCGTACGGTGAATTGACTGCTAAATTTTTGTTCAGACCATAGTGTATCGTTATTTCAATGCCTGTCAGACTTTTATGATTTGCGTTTGAATCGGTCTCAACATCGGTGTGTTTTAAATCTGTGTTGTGATTTAAATTGTTCAAAATGTTTTTATTTAATCCGTTAAGCGGATTATCCGGATTAATTTTATTGTTTTTAATCTTTTATAAATCTAACTTATTACTATTATCTATGCTAGCTAGCTGATTGTTTTTCTTTTTCTCTAAATCTAAGTTTTCTAATTCTACTAAGTTGACGAAAAATTCGTTTCCTGTTCGAATTTTGTTTGTTTTGATTCGGTCGTTGCCGTGACTTTCGTCATTCGGTTCTTTGTTTTGGATTTTAAATTCTACCGGCTCTACTGGCTCGATTTTATTTATTTCGACGATTGGTTGTTGACTTTTTCTGGGTTTAAACCCGTCAATCTTTTCCGCGGTTTTTACTTTTTCGTTCGACGTTAATATTATTTTTTTGGTGAATCGAATTTTTCGTCCACTTTATTTTTTATTTTACCATCTAACTCTGCTAATTGTTTTTTGTATAATTTCGATTGTGCTTCCAATCTCTCTCTAAAGCTCATTTCTTTTTCCGTTATTTTTTCTTTTTCTAATTTTTCTTGAACTCTTTTCTGTTCCATCGACGCTAAATCATCATCTAATTTTCTATTTAATTTATCCAGGAGTGACATAAAGTCATCTGACGCTGAATTTGACGTGTCGCTGTCGACATCGTCGTTTGTATTTTCGATAATAAAGAAATTATTCATCTTATTCGCTGTGTTTTTCATTTCGTGTTTATGCCTATCCGGATCCTTGCCCCCTAGTCCCTGAACTACAGTTAGACTGATGCCAGATCCCTTGTCCGCCATTTCCTGGTCGTGACATCGGACTTTGACGTAATCCACAAAAATGACTCTACTAGCAATATTTTTTGATTCTAATTTGATGCAACGAAGTTAAGTTAATAAATAAATGACTCTAGATATTTCAAGCAAATTTTCTAGCTAAAATTTAAATAGAGAAGCCCCACGTTGGGCACCAAATGTAACTTTTCGGATGATGAGCGTCACCGAAGGTGACGCGGACCGGTTTGTTATAGTGTTTTCTTTACTCGATCTATATTTTTTATTGAGACTTCTACTATTAATTGTTAGCCGTACCTATTACGGACTTGAGCTACCGTGTAGCTGAAGCCGCCTCCCCACAGACCTGAGTACGATAAACGCACTAAGGCTGCACTCTACCCTCTTAACCTTTAAATATTAATTTATTAAGTTAATTTATTCCCAAATAATAGCTGTGCCAGACCTGGGTAGATCGGAGATCCACCAAGGCTGTATCTAGCTTTCCGTTAAGATTTAAACTATAACCTGGAAATGGCGGAGGAAGGGGTTTGGCATCTGATTAACCCATTAACGTCCAAAATGTCGATTCTTGGACACTTTTTTGCCGTGTCTGTAGTTCACGCACTGAACATTCCAAAATTCCGTGACACACGTATCCCTGTAGTTTTTTAGTTGCTCTTTCGATCTAGACCGGTCCGAGTGTCCAAAAATGCATATTTGGCCGTTTTTTGGGGGTTCAAAACGGAAAATCGTGTTTTTTTTTGTGACCTTTTTTCAAATTATGCTGTTTTGGGCCGGTGTCCGCCATTGGATCGGCTTGCAAACACGCTAGAAAGTGCACAAAATGGTGGCTCCTAAGAGCTGTGCAACTCCGGAATTTCGCTAAAACGATTTGGCCCGGGAAAATGGCCCGAAGACGTGTTTCATTTCTGGACATTCGGACATTTATGCATTTTCGCGCTAAAAATGCGATTTTACGGGCAGAATTTTCTGACTCGGGGGTTTTTGGGGATGCTGAACCCGATGGTGAGGTCACCTCTTGGGCAAAATGTGTCCTAAGGGGTGAAAACGGGGGTGCAGGGTGGGAATCCAGCAGACATGCATGTCACAAGGATGAGAAATGTAATATAATCTGCCCAAGACTCGAGACTTATGGTTATCCTTCAATCCACAACCCCCTGGTGGGTCTCAAGGTCATGCTACAGGGGGTTCCTGCGTTTCAACCCCCTCCTGACCTGGAAATGGGGGTTGGGGGTGGATTTTCTCCAAAATTGACTTCTGTGGCCTGAATTTTGTTACTCGGGGGTTTTTGAGGTCGCTGAGTCAATTGCCGGGCTCAGTTCCAAGATTGGCCCTCCCCTAAGGGTTGAAAATAGGGGTTGGGGGTGGATTTTCCCCAAAATTGACTTCTGTGGCCTGAATTTTGTTACTCTGGGGCTGTTGTGGTCGCTGAATCGATTGCCGGGCTCAGTTCCAAGATTGGCCCTCCCCTAAGGGTTGAAAATAGGGGTTGGGGGTGGATTTTCTCCAAAATTGACTTCTGTGGCCAGAATTTTGTTACTCGGGGGTTTTTGAGGTCGCTGAATCGATTGCCGGGCTCAGTTCCAAGATTGGCCCTCCCCTAACGGTTGAAAATAGGGGTTGGGGGTGGATTTTCCCCAAAATTGACTTCTGTGGCCTGAATTTTGTTACTCTGGGGTTTTTGAGGTCGCTGAATCGATTTCCGGGCTTAGTTCCAAGATTGGCCCTCCCCTAAGGGTTGAAAATAGGGGTTGGGGGTGGATTTTCCCCAAAATTGACTTCTGTGGCCTGAATTTTGTGGCCACAGAAGTCAATTTTGAGGAAAATCCACCCCCAACCCCTATTTTCAACCCTTAGGGAAGGGCCAATCTTGGAACTGAGCCCGGCAATCGATTCAGCGACCACAACAGCCCCAGAGTAACAAAATTCAGGCCACAGAAGTCAATTTTGGGGAAAATCCACCCCCAACCCCTATTTTCAACCGTTAGGGGAGGGCCAATCTTGGAACTGAGCCCGGCAATCGATTCAGCGACCACAACAGCCCCAGAATAACAAAATTCAGGCCACAGAAGTCAATTTTGGGAAAAATCCACCCCCAACCCCCATTTCCAGGTCAGGAGGGGGTTGAAACGCAGGAACCCCCTGTAGCATGACCTTGAGACCCACCAGGGGGTTGTGGATTGAAGGATAACCATAAGTCTCGAGTCTTGGGCAGATTATATTACATTTCTCATCCTTGTGACATGCATGTCTGCTGGATTCCCACCCTGCACCCCCGTTTTCACCCCTTAGGACACATTTTGCCCAAGAGGTGACCTCACCATCGGGTTCAGCATCCCCAAAAACCCCCGAGTCAGAAAATTCTGCCCGTAAAATCGCATTTTTAGCGCGAAAATGCATAAATGTCCGAATGTCCAGAAATGAAACACGTCTTCGGGCCATTTTCCCGGGCCAAATCGTTTTAGCGAAATTCCGGAGTTGCACAGCTCTTAGGAGCCACCATTTTGTGCACTTTCTAGCGTGTTTGCAAGCCGATCCAATGGCGGACACCGGCCCAAAACAGCATAATTTGAAAAAAGGTCACAAAAAAAAACACGATTTTCCGTTTTGAACCCCCGAAAAACGGCCAAATATGCATTTTTGGACACTCGGACCGGTCTAGATCGAAAGAGCAACTAAAAAACTACAGGGATACGTGTGTCACGGAATTTTGGAATGTTCAGTGCGTGAACTACAGACACGGCAAAAAAGTGTCCAAGAATCGACATTTTGGACGTTAATGGGTTAAATTGCTTTTTTATAATAACCAAAAATCTATTCATTCAATTAACTAAATCTACGGTTGCAACCCTATTTGCTATATTTACACGTCGCTTACTTACTAATTTTCCATATCTCAGACTTTACAATGACTTCGCTTTTATTTGCACGATACTATTTTTCTGATAAAGTGACTTTTATGTCTATTTGATTTTATCTATTCAATACGATGATATTTTATTCTTAGTATTCTTTTGATTTATGCGTTGATTTCATTTCTCTATAATTTGAATCGATTCAAAAATGGTAAATTTATAGTTGATAGAGTGAAGCTAATGGATCACTAGGCGCTATGCCTTTAATGTCCGAACAGTAAGTGTGCAGTGAGTCAACCCGGTCGCTTTGCCGAAGATTGCTGGTGAGCTGAGCGGCGTCACGCCTTTTATACCCGTCGTGACGTCACTCAACTCGTCGTTGCGACCGAATCTTCTAGATTCTTCTATGTCGCTCGACCGTTGTGATTTTAAATGTAAACGTACAGGCTGGGGTAGCCTGGCACGTTACAACCCATATCCTCTTTCTATCGACAAAATATCCAGCCGCTTCCAACCATTCCAGATTTCTCATACCACTGATGCAATCTATTATATAGTTAACATTGACTTCTTCTAACCGAAGTGACATTTTAAGGGATTGAACATATTATCTCTGCAAAAATACATGAATTTGTTTTCATTAGGAAGTACTTGTGTCGTATAAATGTACAATCTATTAAGCAGGATGGGTTGCCCTTTGGAGCAAAATAACCACTCTCTGCAATCAATCTTGTGATTCGAAGGACTACCGCAGGTGAAAGTAACTTCCAGAAGAAATATCACATTACTTGTACTGAATTCCTATTTTAGTTCATAATCAGATTATTTCCTCTGACGAATGTTTGATTGATCCACTCAAATAATTTATTGGTGAGAATTTGACGACTCGAATAAGTGCTTATGACAGCAGAACATTGGGTAAAATCAAGCAAATTCATCGTGTACTCGACCGACCATTTTTTGTTTCATACAAATATTGAATACATTCCGAACAAATATTCCGCTCAATCCACACGTTCGGTATCTCTATCAGTAAAGTATTTCATTGGTTGGAACAAATGTGTGGTTCAATCCACTCCATCCGTATTCTCACCAGCTTAATATTTCGTTGGTGAGAACCAATGATGTACGTTTCGCCAGCCCCCCCACCTTTTCGGAATGCATTGGAACAAGACTCAATAGTTGGTGAAACGTGGGTAAAGATTCGTAAACCAAAATTGATCGTTGGTAAAAATTCCAAAAAAGCGATTTTGAGTCTTGTAAGTGGGGGGGGGGGGGGGGGGGGGGGGGGGCTGGCGAGACGTGACGCTACCCCCCAACTTCTGATAAATGGACCGACAAAAGAAGAAACTGCAAGCGAATCGTAGGTAAAGATTCGTAAACGAGAATTCAAATTCGAAAAAAAATTCCAAAAACTTTTTTTTTGAATTCAAAATTTTTTTTTCGGAATTTTTCAAATTTTAATTTTGAATTGTTTAGTGAATCGTTGGTAAAGATTAATGAGCCATAGACGATCATCAGTGAGACAAGTTTTCACTTTGTTTTCGACGTCATGTGTCTAAAAATGACAAAAAAAATGCTTCATTTTCTGATTCATGTGCTTTTCATTTTCATTCGATTGGTAACTCGTCAATGAAGATCAGTAAGCCATAGAAGAACATAAGTGAAAGTGGAGATTGTCTATTTTCTCCGACGCTATTTGTCCAAGAGAATATTCCGGGAAATTTAAACGAAAAAAAATTCCAACAACTTTATTTCTCGATTCAAAAATTTTAATTCGCAATTTTTTGAATTTACATTTTTGGTTGGTCAGTGAATCGTTGGTAAGGATCAGTGAGCCATGAAAGAACGTTGGTGAGAGTGGAGTCTATTTTTTTCGACGCTATTTGTTCGAAAGAAAATTCCGGAAACTTTTTTCCTTTTGAAATTTCTTTCGGAATTTTTGCGATTCAAATTTTTATTCGGTCAGTGAATCGTTAGTAAATTTCAGTGAGCCATAAAGAATCGTTGGTAAGACTGTGGAGAATATTTATTTTCTCCATACATCATTTGTCTGCGGATGACGAAAGAAAGAATGAAAATCTCATTTGCCGTTTCGAGTGCGTTTCATTTTCATATACGGTTAGTGAATCGTTGGTAAAGATCAGTGGACCACAAAGAGTCATCGATAAGACTGTAGAAAGTTAATCTTATTTACGCTGTTCGTGTGGAGATGACTAAAAAAAATGTCTCGCATTTCCCATCTCCATTTCCTACTATACATATTAGGGTGGTCGTTAATATAGCTATTTCGGAATTAGATTCATTCATACCCTTCATTCGAAAGTGAAAAAAAAAAAAAAAATTTTGACCCCAAATTGAACCCTTTATCTCAATTAGAAAGGGTGCCTGTGAAGGCTTACTTTTTTGTATTGATTTTACATTACTTTCGGCTACTTTTTTATAAAATAAATATTTCGGCACCTCTTAAACGTCTTAAAAATCCATCGATCATACAGATAGTTCATAAAAACAACAAAGAAAAATACAAAAAAAAAAAAAATACAAAAAAAAAATACAAAAATACAAAAAAAAAATACAAAAATACAAAAAAGTAAGCCTTTACAGGCACCCTTTCTAATTGAGATAAAGGGTTCAATTTGGGGTCAAAAATTTTTTTTTTTTTTTTTACTTTCGAATGAAGGGTATGAATGAATCTAATTCAGAAATAGCTATATTAACGACCACCCTAATACATATACTGTCAATATTCTGAACTGCTGGCCGATCGTATGTTCAAAGATTCGTAAAAAAAAAATTCACATTCGAAAGAAAATTCCAACAACTTCATTTTCAGATTCCAAAATCTTATTTCGCAATTTTTCGAATTTAAATTTTCAGTTGGTCAGTGAATCGTTGGTAAGGATCAGTGAGCCATGAAAGAACGTTGGTGAGAGTGGAGTCTATTTTTTTCGACGCTATTTGTTCGAAAGAAAATTCCGGAAACTTTTTTCCTTTTGAAATTTCTTTCGGATTTTTTGCGATTCAAATTTTTATTCGGTCAGTGAATCGTTAGTAAATTTCAGTGAGCCATAAAGAATCGTTGGTAAGACTGTGGAGAATATTTATTTCTTCCATACATCATTTGTCTGCGGATGACGAAAGAAAGAATGAAAATCTCATTTGCCGTTTCGAGTGCTTTTCATTGTCATTTACGTTCAGTGAATCGTGCGTCAGTATTTAAAAAACAGAATTTGATCTCACTGAATATTTCAAAAATCTTTGAAAACCTAATTGTTAAATGAACAATTGATAAACATACTTTTTTTGAAGTGTATCTTTTTTATACATTTTATGACACTTTGCGTGTGAACGAAAAAAACAAATTCGAGTCCAGCATCATTTTTGGCGGAGTTATGAATTCAAAAAAAAAAAAATTCTTGCCCGAATTTGTTTATGCAAATAACTCAACGAATATATAATAATAATGTCATTCAATAGCTTCAAGATGGTTCTTGAATAGAGTCTCTAGGATGAATACAACTAAAGATATGACCGTTTGAAGGAGAGGATGTTTTCGACTTTTGGCTCTTTTTCCTGAATTTCACCCCCGTGTAACTTGGAAAATAGGGACCGAAAAAATTTTTAAAATACTGTTTGATGAGATCATTAGTTCCATAGAACCCGTAAAAAAATTAGAGCGAAATCGATAACATCGAAATCAATTTTCAAATATTTTGTCCGGTCTGACGTGGAATGACCCATATACATATCAGAATAGTGACAATCGAGGGGCCACGACAATAGCTACTCTCGATATAAATTCAATTTTTTTTATACGTTATTCACGAATGCATCTGTGTCATAAACTACATTGTAACGTGGTGCAGTATTGAGTATCAGCTCCCAAGATCAAGCGTGACGTCAGGTTCTTGAACCTCAATTCGCGTTTCAGATGTTTCTGAAAACTTCCATTGTCAATTTCGCGTTTCGGATGTTTCTGTAAATTCCTATTGTCGTTAGTCAGTGTGCGGTGTAGGTCGCTGACAATAAGATATATTGATATATTACGTGATCAGTGATAGTGGCAGTGAAGAGTAATACCATCTTTGTGAATTCATCATACACTTGCAGACCGGAGGAATTCAAAGTAAGTAATATAATCTGATGGATATCTACGTTGCAAACACGCAATGTTTTTTTTTTTTTAACTTCACTTTAAAGATCCGCACCTGGGATGAAATTTTGTTTGAAGTATAAAATTAGAAAACATTCAAATGCTCAGACATATACGAATTACGAATATATAGGTATATTAGGGTGGTCGTTAATTTCTAACATATACTTGCCACCCCCTGAATCGACAGATAATGACCCAAAAACATTGTGTAATTTTTTTCAGATTTTTAGTTTGATGGGAAAGCGTGCCAAGGTCAATTTGAAGTTGAAAAAATCTAAAAAATAAATAAATTTTTTTTTTCCCATTTTCGAGTAAAAAAGCGGTAAATAAATGTAGAATGACAAAAAACAAAAGCTTTTCGACAGAAAATGGATTTTATTGTAAACTTATCATATCGCGTCACTAATGCCGTAGAGTCGTAAGCGCCAAAAAAAAAAAATGTCCGTTTTTTTGGCGGCGAAATCTTTTCCATGCCATATAACATCATTTGGGCATATCCGCAAAAAAAATTTTTTTTTTGTCGCTCACGACCTTATGGCATTAGTGACGCGATATTTGTAATATCATCTTCATGTTCTCGGGTTCGCCTATCTCCGTAGAGGAGTGCGGGGAACAGGGTTGAGCGCCAACCGAGCGCGTCTCCGGGTGGCGGATAGGAGAGCGGCCAGGGTGGTACACGGGGGAAGTCTCGAGGACCGGGGACCGCAGGGTACCGGGACATGAGACGGAGACTGTGTACGCCCAGGTTAGCCGGGGCTATAGGTGAACCGGCCGACATAAAAACCGGCCCAGGGGATCTAAAGCCTCGGCCGTGGACCAACTCCCCAAGCCGAGGTGGGAGCTATCGTGCCGAAAGCTGAATGGCACTGGGGAACAGTGCAGAAAACGATGCCTTTGGGAGCCAGGCAAACTCTCATTGTATCCAGCCTTACCCCCGCATAGCAGGCTCTGTGGGGGTGGACCGTCAAGCCCTGTCTATCTGCTGAGGCTGAGGGGGGAGCGGGACCACTGGCCCACCACGGCCCACGAGAGGGCCTCTCTCAAAGAGGCTCATCGAAGGGCCAGGAAGGGACTGGAGGCTCTGCACTCCCCAGCGTAAGCACAAGAAAGGGAGGCCGAGACAGCGGCACAGGAGGGAGCACCGGACACCGTAGCTGTCGACGGGACCGGGGCCCCTCGGTGACGTTGATCCTCAGGCAGCCACAAGAGACGAATGAGAGAAAGAGAAAGCTGCGACTGAGGGTGGAGCGGGACCACTGGCCCACCACGGCCCACGAGAGGGCCTCTCTCAAAGAAGCTCATCGAAGGGCTAGGAAGGGACAGGAGGCTCTGTACTCCCCAGCGTAAGCACAAGAAAGGGAGGCCGAGACAGCGGCACAGGAGGGAGCACCGGACACCGTAGCTGTCGACGGGACCGGGGCCCCTCGGTGACGTTGATCCTCAGGCAGCCACAAGAGACGAATGAGAAAAAGAGAAAGCTGCGACTGAGGGGGAGCGGGACCACTGGCCCACCACGGCCCACGAGAGGGCCTCTCTCAAAGAGGCTCATCGAAGGGCTAAGAAGGGACAGGAGGCACTGTACTCCCCAGCGTAAGCACAAGAAAGGGAGGCTGAGACAGCGACGCAGGAGGGAGCACCGAGCACCGCGCTCGGCGACGGGATCGGGGCCCCTCGGCGACGTTGATCCTCAGGCAGCCACAAGAGACTAGAGGACATGGGGATGGGAGGGCTACGGCATTTCGCTAAAGCGGCTCGACCGACCCTAGCTCCTACCACCCAAGGCGCCCTCACGGGCTCGGGCACAATGGTCCAGAAGGACTGAGCGCCCGGTAAAACCTCAGAAAACCTCAGAAACCATCTTCATGTTAGACTATATTTATTTATTTTTTATTTATTTTATTTTATTTTATTTATTTATTCATTTTTTTTTTTCAATATAATTTTAATATTGTCTTTTTAACGTTGTAATATTATTAGATAAAAATACATTTTTTTCTCGGAAAGTTTTCGTTTTTCATAATTCTACATTTATTTCCTGTTTTAATACTCAAAAATTAAATAAAAAACAAATAATCTTTTTTAATTTTTTTTCAAATTTTCCAATTTCAAATTGATTTCGGCACGGTTTCCCATCAAGCTAAAAATCTCCAAAAAATTACACGGTGTTTTCGGGTCATTATCTGTCGATTCAGGGGGTGGCAAGTATATGTTAGAAATTAACGACCACCCAAAGGTATATATATATATATATATATATATATATATCATATATATGGGGTATTCTCGCTCATGCGGGACACTTTTCTGCGCATGAAATACGATTTTAGTTTCACGCGAGATTTCAGTTCTTGGCCAATCCCTAACAACGAATCCAGAGTCATACCCCCCCGATTTCAACTGGTTCAGAAGTTATTAGATTTACAAAATATGAGAAAATCAGTTTTCGAGCGCGCCGCACTATCTTCAAACGTACGTATCTTTGGTTCGGGGGGTGTAAAAAATATTTTCAACCAGTGCTCCAGAATCAGAAAACTCCCACCTTGCACGCTGTGATATCTAAGATTTTCGACAAAGTATTTTTGCCCACGAATTTTACAATGTATTTTTGTTTTTCGTCCTGTGACCAAAGGGCATAATTTTTTTTGATGAAAATTGGATTGTAGGTAGATCTCCATGTACTTAAAAGACCCTGCAATTTTCAAGAGGGGGTTATTTTTCTTTTTTTTTTTTTTTAGATAATTTTTTAGGCTTTTTTTATAGGCTTTTTTTTATTTATTTATTTTTCTAATTTTTTTTTTTTTTCCAACTTTTTTTTCACAATTATCCCGTACGTCTCAACCTCATGTGGAAAAAAAAATTGAAAAAAAAAAATTAAAAAATAGTATATTGTGTATCAAGGAGGCAAAATAGGTTTTCAAAGTTTAACGAAGATAATGCTAATCCCAAACTCTTCGAATTTGGAGAACCATACCTGCCACGCGCAAGAAGGCCCGAACGGGCCCAAACATAGCAATGAAGCTTCAAGAAAAAGACATATCTCGGCGGGCCGGCTAAAACGGATGTATTTCACCAAACTAGCTATAGAAAAGACCTATCTCAAAGACGCAAAAATACAATCAAAGTATTTTTCAAAGACTATATCCCCCAATTAACAATTGGAAAACCACTTCTTTCAGAGAAACCGAGAAAACGACGGGGTGGATCAGACTAATTGTAAAAGAATCAAATCAAACGCTTGCAACTCTAATAAAAAAAATAGGCTACTTTTGCTCGATCTTCTTAACGAAAGGTTTGAATTGAATAATATAATCTTCGGTTGGAATAAATATGAAGCATATTACCGAAATTATCAAAGTTGTAAGGTAACCTTTTTCTTTCAATTGAGATACACGGGTTTGCTTTGATTTCTTTTAGTCTATCAATTCACCCCGCGATTATCTAGGTTTTCATGACCCGAGTCTTCCATAAGTTATAACTCGGGGGATTTCATCGTAGTGAAATATATCGATTGAATCTATGCGTCTCCTTGAGATAGTTCAGTTCTGGTCGGCTCGCCGAGATACGGCTGTTTCATTATAGGATGCGCCGAAATCGATATACGATGAATTCTCCGTTAATCCTGCTACTCTTTTTCATCGAGATAGTGAATATTTTTTTTTTCTTTTTTTTCAAATTCGAAATAATTCATCGAAAGCTTTCTTAGGTAGTACTAACTATTGACGAAATATAGAAAATTTTCAAGCTCAACAAAAAAAGTGGCCGGATCGACAGAGAATTCCTCATATTCCTTACATGTACGTTAGGGTGTCCCTTATTTTCATCATTTTTGGCAATTTCAGAGCATGCCCTTTAGGTGGATTCTTCATTTTTTTTTAAATGAGTTTTCCCGCAAAAAATAATTCTTCATCTTAATATTAACACGTGCATGTAAGCACGAGATTTTTCATATGCAAATTACACGGGATATCACTGAATTTTCGATGCTAATTTTTTTCAACATTACAAGTTGAATATTTCTGAGTAAAAAGTGCAGGATATTATTAAAGGATGATGTATTTACATGAAAAAATATTTATATCTGATGTAGGTTGGGGTATTTCGATACCTCAAACCACCACCAATAATATTTGTTGACGCAGAAACCGTAGTTCTTATATTTTAAAGACGTCTTCAATCAAATGGACTAGGGTAAAACGTCCAGTAAATGACCGATTTGTTTCATCGACAGATATACTGATTTGACAAAATTATTGATGAATTGATAAATTCAAAACATTTGTTACTATTGGGTTGAGAATTTTTTTTTTTTTTTTTTCAATATTCACTATAATATTATCGGAATTCATGTTCTTATTTTAGTCGGTCATTTATTGGCTGGGTATTATAATAAAGCATACCAGTAAATGACCGACATAGAATTAATAAAAGTAATTATTTAATCACGTTGAAACTATTTAAAGTCGATGTAAGTAATCATTTACTTGATTGAATCGTTATAAGTCAAGTGACTGATAAAAAAAAATAATGCGATCGTCAAAATACATAGTTCATGAAATTGTGATATTTCATTATTTTAGTTAAAATTCATCAAAAATCGTGTAACAAGCAAACTGTCAATATAACTTCAATTATTCTCGATGTACACGTTTGTTATTTCGTTTATTTGTTGCATTTCAATGAAAAGAGAGCCATATAAGATTGCAGAAATAAATGTGTCGGGAATATAGATCAATTTTCTGAATTGTTATAATGCTATATTGTGCATCAAGGGTAGAAAACACCTATTCTTCCTTGATGCACACGATAGTTTTTATCACAAATGCACGAAAACACCGATTTTCCAAGCCGTATTGATGTCCGAGGTGACGTGTGACAACTGTCAACGTGACCTGTGAACACGGACGGGTTTGTTTTGCTCTCATTTTTTCATTTGTTTTGTTTTGTTTCGATGTATTCACGTGTTTATTCCGCCCGATGACGCTTCGTAGGGAGTAAAACGCTATTTTCTTCCCGCTCCCTAGGGAAGAATGGTATATTATGCACCTAGGGAATAAAGTGTTCTTTTTGACGAGTGTGAGGTTTGTCGCCCAAGCGAAGCGAGGGTGACCTTCACACTCGTCTAGAAGAACACTTTACACGATGGTGCATACGATATTTTATGCATCCAAGGGCAGAAAGCGCGTTCTTTATGCGCGCAGCCGCAGCCGGGAATAAAGTACGCACTTTCTTTCTTCGGTGCATAAAATGAATTCTCTACGACATGCGCATGCGCGAGTTCATCTTGTGTACCACGGGAGAGAAACTTCTATTTTACTCTCGCATAACAGCGAGGAAAATCGGGTTTTCCGTGCATATGTGATAAAAACATTATTTCTCGTGTCGGTCATTCACTGGTCGATGGTCACAGACTGGACGGTTTACCCTACTAGATGCTGGTCAATTACATTTGAAAGATCGGAAAATTATTTTTTGCGGGAAAATTCATTTTTAAAAATAGAGAATCGATCTAGGGGGCATGCTCCAGAATTGCTAAAAATGATGAAAATATAGGGCTCCTAATGTATATACGGTGACATCGGTGATATCGGTGGAGGCCAAATGTTTTCTGAAAAATATCGAAAATTAAGGAAGCTCAAGACCCGGCCGATTTGATATGGAATTTCCCATACGTCTACCCTGGTAAAAATTCCTACATAGGAACCTATACAGGACCTACATAGGTACCATACGTATCGTAATTTGGGACAGGTTCCTATAGGAGTACAACTCATAGGAGTACATAGGACCTACGTCGGTATAGCGCAGTGGTAAAAATTCCCACATAGGAACCTACACAGGACCTACATAGGTACCATACGTATCGTAATTTGGGACAGGTTCCTATAGGAGTACAACTTATAGGAATACATAGGACCTACGTCGGTATAGCGCACTAGGACCCATCCCGGTATATGTATATTAGGGTGGTTCTTACTTAGGGCTTGGTGGAATTTAAATGAGTTCGCCCCCCTAATAGATCACAAATAATGTAGAAAAAATCACTGTAAAATTTGAGCTCTTAATTTTAACATTAAGCCATGCCGCCAAAGGCTTTTGTATTTTTTTTTTTTTTTTTTTTTTTTTTTTTCGATTTTGTACAACTAAAGATATAATATTGGGTTCTGTGCACTTCTAGATCTTTTGTTTTTTCTGCGGCACCAAAAATCTTGTGAAACATCGATGCGTCTCATTGCAAAAACATGCGTAAATCTCCGATTTTATCTACATCTATTAACAATTAGCTATTTACCTAATAAAATATTGAAATAGTATGTTTTTGAACACACTTATTTTTTCGTAATTGTTTTCTTATTGTTTGGTATATTTTTAATTGACAAGTTTCTAATAAAGTTTTTCAAAAAAACAATGTTGATATAATTTTTTTAATATGCCAAAAAAAAAAAAAACATTACTTCTGTACCGCTGTTTTCTATACATGAATGTCAATTTTTGAATTTTTTTATTTCTTGAAACGTCAATAAAGTACATGATCTTGTCGAAAAATGGATGGTAAAAATGTTTTTAATTTTTTTTTTTTTTTTATCCTACTTGGAAACACACCTAAAATTTAGGCCTCTAGACCAGAATACCCCTGAAAAAAAAGATCTAGAAGTGCACAAAACCCAATATTATTTCTTTAGTTGTACAAAATTGAAGAGAAAAAAAAAAAAAATTACAAAAGCCTTTTTCGGCATGGCTTAATGTTAAAATTAAGAGCTCAAATATTACAGTGATTTTTTCTACATCATTTGTGATCTATTAGGGGGGCGAACTCATTTAAATTCCACCAAGCCCTAAATAAGAACCACCCTAAAGTATATATGTATATAGGATTGAGACCTATATGGGTGTGTATGTATAGGTGGAAAACCTATATAGGACATGTAATGTAGGTACGCCTATATTGATATGGGTTCCATACCTATACGGGTATGGGTCCTACATAGGTCCTTCACCTGTACGGTATATTCCCATACGGATCTGTACCAAATTACGATAGCTATATCGCTATTAGGACCTATGTGGGTACAGATACCTGGGTATATGTATTAAAGTATGCAAGGAAAAATGCCGTATCCACGATTAAGTTACACAATATGTATATAATACCCTATCCGACATTTTTACTAGGGTATGTACGGCGAATTTACGGGCCTTATTGAAACCTACAAGGCACCTAAATGGGTTATTGCAGCCATATATCGGACCTGAGGGGTCCTGCATACCGACGTAGGATCCCTACTGAAAATTGCGGGATGAGATCTGATGTCAGATCTTAAAAAAGATGTGATGTGAGCTTAGATGAGATCTGATATCAGCTTAGATGAGATCTGATATCAGCTCACGTGAGATCTCACCTGCAGCTCACATCAGATTCTGGTAACGAAATTAAACTGGGTTTTCATTCTAGATCTCATATGAGTCTCATGTCAGATCTCTTGTCAGACTGAAAAAGTTTGTAGGAAAAAAAAGTTCCTGTGCTGCAAGACTTGAACTCAGAACCTTTGACTTCGTAGACTCTTACCTTACCACTGCGCCACGACACTGCTTACGTATTGACAAATTTTTCACGTATACATTGAGTTACTAGTCACATTAACTTCAGTTATTTTTAGGTAATAGTAGTAGTAACTTAATATATATGAGAAAAATTCTTAATTTTGTAAGCAGTGTCGTGGCGCAGTGGTAAGGTAAGAGTTTACGAAGTCGAAGGTTCTGAGTTCAAGTCTTGCAGCACGGAAACTTTTTTTTTTCCTACAAACTTTTTCAATCTGACAAAAGATCTGACATGAGCCTCATATGAGATCTAGAATGAAAACCCAGTTTAATTTCGTTACCAGAATCTGATGTGAGCTGCAGGTGAGATCTCACGTGAGCTGATATCAGATCTCATCTAAGCTCACATCACATCTTTTTTGAGATCTGACATCAGATCTCACCCCGCGATTTTCAGTAGGGATATCTATGTGGGTTTTATAGGGGCCTGCAAAGCACCTACCAAGGTTATTGCGAATACAGATCGGATTTTATGAGTCCTGTATGCCAACTACAAACACCTATGTGGGTCCTATTGGGTCCTGAAAAACACCTACATAGGTTATTGCGGAAGCATATCGAACCTCATGGGTCCTGTATGTCAGCGTAGAATACCCATATGAGTCCTAATGGGGCCTACAAAACACCTACATAGGTTATTGCGAACACATATCGGACCTTACGGGTCCTGTATGCCGACGTAGGATGCCTATATAGGTCCTGTCAGGTCCGGTAAAGCACCTACGCGGATTTTTGTGGTACATTTGTAGGACCTATACCATACCTTGCAGGTCCTTCGAACGCCCTATGATACCATCATAGGTTACTACAGGTACCCACACAGGACCTACATATTCCATGCAAGACCTTTAAGGTCCTACCTGGGAATTTTTAGCAGGGTATACAAATATATATATTCGGAGCCATGTATTCTTTTGAATCACATTAAAAGAAGAAAACTCGCGATTGTGGAATTGCTGTAGTTATTCTGTAGTTATGCCGTAGTTGCTGAAGTTATGTCACACATATCCTTCCATTTATTTGAATATATGTGAAAGTGCTTGAATTACTGCCCTTTGGTGAATGTAGAATCGTGGAGTTCAAATCGGTTCATTTTGTACAATCGAGCTATTGGTACGCGAAGAATAAACTTTCAAGTCATACCGGGAATATATATGGGGCTTTCCATCCATTATCGCCCACGTTTGACCTCGACATTTTTTTTTTTTTTTGCTTCGTCTGTTGACATGTTGTAGTACTATATTGAAAGATCATTTGTGATTTTTTTTTTAATTTTCCAACAAACCGTTTTTTTTTTCATAAATAATACCAACTCTGAAGAAAATACATTCTTCGAAAATTCTGAAAAAAATCACCGATATTCTATGCCCGAAACTCGATTTTTTGATGCCCGTCCGATCGTGGACGGTTGAGATCTTCTATTTTTTCAACCAATATCAAGATACAAGAATCATTATTCAACACACAATTGTGGGCTGAGGGCATTTATTTTTGTAGATTCTCAGGCCAGTTAATCGAATCAAATCCCGTACGTATACCTGCAGTGATAGCGATGCCAAACACAATTAATATAAAAGCACCCAACTGTACTCGAGGTGCTGGGCGAAAACAATGGATTGATCGCATCGTGTTATGATAGTTCTGACTTCAGAGTTCAATTCGTTGTGTTAGACATCCGCACCTATGTGAATAGGCCGAAGAATTTCAACTTTTCCGAATTTTGTTTGTTTCATAAATCGTTTGTTGGATTGTCTTTTTTTTCATCAAAAATGAATGCCATATCAGCCCACGAGGATACTTGTGTGTGTTGAATAACGATTCTTTAATCTTGATATTGGTTGAAAAAATAAAAGATCTCAACCGTCCACGATCAGAAGGGTATTAAAAAATCGAGTTTCAGACGTAGAATGTCGGTTATTTTTTTCAGAATTTTTGAAGGATGTATTCTTTTCAGAGTTGGTATTATTTATGAAAAAAAAAAAAAATAACGGTTTGTTGGAAAATTTAAAAAAAAAAAAATCACAGATCATCTTTCAATATAGTACTACAACATATCAAAAAACAAATGTCGAGGTCAAACGTGGGCGATAATGGATGGAAAGCCCCATATATACCGGTTTAACAGAACTGCGAAAGTGGTTGCAGAATGATTGGAATGAGTCTCCCGATGCAAAGAAAATTTCATACATATTCTGAACAAGAGTTGTTTTGTTTCAATATAGCAGCATGCCACGAAAGCCTTCGGTACCCCCAGAGCAGGTCAATGAGGCCATTCTTGATTTCCAAGCTAGAGTGGTAACAGTGGCAACTGAAGAAAACACCCAAAGTGAGTAAAAAAAAAATTCAAATATGATATGCGCCATAATAGATCAAACACAAAATAAGTCACGTTACGCATTTCTTTGTTGCATTTCCTCTCTGCAGGGTTAGCCTATATCTCAAATAATGTCTGGGAAGATATTAGCAAACACTTGCAGAATAAGATGACTGGCGCTGCGGTACATACGTTTGCCAATAAGGATCGGTATGGAACCAAGAAGATGTTAGGCATGGTGCAACCTGATAGTTTACAGACTCAGCATGTCATCAGTGATTCTGAAAAATATGACACCAGTCTATCAAGTAGGTGCCATATAACGATTTCTATGACTTTCAAATCGCAATTCATATGTTCGTTCAAAAGCAGCACATGCCGTTGTTCTATGATATGTCACGTTTAGGTTTTCATGCATACAAAACCACGAGATTATCACGATAACGTATTTTCACCCCCTACCATGATGGTATTCATGGATACAAGATGTTAATTCAGTGTGAACGGTTACAGGTTATAACTTCTTCGCCGCCTGACTGTGCAATGCACTCGAAACCTGGAAACAGAAAATAAAATGTTTATAAATGATTGTTCGTTGCAGGTGACTCGAGTGAGGAAGACGAAGACACGGTTGGTTGTAAAAGATTTACCATTACGTTTTCATCAGAAGAGTGGGAAATGATGATGCCTGATGAGGTAGTCTATAAGTGCAGAGGGGAGAAGGGAAAGGTCAACAGGAAGTCACGAACGTACCTAGCTTTGAGGCCAGAGGCATGGACACCTATAATAGCCGAGCATTTTTGGGAGCATACTCATCTGCCTTGCAATCTAGTGTTCCGCAGGGCAAAAGCATATGCCTCTGGGGTAAATTATATCACGATTGTCGGGAGGTGCAGGAACTGTGGCTCACGAATTGAGGGTGCTGTTCGCTCTATGCCTCCTCAAAACGCTAGGTGGGCAAGAATTATTCAAATTCTACTTAATTGTGAGCTTACTCACATTGAACTGTAGAAAGCCTTGAAGCGCGATAGTCGGTGTTTCCGACTTTTCGCAAGTTATTGGAAAACTTGATTATTTTGTTGTAGGGTCTTGATGGAATGCAGGTATAGTGGACAGTTCGATCAGTGTCGGGAAACTGGAGGAAAACGTAGAATGATCGGAAGTGCCAGAGATAAGGCTTTGAAAGTCATTGTTGACGAAGGCGAAACATCCGGAATGCACAGGAGAAGAGAGGCAAACAGGCTTATGACACCAGGTAAACTAAACGTAATGGATTCTGAGCCGGATGAGTTGGACAATTTCTAGAAACAGCCGATCGGCGCTCTGGATTAAAAAAATCCAGAGCGCCGATTGGCTGTTTCTAGAATTGTCCAACTCATCCGGCTCAGAATCCATTACGTTTAGTGTACATGTTCACAACCCTACAATATTCTGAATAACTTGGGAACTCTGCTTCTGCAGTAGTGAAGCGCTACAGTCATATTCCATGGTTAAATACTTTAAATTGTAATTGAAGTATTGACTGCATTCAACTATTGATACTCACAGGGTCTCCAATGTAGCATCGAAGCATTTCTCTGAAGCGCTGCTTTCAACTACCTGTAACAAATTTCCTTACAATCTTTTGGTTACATAAACTGTTATCTGAATTATTACATGTTTTCAACAATAATAAGTTTTCAACCTCGACGACCTGTAACGATCTGACCTTCTTGCATATAATGCTAATACTCATAATTTGGTACGGATAGTAACTGGCCGTCAATGTTTCACAGGCGATCCGGAGCCAGCAATTCTTCCCACCGCCAATGCATTGAGGCAATTAAAACACCGGCATATTGCGTCAAAATGGAGGCATACCAATCCCCTGTATGCAATTCTGGAATTGAAATACGATATACATTACTCGGAGTCGATCAAAGACATTGGGCTGGATCCATTTTTTGTATATTACTGGGGTGGAGCACAAACACATGCATACAGAGCGTACTGCAAGAATACAGAACATCCAAAAGTATGTTTTGATGCGACGGGTTCGGTAGTGAAAAACATCACTAAAACTGGTCAACAGAAAACCTCCAAAATATTTCTATACGAAGGCATAGTGTACGACAAAGCAGAAAGACAGAGCTTCACCGTTTGCAATATGTTGTCGGAAAGGCATAATAACGTAGCTATAAGTACCTGGCTATCGACTTGGTTGCGCGATGGTGTTCCACCACCACGTGAGGTATGCTGTGATCAATCTGTGGCACTTCTATCAGCTATAGTTCGATCCTTTACGCAATATTCAAATTTGGAGTCTTACCTAAACGTATGCTCTGCAATATTATTGAAAGATATGGCGGCGGACATTCCGAAGTGTTATGTCCGGTGTGATGTGGCTCATTTCACGAAGTTGGTCACTACTTGGGCTCCTCTTAAAACAGTTGCACCTCGGGTAAAGGAAGTTTACATGCGAGCAATCGGCAGGCTGATCCAATCGACGTCCATTACTGAAGTGCGCACAATAATGCTAGCTATATTCACGGTGGCATTGAATGATACAGATGGAGTGAATATAGCAACTGGCCAGCCGACTCCTGCGCAAGTACAAAAACAATATCTTCTAAATTACGTTTCCACGGGGTTTATTGAAGAAGATGAAGATGCAGCGGTAGACGACGAATATCTGCAGCAATCACACAGTTTGGAGAACTATAAAAGCCATTTTGTTACCTGGGCCCAAGAAATTGCGGATAATTGCATCACCCAGATTGAGATAGGTGATGGAATCAATCCTCTGTACCTTCCGACAATAGTGCCATTTATAGTGAAGTCCATGAAATTGCTTCCCTTGTGGTCAGCGGTTATGGTCCCACATTTTGGATTCGGGGAAACGACTGCATCTGTGCTGCCGTGGAAAGTAGTTTTAATAAAACTAAGAATAACGTATTCAAAAGTAACGAACTTCCCACCAGAGCGGACCATTTCTCAACTACTCACTTAGAATCTCTCTGCGGTTGGATGAAACTCCTTGCTGCACCTAGAAGTGATACCGGAAATATAGTCACAGAAGGTCACACTACCCCTTCCCTGATTGAAATAAACGATTGCATAGTTGATAATGTTAGTGTTGCTCAGTCAATAACACCTGATGCCGATATCGCTCTGATCACGTTAAGTGAGCAGTATTCGCCATCAATAATTAATACAGCGTGCCCAGTATGCACGGCTGGTGATGAGCCAAGTCCAGATGCACATAAGTGCAATAAATGCGGTATTGCGGTACATGCGATTCCACAATGTTCGATAGCTGCACCTGGATCAGAAGAAGGATATGGCCAATCACGTATATGTGTACAATGTGTAACGCCTATTCAAAATCAGAGCTCTGCAGAGGTTGTCCTAGATGAAAATAATGCAATCGAAGACTGAAATCGTAAAAGCAAGAAGCAACGCAACCCGAGTTCATATCTTGTTCCAAAGCCACATCTGCAGCATGTTAACCTGCATTTGCCTAGAAAAATACCTAGCTTGCCAATACTAAAAAATGGTAACAGGTCGAAAGACCTCAAAGTAATTTCTATTAAGAGCATTGGCAAAGTTGTACTGACCAACACCTGCGCTTTTGATAGTCTGACTTCAATTTTATGTTGTGCATACGGTGATAGTCTAAAGTATAGTGCTGGAATTAACGAAATCATGAATGGCGATACATATCTCCAGTTAATTAAAAATTTAATAACAGATGGTGTTACCATGCATACCTACCAGGAAAGAGCACGAATACTCATTGATTGTTGCACGTATCCGAGACAGCAAATGGCCTACAATACTACTGCGATCACTTGTGAAGATACAATCACTCATTTAATTAGCTGCATCCTTCCAAATCATCCGACGGCGATAGAAAAAAGCTATTGCAAAAATACAACGTGTAAACATAATACACCAACTCGTATTCCTGTACATGTCATCAGCCATACAACCACTGACACATCTCTCCAGAACCTGAAAAAAACGTTAACAGACCGCTTGAAGAGTGAAAGGGGAATGTGTAGAACTGTGAAGCTTGATGGCCTACCATGCACGGGTTTGAAACAGGGGATTGTAAAAATGAGCAGCCCCCACCTATTCGTTGAAGTTCTACTTCTAAACGGAGGTAATTTACAGATTAGGTCGAACCGGTTAATGCACAATCACAGTTTTCAACATTTCGCGATCGTGAGACACTTTTGATTCACTCGGAGCAAAGAGTGCTAATTGCGTATCAAATTCTCGTTCTGTAGGTCTTTTGAAGCCTTATGATTTTATGCATCACTTTGCTCTGGACATTTTGCATATTTGTCGGAAACAGATGTGATGTGTGAAACGAGACACTCAAAATATCTTCAGTATCGGTAGATTACGGATGACTTTATCATTTCGATGTCATGTTTTTGTTACGTGCATCTTTTCTTTATCAAACTTTTACCGACGAATAAATGCTATTATTTCGTGCTTTTCGTGTTATTATTTGCGAACTTCGTTTACAGCATAGATTTGCAATATACTCATTCCAAAATAATCACAACGATCAGTTGAATGCGTACCTCTGGCATAGAATTTACAAACCCAAAGCATATCTCACCATATATTTTTTACTCACCAGCTCAAGGCGACACTGGATTCAGCGACGTGGCACCGCAGATGAAAGTTAAACTGGATGATATTCCAAAACAGATTAAAATTGAAGATAACATGTACGAGCTGAGAGGTGCGGTTTCATTCCATTCCAGCAGTTTTGCTTTACGTACAACTGTGGGGCATTACACTGCCTATTGTAGACGTGGATCCGGCGATCACTGGGAACTATTCAATGACACCTGGAATAAAAGTTCTCTAGTAAAAAATAGCATGCTCATACCCTGCGAACTCTTAGTTTATACCATATAATGGAACGTGATGCTCAAGTCGGCAGGAATACTAATTTTTTGTAAAATGAAAATAAATGTCTGTTCAAAAGAAGAGATTTATACACTTACAGCAGCAAAACTTACCAAAGTTAATAATTACTGCAATACAAACATGATTTACCTTGAATTATATTTGTACAAAAACTGTTTCATCATTTTCTCCTTTCGTATCGCGGACTTCTAACTCGCCATAAGGGGGTGCATACACCTTTGAAATAATTTTTTTCAAATCATTGCAATGCTCTGAGAAAACATTCTAGTGACTTAGTTTTTCTACAGTTGATTAGTGCTATTTTGATACATTGTTCATGATTTTTCCAGATTTCAGGTCCTCCGCTGAACATAGATTCGGTCCATCGAAGAAAAAGCAGTTGTCGTAGGGTACAGGTTGCTGCGTATTGAATAAAATTTCTTCACATTTTGAGGAAATATTCTGTATAAATGTAATTTCGGACCAAACCAATCATATTTGATGAATTTAATTTTTTATAGACATAGAAATTTTTGGTTTTATAACATTTTTTCCAAAATGATGGAAAAAAAATTCTTACGATCAAAAATTTCTATGTCTAAAACTTAAATTCATCAAATATTATTGGTTTGGTTCGAAATTACATTCATAAAGAATATTTCCTTAAAAGTTAAAGAAATTTCATCCAACGCAACAACCTGTACCCTACGACAACTGCTTTTTCTTCGATGGACTGAATTTCTGTTCAGCGGAGGACATAAAATGTGGAAAAATCATTACCTATGTATCAAAATAGCACTAATCAACTGTAGGAAAACTGAGTCACTAGAATGTTTTCTCAGAGCGTAGCAGTTATTTGAAAAAAAATCATTTTAAAGGTGTATATACCCCCTTAAATCTTGCGGTAGATCTGTTAACGGGACACCTTCATGAAAATTCGAGATTGTAAGTAACTATGCTCAGTATATCTATGTTTCAGCGACTAGTTTTTGTTTCTAAAAAGAGAAGAAAAAATCATTACCCAACAATAATCAAGTGGTGGCAAAGCGCAATAGCTTGAAAACACTAACAATCGTTCATCGCCCAGAGTTCTTATAGCAGAGGTGCCAAATTTTTTCTTAACACTCATCCCTCCCCAATGGAAGAAATTACAGACCTTTTTTTGCAATACGTTCATTTTTCATTGGAATGTTCATTATTTTCCTTATAGATATAATTTTTTTCTGTAAAAATAGATCGATGGCATCTTCGTGATATTCCACATGATGTAGAAATCAGACTTAAGCCTCGGACAGGGTATCCATTTGAACTGAAAAAAAATTATGTTTATAAGAAAAACAATAAATATCTTCACTACAAACTAAACCTATTAGAAACTGGCTTTGACTTTCCTCCATTAGGGAGGGATGAGTGTTAAGAAAAAATTTGGAACCTGTGCGGTTGGAACTCCGGGCGCTGAACTAGATTTTTTTTTTTTAATTGGACTTTTTTTTTATTTATACAAAAAAAAAAATTTCGCTCCTTGCACAGCAAACTTCCAGAATTTCATCGAACTATTGGAAATACCATTGGAAGTAAGTTTCATGAAATATAAGGTCAAAGTATAAACTACATAGTCATGTATCGATATGGGTACTAAAAGGAAACTATCACCGCTTTGCTCATATTGCAGAGAATGATTTTTATTCGTGTATCAATATATTTAATTTATAGCTTACCTTGAGAAATGATCTGCATCGTCTGCATATTATTAAAGCTGCCTTAGTCACCAGTACTACATTATCACTGCATTAACGCGTGTTACCTCGATTACTTAGGATGGTTCCCTATCCAATTCGACCTGTTCTAAAACTATTGGGCTGAACGGTGCTATTAAACCGAATATCTCTGACCGGGCATCGAAGACGACAAAAAGGGCTCTGTATCGCAATTCTATTGGCGATTTTGAACACGTAGGTCCCAAAACATGTTCGTTTCACGCTAAAATAGAGAAATGGCGTCAGAAATAAACTTGAAAACAGTTGAAAAAAACTTGAACTTGAAAAAAAGTTAAAATGAGTTTATTCCTTACGCCATTTCTCTATTTTAGCGTGAAACGAACATGTTTTGGGAGCTACGTGTTCGGAATCGCCAGTAGATTTCCTGTTTTCGGTGCCCGGTTAGAGATATTCCGTTTAAGGGGGTATCCCCACCTTTAAATGGGTCAACATTCTGAGAAAGAGATTGATATTTTACAGCGAATTTGAGAGTCTGATCAAATCCAAAAAAATCATGAAGTTGAGGGAGGGTTTGACCCTCATTATCCATACTTAACATTGGATATTACTTTGAGTCTAATAGTAGTTACGCTGAATATAGATAAATACAAAATTACTCGGTTGTCGCAAAGAATCAGTAGTACCGTTGGATCGATTCTGGAAGTTTTGGTCCTCAATTGTTGAGAAGAGATGCCTCTATCAAATGAACATAGAACTTTTCGATATCGCGAAAATTGCCTGACTCGCTTAGTTTTTACTGAGATTTTTCTAATTCTTCAATTTTTTTCTCTATTTTTTCTATTATCTCAACCAAAAATAGTCATATCAAAAAGTTCTATGTTCATATGATAGAGGCATCTCTTCTGAACAATTGAAGACCAAAAATTCCAAAATCGATCCAACGGTACTACTGATTCTTTGCGACAACCGAGTAATTTTGTATTTTTCTATATTCAGCGTAACTACTAATAGACTCAAAGTAATATTCAATGTTAAGTATGGATAATGAGGGTCAAACTCTCCCTAAACTTCTTGTTTTTTTTGGATTTGATCAGACTCTCAAATTCGCTGTAAAATATCAATCTCTTTCTTAGAATGTTAACTCATTTAAAGGTGGGGATACCCCCTTAAGGAGTGTCCTCAGTTGGTTGACTAAAAAAGGAATGAAATGATGTAGGGGAGACCGGGGACAATTGTAACACGGGTCAATTGTAACATTCGTAATTTTCGCCACATACAAGGTTTGGTGCCGTGCTGATATGTGGCGTTTGAATCATGCATAAAATATCTACATTTGACGAATTCATAAGTTGCCTCAGTTTCTAGCAGACAATGTGAGAATTGGAAAGGTCTTTTCGATATAGGTTAGTAAATTTTGTTTGACATTTTCTTTGTTTCATTTCTGCCGAACCGTTGATGTTACGTTTAGTTATTTTGTGTATTTACAATCTACTTTTTTCCCTCTTTCGAAAACGTACAATGGCATTAATTAAATATTCACATGTAATGGTAGAACAGGCCGATAATTGTAAAACTGCGACCGGGGACGAAAGTAACAGCACGGACGGGGGCGATTGTAACATGTCATAATCTATCTATTCATCGATTCTAGCATGCCTCGAACGAGAAAACGATGTTTAGTTTTTTTTTTTTTCGAATTGATTCTTATCGTCCGACGTTTCAGTCCGATTTCTGGATGAGTATGACGGCGTCGTCTCCTGGAGATATCTTTGTATGGCATACGCATCCCCTATCGTCGTTCTGTCCCTCCGCTTCGTAGTTCTCGTAATCCAGGTCCTCGGCTTCCTAGTTTCAGCTGTCCAGATTCCCCGCTTCACAATTTGAGTCGTCTAGGTCCTTCGCTCCGTGGTTTCAGTCGTCCAGGTCCTCCACTCCATAGTTTCGGTCGTTCAGGTCCTCCGCTTCGTAGTTCTAGACCTGGACGATTCAAACTACGGAGCGGAGGACCTGGACTACGAGAACTACGATTCGGAGGACCTGGACTACGAAAACCACGAAGCGAAGGACCTGAACTACGAGAACTACGAAGCCGAAGACTTGGACGACTGAAACTACGAAGCAGAGGACCTGGACTATGATAACGGATGCGTATCCCGTACGAAGACATACAAAAAAAGAAACGCGCAATAATAAAGTCAACCCGTAATAACTTCAACCTGTACTTGTTACAATTGACCCCGAGTCCTGTTACAATTGACCCAGATATAGGGACGTTTGTAACACTCTGCAGATTGCCGTATTATCTCTAAAATCTCGATACTGCACAATTATTTCTCTTTAATTATGATTGCTATATGTAGATAAATGTTACCCTCCCTTGCTGTACCAACGAAATTTTTTTTGGTATACGGAGATACGAGCACGAAGATGATAACTGCAAAATGTTACAATTGTACCCGGTCTCCCCTATAGCTTTAAAATTTTGAGGATACATTCATTAATTAGTCCTGAATGAATCCTGAAAATTTAAAATACGTTTACCGTACAAATTGTTGAGAAGAAGAATATTGAAACGTTGAATTCTACATTAAAAAGAAAAAAAAAAAAAAAAATGGCAATGATGCACGGAAAAACTTGATTCAGATATATATTCATAGGCAGTTAAACTTCATATTTCCATAATAAAAATACCCACTAACCGTTCTAACTTCTGAAAAATAATTTTAAAAACTACCTCGAATTTACTGTCAAATTAAAGGTGTCAAACTCAATAATAATCAAAATAAAGCATTTCAGACAGTTTTTCGTAAAAATCAGAAAAATTTCAAAAGGAAAAAAGTTTCCGGAATTTTCTTTCGAACAAATAGCGTCGAAAAAAATAGACTCCACTCTCACCAACGTTCTTTCATGGCTCACTGATCCTTACCAACGATTCACTGACCAACTGAAAATTTAAATTCGAAAAATTGCGAAATAAGATTTTTGAATCTGAAAATGAAGTTGTTGGAATTTTCTCTCGAATTTGAATTTTTTTTTTACGAATCTTTGAAGATACGATCGGCCAGCAGTTCAGAATATTGACAGTATATGTATAGTAGGAAATGGAGATGGGAAATGCGAGACATTTTTTTTAGTCATCTCCACACGAACAGCGTAAATAAGATTAACTTTCTACAGTCTTATCGATGACTCTTTGTGATCCACTGATCTTTACCAACGATTCACTAACCGTATATGAAAATGAAACGCACTCGAAACGGCAAATGAGATTTTCATTCTTTCTTTCGTCATCCGCAGACAAATGATGTATGGAGAAAATAAATATTCTCCACAGTCTTACCAACGATTCTTTATGGCTCACTGAAACTTACTAACGATTCACTGACCGAATAAAAATTTGAATCGCAAAAAATCCGAAAGAAATTTCAAAAGGAAAAAAGTTTCCGGAATTTTCTTTCGAACAAATAGCGTCGAAAAAAATAGACTCCACTCTCACCAACGTTCTTTCATGGCTCACTGATCCTTACCAACGATTCACTGACCAACCAAAAATGTAAATTCAAAAAATTGCGAATTAAAATTTTTGAATCGAGAAATAAAGTTGTTGGAATTTTTTTTCGTTTAAATTTCCCGGAATATTCTCTTGGACAAATAGCGTCGGAGAAAATAGACAATCTCCACTTTCACTTATGTTCTTCTATGGCTTACTGATCTTCATTGACGAGTTACCAATCGAATGAAAATGAAAAGCACATGAATCAGAAAATGAAGCATTTTTTTTGTCATTTTTAGACACATGACGTCGAAAACAAAGTGAAAACTTGTCTCACTGATGATCGTCTATGGCTCATTAATCTTTACCAACGATTCACTAAACAATTCAAAATTAAAATTTGAAAAATTCCGAAAAAAAAATTTTGAATTCAAAAAAAAAGTTTTTGGAATTTTTTTTCGAATTTGAATTCTCGTTTACGAATCTTTACCTACGATTCGCTTGCAGTTTCTTCTTTTGTCGGTCCATTTATCAGAAGTTGGGGGGTAGCGTCACGTCTCGCCAGCCCCCCCCACTTACAAGACTCAAAATCGCTTTTTTGGAATTTTTACCAACGATCAATTTTGGTTTACGAATCTTTACCCACGTTTCACCAACTATTGAGTCTTGTTTCAATGCATTCCGCAAAGGTGGGGGGGCTGGCGAAACGTACATGAACCAATGTGTGGTTCAACACACTCCATCCGTATTCTCACCAGCTGAATATTCCGTTAGTGAGAACAAATGTGTGGTTCAATCCACTCCATCGGTATTCTCATCAGCTGAATATCCCGTTGGTGAGAACAAATGTGTGGTTCAACACACTCCATCCGTGTTCTCACCAGCTGAATATTCCGTTGGTGAGAACATATGTGTGCTTCAATTCACTCCATCCGTATTCTCACCAGCTAAATATTCCGTTGGTGAGAACAAATGTGCGGTTCAACACACTCGATCCGTGTTCTCACCAGCTGAATATTCCGTTGGTGAGAACAAATGTGTAGTTCAATCCACTCGCTCGGTGTTCCTATCAACACAATGTTTTATTGGTTGGAAGAAGTAACTAGGACAGTTGAGTCCATGTATAGTCAAATCTGTATGGAGTTTGCTTAACTTGAACATGAAACCATCTCACAATACCAAAGTAGTTGTTCATGCAACAAAAAAAATATCGAAGTCAACTAAATATAAAGTTGGCGATGCAATCTAACGGTTCGTTCAAATGGATATCTCTTTGATTCAAGTATTTGTGCATGATTGTTCTGATCAAAGAATTTTGTTCAGTGAAACACACATCTATTTCGCCGCCCGTGACCGCCGCATTCAGTTAAATGAAACGGAATTTGTTTGATTCAATGAATCTTTTTTCTCAGTGTAGAATTCGATGCACTTTCACCAACTTCAAACCAAATTTGATGCATTGTTTCAAATTACGATAATGCAGAACATATTTTTCCTTGGGTAGAAGCGTTGTCGCAAGTTTTCTAATTTTACTACCTGGCGGTGTGAAATGCTCGGGGCAGAGAGGTAAGCCGGCATGTTGTTTATGCAACTCTATGGGATGATCTAAGTCCACCTCTAGAATATAACCGATTGGTGCACTGAGAGAAAAAAGTGGTTGAATCAAACATATGGATTCTGTTGTTAATAAATAGTTGTTTCAACCATAATTTTGTCTGAATGAATAAGCCGTAATTACCATGACACCTCTTGTTCATTTGAATCAAACAAATTCAGTTCAAGCAACCAATATTTTGTCACATCAACATAATATTCATTTCGCCACCCGTAACCGCCGCGTTTAGTTGGATCAAAGAATATTTGTTTCATTCAACCACTTTTTTCTCTCAGTGTGCGTCATCCGGATGGGACATCGCATCAATGTCATCATTTTCCCACTTGAACCACCCACTCGGCAAATGCTCACTCATAGCTGCACCATAAAGATTGCTTACATCGAAATACATTAAATATGATTCCGCTTTGCTTGGCTCAAAATCTTCACCCGTGAATCGATTATGTGCTCGGGCATGGCGATTTGAGCACTGTGCCACACCACCCCTTATGCTTTTCTCGATGAACAATATCGGTTCCGGATCGGCTAGGAGTTGAAGATTAATTTTTGTCTGCTCAAACATAGCATCAAAAGCAAGCCCCAGCGCGGTGTAATAATGTAGAGGATCTAAGTTATACGTTCTGAAGCAGCTAATGCAGAAATTTTGAAATATATCGGCTAATAAAAGTACATCGGTTTTGAGATACAAATCGGAATACTCGCCCAACGTGTTCAAATTAAACTTGGTCCGAACATCCTTTGCGTATTCATAACGAACGTTACCTTTTAACTTCTCTTGTCAATCTGCGTTTGTTTACTATTTCTTGTGTTGTGTGGTTCTAGATTAGACTCATACATATCGGCTGCAACACATAATTACTGCAATTATAATTGCTGCAATTATAATTACTGAATAAAGAATGGGCCATGTTTCATTTAATGCATAGTATAATATGGGAACATTCGCTCATAACTATGTAGTTTTCATAAATATAGATATATGTGTTGCAGCCGATATGTATGAGTCTAATCTAGAACCACACAACACAAGAAAAAGTAAACAAACGCAGATTGACAAGAGAAGTTAAAAGGTAACATTCGTTGGGCGGCTAGGTGATCTAGTGGATTAAGTCCCCGGTTAGGCTTCCAGAGATCCGGGTTCGATTCCCGGTCTGCCTGTTAATTTTTCTTGAAAATTTGAGTTTGTTTAATTCACTTTAATCAACTTACCTAGCGTCAAGGGGTCTCCTTCTGTAGCGTAATTATATTATAATTACTGAATAAAAAATGGACCATGTTCCATTTAATGCATAGTATAATATGAGAACATTCGCTCATAACTATGTAGTTTTCATAAATATAGATATATGTGTTGTAGCCGATATGTATGAGTCTAATCTATATGAGTCAGTCCACGTCAAGCGGGACGGATTTGGCCAAAAATTTACCTCGATGTTTTTGATTCTTTTGTAATTTTTTTGCCATATTCTGTGGGCAAAATAAATGAATGAAACATTTTTTTTTTTCTTTTTAACTCGAAGGGCTTAGAAGCTACAAGGGGTTGAATTTTCGAAAAAACCACCAAAAATCGGAATCGCGGTCTCCTTTAAACGTTAATATCTCCGGTTTCCTTTGTCGTACAGACGTCACCAAAAACTCATTTTGAAGCTTTTGAATCGCACTTTCATGTTATGAATTTTAAATTTATGGATTAAACAATTTTCTATTTGTTATTAACAATTATATTCTTTAAACGTGATTTTCGAGATGATTACACCCTTCGAAAATTCTGAAAAAAATACCAGCGTGTTTCTTGATTCATTCTCTACGAAATCTGTCAGTTTTAAAATGGAACTCCGATGGAAACTATATTTAAAAAGCGATTGATCCGTCCGGGACGTCGCGCGCGACTGGATTTTCGAAAAACCATCAAAAATCGGAATCGCGGTCTCCTTTAAACGTTATTATCTCCGATTCCCTTTGTCGTACAGACATCACCAAAAACTCATTTTGAAGCTCTTGAATCGCACTTTCATGTTATGAATTTTAAATTTATGTAATAAACAATTTTCCATTTGTTATTGACAATTATATTCTTTAAACGTGATTTTCAAGATGATTACACCCTTCGAAAATTCTGAAAAAAATACCAGCGTGTTCCTTGATTCATTCTCTACGAAATCTGTAAGTTTTAAAATGGAATTCCGATGGAAACTATATTTAAAAAGCGATTGATCCGTCCGGGACGTCGCGCGCCACTGGCGCGCCCGCGTAGACAGTCGCGCGCGACGTTCCGGACGGATCAATCGCTTTTTAAATATAGTTTCCATCGGAGTTCCATTTTAAAACTGACAGATTTCGTAGAGAATGAATCAAGGAACACGCTGGTATTTTTTTCAGAATTTTCGAAGGGTGTAATCATCTCGAAAATCACGTTTAAAGAATATAATTGTTAATAACAAATAGAAAATTGTTTAATCCATAAATTTAAAATTCATAACATGAAAGTGCGATTTAAAAGCTTCAAAACGAGTTTTTGGTGGAGTCTGTACGACAAAGGGAACCAGAGATATTAACGTTTAAAGGAGACCGCGATTCCGATTTTTGGTGGTTTTTTCGAAAATTCAACCCCTTGTAACTTCTAAGCCCTTCGAGTTAAAAAAAAAAAAAAAAATGTTTCATGCATTCATTTGACCCAGAGAATATGTAAAAAAAATTACGACGATTTTCAAGAACATGAGGTCAAAAAGGTGTCCCGCTTGACGTGGATTGACTCATATATATTAGGGTGTGGAAAAAAAAAAAAAAAATTTCAACGCACACGCAGAATCCGGTAGAGCATTTTAAATGAAATATCTCATCCAAATGTGAGCTCTTAATATTAATATTTAGAACTGCCTACCTCAGTTTTCCCATTTTTAATTTGAATAACACGTGAAAAAAAAATCGGAAAATTTTCGAATTGTTTTTTCTCGTAACCGGCTTGATTTAGAAACTATCTAAATACAGATTCTCACAGGAAATTTCACGCTCTACAAAAAAGTATTGATATAGAATTTTCCTAACTCTCACCGATTAAGAGATATCCGCCTATAAACCTTGAGTCATAGCGTCATAGAGTCATATGACTCGACGAAAAACAATTTATTTTTCAACTGCGCATCAAAATTTTGGTAGAGCATCTCAAATAGAACATCTCAGCCAAATATGAGCTCTTAATATTGATATTTAGAACTGCCTAATTTAGTTACTAATTTTAGTTACTAGAATAGGCAGTTCTAAATATCATTATTAAGAGCTCATATTTGGCTGAGATATTCTATTCGAGATGCTCTACCAGGATGTTGATGTGCGTTAGAATTTTTTTTTTTTTTTTGGCACACCCTAATATATATATATATATATATATATATATATATATATATATATATATAATAGGGTGTCCGTTATTTCCCGAATTGACTTTTTCTACTTGGGTATGGGCCAAATCATTAGTTTAGAGCCTAAAAAGAATTATGCTATTTTTTTTTATTTTTTCAATTGCCACTAACCCCTGCCTGTAGGACGATACTTGTCCCATTTGATTAACATGGGATTTTTGCCCTTTTCAGACTTTAATTTTTTTTTCGCTTACTACTTTCATTACCTCATCAAATATTGTTGATTCTACTACTGTGGTGACCTCTTTGGATAGACATATTTTTATATTGATGGAAAAAAAATTTCTGAGTTTTGAAGCGGTAAAAGTTTTTTTTACCATATTGTCTAATATCTTTCAAATATTTTTCAATTTAAACAAAAAGCATTGAAAAGTCAATAAATTCAAAAACATTCGAAAATATTCGAAAATTACTGAAAAATACAATAAAAATAAATTTTGAAAAAAACATCAAAACTTATGAAAACTTTTTTTTTTCACCAATATAAAAATATGTCCATCCAAAGAGGTCAGAACAGTAGTAGAATCAACAATATTTGGTGAGGTAATGAAAGTAGTAAGCGAAAAAAAAAATTAAAGTCTAAAAAGGGCAAAAATCCCATGTTAATCAAATGGGACAAGTATCGTCCTACAGGCAGGGGTTAGTGGCAATTGAAAAAATAAAAAAAAATAGCATAATTCTTTTTAGGCTCTAAACTAATGATTTGGCCCATACCCAAGTAGAAAAAGTCAATTCGGGAAATAACGGACACCCTAATATATATATATATATATATATATATTAGGGGGTGTTGAAAAAAAAAAATTATTTTATTTTCTTACGAGCTACCTTTCGAGACGGCAGCGTATATTGCCTAGAAGATTCTCTCCAAATTTTAGCCCAATCGATAAAGATTTAGAGGTGGCTCTCACACAGGTTTTGTATTTCCAAATTAAATAACACGCTCAAATTTATTTTTGCGTTATCTAGTTATATATATATATGAGGTATTCCACGCCGTTTCGAACGGTCAAAAAAATCACCGCTTCCGAAAAAATCGTAATTTGGTCCTCGAACACAACTATATCGAAAGAATTTTTGTGAATTTTTTCAGAATTTTCGGATTGCATTTGTGGATTTTTTCCAAATTCCAACTTTTTTTACAAACTTCCGTATCTCAAAAGTATAAGATCCTACAAGAAAATTTATAAGACACAAAAGTTGCAGTTTCGAATCAACTTTCTGAAAAAATTTTTTTGGGAATTTCTCGAATCCCAAAAATAGCAATTTTTATCAAAAATACACAAAAATCGATTTTTCAATCAATACGTCACCTTCGATTTGCCTCGATAAATCACAGAAAATACTCTCAAGTGTGGAGAACAACCCCGTATTTTTTTTGAGATGGGTGGCGCAATCGTTTGGAAGATATGCTTTATTAATTTTTTTCTGAGAAGAAAAAAAAAAAATTTCAGAAAAAAAAAAAAATTAATAAAGCATATCTTCCAAACGATTGCGCCACCCATCTCAAAAAAAATACGGGGTTGTTCTCCACACTTGAGAGTATTTTCTGTGATTCATCGAGGCAAATCGAAGGTGACGTATTGATTGAAAAATCGATTTTTGTGTATTTTTGATAAAAATTGCTATTTTTGGGATTCGAGAAATTCCCAAAAAATTTTTTTCAGAAAGTTGATTCGAAACTGCAACTTTTGTGTCGCATAAATTTTCTTGTAGGATCTTATACTTTTGAGATACGGTAGTTTGTAATAAAAGTTGGAATTTGGAAAAAATCCACAAATGCAATCCGAAAATTCTGAAAAAATTCACAAAAATTCTTTCGATATAGTTGTGTTCGAGGACCGAATTACGATTTTTTCGGAAGCGGTGATTTTTTTGACCGTTCGAAACGGCGTGGAATACCTCATATATATATATATATATATATATATATATATATATATATATATATATATATATATATATTAGGGTGTGTCGAAAATGAACTTCTTTCTTTTTTTTCTGCTCATTCTACCCAAAACCTTAGGTTTTGACGTTGAAAAAGTCCTCGTTCAAGGAGGGCGCTGTAGCTTGAAGTTTAGAGGTCGCTCAACGAGGATTTAGGATTCCCATCTAATTAGCACGTAAAAAATATTGTTTTTCGCTCAAAACGATGTCAGGCAACCAAAAAATCGGCGATGTCTGTCTTTCTCGGCTTATTTGAAAGCATGACTTATCCCCTAAACAGTGGTGGGTCGTTTTTCAAATTACCTTGTTCCAATTTTTGCCTTGGAGACTTTGTAAACTGGAAAAAAGTGATTATTGTGGTCAAGAAATGAAAAAAAATGAATAAAATTGAAACAAAAACGACCCACCATCGTTGAGGGGATGAGTCATGCTTTCAAATAAGCCGAGAAAGACAGACATCGCCGATTTTTTGGTTGCCTGACATCGTTTTGAGCGAAAAACAATATTTTTTACGTGTTAATTAGATGGGAATCCTAAATCCTCGTTGAGCGACCTCTAAACTTCAAGCCACAGCGCCCTCCTTGAACGAGGACCTTCTCAATGTCAAAACCTAACGTTTTGGGTGGAATGAGCAGAAAAAAAAGAAAGAAGTCCATTTTCGACACACCCTAATATATATATATATATGTACTAGGGGGGCTACGCCCCCCTGCGCGCTTTGCGCGCCAACCCCCCATATTCAATTCGGACTTTTTCGCAAAAGAACCGAATTTTTAATGAAATCCAGTGAAGGTTTTGTCACTCCTGATTATATACTATCTATACATTGACTATTTCCTAATTATTAATTTCCTATTATACAGGGTGTAAATCTTAACTCTGTACATACTTATAGGGTGTGTAGGGGGTGCCAATACAAGCATTTTGAGGTATGACACCCAAGGTCGGAAACTCATCCTAACGGCTGTGGAGGGCTTCGAAGGTTCTAGTACCGCGCGCTTTTCGTAATGTAATGAATCAGATGTAATCATTTTTGACCTAACATTTTATTCAGCCGTAGACAACAGTACAAATGTTCTTGTGTGGAATCAACAAAACGATAAACTTGGCAATAAAAAAATAGCAAAACAATTTCCGGTACTTATAAACAGATTTTGAAAAAGTTATGGAAAACGAAATGGGGTTTGGCACACTTGGGCTTTTCGTTTTCCATAACTTTTTCATATTCTGTTTAAAAGCATCGGAAATTGTTTCGTTATTTTTTTATTTCTAAGTTTATCGTTTTGTTTATTTCACGCAAGAACATTTATACTGTTGTCTACGGCTGAATAAAATCTTGGGCCGAAAGGGATCACGTCTGATTCATTAAACTACGATCACGCGTGCACGGTACCACATCCTTCAAAGCCCTCCACAGTGGTTAGGAGGAGTTTCCGACCATGGGTGTCATACCTCAAAATGCTTGTGTTGGCACCCCCTACACACCCTATAAGTATGTACAGAGTTAAGATTTACACCCTGTATATCCGAAAATCATTTTGATAACTAAACTTGGTGGCGCGCCAACCCCCATATTATTTTATTACCTACATTGGTTTCAAAACAATGGACATTTTCAACGGATCTTTTTGACGGATTATACATATTTATTAATATTGATTATTGTACAGCATCGATGAATCACATATATATTATTATGAAATAAAAAAAAAAAAAAAAACGGAATTCAATGTAGCTCAAAACATTCTGAAAATGATATAGTGTCAATCAGTCAATAGTGTCACACAGCGTTAATCATTTAATTAGTCAATTAGTTTTTTGTAGTATATCGCAGTGGTTTTCAAAATGATCCGCAATTATTTCAGAAATAGTTGCATCCATGATCCATTAGATCACGTGTGGTAATAGTGAATAGGGATCTGCAAATAATAATATGTGCATAAATAAAGATAATAAGAATTATTGGAACAGTTATCGTTTCCACACCACTGTGCAGTAGATAACTCGGCGCGTTTTTTTTTAAGTGGTTTCCTCAAAAAGCCTAATCCACTATATACTTCTAATACATATATAACAATACACGATTACCGTAGTGAAAAAAAAAAAAAAAAAATATTCGCGACTACAATAAAACCTTCAAATATATCATTAATTTAAACTTGAATGTCAACTTTTGTTTCTTCGTAAAACTTCGCCAGCGTTCAGCAATCTCGGTTCTCATTTTCGGTTTTCTTCTGCATTTCTTGTAAGATTTTGCCGTTCTTATGTAGAAGTGATGTTGGTAAATTAAAGGATTGGAAACATACGGAGAACATGTAATCAAGGATAGTGATACCATTTTTTGAACATTGATAATAATTGGCAAATTAATGAAACTTAATGAATGGTTTGCGATTCGCGTTTATATATCCAAGTCATATTTGATATTACTAACAATTCCGATTGTCTTCAGATTCTATTACTTCCGTTTCATAAACGCGTCTCTCTAAACGTGACAATTGGGCCAATCTTTCTAGTATTTCTGCCCTTTCTGCTTCCCGTTCAACTGCCCACTCGGGATTTCGGTTTGACGCTTCCAGCGCGGCCTCCTTTGCCTGACGTGTTAACGTATCCAATCTGTTTTCCAATTCTGTTTCTAGCTCGACCGTTAGTACTTCTTGTAATTCCTCCCATAATTCTTCTACCGTCATTTCGTCAAACAAATCTATTGCGATATTTAATTTTTAGTGAATTCATATTATGTTTCGTTTGCTGTTATTCGGTTCGCTGATTAGATATTTATCGATATTTCATACTCCGCCTTACTGGTTCCATCTTCCAAATTAATTGAATTTCCAAAAAGCTTTGAATACTAATTTCTTCGAAATTAACAAAAATTTATTAAACATCGATCGCGAAATTTGATTAAGTATAGTTAGTAACAAAAATTCATCGAATATCGATCTTATGTCTCGAAATGAAATGAAGAAACAGAAAATGTAAACCGTAACTAGGGTAACCTACCCAGTAGATGGACACGGCCCTAAAGATGGACGGTCGACTTTTGGATAGGAAATTACGCGAAGGAATACTAAAATGTAAACTGTTGCTCTCAATTTTCGATAACTGTTGATATTTTTAATCCCGGAATGAAAGTTTTTTGTTGATCGATTTCTTATTTCAATTGCTAAAAAAGAAACGTCCATCTACTGGGTCGTTTTCTTAGGCGTCCATCTATTGGTGCTTTTACCCTATATTCATTTGAAAAATCAATTGTTCCTGTCTCATTGGGATAAATTTTTGTGACTGATACATTTATTTATTTTATTCTGTTTATTCGATTCAAATTCAATCCTACAAAATGCCTCGTCGCGCAAACTCATCTAGAAGTCACTCACATGAACGACCTAAATCAAAAAAACCTAAGACCGACGACAATATTCCTCCGCTTTCCACTACGGAATACATTCAAAACATCGAAATCGGAGATAAATTTGCGTAAGCAATAACTTTACTAATATTATTATTATTTCAACGTAATGTCTCATAATTACATTTCCCCTTTTTTTATGTAGAGCTATTATTGGATACGTCGACTCTATTCAGTGTAGTAAAATTAAACGGAAAACTTTACTAAATAAGGCAGAAAACACCAAATCAGAGTTGGACCTATTTAAATTCGTTCTAAATAATAATGACGGTAAAAGAGTATCTTGTTATAAATGGGGCGATCAGGCCCCTCAATTATCAAACGAAATCAAACATAATCAGGTAAATCTTATTTACATCTTTCTTCTGCATCACATCGTTTTTGGTGGACATTTTTTTCTTGTTAACTGTATACCCCTTGTTTTTAGATTTACCTTCTTGAAAACGTAACCGTTAGTTCCGCCTCGTTGTACAACCTTGGCAACGTTAACTTCGAATTACAATTAAAATCTTTCTCGAAAATAAGTTGTTTCGGAGTATTCCACGTACTCCAAAACTCCGATAAAATTAATTCGTGTGACTTTCCTGACATCCCTCACAAAACCGGAATTATAAGTAAGATTATTTTTGATCGACCATTGTCCGAAAACTTGTCCAATAACTTGTTTAATAACCTTAACTGTAGAAATCAGAGGCTATGTCAAAGACGAATTCATTCAGCCTTCCAAAATTCGAACCGACGAATACATTGGTACAGTAACTGACGGCAAATTCAAAATTGAAATTGTTTTATCTAATGTTATTAAAATAAGTCCAATTTCTGCTGGCCAACGAATAGAAATTGTAGACGGTTATTATAATATCTAATTAGATCCCTAAATTTTTTGTCGTATAACACTAAATTTTGTAATATTTCGTCGTAATCACTCATCGGAGGAAGTTTTATTTTCCCGTAATGACAGCAACTTTTTTTTGAAAATTCCACTGACCAAAATAGTGCTGAACAATGTGGGCACGTATAATTTAAATCCCCAAAATCGAGATACCAATTTTCCCGAGGTAATGCTTCTATTTGATTATTTAATTTTGCAGCTTGCTGGGTTATTCTTTTTTTATTCAATCTATTTTCCGTCATATTTATTACTTTATCTTTGTTTCTTTTCTTTTCCATACGCTTTTCGTTCATCGCTTCAACTAAATCTTTCTTACGCTTTTGATCCAAACGTTTTTCATTCATTGTCTTAACTAAATCTTTCTTTCGCTTTTGAGCCAAACGCTGTTCATTCATTGTCTTAACTAAATCTTTTTTCCGTTTTTGATCCAAACGCTTTTAATCCATTGTCTTAACTAAATCTTTCTTTCGTTTCTTATCCAAATGCTCTTCACTCATTGTTTCAACTAAATCTTTATTTCGTTTTTTATCCAAACGTTTTTCATTCATTCCCTCGACTAAATCTTTATTTCGTTTTTTATCCAAACGTTTTTCATTCATTCCCTCGACTAAATCTTTATTTCGTTTTTTATCCAAACGCTTTTCATTCATTCCCTTAATTAAATCTTTCTTTCGCTTTTTCTCCATTCGCTCTTTTCCCATACTTCGAATAGTATCCCTTAACCTCTTTTCATTCAATTTATTCTCGGAACGATTTTCTACCCGTCGTTTTTCATTAATTCGCTCCTTGTTATGATAGTAGTGTAGTCTATTAATTCTATCTCTACCTGTTAAACTTGAATTCTGTGAATTGATAATGTCATAGTGACCTCTGTCTAAACAGCCAGATAATAAAAGAATTAATTTATTCGTACTCATTTCATCCCCATATTTTCTTGGATATTCAAACTGATCTATATATACCGATACATGTATACTATAAATTTTTACGAACGACTCTATTTCTATTCCCCCCCCCCCCCCCCCCCCCCCCCCCCCCCCCCCCCCCGAAAACTCCTGTTTTAGACATATGTGATTGGTATGCATATTTATCTAAAATTTCTGAATCGTAAGATTTATCACCCACAATAAATGATTCATATACCGACCAATTGTGTACTACGTTAGAAACAATTTGCAACCTTATCGTCTGATACTTTTCTTGATCATTATGTAAAAAATACGAAAAACATCTAAATAAACAATTACCGTCTCCCACTATACGTACTGCAATAGCCCGGTTGTCATTCATTTCGATTAACTATCTCCTTAACTAAGTTTTCAATTAACTATCTCCTTAATTAATATCCGCAGTTGAATACCTACGCTTCATAAAGTAAATATGCAACGGAAAAATAAATCAACCGCAGTAAATAATATGTCTATTCTACTCTCACCTTGGCTATTTGACGTGATATCCGATCCACGGAATCTCTTCAGGATTCAGGATTTAGGATCAGATAATCGGATATATTTTTCGATATCGCTTCAAATCTGTCAAAACACCAAGGGATCTCAAGTTTCGTTTAACAGTTGGCTTGCGTTGTTTCTCGACCTATTGTTTTCCGCAAACTGTCAATTTGAAAATAGGTTCGTCTCCCGTCCCTTCCATTGGAATAGGTTCCGAATTTTTTTTCCGAATTCTCAATTCCGTACATCAGAAAATATTCTCAGGATCCCCGAGATTACCCAATATGTTTGTTCAGATCTGTCAAATCCCAAAATGTCAAAAGTCCTAAGGCTTAAGTCTTATGTCTTATGTCTTATGTCTTATGTCTTATGTCTTACGTCCGGAAAATCTGTGGGAAACCATGCTAATTTCCATGGCAAGAGAGAAGCGTGGGGGGGGAGGATAGCCGAGCGGGGTCGAGGCCCAGGGCAAGAGGGGAAGGGCGAAAAGAGCCGAGCGGGGTAGAGAAGGCCGAGGGGGGGGGGGGGGGGGGGGGGGGGGGGGGCAAAAAGAGCCGAGTGGGGTCAGGAAGGCCTAGGGCAAGGAGGGGAGAGCAGGGGGAAGCCGAGCGGGGTCAAATACGGTGGCCCAGGGAAAGAGGGGAGGGGCGAAAAGAGCCGAGCGGGGTCGAGAAGGCCGAGGGCAAGGGAGGGGGGGGGGGGGGGGGGGGGGGGAGCGAGCGGGGTCAAGGAGGCCATGGAAAGTCTGACACGGCGGCGGCGGCGGCGGCGATATATCTTTATAATATAGTATATATATTAGGGTGCTTCAAAAAAATTCTTTAATTTTTTTTTCAACTCTTACCCTCCCAAATGCTTGAGGTGGATAAGACAAAAGTCCTCGCGAAAGTCGGTCCCTGTAGCTCAACTCTAAGAGGTCGCTATTTTCATTTAATTTCGCCATTCATTTAACATGGGAATTTTCGTTTTTTTATTCAAACTGAAATTACACCTATTCATTTTGATTTTTCAAAAAGATCCATTGTATATTCAGAAAGCTGGTTTTTCAAGCTTTCCAAACCTATATAATAAAAGTCGATTACCTTGATTAGAAGATAAAATAATAGTACATTATGCAACAAGGGAATAAAGTCGAATATTATTCCCGAAGGTGAGTTTACTGCCCGAACGGAATTCCCGCGGGTGGGTTTACTGCCTGAGCGAAGCGAGGGCAGTAATCACCCAAGGGAATTTCCGCGAGGGCAGTAAGCCTGAGGGAATGATGGACTTTATTCCAGTGTTACATATAGTACTTTATTCCCGGCTCAACTGTGGCCACTTTATTGACCTGAAGCGTGGGACCCACGAAAAAACGCTAAAATTGATCAAAAATCTATATAAATATGGAAAAAAGTTAAGTCAGGAAATGGAAAAAAAATTTGAAAAAAATCATTTTTCAAAAGTACTTTATTCCCGCAAAATGTACTTTATTCCCGCAAATTTTACTTTATTCCCGCAAAATTTACTTTATTCCCGCAAATTTACTTTATTCCCGCAAATTTTACTTTATTCCCGCAAAATTTACTTTATTCCCGCAAATTTACTTTATTCCCGCAAAATTTACTTTATTCCCGCAAAATTTACTTTATTCCCGCAAATTTACTTTATTCCCGCAAATTTTACTTTTTTCCCGCAAAAATGAATTTGCGGGACAAAAAGTACAATGGGGAATCAAATGCCACTTTTGTCCCGCTTTTCAGGTCAATAAAGTGGCCATTACAGTTGAGCCGGGAATAAAGTCATTTAAAATCTAGAAATTTTGTTACTACAGTAAAATCTCTTGATTTTAAATGACTTTATTTAATCTTCTAATCAAGGTAATCGACTTTTATTATATAGGTTTGGAAAGCTTAAAAACCCATCTTTCTGAATATATAATGGATCTTTTTGAAATATCAAAATAAATAGGTGTAATTTCAGTTTGAATAAAAAAACGAAAATTCCCATGTTAAATGAATGGCGAAATTAAATGAAAATAGCGACCTCTTAGAGTTGAGCTACAGCGACTGACTTTCGCGAGGACTTTTGTCTTATTCACCACCTGCATTTGGGAGGGTAGGAGTTGAGAAAAAAAATTAAAGAATTTTTTTGAAGCACCCTAATATATATATATTAATAATAATATAATAATATACTAATAATGACCCGAGAATTCATTATCCCTACTATCCTTCTATATCATATAATTCAATCGCCGCCGTGTCGGGTTCCATGGCCTCCTCAGCTCCGCTCGGCCCTTTGCCCCCCCCCCCCCCCCCCCCCCCCGCCCCCGCCTCCTCAGCTCCTCTTGGCCCTTTAGGCCCCCTTTAGGCCCTCTCCGGCCCTTTATACCTTCTACCTATATAGAGTCCCCCCCGCCTCCTCAGCCCTTCGGCCCTTGGGCCCCCCTCGGCCCTGTATACCTAATGTCATGTTTGAACCGTTTATGAGAGTCAACTCTTGAATTCGGATGTAGATTATACCATTCTGTAAAGATATCGCGTATTAATAGATAATGTCCTTATTTACTTATTACTATTACGTTTCATATTTTTATAATGTTCTTCGGTGTCATACTCGAAAATAATAAATGAACAAATAACAAAATTTAAAAGAAACAAACTAATTAAACAAACAAACGATCCACTCCAGATTGTCATTGACATGTCGGCGATATAAACACGAAAGTGACAGATCAATACATATCTTCAAAACTGTTAATAACAGTAAGCAAGGTTTAAGAAACTGCATGAGAATATACAGTACTCGTCAATTGAAGTGGGACAAGGTATTTTTTTCGGATTTTTTCGAAAATTGAACCGATTTCGGAAAATCAAAATTTCAAATTCTATGAAACTTCATAACCCTTCGAATGAGACTAGTTTCATCCCGATCGATTAAGAATTGGCCGATTGCCAGAGGACTTCCTAGATTGGTGATAATCGGGGTTTCGGGAACACCTCGAAATATATTAGTGGATGTTATCGTACCCTTTGGTACCTCATACCAATCGAAAGCGCAGCTCTTGAGATGCAAAAAACACCCCCGTTCGTCGCCGTCGGATAACTTGTCGAGAGGATATGCGTCCAGGAAGTTAGAATCGTTCATCGGTGATAACTCTGGAACGCTTCGCTCGATTCCACTGAAATTTGTTGTGGAGTCGTTTTTTATTACGCCCTCAAATCTCACTTAAGTGTGGTTGCGCTAATTGTCCTCGCAGAGGAGACCCAGGTACTTTCTGAGCGCAAGGTTTCGTTTATCGATATTTTTCGCATTGAAATACTTTGAATCCAGGGCTAGAAGTTAGTGATTGTTAAAGGTGAAGTTTCAACGATTAAAATGCGTGGTCATACAATATCGCAGATGACCCCCATAAACAGCGGGAAGTTTATGAAAAACGAGAACGAAATCGTGTACCCGCGAGATTTCGATGCAGAGTTGCTCGCCGATGTTCACTTGTCTCGCTAAAGGGGAGGCCGCGACCATCCCTACTCATCTCTCTGATCAATGCGTTAGGCTTCATTGAAGCTTTTGTAAGAGTTTTCAATGATAAATAATTATCAATTCATAATTCGATGGACTAATACCATACGGGCGTAGGTGCCAAAAAAAAATTCGTATTTTTAAATATCAAAGGGATAGAGAAAAAAAATTTCTTCTTTCACTTACTTTATTTCCTTTCCTACTTATTTATTTATTTATTTATTTTTTTCGATTTTTTAATATCAAAAAATTGAATTTTCCATTCCATTCATAGTTAGGAATTATTCAAATTGACCAGTAGTACGAGATCGATCTCGTATTCAATTCAACCAGAAACGCCATTGGTAAAAATGATTCATTCCTCCGCTTGTGCAGATAATAAAAATTACGAGTATGATAAGTCGATCGCTCAGTCGGCTTAGCGAGATTCACTGACCAACGCAAAGATAACAAAAAAAAATTTGCGTGACCCAGGCATCTTGTAAGAATAACGAATGCAGCAAACCATTCATCCGATAAGTCTAGTGAGATTCATTAACGATGGGAAAAATCATAATAATTTTGTCATCGACGCTTGCAATTCGTAAAAATTACGAATCCAGCATATCGGTAGTCTGATGAATTTGCCTAGAAAGACTGACTATTGGAAAAATATTTATCATTTCTTCGAACTTAGGTATCTCATAAAAATTACGAATTCAACAAGTCGATATCCAGTTAATGTGGCGAGAACGATGGGAAATGGAAAAAACTATTATTATTCTTTCCGTGATTCGGGAATCTCGTGCGAATTACGAATGTAACGAATTGCTCCATTTCGCGACAAAGACTGATCATTGAAATGAGAATAATTATTGTTTCCTTTTTTTTATGAAAGCCTTCCATCTCTCAGCCGGTGAGTTCTATCTTTCCAGACAGAAGAACTCACCGTTGTCCAACTTTCACCACGTGGAGGTGGATGGATAGGCACATGGTGACTGACAACAGCTTTTAAATCAACTGTTGTTACACCTTCGAAAGTTGTGTGTGTGTGCGTGCGTGCGTGCGTGTGTGTGCGTGCGTGCGTGTGTGTGTGTGCGTGTGTGTGTGTGTGTGCGTGTGTGTGTGTGTGTGTGTGTGTGTGTGTGTGTGTGTGTCGGTGTGTGTGTGTCGGTGTGTGTGTGTCGGTGTGTGTGTGTAGGTGTGTGTAGGTGCACAGATCCGGACCCCGCGGTTCGTCACTATCGCAGTATTTTTTGACTCCAAACCGTTTCTGTGCACATCAATATTTTTATCAATATTTTATTGATCCCCCACGAGCCTGATTTACCAGCAAACAGCGTCGAGGCATGCTTTCGATGGTATTTGCGATCTGCACCTGCGGGATCGCGCGCCATTCTTCCCTAGCCACAACTACTAGCTCGTCAAGTGTTCGAGGGGGTGGTTCCCGCGAACGTATTTGGGATTTCCATATCGCCCATACGTTTTCGATCGGATTCATATCCGGACTGTTTGCCGGCCACACGCTCCTCTCGATTCCTTGTTCCGCAAGAAAGGCGTTGACGATTCTCGCTCGATGGCAAGGTGCGTTATCGTCAATAAAGACGAAGCCTTCGCCGATTCGTTCTGCCTCGGGAACGACGACAGGACGCAAAATTTCGTCCAAGTAAATTTGTCCGTTCACGGTACGGTTTCGAAATATCACTAGCTCCGTTCGCGATGCAATGGAAATTCCACCCCATACGGTGATTGAACCGCATCCAAAGGGACGAGACCTGTTGATTGAATCTTCTCTCAATCTCTCGCCCTTCCTTCTCCACACTCGCTCGCTCCTCGTAGTGCTGTAGAGCATTAGTTTTGATTCGTCCGTGAAAAGGCATTTGCTCCACTGTTCCCGAGTCCATTCACGATGATTCTGGGCAAAGTCCCGCCGAGCATCGCGATGCCTTCCTAATAAAAATGGTTTCACAATCGGGCGACGAGATTTCAAGTCACGGTTCGCAACTCTTCGACCAATTGTGCTACGAGACACCGGGCGAGGAACTATCCGTTTCAGAGCAGTTGTCGTTGTACGCGGATTTCTTCGAGCTTCTAGTACAATAGCTCGGTCCTCTCTAACGATGGTGACTCGCTGCCTACCTCCTCCGTGGCGATATGACGGGCTTCCGGTCTCGCGATATCTAATCAGTAGTCGATTTATTGCCGACTTACTTGTTCCAATCGTTTCCGCAATGCTGCGTACTGTCTCTCCTCTTTCGGCCAGCATAATTATACGCTCTAAATCGAATTCAGACAGACGTGCCATTTTTATTCCGATTAAAATATGCTCGTTGCAATGAATTTTGCCGTCCGAGTGAATACACAAAAACCAGCACAATGAAAAATAACGAAACAATTGTGAATGTTTTTTTTTTCTTTTTTTTTTTCTGCAGCAGCACCATGACAATGATCTTTTTTTTTTTTTCTTCTTTTTCGCTGTGCTGGACTTTGTGTATTCACCCTGACGGCAAAATTCCTGGCAACGAGCATCGATAAAGTATTCTAATCGGAATAAAAATGGCACGTCTGCCTGAAATCGATTTAGGGCGTGCAATTATGCTGGCCGAAAGAGGAGAGACAGAACGCATCATTGCGGAAACGATCGGAACGAGTAAGTCGGTAATCAATCGACTACTCATTAGATATCGCGAGACCGAAAGTCCGTCATATCGCCACGGAGGAGGTTGACAGCGAGTCACCACTGTTAGAGAGGACCGAGCTATTGTTCTAGAAGCTCGAAGAAATCCACGTACAACGAATACTGTACTGAAACGGTTAATTCCTCGTTCCGTGTCTCGTAGCACGATTGGTCGAAGAGTTGCGGACCGTGAGTTAAAATATCGTCGCCCGATTGTTAACCCATTTTTATTAGTAAGGCATCGCAATGCTTGGCGGGACTTAGCCCAGAATCATCGTGCATGGACTCGGGAAGAATGGAGCAAATGCCTTTTCACGGAACTGGTCTCGTCCCTTTGGATGTGGTCCGATCACCGTATGAGGTGAAATTTCCATTACATCCCGAACCGAGCTGATAATATTTCGCAACCGTATCGTGTACAGACAAATTTACTTAGACGAAATTTTGCGTCCTGTCGTCGTTTCCGAGGCAGAACGAATCGGTTTCATCGATGATAACGCACCATGCCATCGTGCTAGAATCGTCAACGCCTTTCTCGCGGACAAGGAATCGAGGAGAGCGTGTGGCCTGCAAACAGTCCGGATATGAATCCTATTGAAAACCTATGGGCGATATGGAAATCCCAAATACGCTCGCGGGAACTTACGGCACTTGTCAGGCGAATAATTGGTTACATTCGTAATTCGCACGAGATTCCCGAATCACGGAAAGAATAATAATAGTTTTTTTCCCATTTCCCATCGTTCCCGCCACATTAACTGGGTATCGACTTGTTGAATTCGTAATTTTTATGAGATACCTAAGTTCGAAGAAATGATAAATATTTTTCCAATAGTCAGTCTTTCTAGGCAAATTCATCAGACTACCGATATGCTGGATTCGTAATTTTTACGAATTGCAAGCGTCGATGACAAAATTATTATGATTTTTCCCATCGTTAATGAATCTCACTAGACTTATCGGACGAATGGTTTGCTGCATTCGTTATTCTTACAAGATGCCTGGGTCACGCAAATTTTTTTGTGTTATCTTTGCGTTGGTCAGTGAATCTCGCTAAACCGACTGAGCGATCGACTTATCATACTCGTAATTTTTATTATCTGCACAAGCGGATGAATGAATCATTTTTACCAATGGCGTTTTTGGTTGAATTGAATACGAGATCGATCTCGTACTACTGGTCAATTTGAATAATTCCTAACTATGAATGGAATGGAAAATTCAATTTTTTGATATTAAAAAATCGAAAAAAAAAATAAATAAATAAATAAGTAAGAAAGGAAATAAAGTAAGTGAAAGAAGAAATTTTTTTCTCTATCCCTTTGATATTTAAAAATACGAATTTTTTTTTGGCACCTACGCCCGTATGGTATTAGTCCATCGAATTATGAATTGATAATTATTTATCATTGAAAACTCTTACAAAAGCTTCAATGAAGCCTAACGCATTGATCAGAGAGATGAGTAGGGATGGTCGCGGCCTCCCCTTTAGCGAGACAAGTGAACATCGGCGAGCAACTCTGCATCGAAATCTCGCGGGTACACGATTTCGTTCTCGTTTTTCATAAACTTCCCGCTGTTTATGGGGGTCATCTGCGATATTGTATGACCACGCATTTTAATCGTTGAAACTTCACCTTTAACAATCACTAACTTCTAGCCCTGGATTCAAAGTATTTCAATGCGAAAAATGTCGATAAACGAAACCTTGCGCTCAGGAAGTACCTGGGTCTCCTCTGCGAGGACAATTAGCGCAACCACACTTAAGTGAGATTTGAGGGCATAATAAAAAACGACTCCACAACAAATTTCAGTGGAATCGAGCGAAGCGTTCCAGAGTTATCACCGATGAACGATTCTAACTTCCTGGACGCATATCCTCTCGACGAGTTATCCGACGGCGACGAACGGGGGTGTTTTTTGCATCTCAAGAGCTGCCCTTTCGATTGGTATGAGGTACCAAAGGGTACGATAACATCCACTAATATTTTTCGGGGTGTTCCCGAAACCCCGATTATCACCAATCTAGGAAGTCCTCTGGCATTCGGCCAATTCTTAATCGATCGGGATGAAACTAGTCTCATTCGAAGGGTTATGAAATTTCATAGAATGTGAAATTTTGATTTTCCGAAATCGGTTCAATTTTCGAAAAAATCCGAAAAAAATACCTTGTCCCACTTCAATTGACGAGTTCTGTATACAACTCGGTGCAGGACATAGCATTTGGAGGTAACAAAAAGGATATCGTTCAATAACATCAGATTGAAGTACGAAACAGGTATCAATTTTGTGATTCTTTATAATAATCGAAGAAGTACGATTAAAAAAGAAAATGATGTCAAGCCGTCCGGTTACAGTACCAATAGTGGGTGATGGTAATTGCTTATTTCGGTGCTTTTCGTATTTTATACATAACGATCAAGAAAAACATAGAGAAGTCAGATTAGAAATAGTTTCGGATATAGCAAACAAATGGTCGTTGTATGAGGATTTTATAATCGGTGATGAATCATACGGTTTGGAAATTTCAGATAAAGATTCGTATAAAATACATATGTCTACTAATAGTGTATACGGTGGAGAAGTCGAAATACAATCTTTTGTTAGTATTCATAATATTTATGTTTTGCTATATAGAGATGGTTATGACGTTCCCGCAATTTATGGACAAATCAGTAATACAAACAAGTTAGTTCTTCGCCTTTCCAGACAAATTGACGAAGGTCATTATGATAATATAGAATGTATGAATTACAAATTTAAAAAAAATAGCAATAATAGGTTATATTACAAAAACAATAAAACAAGAATAAATGAGAAGAGACAAGTCAAAAATCTAACAGAATCCGCATTAACAAAGAAGAGAAATACAGATAAAATCATAAACATGAATCAAAATCGATTAATTAAAAAAAGGAAACATGACATCGTACAAAATATGAATGAAGATCGATTGAAGAAAAAAAGGACGAAGGATAAAATACAAGCTATGGATGAAGACCGTTTACAAAAAAAGCGAACGAAGGATAAAGTACAAGCTATGGATGAAGACCGGTTACAAAAGAAGCGAACGAAGGATAAAGTACAAGCTATGGATGAAGACCGGTTACGAAAAAAGCGAACGAAGGATAAAGTACAAGCTATGGATGAAGACCGTTTACAAAAAAAGCGAACGCAGGATAAAGTACAAGCTATGGATGAAGACCGTTTACAAAAAAAGCGAACGAAAGATAAAGTTGAAGCTATGGATAAGAAACGATTAGGTAAAAAACGAATAAAAGATAAAATTGAGGGTATGGATGAAAAACGATTACATAATAAAAGAGAAAAAAATAAAATCTCTAATATGAACGAATGTCGCATAAATAAGAGAAGACCTATTCAAGCCGCTAAATTATATCACATACGTAAAAATTCAGTGATCACCAATAACTACACAGATTTTGGAGATATGAATTACATATGCCCATACTGTTCAGCTCTCTTTTGGTCGATAGAATTTTCGAAAAAAAGTTGCTGCCACTACGGAAAAATAAAGCTACCACCATTAAGTGATTATGACGAAACCTTGCGAGATATGTTATTAAACAATAGAAAATTTCGAGAATTAATACGATATTATAATAACCGCTTTTCTTTTGCAAGTTTTAACGCAAACGTCATAAATAAATTTAAAAAAGGAATATATAATTTAAAAATTCAAGGTCAGGTTCGTCACAGTACTCCTAATAGTCTTATTGCTAAAAAAAATGAAATGCCCGATCATGGACAGATTTACATTTACGATGATTGTGAGGCAATACAAAAAAGGATTAAAGAAAACAAAAATTTAGTTGAATCACACATTGGAATAATACAAAACATATTGAATGACACTAACCCATATGCCAAAAAATACAAACATTTATACGAACTCACTAAAACACACTCATTATCAGAATATTATTTATACTTTGTTCGAAATATTAGTTTGGATAAAAATAGATACAACATTCCTTCCACTGCTGAGTGTGCAGCTTTAATCGTTTCGAAAGATGGTCAGATACCATCGTCTTATGACTTATGTGTATATCCGAAAGATCTCCCCCCAGGGGTTGATACTCATACATTTTTAAATAAATTATCGTTTCACGTTGACCCCATGATTTTTCCTATCATGTTTCCTTCAGGTGATTTAGGATGGAGTTGTTCATTTGCACAAAATCCTAATAGTGAAAAAAGACTATCAGCTCTTCAATATTACTCACACCGTATAGCATATAGACCAAAAGGTAAATTCAATCCTATATTGTATTCTGGGAGATTAACTCAACAATACGTAATACAAGCTTATATTATCATAGAAAGCAATAGATTAAATTATATTAGATATAACCAAAAACAATTAAGAATTGAATGTTATCAGGGACTGATTGACCACGTAGCACGAAGTGCAATGAACGACTCGAATAATTTTGAAAACAGGGAAAGGTTAGGGAATATGTTTGTTTTACCAACAACATACAATGGAAGTCGTCGCCACATGCATCAACTATATCAGGATGCAATGGCTATTTCAAGGGCAGTTGGTAAACCAGATTTATTTCTAACTATAACGACTAATCCAAATTGGCCAGAAATGAAACGAATATTGAAAGAATTTCCTGGTGGAACCACGTGCAACGATGTTCCGAATATAACTGTACGCCTTTTTCATTCAAAATTACGTTGTATAATATCTGATATAATGAGTGGCCAAATTTTCGGTAACGTATTGTCATATGTTGACACTATAGAATTCCAAAAACGTGGGCTTCCTCATGCTCATTTATTATTCACCTTAAACCATAAAAATAAATTAATAAATCCAGATATGATAGACAAATGTATTAGAGCCGAGATTCCTACGGATAACACACATTTACAAGAATTGGTAATCAAACACATGTTACACGGTCCACACACAGAATATTCGCTATGCTATGACGTGAAAAAAAATTTCTGTTCCAAAAATTTTCCTAAAGCTTTTTGTAGTCGAACTACATTTGACAAAAATGGTTTTCCAAAATACAAACGTATTGATAACTGTAATGCAGGTCATATGTATAATCGAAAAATCGGAGGTGAGACAGTCAAGGTTGATAATTCTATGGTAGTGCCTTACAATCCGGTTTTACTTGAAAAATATAATTGTCACTTGAATGTTGAATATTGTGCTTCAATTATGAGCATCAAATATATTTATAAATATTTACATAAAGGACATGACCGGGCATACGTAAAATTAAAAAAATTCACAGAGGAAGATGACAAAACTAAAGAAAATGAAATTTATGATGAAATTACGGAATACATGGATAGTCGTTATTTAAGCCCTATGGAAGCTGCTTGGCGGATTGAAGAACTACCGCTTTCAGGAAGATCACACAGTATAATTCGTTTGGCAGTTCACACAGAAAATCAACAAAAAATTATTTATGAAGAGCACAAAGAAGAGAAAGCACTACGGAACCAGGAAACAACCCTGACCGCTTGGTTTAAATTGAACGATAAAGACGAAAATGCAAAAAAAAATTTATATGTAAACATACCTAAAAATTACCTCTTCGATTCGGTTAGGAAAATTTGGGTGAAGCGAAAAACTTTTTCGAAAATTATCGGACGCATCAATACCGTAAGTTCAAAAGATACAGAACGTTTCCATCTAAAATTAATACTAAATCGTGTAAAAGGAGCACTAAATTTTAATGACCTAAAAACTTACGAAGGAATCAACTATCTAACTTATAAAGAAACTGCAATAGCAATGGGGTTAATTGAGACAGACAAGAATATTTTCGATATTTTTGAAGAAGCATGTGACGTTATGGTGCCAAAGCAATTACGAAAATTTTTCGCGTGGTTTATTATTTCGGATAAACCATCGTTTTCCAATCAAATTTGGGAAAAATTTAAACCATATTTCTGCGAAGGTTTCAAGGATAACGCGGAATACAAAGCTTTAACAGAACTTAACGGTATTTTAAATTTGGAAGGATTAAATTGCTCTGAATTTGGACTTCCTGAGCCAGAGAAGATAATAATAAATCAAAATTTAGAAGAAGAAAAGATTATACTATCAACCAATAAAAAATTGTATGAGACGTCGATAAAAACATTCAATGCTCAACAAATGGTGATTTTCAACTACGTAACCGATGAACATAAGAAACGAAATATATTTTTCGTCATAGTAGGCGTAAAGTACGCTCGAATGTGCACCATTTGGGGGCGTAAAGTTGAACTTTACGCTCTAGGGCGTAAAATTAAAAGTTTCAAATATCAGATACGCGATCGATTTCATTCAATAATACATATTTTTATTTGACTTAATTTTTTTCCCTCATTACTTTTTTTTGTAACACATGCACAATTTTAGCGTTTTTTTTACCTGAAAATCAACCGTGAAGTCGAAGCTCTTGGACCGGTGAGCGAAAAAAGTCGGTAGTTGGCGCAAATGGTAGTTTTATTTTGTCATTTTGTATTTTGTATTTTTTTATGTTTTTAATTTCTTTAATTTTTCAATTTTTAATTCGTAAATTATTATCTTCATTATAAATTATTGGAATGCTGCGACAGTTCAAAGTTTGCTTTCGTTTAGCATTTACGTATCCACGTCTCGGCCGTCAAGTGTCCGTAGGACTATTGAGAATCAATTCAAAAGTTTTTTGTTTTGGTCGGGGGGCTTCGCCCCCCCGAACCCCCCACCGGGGGCTTTGCCCCCTGGACCCCCACCGGGGGCTTCGCCCCCGGACCCCCAGTCGTCTGTTTCGCCTCGTGGATCCTGACATTCGCTACGCTATATAACCTGGCCCAACCCGATAATACGTATTCTGTCACCTCGAACATTTCTCGGTTCTCATTTTTCATGCATTTGTTTTCATGCATTTTTTCCATTCTAAACGGAGTATTTTTTCTCAAATGAACTCCCTGGACCCCCCTCCTCGCCCTGACCTCACAGTTTTTCCTCTTTTTTTCGTTTGAATTTATTTTCTACCGAATGCTCTTCACTCCGACCCTGGTTGCGTACTTTCCGCCTACTATGACGAAAAGTATTGTTCGCACCACGGGCGTAAAACTTTACACTCTTAGGCAATCACGTGACCCTCGGGCCGGCTTCGCCGGCCCTCGAGCACGTTCGATTACCTGCGGGCGTAAAGTTGAACTTTACGCCCTTGATACGAAAACTACTATATTGATGGTCCGGGTGGTACAGGAAAAACCTATTTATATAAAACTTTAATACATTATTTCATAAGCAAAGAAAAGAAAATTATATCTATGTCATGGACAGGCATAGCATCAATTTTATTACCCGGTGGTATGACGAGCCATAGAACTTTTCGGTTACCTTTGGATTTATCAAGCATCGAGTTATCATTTTTGAAGTTAGATTCCGATAAGAAGAAATTACGGGAATGTGATGTTATAATATGGGATGAGGCTTCTATGATTCCCAAAAAAGCTTTAGAAATTATTGACAAAACCCTAAGAGATTGTTGTGATCTCGAGAATCTTCCGTTTGCTGGTAAATTAGTTATTTTGGGAGGAGATTTTCGTCAAATTCTTCCGGTCGTAAAAAACGGTTCCAAATTTAACACAATTCAGGAAACAATCAAATGTTCTCACTTATGGGAGAGTTTTGAAATATTAAAATTAAAAACTAACATGAGAACAAATGACATTGATTTTGCATCATTTCTGTTAAAAATAGGAGAAGGAAAAATTAAATCGTTCGTTATACCACCAGAATGGAAGTCTAACGATATTTGTGAAGAAGTTTATGGTTCGATTAATGATAAGTCAGAAAATTTGTCAAATTGTGCCATTTTGGCATGTCACAATGAAGACATACCCGGGAAAAAATGATCAGGCATGATCATGCCTGTTCATGTATGATCAGGCATGAAATTAGACATGGTCAGGCCTGTTTATGTATGATCAGGCCTGAAATTAGACATGATCATGTCTGTTCATGTCTGATCATGCCTGATGCCAGACCTGAACCTGTCTGTTCATGCATGAACAGGCATAATCATGTCTGAATCGCTAAATACGTTAAGGCCTGTTCATGCATGATCATGTCTGTTCATGTCTGATCATGCCTGATGCCAGACCTGATCCTGTCTGTTCATGCATGAACATGCATGATCATGCCTGAATTGCTAAATACGTCAAGGCCTGTTCATGCATGACCATGCCTGTTCATGTATGATTATGTCTGATGCCAGACCTGAACCTGTCTGTTCATGCATGAACAGGCATGATCATGTCTGAATCGCTGAATACGTTAAGGCCTGTTCATGCATGATCATGTCTGTTCATGCATGAACAGGCATGATCATGCCTGAATTGCTAAATACGTCAAGGCCTGTTCATGCATGACCATGCCTGTTCATGTATGATTACGTCTGATGCCAGACCTGATCCTGTCTGTTCATGCATGAACAGGCATGATCATGTCTGAATCGCTGAATACGTTAAGGCCTGTTCATGCATGACCATGCCTGTTCATGTATGATTATGTCTGAAGCCAGACCTGATCCTGTCTGTTCATGCATGAACAGGCATGATCATGTCTGAATCGCTAAATACGTTAAGGCCTGTTCATGCATGGTCATGCCTGTTAATGTATGATTTTGTCTGATGCCAGACCTGATCCTGTCTGCTCATGCATGAACAGGCATGATCATGTCTGAGGCGCTGAATACGTTAAGGCCTGTTCATGCATGACCATGCCTGGAAGGTTTAAAACCTCCAGCTCTGATCAGGCCTGATACGTTGGTACATGTCTGACTAAACATGAACAGACATGATCATGTCTGATATTATAAATTGATTCAAACATGATCATGCATGACCATGTCTGTTCATGTCTGATATTTTGGATTATCTATACTTCAATAGATATACTTCAAATAAGTAATTTTTTTTTTTTTTTGCTGAAAAAAGTGGAACGGTCATCTTGCCTCACATTCCCTAAAATACAAAAATAATCTTAGAATCGTTAGATCATCATAATCAATAAAGGGCATCGTAAGGATTGATAAAAACTTCGTGACGAATACCATATATATACTGCACATTCTAAAAGTTTCAATTATCAAATACGTGAAGTAGCGAAGTGGTATAAGCTTCGACTGATACGCAGAAGGACCTGGGTTCGAATCCCAGTACTAAACAGTGAAAAAATTTTAATCCACAAAAAAAAGTTGATGATCAGAAATAACCATAATTTCCGATCACTGCGACATATAAAAGATATAAAAACGATAGTTCATATAATTTTTTAATTCAATCAACTGTTTTTTTTCTTCAATCGCCCGGGAAAAAATGATCAGGCCTGATCAGACATGAACAGGCATGAGTCTTCAGACCTGATCAGACATGAAAAATGACCGGGACTGAACAGGCCTGATCAGACATGAACAGACCTGATCAGGCCTGTTCAGTCCCGGTCATTTTTCATGTCTGATCAGGTCTGAAGACTCATGCCTGTTCATGTCTGATCAGGCCTGATCATTTTTTCCCGGGTATACAAATTAAACGATAGGGTATTGAGGAAAATTAATGAAGAAGAAAAAACGTATTACAGTATTGATTACGCGAAGTATAAAGGAATAGACGATGCCGACCAAGATGTTCAATTAAATTATCCTAATGAATATTTGAATTCTTTAAACTTTCCGGGACTTTCGGTGCATAAATTGATTCTAAAAATAGGTGCCATCGTGATGCTAATTAGGAATTTGAGTATAAATGATGGGTTGTGTAATGGAACTAGGTTGAAAATTCTAAGACTATTCAAATTTAATATAGAAGTTGAAATAATTACTGGGTCAAAAACTGGAAACGTAATATTCATTCTAAGAATTCTTATAGATACAGGGGAACATTCTTCTTTACCATTTATACTATATCGTAGGCAATTTCCGATTATATTAGCTTTCGCGATGACGATTAACAAATCTCAGGGACAAAGCTTTGACAGAATTGGAATTTATTTTTGTAGAGATTTTTTCAGTCACGGGCAATTATACGTAGCTTTATCGAGATGCAAAAATAGGGATAAATTATTTATCGAAAATGCTTCAAAAAATCCAGATGTAATTGAAAATGTAGTATGGAATGAGGTTTTTAATTGAGTTTTTCAACAAATTGGGTTTTTTAGTATATATACCATATGCGATAAAGTATGAAATACACAATCAAGAACGATTACATATGAAATAAATAATAAATAATTTACAAACGGATAGCTAGAAGTAGTCACATATATCGATATTGAATAAATTGCATTTTAATAATCGATTAAATTTTTGTGAATGACTACGGACTACGAGAACTACGGAGCGGAAGAGCAATCAAGTTTTTTTGCATATGACAGGGCGTCAACACTGCAGTTCACGACAGCTCTCCTTATACACCAAAGGGATCCTGGAGGGAACCGTTAGAAGAAACAATGATGAAATTTCACTAATTTGCAGTGTTGTGCAATTTGAATTAAGGGGACCCGTACAGTTTGAAATTTTGCAAAAATCGTTTTTTTCGTTTTTTGCGGTATATGCTATCTCAGGGTCATATCTATCTCTAAAAAAATTGGCGTCGACGAATTCGTAAAAGTGACAGAGTTATCGACCGAGATTCATAATTGAGCTTTGGCGAACTGGCGCAATTGGCGCTGTCGCCTTATTTACATGTCGCTCACATGTTTTGTGACCGGCCATTGTTTTCTGAACGCTTTCTGAAATCGTGTCAACGTTCCCGCTTTTTAAATCTGTTCCGATTACAATAAATAAAAAAACAGTACTTTTCAGTACTAAAAAATCCGCGATTCAATCGTGCTAAAATCTACTTCTGCTACTTGTGTGTGTGACATCAAGTTACAGTGTGTGTGAGGTTTATTTGTGGGAAACCACCGACTAACCTCAAAGTAAGTATCGTATAATAATAATAATAATAATAATAATAATAATAAATAATAATAATAAATAATAATAATAATAAATAATAATAATAATATCATTAATATTAATATTATTATTATTAATATTATTATTATTATTATTATTATTATTATTATTATTATTAATAATAATAATAATAATTCTCTCCCCCAAGTCGTGATGGACGCGATCAAGCCTGTCTTCGAAAATCTCACAGCTCCAGAACTACTCACCCGCTGCGTTGGTGGTAAGACTCACAACGCTAATGAGTCACTGAACAACGTGATTTGGAAATTCCGCCCCAAGAGAGTGTACACAGGACGGAAAATAGTGTCTATAGCAGCAAATCTCACAGCAATAACTTTCTCCGAAGGAGCCACTGGGATTCTGAAGGTCATGACTGCACTTGGAGTGACCCCAGGATCTCACGCAAGAGCTCAAATGATTCAGACTAACCAAATACGCTTGGAATAGGCTCGACGACAGGCAGCTGATAGTACTCGAGAAGCCCGAATCGCTATCAGAAGACTGCGGCTAGGTCAAAATGAGGCTGCAGAAGCTAGGGAAGGACCGTCATACGCTGCCGGAGCTTTTTGAAGATGGTTCGTTAGAAATATTACTTTGAAAGTTGGAAAGGAAAAGAACAATTTTTTTTGTCGAAATAAAAAATGGTCACTTGAGTCAAAATTTTTTTCCAAACAACTTTTGTTTGTAACAATTTTTGATATCTTGAACTTTTCTAGTAGTTATTTCCGATTTTTTAGTGAAAACTTAAAACGCGTTTATCTCAAAACTATGTTTTTGGAGCTGTGTCGTAAGGTTTTAGGAGTACCGTTGGACCGATTTGGCTCGGCTAGGGCTTATTTTTTTCAGAAAACCAATCCTCATCGTATGAACGAGGGAAATTTGGAAATAAAATTTTTGGACCAAGTTATCTGCAAAAGAGTGGCCACATTTTGGGTGAATTTTGATAACTCGCTATAACTTTTAACATGATTTTTTTTTTACAGATCCCCGCGTTCACACGATGTAGGATTGCGCTCCGAAGAAAATGAGACGTCAAAATGTGAAATTGGACCAACCGTGTGGCTGAAACCTTACGACAACTGATTTGGGCAACATGATTTTTTTGATATGTAATGAACTTTGGTTAAGTTATAAATGATTTTTGGAGTATGTTGAATTCATTGGTTCAAACTGTACTGGTCCCCTTAATAATATATTTGAGAATTTTTTTATAATGATAAATGCTTTTTTTTTTTTTTATTTTGAAAGTAATCGTTTGTACTTATATATGTATTAAGAATATATAGTGGATTAGGCTTTTTGAGGAAACCACTTTAAAAAAAAAACGCGCCGAGTTATCTACTGCAAAGTGGTGTGGAAACGATAACTGTTGTAATAATTATTATTATCATTATTTATACATATATTATTATTTACAGATTTTTCCCTACCAATTGTCCTACCTACCCTTCGGGATTACGTATTCCAAAAATAAGCTCTCAATCTTCGGCGTGGACAGAAATTATGGAATGGTTACCGAAAATTTCAAAAACCGAATCATACTATCTAAGGAGGATACCGCTGTTTAAAAAAAGACGCGTCAGCATAACAATAGTATATTACGTGGCAAGCGCCGAAAAGAGGTCTTTGCGGGGCATGCGATTTTACCGGGCGAGCCGAAGGCGAGCCCGGTAAAACGCATGTCCCGCAGCGACCTGTTTACGGCGCGAGCCGCGTATTCTATTTTTCGTTCCATTTGCCGCAAATTCGGCAAAAAAGAAAAAAAAAATCAATTTTTGAAATATGGCGAAACATTTACTTTTAAGATTCAGTCAATAATTAATCATAATAATTTGTTATTTATTAAATCAATTTTTGAAATATGGCGAAACATTTACTTTTAAGATTCAGTCAATAATTAATCATAATAATTTGTTATTTATTAAATCAATTTTTGAAATATGGCGAAACATTTACTTTTAAGATTCAGTCAATAATTAATCATAATAATTTGTTATTTATTAAATCAATTTTTGAAATATGGCGAAACATTTACTTTTAAGATTCAGTCAATAATTAATCATAATAATTTGTTATTTATTACATTCTCAATAAAACTGAACATTTTCAATAAAATTAAACATTTTTAATAAAATCAAACATAAAATAATAAAACAAAAATAAAATAATAATCATAATAATAATAATAATAATAATAATAATTTGTTATTTATTACATTCTCAATAAAACTAAACATTTTCAATCAAATTAAATTTTTTTAATGAAATCAAACATTTTTAATAAAATTAAACATTTGAAAAATGAGCCAAAGCTCATATAACATTTTCACTCGAAGTTTTTCTTATGATAGTGATGCGTTTTCAATCTTTTTTGAAAATGTTGTAATTTATAGTGAAATTGTGGATAGTGCATTTCCTCATTTTGATCGTTCTCACTCTGCGGTGTATTTCTCGATCAAAATTTTCCTTTTCCACTGGTGGTGTTGGTGTATCAGTAGCTCTTGTTGATTCTGAATGAGAAAAATCTTCAACATGTTCAGTAAGTTGTGGTGTATAAGTAAGAGCTCTTGTCGATTCTGAATGAGAAAAATCTTCGACATTTTCAGTAAATTGTGGTTCTGGCAAAACTGACGCACCCCGAGGTGCTTCTGACGAGTCTCCGACAGGTATTTCAGCTTGATTGCTTGTTGAAAACATCGGAGACTGTTGAAAATCAGAGGAGCCTCCGAGATTCTGAACTAATTCGGATGTGATTGTCTCTGATCCTTTATTGACTTGTTTTTCTGATCGATTTATCAACATATTCTCCGAAATCCTGGATGTAGGCGCTGGTGATATTTCCTCATTTGTTTTCAATATTTTCTTTGGGGGCTCAGTCGTGCTAGCTGAAGGACAGTCGCGAAAATTCATGATTTGTCGAAATACTCTTCTTCTTGTTTCTTTAGAATCAGCTATGTAGCCTTCAGCTACTTGAGCGGATTTCCATCCTCCTTGGCGCTTTATAGTCGTCATACTAGCGCCTGTATTCGCGAGCAGAGTTGCAGCAGTACGTCGGAAACAATGGCCGGTGTACAAATTCGCGTGGGGCAAATTTAAGTAGAAGGCAATTACTGACGGCATTTTGGCAATTTTTTTTTTACCGATCGGTTGACGAGTGCATTTACCCTGTTGGTAATTTACGAGAAATTGATCAATTGGTGTGTCGGGTGCTCTCAGTGCTGTGTAACGTCGGTAAATGTCATAAAACCGATCCTCAATGATAAAAGATCGATTCAAGTAATTCTTCGTATCTCGCACTTCAATGAATGCACTCGAACCGTCATCCTCAATGTGCTTAATTTTCAGTCCGTGTAATTCACAACATCGTAGACAACCAGAAACACCCAGAACCAAGCAAACCTGTAATAGTAAATTCACTGTGAATATTCATTTTCATTGTAAATTGTAAATATTCATTTTTATTGTAATTTTTTTCAACTTACTTTTACAGCGAGGTAAATGTGATCACAAGCAGTATCAAGAAAAATTGTAATTTGTTGCCAAGTCAAAGTTTTCGACTTTTTTGGCTCGTATCCTTTTACATTGTCTCGTAAGTATACTTTTATGAGGGGACAGTCATCAATGTTAATATCTTGATTAACTTTCAACATTCTTTTCAACATTGAAATTTTGTTGTACAAACTTGTCGGTGCACAGGTTTTTGAAATTTCTTCCAAATAAACCAGAATTGCATCCTCGTTTATTTTTTTTATTTTTTCCTTTTGACACCATGCTAGTAATTGGTTGTATGTATTGTGATATCTCGATGATGATTTCTTGGGTACCATAACTTCACGAATCTTGTTAGCTCGGTCGTGTATGTTTGGTGTCTCGTTCTCACTGTCTTCACTGAATGAATCTTCTGAATCGATCATTTTATTGAACTTATTCATTGTAGTAAACTTATTCACGCGTAGAAAAATAGCACGTTGAATTAAATTGTGCGAGGATGTCCACAAGCAACTGATGTAACTATAGAGATGTAACTGACAAGTGACAACGAAAATTGTCATGGCATATTACGCGACCGGCGCTGCAAATTCTTTTTGCAAGGCATGCGATTCAATCGGCTGAGCTGGCTCTTAAAAACCCACCTCATCCGGTCTGAAAACAGACACGTAATGCCGAATTTGCGGGCAATTGGAACGAAAAAAAAGATTCGAATTCAAACAGGATTTGTTCATTTTTATTATGACTTCCTACTTTTTGGTTTCTCAATTTGATTTCCTTTCCCAGCGTTCATGTGAGAAATTTCGATGTAATACAATAACATAAATAAAATCCAACAATTAATAGATCACCTAACAAAGAGGAATGAAAATATATTTTCCACTCATACGAATCTGTTGAATTAATCAATTTCTGATATCAACATAAAGAAACCATTCCACTTCCGATTAATATTTTCCACTACCGATTAATATTTTATTAATTTCAAACACTATACATGATTTAATGAATCTAAGATTTGTAAACCTATGTCTGTATTCGTATCGAATCGATCTCTGTATTTGTAACTTTTCACACCACCTAGGGGTGGATGATACTTCTATCCATGAAAGTTGAGGGCCTGTCTTTAGATGATGTAATCACTAAAGGTAGGGTAGCAGTAAGTAGGGAAAGGTCTGAAAATAATAAGAGATGTATGTAACTGAAGATAATAACGATTATTGCAACGGTTATCGTTTCCACACCACTTTGCAGTAGATAACTCGGCGCGTTTTTTTAAAGTGGTTTCCTCAAAAAGCCTAATGGACTATCTATTTTTAATACATATTTAAATACAAACGATTACCATGATATAAAGAAAAAAATACCTTTACAATAATAATAAAACTAAATATATTATTAATTCCAAATTAAATTTCAATTTCTCTTTCTCTGCAAAACATCGCCAGCATCGAGCAATTCTTGAACTCTCATTTTGGGTTCCTCTAAAATCTGGATATGTTCGATTTTTTGAATTTCAATGTAGAGATCCAAATTATCACATATAATACCACAAGAGCTTCAAAATTATCGGGTATTTCCCGATAGGTTCGTTGCAAACAAATGAAGGAGTCAAGTTTTTCAGTTTACAAAATCACGAGCGCGAAGCGCGAGTGATTTTTCTGAAAAACTTGACGAGTTCGTTTGATTGCAGGGAACCTTGAGGGAAATACCCGATTAATTTTGAAGCTCGTGTGGTATTCGGGGGATTATTTTTCCATCCGAATTTCGGCCCATAGAATTGCATCATGAGACAAAAACCACAGTTAAAAGTCAAAATTTAAAGGTCACAGAATCATAATTATAATTTAATCTGTCAGATTCGATGGAGCGTTAACTGTATTGGGAAATCTTTTGTTTTTTATATATAGCTAACATGAAAAATTACCGCGGTGAAAGCACACGTGAAATTACCAGTGGAATTGTCAAAATTATCAGTTAAATATCGTGTAGGCTATGCAAAATAACGGCGAATGGTGCGATTCTATTGGCTGAAATTTCGATGGAAAAAATAATCTATAATACAGTACGTTCAATAAATTAATTTTGACTTAATTGATAATAGCACAAGAAATATTGTCGAATTTATTCATATCCATATTCACCATGTTCTCCAATTTGTCCAGTAATTCGAATTTTTTGACCTTGCTTTATGGAAAAATTTTGATCCGCACTACTTACAATAATTTCAATTCGAGATTGCCCATCAGTGATAGATCCCGAGAACACTTCTGGGGCAGATTTATTCGGTACGAAAAATTCATCACGAAGATAACCTTCGGTTTCTAAAGAGTTTCGATAGACATAAATGATAACCAGGAAGTTTGTTCGAGAAAGAAATTTCGTTTGGGTTGCGGTACATAGATATTACCTATATGTCCATGTTTATCACAAATGTCTTCCAAATCAGTAATTTTTTGAATTTTGGCGTCGGATCCTAAAGCATTAAATTCTCCCAATGCGTTTATTTTGGTATATTGTTTCAATTGAAGCTCATATGAAAGGTTACCGTGATTGAAAGATGAGACAGGTTTTGCAACAGCATTTTGGATTAACAATATCTGAAAAATTTGATTGTATGTTATTAATTTTCCGATCCATCGATGGGAAGTGTTCGAGAATAAATTCTTATAAATTTATATTCATATTTATACTTGATATAGTTCTATTTCATTTTGAAACTTTTCAGCATTTTCATTCCAAGCATAACATGACAATTTTCTTCCATCGTTGTTGTCGAGAATAAATTTAAAAAGTTTTAGAATTTTGGAATCTTTGCTTTTGAAGGTTTTAATTTTGTTCAATGTATTTACATAACCAACAACGGAGCTAAAATTTAAATAATAAGTCGTTCTCGGTTATGAAAGTTTAATTACGTAAACTATAAATATATTTATTATATTGAGATGCATACACAAATTTACCATGAGGCCTGATTTTTTCATTTAAAAACTTCGTGGTAGTAAAAGCGAGAATTGGGTCAGTACTTTTGGATCGTTTTCGTGATTGACTACGGGAGCTATGCCTTGAAGATTTTCGCTAAGACAAAGTCAGTAATGTTGTAAATTTACTAAATAATGAATTTATACCTTCATACCTTTGTGCTGTGCTTTGATGGTTTATCGTGTGAAGACCCAATGTTTGACATGATTGAAAATATGAGCGGATCCACGTCACTTCACTCAAAAAAAAAAAACCGTCAAGTCACGGATCTTTGCGCCATTCGACATATCTTTAGTACTATGGGAAAAAAAAATACGACTTCAGGGATTTTGAAAAATTTTCAAAAATGGCGGAGTTAGAGCTATTTGAATGTTGGTAAGTCGCTGTTGCACCGCTATGTTTGAAAATTCATATCTCCGAAAGTATTCACCGGAGCGGACTGATCCTGGAATCATTTTGTTCGTAAAAGACGTTTTATTTTTTTTCTCCGGCCCAAATAGGTTCTCCATGAATTTTTTTTTTTAGGGTTGAAGGGGAAAGATTCGGCTATCCGAAAAAAATTATCTCCATGGATTCCTGTAGGTCCCGCGGAAATGGCAGCGAAATTAAAAATAAAAACGACGAAAAAAAATGGAAAGAATTTTTTTTTCTAAAAACAACATTTTTTTTTTATGAAAGCGCATTCTTTTACGAACAAAATGATTTTAGGATCAGTCCGCTCCGGTGAATACTTTCGGAGATATGAATTTTCAAACATAGCGGTGCAACAGCGACTTACCAACATTCAAATAGCTCTAACTCCGCCATTTTTGAAAATTTTTAAAAATCCCTGAAGTCGTATTTTTTTTTCCCCTAGTACTAAAGATATGTCGAATGGCGCAAAGATCCGTGACTTGACGGTTTTTTTTTTGAGTGAAGTGACGTGGATCCGCTCATATGAGTCAATCCACGTCAAGCGGGACACCTTTTTGACCTCATGTTCTTGAAAATCGTCGTAATTTTTTTTACATATTCTCTGGGTCAAATGAATGAATGAAACATTTTTTTTTTTTTTTTTAACTCGAAGGGCTTAGAAGTTACAAGGGGTTGAATTTTCGAAAAAACCACCAAAAATCGGAATCGCGGTCTCCTTTAAACGTTAATATCTCTGGTTCCCTTTGTCGTACAGACTCCACCAAAAACTCGTTTTGAAGCTTTTAAATCGCACTTTCATGTTATGAATTTTAAATTTATGGATTAAACAATTTTCTATTTGTTATTAACAATTATATTCTTTAAACGTGATTTTCGAGATGATTACACCCTTCGAAAATTCTGAAAAAAATACCAGCGTGTTCCTTGATTCATTCTCTACGAAATCTGTCAGTTTTAAAATGGAACTCCGATGGAAACTATATTTAAAAAGCGATTGATCCGTCCGGAACGTCGCGCGCGACTGTCTACGCGGGCGCGCCAGTGGCGCGCGACGTCCCGGACGGATCAATCGCTTTTTAAATATAGTTTCCATCGGAATTCCATTTTAAAACTTACAGATTTCGTAGAGAATGAATCAAGGAACACGCTGGTATTTTTTTCAGAATTTTCGAAGGGTGTAATCATCTTGAAAATCACGTTTAAAGAATATAATTGTCAATAACAAATGGAAAATTGTTTATTACATAAATTTAAAATTCATAACATGAAAGTGCGATTCAAGAGCTTCAAAATGAGTTTTTGGTGATGTCTGTACGACAAAGGGAATCGGAGATAATAACGTTTAAAGGAGACCGCGATTCCGATTTTTGATGGTTTTTCGAAAATCCAGTCGCGCGCGACGTCCCGGACGGATCAATCGCTTTTTAAATATAGTTTCCATCGGAGTTCCATTTTAAAACTGACAGATTTCGTAGAGAATGAATCAAGAAACACGCTGGTATTTTTTTCAGAATTTTCGAAGGGTGTAATCATCTCGAAAATCACGTTTAAAGAATATAATTGTTAATAACAAATAGAAAATTGTTTAATCCATAAATTTAAAATTCATAACATGAAAGTGCGATTCAAAAGCTTCAAAATGAGTTTTTGGTGACGTCTGTACGACAAAGGAAACCGGAGATATTAACGTTTAAAGGAGACCGCGATTCCGATTTTTGGTGGTTTTTTCGAAAATTCAACCCCTTGTAGCTTCTAAGCCCTTCGAGTTAAAAAGAAAAAAAAAAATGTTTCATTCATTTATTTTGCCCACAGAATATGGCAAAAAAATTACAAAAGAATCAAAAACATCGAGGTAAATTTTTGGCCAAATCCGTCCCGCTTGACGTGGACTGACTCATATGTATGATTATACAAGTAATTTAACAAGCAAGATTTAATAAATAAGTATGCGTCAGTCACATGAATTTGTAACTATAACAAAACATATCAAAAACAAAGTTTTTCGGCGTTGGAAATATAATCGTTGTTCGATAAATTTCATTTTTATGATCGATTAAATGTCTGTGAATGAATATAGTTGATGAAATTTCGCGTTCTTCATTTCATTTCGTGGTATGAGTAAATTGACGTGAATAAATTTCAGAAAAATTAGTATTCAAAACTTGATATTACAAGCTTAGAATTAGTAACGAAAACTCATTTGATTTCGTAACATGTGATCGATATTTAATAAATTTTTGTCAATTTCGAAAAAGTTAGTATTCAAAACTTATTGGAGATTCAATTAATTTGGAAGATGGAACCAGTAAGGCGGAGTATGAAATATCGATATATATCTAATCAGCGAACCGAACAACAACAAACGTAACATAATATGAATTCACTGAAAATTAAATATCGCAATAGATTTGTTTGACGAAATGACGGTAGAAGAATTATGGGAGGAATTACAAGAAGTACTAACGGCCGAGCTAGAAGCGGAATTGGAAAACAGATTGGATACGTTAACACGTCAGGCAAAAGAGGCCGAGCTGGAAGCGTCAAACCAAAATCCCGAGTGGGCAGTTGAACGGGAAGCAGAAAGGGCAGAAATACTAGAAAGATTGGCCCAATTGGCACGTTTAGAGAGACGCGTTTATGAAACGGAAGTAATAGAATCTGAAGACAATCGGAATTGTTAGTAACATCAAATATGACTTGAATATGGGCAAGTCCACCAATTATCAACGAATGTTTGGGCCCTAAAAAATCGATTTACCTCAATTTTTTTCCTCGCAAACTGTGAACCAAGATTGGCAGATTCACCAAGTTTTAGCCCAATAGGACGTACCGTTCACGAGGAATACGATATTTAATTTTTAGGACAAAATTTTCATGCGCATTTTTAACGTATTTCTATCGTCTCAAAACAAATTTGGAAAAATACGTTTTATTCGTGAAAAACTCTCAGCTTTTTGAATCCATTTTTTATTTTTTGTCAACTTTGCTAAAACCCCCTCAAAAACACGTTTTTTGGCAAATATTTTTTTTTTTTTTTTTTTTCACTACGGTAATCGTGTATTGTTATATATGTATTAGAAATATATAGTAGATTAGGCTTTTTGAGGAAATCACTTAAAAAAAACGCGCCGAGTTATCTACTGCACAGTGGTGTGGAAACGATAACTGTTCCAATAATTCTTATTATCTTTATTTATGCATATATTATTATTTGCAGATTTTTCCCTATCTACTATTACCACACGTAATCTAATGGATCATGGATGCAACTATTTCTGAAATAATTGCGGGACATTTTGAAAACCACTGCGATATACTACACAAAACTAATTGACTAATTAAATGATTAACGCTGTGTGACACTATTGACTGATTGACACTATATCATTTTCAAAATGTTTTGAACTACATTGAATTCCGTTTTTTTTTTTTTTTTTTTTTTTTTTCATAATAATATATATGTGATTCATAGATGCTGTACAATAATCAATATTAATAAATATGTATAATCCGTCAAAAAGATCCGTTGAAAATGTCCATTGTTTTGAAACCAATGTAGGTAATAAAATACTATGCACTGTTGGAAAAATTGTGTATTGCTGTTAAAAAAATTCGCAGTTAAAAATATTATGTCAAATTCTATACATATTCGAATGTTAATTTAACAATTTCGATTTGAGTTAAGCTGGTATTTTATGGTGAAAATTATTATTAACATATTCGCACAAAACTTGACACATCTATTATGTCAACTTCAGAATAACGAAGAAATAACTTCATGTTTATGTTAAATCATTGAAATAACATGTGGTTTATGTATACAAGAACTAAAAATTTATGTCATTCAATTGTAAATTCACGGCAAGATTTGATCCAAAGTATAAGTCAATTCAACTCTTCTTATATATTATTTTGACAAAGAAGATCTGTTAATATCTTTTATTACATTATCAGGCCAGTTGAATTAACACAAATATAATGTGAAAATTCGGTTCATCACCCAAGGAAAGTGTTAAAATGACATATTTTTGAAGTAAAGTCGATACTTCGGACAAACTCGTGTTTGTTCGATTGACTTCGAGAGCTGGTAGTAGCGTGTGGGGGTCGAGAAGACCTCAGTCGTAGTGTCGGACGCAAGCGCGTAACATGTACGAACGCCGTATCAAGTCCTCATTGTAAGCCGCTAGAGATGAACGATGCCTATGATCACCAATGTATCATAACCAAATACTTTTTGTACCCTTAAGAAATGCAAATGTATTATATAATTGTAAGAAATTGTTCACTTGAAAAAAAATGATAATAATCAACAATACTAGAATAACAAAATTTGGAGTTTTTTTTTTTAGACAAATTCATCCACCCTTTCACTGTGAATAATTAAAACTTGGAGGGTGTGAAATCGAAAGTAACACAAGGCAATTGTAAGAGTCATTGAAAGTTATTTTCTAGTTGGGAAAATGATTTCATTTTCCATAGTTATACAATAAATTGTCAAGTATTGTATGACTGTGAAAAATAATTATTATTTTTTCAACTAGATCATACTTTTGCAGTGCTTCTTCAATTGCTCGTGCCGTACTTCGCACCCCTCTGGAATAATAATGAGATAACATAAAGAAGAAGTGAAATTAACATTTCTGTACAGTTAGGATTAACATTAAAAGTATGTCAAAATTGACATGAAATTTGATTATTCCAACATTTAAAATTAGTAAATTCGTGTGAATTTGCATGTTGGAGTAACATACGTAAAATGTCAATTTCAACTGTATTTTCTGTTTATTTGACTCAGCTGTCATTCATTATGAACATTTAATTGTTTTCAATTTAACAGATAGATTATGTATTATTGACAGATGATTTGAGTCGAATGGAACTACAAATATGTTGAAGTTTCAACTTATATCCTATGTCAACTGTTTACATATCATGTTTCTGTAAAATTAACTAAAAAAAGTTAGTGGACCTAATGGGACATACGAAATGAGTTAAAATTAACATATTTTTTCCAACAGTGTGGGGGTTGGCGCGCCACCAAGTTTAGTTATCAAAATAATTTTTGGATATATAATAAGAAATTAATAATTAGGAAATAGTCAATGTATAGATAGTATATAATCAGGAGTGACAAAACCTTCACTGGATTTCATTAAAAATTCGGTTCTTTTTCAAAGAAGTCCGAATTGAAAAATGGGGGGTTGGCGCGCGTAGCGCGCAGGGGGGCGGAGCCCCCTAGTATATATATATATATATATATTCTGACCGAGAATTCATTATCCCTACTATTAGTCCAGTCGAGATAGGTCAAAAATCGGTTCACCTGGAATTAATTGGCGGGAGCGATTTTCTTTTTTTATACTTAAGGGCGGGTGGTTGGTGGTATAAATCTCGATTTTCGGGAAAATACCCCCATTGCGTCTCGCGCCATGTGGATTTAAAGGGGGATTTTTTGTTTTTCGAATAACTCGCTTATTTTCAACTTTAGAGTGAAAATGAACATAAACAAAGTTGTGGGGAATATAATATCCCACAAGTTTGCTACTCATAATTTTTACCCTAGGATCGATATTTATAGAGTTAGACTGCAAATAGGGGTAAAAGACGGTTTTTTAAAATTATCTCGTCTATTATCGAGTTCATCGTAAAAATAGTAATAAATAATCAGGTAGGGGGAAAAAAAATGTATGAATAAAAAAATCAATAAAAGAATGAATAAATAAACAAAAAAAAAAAAATATTATCATATCCTAGGGTAGAAATGGTAATAACCAAAGTTAGTTCATTAATTATGGGGAGCGATTTTCCTTTTTCATACTTGAGTAGGGCTGGTTAGTAGTGTAAATCTCGATTTTCGGGAAACCCCCCCATTGCGATTGCCGCGATCTTGATTTAAAGGGGGACTTTTTGTTTTTCGAATAACTCGCTTATTTCCAACTTGAGAGTAAAAATGATAATACCCAAAGTTGTGGGAAATATAATTCCCCACAAGTTTGCTAGTGATAATTTTTGCCCTAGGATCGATATTTGTAGAGTTAGACTGCGAAGGGGGGTAAAAAACGATTTTTTTGCACTATCTCGTTTATTATCGAGTTCATCGTACGATTGATAATAAATAATCAGATATAGAGGAAAAATAAAAAAATAAAAAAAGTAAATAAATGAAAAAACCAATATATTATTATATCCTAGGGTAGAAATGGTGATAAAGTTAATGGAAATAAAATTATTATTGACTACCATTTTTACGATAAACTTGATAATATACGAAATAATTGAAAATATATAAAAAAAAAAAAAACATAGTATAAGCCTGAAAATATTGATCCTAGGGTAAAAATGGCAATAATCAAATATGAAGGAAATGAAATTCCCTGTATGATTGTTCATTACCATTTTTACGATGCACTCGATAATAAACGCGACAATTAAAAAAAAAAGTTTTTCACCCCTATTTGTAGTCTAACTCTATAAATATCGATCCTAGGGTAAAAATTATAACCAGCAAACTTGTGGGGAATTATATTTCCCACTACTTTGTTTATGCTATATTCACTCTCAAGTTGAAAATAAGCGAGTTATTCGAAAAACAAAAATCCCCCTTTAAATCCACATGGCGCGAAACGCAATGGGGGGATTTTCCCGAAAATCGAGATTTATGCTACCAACCACCCGCCCTTAAGTATAAAAAAAGAAAATCGCTCCGGCCAATTAATTCCAGGTGAAATCCTATTTCGACTGGACTATATATATACATATATATATATATAGTAGGGATCTACTATACATATATCCCTACTATATATATATCTCTCTATATTATAAAGATATATCACCGCCGCCGCCGCCACCGCCGTGTCAGACTTTCCATGGCCTCCTCGACCCCGCTCGGCTCTTTTCGTCCCTCCCCTCCCCCTAACTCTTAGGATGAGTTAGGTCGTGTCAGGTTAGGTTAGGTTGCCTTGGTCAGGATAGAGTAGGTAAGGTTGGTAACCTCACCTAACCTGACCTGACCTTTGAGGTGTTAGGTAACCTAACCTAACTAGGCTAGGTTAGGTCAGGTCAGGTTGGGTTAGGTTGCCATGGTCAGGACAGAGTGGGTTAGGTCAGGTTAGGTTGGGTTGCCTTGGTCAGGATAGAGTAGGTTAGGTTGGTAACCTGACCTAACCTTACCTGACCTGACCTTTGAGGTGTTAGGTAACCTAACCTAACTAGGCTAGGTTAGGTCAGGTCAGGTTGGGTTAAGTTGCCATGGTCAGGATAGAGTGGGCTAGGTTAGGTTAGGATGGGTTAGGTTGTGTCGGGTTAGGTTAGGTTGCCTTGGTTAGGATAGAGTAGGTTAGCTTGGTAACCGAATCTAACCTTACCTAAGCTTACCTGACCTGACCTTTGAAGTGAGGTTAGTTCAGGTCAGGTTGGGTTGGGTTGCCTTGGTCAGGATAGAGTAGGTTAGGCTGGTAACCTAACCTAACCTAACCGTACTTGACCCCTAACCTTACCTGACCTGACCTTTGAGGTGAGGTTAGATTAGGTCAGGTTGGGTTAGGTTGCCATGGTCAGGATAGAGTGCGTTGGGTTGGGTCGGGTTAGGTTAGCTTAGGTTAGGTAATCTAACCTAACCTTTGTCAGTATCCCAGCGATCTCGGCTCCGCTCGGCTTTTGTTTATCCCTCCCCCCCCTACCTCTTGCCCTGGGCCTCCTCGACCCCGCTCGGCTCCGCCCCCCTCGCCCTCGGCCTTCTGGACCCCGCTCGGCTGTTTTCGCCCCCTCCCCTCAGCCCATTTGGCTTCCTTATCGAAAACTATCCTGGATTGCCGAAGATAGCCGAGGACAGCCGAGGAGAGCCAAGGGGAGCTGAACTCGGTCCTCCCCTCGGTCCAAGGGCCCAGGAAAGGGAAAGGGGGAAGCAGAGCCGAGGAGAGTCGAAGAGAACCGAAGAGAGCCGAGGATGGCCGAAGACAGCTGAAGATAGCCGAGGATAGCCGAAGATAGCCGAAGATAGTCGAGGATAGCCGAGGAGACCCAATGGGAGCCGAACCCGGTCCTCCCCTCGGTCCAAGGGCCCAGGAAAGGGAAAGGGGGAAGCAGAGCCAAGGCAGCCGAGGAGAGCCGAAGAGAACCGGAGAGAGCCGAGGATAGCCGAAGATAGCCGAGGATAGCCGAAGATAGCCGAGGATAGCCGAAGATAGCCGGGGATAGCCGAGGATGGCCGAGGATAGCCGAAGATAGCCGAGGATAGCCGAAGATAGCCGAGGATAACCGAAGATAGCCGTGGATAGCCGAGGGTAGCCGAGGAGAGCACAAAATGTCTGACACGGCGGCGGCGATATATCCTAATAATCTCTACACACGACTTCAAGAGATACGAATCCGAGGACCTGGACTACGAGAAATACTCAGTAAATGACCTGGACAACGAGAACTACGAAGCCGAAGACCTGGACACTGGAAATACTTAGCGAAAGACTTGGACAACGAGGAATACGAAACGAAGGACCTGGGCAACGAGAACTACGAAGCCGAGGACCTGGACTAAAAGAAATACTTAGCGAGTAACCTGGACTAAGAGATCTACGAAGCCCAGGACCTGGACTACGAGATATACTCACTGAACGACCTGGACAACGAGAACTACGAAGCCGAGGACCTGGACTACTAGAAATACTTGGCAAACGACCTGGACAACGAGGAATACGAAGAACATAAAATCCACGGATTATTTGAATTTCAGAAACAACTGATACAAATTAGAATATGGGGGGTTGGCGCGCGTAGCGCGCAGGGGGGCGAAGCCCCCCTAGTCCCTCTATCTAATAAAAAAATCTTGTACACCAAACAAATGAAAAAGAAGATAAAAAGATTATAGTATACGCATGAAGTTGCGGCTGAATGTCAGCCCAGTTCATGTCAAACGTGACAATTGTTTTGATAGATTTGACAGATAGTTGACAGCTATTCCTGTAATCGCATGCAGCAATCTAAAAACGATTCAAATAATCGAAATAAAACCAAAAACCATAACATATTATCAAATAAAAACATTAATTTGTGTTAATTTAACATTAATACCATTCATTTGATTAAAAAATCATTAAGATGGTGTATAAAGTGTTGAAAATGGAACCCGACGGAAACTGTCTTTTCCGTGCGATATCATACTGTATGTACGGTACTCAAGAAAGACATGCGGAGGTGCGGTTCAATTCCGTTGACTTTATCACGCGTAACTGGTCCTCTTTAAAAAGTTTCATCGTTGGCGATGAATCTACCGGGACGCGTATACGGGGGATGGGACAAGGGACAATTGCGGACTTTTGCATTGTAACAATTTTCTGAAATACTATGCATTTTCACTAAATTCTCCAGATTTTTCTTGATTTGGATGAATATTTTTGAGAATCTCTGAACGTGTGTGCAGAGTTTTGTAGAGAAATTTTGCGGAATTTTTCAGAGAAATATTTTCGCCAGGGTATCCTTTGTCGCAATCTGAGCATGGAATGTGATATACTACACTCGATTTATCTAATAAAGGTACTTGATCCTTAAGACGAGAGAATAGTATATTATGCAACAAGTGCGTAAAAATTTTACGCACGAGTTTCATACGATATTTTTGGACACAGTGTGCGTAAAATGCAATTTTACGCATACTATATCGAAAAAGGTTTTGAGTTAAGTTACTTTTTTTATGGATTACCATGATGTTATGTTTCCTTAAAATGTTTTGGATTTGTTCCGATAAACCCTTCACGTATGGTATCGAGGCAAATCCCTCTATGTTTTCCGAGTCCTTTTTACCTTTCTCTTCGTATGATATGCTGTTATATAATTTATCTACCCTATCCGAGATGACGCGTTCTTAGACCCTCAGGGTACTCATTATTTTTCAAAGTGTTAGAAATCAATGACAGGTTTTTTGCCTAAAAATTGGTTCAGCTAATTTTAGACCTCTGTCTACTAGCCCAACGATGACACTCTTTTTATATTTTTGCGGGTGGTGTGAGGAGAAATGCAAAAAACGACCCGACCACGTGGGTTTTCTGAACCAGTCGATCGATAAAGTGCGATCGCCGTTGTTAATGACCGAGATGTCTAAAAAACTCAACCTACCTCCCGTCTCCAGTTCATACGTGAAGTTCAGCTTAGGATGGAAACTATTGAACTGATCGACTAGATTATTGATAAGGTTAGGGTGTACCGCTGTAATTATATCGTCTACGTATCTTTTGTAAAAGGGGAGCTGGTAACCTAGACCGTTTATGGTAGAGTTTTCGAGAGTTTCCATGACCAGATTGGCTAACGCAGGGCTAATAGGGGAACCCATCGCAACACCTTCAACCTGTTGGTAGAAAATACCCTTAAGACTAAAATATGTAGAGTCCAAACAGAGTTTTATTCCCTTGACAAACTCCTCCTGTGGAAGTAAAGTGTGAGCTTTAATCTCCGGCCACCTTTTTGCGATGCAATCCAAAACTAACTGAGTAGGAATGTTAGTGAAAAGTGAAGAGACGTCTAGCGAGATCAATTTGAAGTTTGGCGGAATGTTAATATTCCTGATAGAACTCGCAAAAGACCCAGAGTCCTTGGTGTGATATTGAGACTTGCCTAGGATGTTTGTCAAGGGAACAGAACAGAATTTAGCTAATTTATAAGTGGGCGTTCCAATATTGGAGACAATCGGACGGTACGGAACATTCGGTTTATGGATTTCAGGTAGGAAATACATTTTTGGAGCCACTGAGTTAAAAGTCTTAAGGTTGGAACCGTATCTATCAGACACATGGTTCATTTTAATCCACTGATTTACTAACGTGTTATTTCTTCTTTCAAAAATTTTTGTCGGATCATTTTTCAGGATTTTATACGTGTTGGGATCATCTAACATTTGGTTGACCTTGCTAAGATAGTCATTGGTGTTCACTATTACTGTTTTATTGCCTTTATCAGCTTTTGTGACAGTTATCTCTGGATGATCCAAAACATTTTAAGGAAACATAACATCATGGTAATCCAAAAAAAAAAGTAACTTAACTCAAAACCTTTTCTCTCGTCTTAAGGATCAAGTACCTTTATTAGATAAATCGAGTGTAGTATATCACATTCCATGCTCAGATTGCGACAAAGGATATATAGGGCAGACATCGCAACACCTTCACAAACGTCTGTATGGGCATAAGTACGACATTAAGTGCGGGGACGTGGAAAAATCAGCCTTAGTTAATCACACTCTTACTTTGGGGCATAAATTCAATTTGACCAGGTCAAAATCATTACTAGCGAACCAAACGTATATCGCCGCATTCTCAAAGAAATGATCCATATTAGGAAAAATGATACTGTAAATCGTAGATCGGATATAGACAACTTAAGTAATATATATGCTCCGTTGTTTGTATAGCATGGGATAACGTGATTGGTAAGGTTATTCCAAATTCAAATCTTGCCGCCTGACATATTGATTCTCTATCGCTTTATCGCACGACATCTTTAATATCGATTGTTTGGGTCGTTTATCGACTCAGAGTCTCTGGAAAACTTCCTCGTTAACTCACTTCTCTACTGAGCGCCAACCAATTAACAACTAAAGTGCGAAAAGAAGTCGGTTTCGGTAAGGAATAACCCCCACTCACGTTATCCAATCTTTAATTTATCAATCCTAGCACCAATAATTATTTATGTTATTTGAAAACTGTACATATTTTTCGGCATTGTTTTACATCATATATTTTTGGATGATTTATACATTTAACCTTAAAAAGTCGAGTTTGAACACACCACGTGTTGGCAAGTGGATGTATATATTTGGGACAATTATTATATAGTTGTTTTAGTTCTCCAGAACGATTCAGATTCTATTGTATTATTATATGTTTATTATAATTTAAAACTATGTTATTCTGTGTCAATTCACAGCTCCGATGATGGTCGACCATGTCACGACCGAAACGTCAGAAATAAATTTGGTTTTTCAAGACTGACCGTCTACACCCGAGAATTCATTATCCCTACTACTACTATACGGTCAAGAAGAATATTCTCTCATATATATATATATATTGTGACGTGGATTTTTATTAGTCCTCGGATTAGACCGGATAGCTAGGCTCCGAGAACCATCCACTCGACAATTGGCCAAAATTATTAATTAATACAAGATGCTGAGCGCCAGGCGTATAACCGCCACTTTCTGAAAATCTAAATAAAATACAAACTACAGGTACTTGAGCGCCGGCTAGCGTCAGTACCGCAGAGAGGGGTCGGGATTTTGAAGGATTAGCAGGGCGTTGATTAACGACTCGATGTATTTGAATTTAATAAAGAAAATAGAATTTATTCAAGTAAAATAGAAAAATAGAAAAATGTAGAAATTAACAAACCGTGTACCCAGAAGTACTTCCTCTCGGGTATGAACGGCTACAGGTCGTGGAAAGGTGACCTGTCGACGCTTGACGAGTTTTACAATAATAAATAATTAATAGCTTCCACGTAGGACAGCAATACAAATAACAAGGAAAAAATATAGCAAAAATAAATAACTCGACAAATCAGGTCCTCGTAGGACAATAAGCTAGCTAAAACACTAGATACTGATACGAAATTAGCTTTCGTGAGTTTTATAATCAAATCAATGAGGATCCCTGAGTTGAGAAATGAAGATTCAAGTCTAAATGCAAGAAATAATTATCAAGAAAATCGATTATATTGAAAAATGGGTCAGTTTCGTTTAATGTCTGAAACAAGACTGTTATTTACAACAATATTCGTTGATCAGCTATCTGTATACATCTTTTATTTGTATTCGTTTATCTTTATGACTGCTAGACTGAATGCGATATAAGGGAAATTTAATGTCAAGTGGAGGAGGAAAATACACCTTCGTAACACTACTCCCCCTTCAGAAGAAGAGTCGGCCCGACTCGAGCAAATCAAAAAGTAAAGAAATCAAAATCAAAGTCTAGCATTCATTTAGAGTGTGTGAGTGTGCGAGGGGAAAGTTGGAGCTGTGGCTCAAAAATTTAAAAACTTTCCGAAAACTATCTGACATTGGTCTCAATAATCTCGTATGATCTCAAGGGAAACCACAGAAAACCTTGAGAAGATAGTCGAACTAAAACTTATCAAAGTGAGTGATTGAGAAGTATAAAAAGTATTCACTCTTCAATCTGGAAGCTCAGGAAAGGAAGAAAGATCAGGATCCAAGGACGTTGATATTAGGAATATGTTGTCATCATCAGGAAAGGCATCAGAAGGAACAATTGTCAGGTTCGGCGAACTGTAAAGGGGAAGGAGCGGATCGGGAAGGAACAGCAACTGGCATGCACCATAAGCCGAGTTGTCTCCCATAAATGGTCCGACTTCAAACCTCTTCAAAATTTATTAAACGACCTAGTTGGGAGAACAAATATGAGTTTCTCAAAATAATAAATTCTTGACCTTCAAATAATAAAAACGGAGCTAAATAAAATCACAATTAAAGAATAAAAATAGAACGATCTTATCTCATCAAAAGGGGCAAAAATTTTCGTCAAGTCCCGAAAGATCTTTCAGGAAATCATTTTCCCTTCAGGAACACCAAAGGAATCTGAAAAAGACTAAAAATTCCTTGGACAAAAAGAAAGGTCATGATAAATTATATAAAATCATTCAAATGTAAACAAAAGTTAGTAGCACGATCGATAGTTGTCTAATCGATATGACGCGACTGCGTTCAGAATAAAAACCTAACCCAAAACTTCTACTTCCGACCTCAAGACTAATCGATTCTAGATCCAACTAACAAGTGAGTTCTTTTAACCAAACAAAAATCCATAAACATAACGTCAGGAGAGAGAGTATCTATGATAACCAGATTCAGGAAGGACTCTCTAGAACTCTGTATGAAAGGAAAGGAAAGATGATTTAAGCCCCACCAAACCACCTGACTCTAGTTTTTTGAAGTAGAAGGTTGAGATTCGGAGGAAGTATTAGGTTTCCTCCATGAATTTTGTCGATTAGATCTGGAGTCACGAATCTCTCCAGTCGAACCTTTTTGTTTTTCTAATAATTTAAAACAATATTGAGCTATATGTCCGGATTGGTTACACCACAGACATACTGATGGGGGTCTGGTAAAGCCTGCCTCTCTGGGAGGACGTCCCTGTCTATTATTATCTTGCCTACGCTGTTGCCAGGGAGTATCTTTAGGACGACTGCTATTATCTCCATGATTACTTGAAGGATTCCTCTCTGTTTCTACCCTTCTAACTTTTCCTCCTACTAAATATTCTTTATCGAGAGCTTCTATTTCTAATCCCTTTATTACTGCTTCTCTCAATGTTGTGGGTCCTGCTAAACTCAGCGCATGTTTCAAGTCACCATCTTTTATGGCGTTAATAAATCGCGAACAAGCTAATCGATCTCTTGTTAGATCGTCGCAACCGGGTAAAGCTATTCGAGCCATCCTTTCGATGTCATGACCGAGTGTAGCAAGACTCTCATCTCTATTCTGTCTCCTATTCTCAAGCTGAGTTAAATGCAACTTCTGGAGATGTTCACTTCCATATTTAACTCTGATCGCTGAGCTGAGCTTGTCATAATCCTTCAATTCATCACGAGCTAAGGAGGTAAGAACGGACAATGCTGCACCTCTCAAACTGGCAGCTAAATTTCCAGCTTTAGTTGAAACATTCCAGCCATTTATTTCGGCTACAATTAAAAATTGACACTCGTACTCGGCCCATGAGGTGGTACCATCATAAGTAGGAACGCGGATTACTTTGGAAGGATTTATGACAGGCTCGACTCGGCTTTCTACTGCTACCTGTCTTTCTAATTCAATATTTTGATTGGTACTCCCGGCGCTATTCTCTTTTCGTACAAAATTGCTTATTAATTCACACAAATTGTCAATCCTATCGTCATTAGATTTTTTGTGTGAGGAACTCGGGAACTCAACTCGCGAGAGATGATCCCCACACATTCTATTAGTCGAAGTCTGATCACGAGCAACCTGAGGCAACTGAACCGGTGATTCGATCGTAGTCGACTCACCAGTCCTTGGCCTATTAATAACAGGAGGAGGAGTTCTTCCTCCATGAATATTTACAGACCTTTGTTCGGGTAAAATCTGTAACAACTCATCTCTCGCCAAAGATAACCTTCGAGGAGTAGGGATCGGGGAAATTCGATCGGGAAGTCGGGGAACCAGAGTTTCTAGGCTTCTCTGAAATCCTAGAAGGTGAGCGTCACGATCCTCTCGTTGTGAATTGCGTTGGGCCTCCAAGATGTGATGGAGTTGTGTCTGCTGGACCTCGCGTTCTTCGCGGTGAGCCTGAATCTGTCGTTCTACCTGTAAAAGAGAAGTCTCCCGGTCTCGTTGCCGGTCTTCTCGCTGTACTTGAAGTTGTCGTTCCTGTGTTTCTCGTTGTGCTTGAAGAAATACTTCCCGGTCTTCCCGTTGTGCCTGTATGAGCTGCTCGGTCTGTCGCTGTTGAGCGAGCATGACCATTTGTAGGACGGACTCCATCTGGGCCATAGGATTAGGCAGAGGCGGTAGCTGAGATTCAGCTGGTTGGACCGGGGTAGGTGCAGAGAGTTCGTTTAAAGGGGTTGATCGAGCGTTACGAGTATTGCGACTCATTTTTCAAGCAATTGCAAAGGAAATTGAAAATTCAAATTGACAGACTTGTGGCACTAAAAATCTCAACTCAAAAATCACACTTCCGACACCAATGATACGAAATTAGCTTTCGTGAGTTTTATAATCAAATCAATGAGGATCCCTGAGTTGAGAAATGAAGATTCAAGTCTAAATGCAAGAAATAATTATCAAGAAAATCGATTATATTGAAAAATGGGTCAGTTTCGTTTAATGTCTGAAACAAGACTGTTATTTACAACAATATTCGTTGATCAGCTATCTGTATACATCTTTTATTTGTATTCATTTATCTTTATGACTGCTAGACTGAATGCGATATAAGGGAAATTTAATGTCAAGTGGAGGAGGAAAATACACCTTCGTAACAATACTTTCCACGAGGAATATTAACAATCTTATAACTAACAATGCAAGAGCCTAAGGCTTGAAATAATAAATAGAGTAACAATAGTACGGCCTACGGCTCGGAATATTAACCAAACAATTAAATAACAAAATAACGGAATACTCAAGAGAGTTATTATTTACAAAATTATTTAAATCAACTTAACCTAACTCTGCGTCTAGCGCGATAACTATTTAATTTTACTAATAATTGCGAACCCTAATATTGAGACACGAGATCTAAAGAGAAATAATAATAATACGGCTCGGCTGAGCCTCGAGCTTCGTCTCTCTCCGCGGGAGGAAGAGAGCGCGACGGTGACGGACTAAATCTATTCTCCTCGCACTCGTGTACGAAGGATACGAACTTGAACAAACTATAAAGCACCCGAATTTTCTATAAAATAAAGACTCGAAACATTAACTCTATTACATGGGGACACTGCTGACGGCCTACCGGTCGGAGATCGGCTTAATTTGATTCCCAAAAATATTAATTAGCCTCGTGGCTATGCCAAGGCAAAATGGCTGACGGCCGTTGCCGGGTTCAAATTAGCACGGGTAAGAATCGCTAACGCTTACCGTCTTCCAGCCACCTAATGAACAGACCCCGTTCTCGTTCGAAATCCATAACCCAGCGGGTTATAAGGAGTCCCTCGAAAGCTTCTATATCGCCACACACTCTATTACACAGTCTATTGCACATAAAAATGACCCACGGGGTTGAACGCAAAATATTTTTTTTAATACAAGGCTACGCTAAGATCCAAGAACGCAAGTGTCTTTGACGCTAGTCTATCGCAGAGTGGCTAGACCGCATGGCGCCGGTACCTAAGCGCCCTCATTAGGTGGTCGAGCATTGATTTTTCTATCGACCGAAAGATCCCTATAGTCCAGTCAAATTGTCGAATGAATAAACATAAAATTATGTAGTTTGGAGACTGTTAGGGATCGAAAGGGGGGTGCATTCTGAGCCTAAATCTCAATTTGCGGGGTTCTCAGAGTGTCAGCTGACCCCCCTTTCGATAAAAACGCGTTTGATTCTATATCTCGAGAACGGTTAGTTTTAGGCAAAAAATTGTAGAGACCGTTTCTCTTCTAAATTAAATTTACTAACTTTTTTATCTTACACTTTTTTTTGTAACATTAATATTTTTCAAGTTATTACTTCCGAAAGGCAAGAAAAAAATTTTTTTTCTTCTCCCTATTTTTCATTTTTCGGCATTTCCTCCCCAACCGTTCACTTTTATGAAATTTTTTCAATCATCAAAGTTGTATATCTTTTAATTACAAACAACTTCTGTCTGAAACTTTTTTCTCTACTACCAATACCTTCGGAGTTATAGCTCACTTTACCGAGCGAAATCCGCGCCATTGTCGCAATATCATCGACACCAGTGGGTATTCAGTACTTGAAAGAAATATTAAATTATTCCATGATTATTTATTAGCCAACTTACCTATATAAAAAGGTGAATCGATTAAACAACTCGATCTGAGACAGCCATGTTTTCTTCGCAATCATTTAAATATTGTATTTCTTCAATTTGGGTATTTTTTATTGCATTCAATGGGATAATAATGTGAATAAGGATTAGAAAAAGAAGCAAATCAGTAATTAAAACTGTTCCACACATTCATTGTTTAAACTATTGTTCGAATGTCCCTAATATTGTTGACGCAGTGGACAAGGACGACGTATGCCCCGATACTGTCAGTGCCCCCTAGTGATACAAACGAATCACATCCATCCACCTCGGGTGCTTAATTTTAGAACTTTACATAGTATTTTTTATCAATAAATGTGTGGAACAGTTTTAATTATTCATTTGCTTCTTTTTCTAATCCTTATTCACATTATTACCCCATTGAATGCAATAAAAAATACCCAAATTGAAGAAATACAATATTTAAATGATTGCGAAGAAAACATAGCTGTCTCAGATCGAGTTGTTTAATCGATTGACCTTTTTATACAGGTAAGTTGGCTGATAAATGATCATGGAATAATTTAATATTTCTGTAATTTTTTTTTTTTTTTTTTTTTAATACCCACTGGTGTCGATGATATTGCGACAATGGCGCGGATTTCGCTCGGTAAAGTAAGCTATAACTCCGAAGGTATTGGTAGTAGAGAAAAAAGTTTCAGACAGAAGTTGTTCGTAATTAAAAGATCTACAACTTTGATAATCAAGAAAATTTCATAAAAGTGGAGGGGGGGGGGGGGGGGGGGACTTTTTGGGGAGGAAATGCCGAAAAATGAAAAATAGGGAGAAGAAATTTTTTTTTTTTTGCCTTTCGGAAGTAAGAACTTGAAAAATATTGATGTTACAAAAAAAAATTTAGGATAAAAAAGTTAGTAAATTTAATTTGGAAGAGAAAAGGTCTCTACAATTTTTTGCCTAAAACTAACCGTTCTCGAGATATAGAATTAAACGCGTTTTTATCGAAAGGGGGGTCAGCTGACACTCTGAGAACCCCACAAATTGAGATTTAAGCTCAGAATGCACCCCCCTTTCGATCCCTAACAGTCTCCAAACTACATAATTCAATGTTTATTCAACCCATTTTGAGCGACAATTTGACTGGACTAAGAGTAGATACCCTAGGCCGGTTCTGGACCAACGCGTGTTAGTGCACACGTACACGCACGCACGCACACACACTCACCCTCCCGTGTCCGTGTGAGGGTGTTGGAGGGGGAGTCTGAGTCACGCTCTCGGACCCCTGACGTCACCCTCAAAATGGAGTCATACACCTCGAATTGACGTCACACTCCCTTGAATTGACGTCACATACCCTTGAATTGACGTCACACTCCCTTAATATGACATCACACTCCCTTAATATGACGTCACACTCCCTTAAATTGACGTCACACACCCTTGAATTAACGTCACACATCCCGATATAAAATTCCGAACCCCTGCGTCAGAACCTTCCAGAAGCTTTCCCAAGGTCATTTTGGAGGGCAGACAAACAGTTCCTGGAATTATTCGGCACCCTGTGTGAATTTGATACCCCTGTACGAAGAACATGCAAGTCTATTCTTTGATAACTAATAATCCCTGGAATGACCATTGTTGGAATTTCGGGCAGTCAAACAGTTCTCAGAATTATTACTGACACCCTGAGAAGTTTTTGAGTCTGATTATTCGACACGCTGTTCTCTTCGGATCGAGTTACTTAGCCTAATGGTTCTCAGAAGAATAGTTCTCGGAATCGACTCTGGAAAGATCTTTTCGACCGTTATAGAAATTTGGTGGAGGGAAACATTTTGACTCCGGAAAGATCTTTTGGAACGTTCTAGAAAATTAGTGGAGGGGTTGTCAGCTATAAAAGAGCGAAAATTTCAGGGATGAAAATTAGTATTCAACCGATCTTCAAGTAGTAAAGAATCTAAAAAATATCACAATGGAGATGATTTTGGATATGCAAGGTTTCGAAAACTTTTACGACCAATTTGTGGTAAAGGAGCTGGTTGCAATCAGTGTTCAACCGGATGAGTCAAGGCAGACATGGTATAACTCGCATCCTGTTCAAACCACCCTGTTCTTGGCAAACCTTACCACCCAAATGCAGAGCTACCAATTCCTGGTTGACGCGAAATTATCATGGATTAGAGTGGAATGACGGTGACATGTCTTACGATAATCTGCAGACAGCATTGAAGAGAATTGTTGAGCAAGCAAGTTATATATATGTCAAGGGAAATGAGAAGAAACAGTGGCTCGAGAAGATGATCAACGACGATTCAAAGCCAGTGATCGATCTGGAAGAATTGGGGTGTCCGAGTCTTGGATTCTTGCAATACATCAAAGTGGGTGGTTGGCATAAGGACTATCACGGGAACATCGTCGAATACCGGTGTGCCTGGGAAAACGTTCAGCGATTGAAATCTTGGTTCTTGAAGGACTGTACCGAGTCTTTACATAAATCTTTGCAAATATATCTTCAAGTGGGAAGTTTGAAACGGATGAGGAAGGAGGATATAGCATTTTTAACGAAACAATTTATCCTCATTTACGCATCGGATATCATTGACGAGGTGTGGGAGAAACTATCAGAGGCTATGAAGAGGGACGAGGACATCATAAACTGTCGGAAGCAAAGAAGCAAACATATCTGTTACGACGAATTCGATGGACCTATGACAAATGAATTTGTAAATTTCCAACAGTAAAATAAATGATGAAATATTTTACAACAGTATTAATACTAACTCTCTCCTTCCTTTCCAAGCTTAATCTAGAGTAATAAGATACCGCTGAGCGGCGGGATGGAAATGATTGAAGCGTCACATATACTTAAAATCTTTATTTGCAGAAATACATATAATTATACCAATTTCTTCACTCCGCCACTTATGGGATTGTATTTAACTACCCGATCGTGTAAAATCAAGCAGTATGCCGACGTATCGGTAGGGAAGTTATCTTTAGCTTCAAACTCGAGACGAACATCTACAAACTTGAGCGACTCGTTTTGTTTCGAGCAGTCGATGACGAATAGGGGAGCGTACTGTAGGAATTCACTCTTTTCCAGCAACGGTTCAGGTTCCTTGCCGTAATAGGAGGTTTGGAAATTGGCGTACATTTCATATAACATAGCATACTGATTATGACTCATATCGAGATTGAGGTTCCCATAGGGATAGCATTGAGAATTCAAGAAGAGTTTAACGTCGGTGATGTTGCAGTGATCGAAATGGCTAGCGTTTCGATTCAGCTTATTCTTCCGACTTGTTTGGAATCCCAGTATAACGTAGCGAGGTTTCTCCAGCTGAGTCGATGTCTTCACCGTCCAAACGTGCTTCGAGGTAGTGGGAAGTACAGGATACTCGTACAATTCCCAATTGCGAAAACTCATGCAGATCGCTGGATCTTTCTCGATGAAATTCAACAGCTGTATTTTGCGTTGATCCGCGAGCTTCACATATGGTAACAACCATTCGACCTTATCGATCAGGATTTTGAATTCCTCATCTTGAGTTTGTAGAACCGCATTCGTATCGGTCTTCGAACGGGTCAAGATCAACTCGTGTTTGGCGTTCACGATTATCTTGCGATAGTCTTCGGCGAACCCTAACATCATCTTCAGCGGTACGCATACTTCGAAATTACCAGCGGCATCCACATGGGTAGCGTTCACATTAAGCCAACCGGCATTTTCCATCATCCAATTCTGTCCAGGTCTCAGAGAAGGGTAACCTTTCATAAGACTGGTGAGACCGACGTTTTTGCTCCTATCGATCTCAATAGCATTTATCTCGTAACGCATTTCTTCAAACAGATGACAAACACCGTTGTTGACCAGTGTTGCGGTAGTCGACGGAGTTCCATCGGCCTTGACTATCTTTCCATACACATGCAATGAACTCTTGCACGGTAACACGCACAGGTCTTGGTGTTGAACAGCGATACGAATCTCGTCACTGTTATTGAAACTCGATGAGGCATAGGGTTTGTGTGTGTGAACCTCGTAGTATGCGATAGACTCGTCAAAGACGACGGGTGTTTGAATGTCTAAGATTTCCTCCCCCATGGTATACAGCAGATGACACAGATGCAAACGAATCTTATTTTGCGAAAATTCCTCTTCCAAAAGGTGTGAGCTTGAGACCTAAGCTCTTCAGAAGCAGCACGTTCTGAGGTGTCATCTCTTTCAGAACCGGTTGACGACTGACGTGTTTGGGGTATCTTACCTTAGTATTATAGCCACTTCTGTTATAAACTATTCCCATTATTGAGTCTTGATATGCAACCTGATAGTTATAACCTCTCCACGGAAATTAACCAAATCACCGTCCTGATCGACTATGCGGAGTTGGATGTGATCTATGATCCTTACGGTGACTGGAAGGTAAATGACGTGAGACGGTACTTCAATGATCTTATATCCAGGTGGAACAACGGGAAAAAACTCATGAATGGTGTGCACTTTACGCTCATTGACGTAGGCACCCGTTGTAATGTTACACTCGACTCGTAGTGCGTTGACTTTAAGAATAGTTACAGGAAGGTCAGACTCATGAACTCGATCAGCTTGCAAAATACGTGGAGTGAAACCCAATAGGCTGCCTATAGAATCGCCGGGCACAAAATTTACAGGGTGACTGCATTTGATTTCGCTACACAGTGTATTATTATTCGGTTTGATGTTGATGGTGATACCCTTATTCGACAAGACACCCTGTACATAACTCTCTATATCCTCTATTTCATAGCTACGGTGGGTATAGTGACTATTTCTTCACCTACGTAAATCTTGTTGTGACCAACATCTACATTGGGAATCGAATTAAAAGTCAGTAATTCAACGAGACCGAGGGAGTAATTCTTGAGATGGGAAAGTTCGATAGGGGGAAAGTATTGAGTCTCAAGAACCGAGGAGTTCCCCGATACGGTTAGTGTGAACGAATCATCCATGACTACTGCGAAAATCAAACTGACTTCGAGGAATTACGCTGCATGTTTATATAGAAACTCGAGACACAAGTGACCACAGTTGAACGTATCGTAGTCTTGATATCTTTTATGGTTATATTTGACGCTACCAACACCAAGGTATCTGACGAGGTCCGACGGTGGACGAAGATTACCGAAACTGTCAAAGTAAACTACTTCGTTACGGATCTTTCGGTACGCGACCCAATGTGTTCCAGGACCATCTTTATTATCTAGATTGACGATGCCCGATTCAAACCTAGGCGGTCCATCTTTGGGCAAATCGTTTCGCATGAAGAGGCCACGGAAATGTGGAATGTCCAGGGTAGTCGCATACTTTAACAGGTCCGCGTCAGTTAGCGCTCGTTGTGGCAGCGTCACTTTTAGTTTTTTGGCTTCAGGTGGAGACCCAAGCCTTTTGTATACGGTTTCAGATGGAGCCCCTTGCCTAGAGCGATAGCTTCCATGGTCTTGTTGTGCCGTTGACTTTCTTCCAGTTGTCTCTTGGCGGAGCTTGCGTCATTCACCGCTTTTGCAATACCTGCTGCCCCACCAGCCAACGCGCCCGTAGCACTGAGCCCGGCAAAGAGGGGTATAAGGAATGGTAAGAAACCACCAACTTTAGCTGGGACAGGTAGAATCCGTGGAGAACGTACATTGCGTTTACCACCAGCTTTTCTAACAGCGCCTCGTGCACCCTTCAATGCAGATTTGATGGCGACTTGCGCAGTCTTTCCTGGAACCATAGACCGTTTGGCGGCATCGATAACTGTTCTCAATACCACCGGTTTCCGCATACCCATACCGAGCTTAGTTTTCGCTTTCATCGTGTTTGTCACTGCCCAGGCGGCTGCTTTCTCACCGATATTTGCGTCTGAAGCCAAAACCCGTTTCCAGGCTCTCTCAGCCAAAATCTTATCTGCCGCACTTCTAGCTTCCAGATTTTCCCGATTCTTCGAGTAGGCGATATCGTGTTCCTTGCAGGCTGCGTCAAGCGGGTTGATACCTGGGACACCGCGCGCGAGTCTCTTCGCTAATTTGGTACCAGGACCGCAGTATTGATAACCAGGCAGATGTAACTCTACAGGAAGACTGTTAATGATTCTGTTTCTGTTCTGTTGACCTTTCCCACAACGTTTAGTTCGCTTACGACAGGCTTTGTGCACGATCATGGCTACGCTCTGACTGAGGAATCTTCTTTATAAACATGCTATTTATACCGTTCACCGTTAGTCAGAGTCGAGATGAGGTTCGAGACGCAGCCTGTCAAGCTACCTGTAATGAATTTCGATAAATTTGTGCAACAAAATGTTGCAACTGAAAAACGGCACGGTGATTTGCTGCCGAACAGCGTGCGCTCGGTATTTTGCGGTCCTTCCAACTGCGGCAAGACCAACGCGCTGCTCACCCTCATAACACACCCCAACGGATTGAGGTTCGAAAACGTCTATATCTACTCGAAATCATTGAATCAGCCCAAGTACAAGTTGCTGCAACAGTTACTCGAGGAGGTAGATGGCGTTGAATACTTTCCATTCGACGAGCATGAACAAGTAGTCGTGCCAGACGAGGCATTACCCAATTCGATCATCGTTTTTGATGACGTGGCTTGTGAGAAGCAGGATAACATCCGAGCTTTCTTCTGTATGGGAAGACATAAACACGTGGATTGCTTTTATCTCTGTCAGACCTACGCCCGCATCCCCAAGCATCTCGTGCGCGACAACACCAATCTTTTGGTACTGTTCAAGCAAGATGAGTTGAACTTGAGGCATGTGTACGATGATCATGTGAATACCGACATGACTTACACGCAGTTCAAAGACTTGTGCTCTGTGTGTTGGAACAGCGGCAAGTATGGATTCGTTGTAATAGACAAGGACATTCATTCTGAGGTTCGAGTTTTACGTGAGGCCTGTACTGCACGAGGAGTTTATACCGCACGGCTGACACCAGCCCGTAATCGGGATACGCCCGATCAACGCGCTACCCTACTTGCACGAGCGCACACGTATTCGCACGCGCCCACGAATAGACAAGGACAGTGAGTTGAATGACGGTAGATATAGACAGGGGTTTGACTGTTTTGTGAGCATAAATTGAGAATATTCCGGAAAGTAGAATCAGTAGCCTCTCAGATACAGCTGCGTCAACATGCAAGATACGAAAATTCATCAACAAAAAGAAGTGTTGCGTCATATCGCTAAAGCCAGCGCGGCGATTCGACGTAAACACAGAATGATAAAGTCGGGTAGGGAGACCGCTGAGCAGACAATGAGCAATGTTTTCAAACCGGTAGTAACTCCGCTGCGGCAACTGGTGAAGGTTTCTCAAGCTAGCGCCAAGTCCATCACAGAAAAGCCGATCGAAGAAGAGCCGATCAAAGAAGAGCCGATCAAACAAGAGCCAATCAAAGAAGAACCTCGAGAAGACGATGATTCTTTTTTAACAGCAGATGAGGATACAACTATACAACCGACGGATGAGTTTCTTGAACAGGGTAGCAACGAGTATCTCGAAATGTTACAAGATGTGAATAGAAAAAAAGATCTGGATAACGTGTACGGTGTACGCATATTTTCTGACAGCAGGTTGATGATGGGTGACGCACCGATAAGTTTTGGGAGTGACTTTATTCATGCGGGCGGCAAGCGTTATACAAAGACCGAAGGTTTGTTGGAACTACTATTCAAAAAGATACCCGATGAGACCTACGTGACTTCAAATGATATAAAAAATTATAAAGAAATCGTAATTGCTACCAACGCACATCGAAAATACTATAGAAGTGATCAAGCTATTCGAGCAGTGGATAACCCCAAGTTTAAGAAGTTCATCGCCACCGGATCACACACGGGTGGAGGTGTGCTTCCACAGCTCATGGTTGCTCAAGAGGGGAGAGGAACGGATTACGTTCACTGGGACGACCCCAACGAGCTGGTGGACCGTCTTCGTTTACTCCTGGCATCCCAAGCAGCTGGAAACTCGAGTCACACCAACGAAATCGTATCGATAATCGAAGAATTTCGTGAAGCTGACATCATTTGTTAATCGACCTCCCATCGTTTCCACAGTCATTTCCAAAATGAGCGTCGATGTGTTTGGACGACAGTTGGACAAGAGCGCCGCCCCAAGCAGTCGCGGTCCTCCCGGTATTGGGTTTAAATTCACCACCGACGGGCATTACGATATAGATAACAAGCGACTGTGCAACGTTGCCAATCCTGTGCAGCAAGGCGACGCTGTTACTATGAACCTCATGCGTCAGGAGATCGACGTTGTGAGAAACGAAATCCTCGCAATGATACATGTCTTGGACTCTCGCATGACGAATGCTCTGCGGAACCTAGGTGTTGATATCGAAGCAGTACAAGACTTATCGACTCGCACCGCCGAAATCATTCTCAAGCTGGACACCAGACTAACGGTGTTGGAAAATGAACGAGAAAAAGCTAACGCTCGTGACGGAGCTGCATAGACCAGCTCGAAAGAACTATCCGCGTCGTCGTGTAGATGTTCGCGGTTTGGATGAAACCTGGCAAGCGGATCTCGTTGACATGACACTGTACGCGGGAGAAAACAAAGGTTACAAATACATGCTCACGGTCATCGATGTATTCTCAAAGTATGCCTGGGTCGTGCCAATGAAGAGCAAGATGGGTAAAGACACGGCGAGTGCTATGGAATCTGTACTCGTACAGGGACGTACCCCGAAGAAATTACACGTTGACAGAGGCGGAGAATTTTATAATTCAAATTTCGATTCTCTCATGAGACGATATAATATTCAACTATACTCAACCTTTAGTAACTTGAAGGCATCGATCTGTGAACGCTTCAATCGTACGCTGAAAAACAAAATGTGGATGCAGTTCAGTCTGCAAGGAAATTACAAGTGGACGGACATTTTATCTGATTTGGTTTCGGCTTACAACAACTCTAAACATCGGACTATTCGCATGAAGCCAAAAGACGTATCCCCTAGAAACGAGCGGACATTATTGCAGACTGTATACCAAAAAGTTCGAGTCAGATCGGTTATGCCGGCGACACAGACTTTTCGTGTCGGATCACCTATGGGGATCGTGACCAGTATACAGTCACTCACACGCAGCGCCGACCAATCACAGCTATGTGTGAGCGATCGTGGCGCCTGTATGTCAGGCGAACACGGGACACGAAAAGTCTGTGTCGCCGGCATTAAGCCGGCAAAGTTCAAAGTTGGAGATAAAGTCCGAATCAGTAAATATAAGAATGTTTTTGAGAAAGGATATACACCAAATTGGAGGACTGAAATATTCACGATCATCCAAGTAGTAAATACTGATCCAGTAACATACAAGCTTAATGACTATCAGGATCAGCCGATAGCGGGTGGCTTCTACGAACAGGAACTTCTCAAAGTCAAGAATTCCGACATCTACCTGGTGGAGAAGGTGCTCAAGAGACGTGGAAACAAGCTATTTGTAAAATGGTTAGGTTTCAATAATACACACAATAGTTGGATAAATAAGTCTGACTTGTAAGGTTTATTAATAAAGAAAGATAATGTTTGACAAGTATGTTTATTTCATTCTACACAGTCTTATCGTAACCCCACGGAAGCGTGTCCGTCGTATCAGGAAATATGATCCTCTTGTCGTCGTTCCAGCTCAGCGCTATCTTCCTCTGCATCACCGTATGAACCTGATGATTCTTACTTCGAATTAAATTTTGACTTTTTGTCAGATTTCGATGCTGCAGAGCACATTGTATGTAGTCATCAAACGTTATGGTTTTCAGTGTTGCCCCTTTGATTCCCTTGGCACGTTTCTGCTCTCTATTTTCACCTAAAACTTTGAAGGCATATAATTTAGCTCTTAAGCCTATAAACTCAGTCATTATCTTCCCGTTATTTTCGTCTTTCATTAATCCCAACGCTTTTTTGTTGACTAGCGGCATCTTGTAAATATTTTCTAAAGGATAGTCGAAAGTATCGAATCGGTCCAAGTCGCGTTTCATGAGCTCATATATATCGGGTACCGTGAAGTAATATATGAGACTATCCGTATCGGTATACATAAGCTTTGCTCGGTCACCGAATCTGCTTTTTATGTTATTATAATGAAAATCATAAATGTAGGTTTTAGCGAGATCCATAATAGAAAATCCCGCGTATATAGGTTTATTGAATTTTATTTTCGTTCGATTCAATTCGATTATTGTCATGTCTTCACCGAATACAGTACGGCTATGAAAATTTGGTTTAGCGATAAGCGCTCTTGCTCCATGTCTACCATCCCACTTTGTAATTAGCCGCACGTCTCTGTGTTTTCTAACATTTTCCATAGTTTTCCCGAAAACAGCGTTATTCATAAGTTTATAAAAATTCTTCTCAAAATCGTTGTTTGACTTTTTTCTCAATTCGGTATTTAAATCTATATATTTCTTAAGCCACGGTGCTTGTTTGAATTTTAAAATCCGGTGAATTTTCTCCAACTTCATACCTAAGCTCAAACACTGTTTCAAAACTTGATAGTGAATGAAATACCGCTTTTTCGAGAAAAGAGTAGTTGTTAATTTAGAATTTTTAGAAAGAGGTGGGATGTAATGCTCCGGACACAATGGTAGGTCTTTGTGAGAGTCCCGAAGTTCTCGCGGATATTCTAAATCTACTTCAAGTATGTAACCTACGGGAGATTCATTTGAAACGGTTGAAACATCGAAATTTTCAAAATTTGACATCCATTCGAAGGAGCCATACGGTAAGAAGTGACTCATAGCTGCACCATATAAATTATTGACATCGAAATACATGAGGTAAGATTCTTCTTGGCGTGAATCGAATGCTGATCCCATATATCTGTTGTTGGCTTTAGCGTATCTATTCGAGCATTGGGCTACTCCGCCGCGAATTCCTCTTTCTATAAACAATAACATATCAATGTCGACGAGGAGCTCGAGTTCAACACCCGTGCACTTGAGCATCGCGTCGAACGAGAGGCCCGGCGCCGTATAATAATGTAACGGATCTAATTTATAAGTGGACCAACAATTACTTCTGAAATTTTGGAAAATATCCGCTAAAAGAAGCACATCCGTTTGCAGATACAAGTCCGAATATTGGCCCAAAGTTTTGACTTGAAAAGTTTTCCAAACATCACACGCGTACGAATAATTATCCTCCGAAATACCTACATCATTTAATTTTGAATAAAATTTTTCTATGGGAGGCAACTGTGTCTCTTCAAGGCTCTCCCAACTGTCTACATACTCGTACGGAAATACACCTTTTCTCGTCAGTAACTGAAATTCTTCGACGCTTCCGCAATGCTTACGCGTGATTAATTTCTGCTCATCGTTTAGATAAGACGCTAATTTTTCTAGACTGCCCGGCATGAATCTGAACGAATCAATGAACCTGAAATGTATTGTAACTTACTGCACCAATATCTCAGCTGATGGCTGGAGATATGGTGCTAGTCCGCGTGAGTGTCTTTGTCACGGGTGTGATTTGGAGCTCCTCTCGTGGAAAAAGTGAAAAACCACAAAATACCCTATTACAGACTCAAATCAGATATCATCCGATTTGAGCTATTTATCTACTGAGCGAGGATCTGCTTCGCTAACCGAGCTCGCGCGACAGACGCGGGTTGTGTTAGCTGTGTGTGAGAATCACAGACATGGGTATTCCCCAGTGTTGTAACCCAGCAAAAACTCAACCGTAGCTGCCTTAGCACAGAGCTGGGTGTCGCTAGGCGTACCAAGCTGTACAACTAGACTCGGGATTGGGTTTTACACCCGCACCGTAGCTGTCGTTTGCAAATTGAAAATAAAGAAAGAAACCTGAAATGTTTTGAGATTGTTAATTTAAGGAAATAGGAAATTGAAAGAAACAGATGTAGTTTTAACAATAGATAGTATTTAATGAGATTAGATGGTCATTGGTCGTAGAAAACGATACAAAAGAATTAATCAGAGAACAGCACATTAAGTGCAGAAATAGAATATTATTAAATCATAAAGAATAGAATAGAATATAACAGAAAATAAAGGTTTATATTAAAGAAATAATTCAGTAGGATAAGATTAGAGTTAATTAGAGTTCATAAATTTTAAATCAATGTTTCCATTTAGTTGTTTTAAATTCAGTTTTGTTAAGGCCGATATTTTATGCGAGGATTTCCAATCTTCGATTGGTTGAATTTGCGCCGATAATTATCTATTATGACGTCTTTTATGCTTGCAGTCTAATTTATTTATTTATAAAAAAATTAGTAAAAAAAAACTTTGAAGATTGTGAAATGTGAATTTAAATTTTAATTAGACTTATGTTTTTCAATATCGAAAATCGCGATTTTAATCACTTCAATTTTTATGAGTATCGAAACGCGATTTAAGAGCAAGTACAGGTCACGCACTATTTTGGCTACGTGCCTAATGAGTAATTAACGATGTGACTCGACGGGCACTTTGCCACACAATCGGTACCTGATGCCTCCACGTACCCCCTTTTATACCGATATTCCGCGGTGCCCGCGAAATCGTGGGATGCACGGAAACGCGGCTCGCGGAATCGCGGGATGCACGGAATTCTGCGGTGTGCTTCGCGAGATGCGCACCGCGGGATGCGCGATGGACACTTGTCCGGCTGCTCCGGCAGGAGCCAGAACAGCCGGAATGTTACAGTATAGATGTTCCTTTCACACTCTTTGTAAAGGAAATATATCTGTCCTTGTTGATTGGTAAGAGACTCATGTGACCTTCAAAAGATGTTGCTAACGTTTTAATCAAGAAATGTGAGTCGTAACCTGATAAGTTATGAAAGACGACCGGAATGACGTGCGAATATTTGTAATTTAAATTACAACCTTCGTGCGCTGCACCACGATATTGGCCTGTAAAATGACAATGATCGCGATGTTTCACCTCGTGAGGTCTAAATGGTTTTTCACAAATGTGACAAGTCTTAGCTGTATGAAATGCTTGTTTCTGATCATGACCCAACGATTCCATAGGCACGACGCGCTTGAAATAAGGTTCCAAAGCTTGAGCCAATTCTTCCAACTCGTTTACGAACCATTCTATACAATCCTGACCACGATTGATTCTAAATTTGGAAACTGAATCGTCGAAGGTGCAATGTAAATAGTAGGCAATACTGTATGGAACATGTTTTTCATACACCCTCCTATTCTCAGACTCAGATGTATCGTTAACCGGTTGTAACAGACATTCCAGATCAGCGTAAATACAAAACGGAACATTTTCTTTATATTTGAAGTTTTTGAATTTCAAGATCTTATCTTTTTCGTCCGGTAATATCACTTTTTACCCAGCATCACTTAATATCCTCTGCATTTATTCAAATTCGCACAATCAATGCTGTGTTTGGTTAAACAATTTTCATCTTGAAAATGACTCAAACACCTATCACAAAACCAGGTACGATGGTCATGCTTTGAAATTTGTGAACTTAACAGTTGAGATAAATTTTTTATCCAAGCAAAATGATATATTGTTTTGTTGACGTCATCAATTTCGTTCAGCTCAATGTCAGTTTCTAACATAAGAAGATGTATGGTAGGTGTATCTGATTTCGCTCGACTCGAATAAACTGGTACTAGTTCATGTTCATCTATACCGTACACGTTAATCGCTAAACCGTTCAATTTTTCAAATTTTGAAATTTCGTTCAGATTCATGGGAAAATTAAAACCTTCATACCTCAGCACTGAGCTAAAATGTGGATAAGAAGTCGTTCTATTCACATGATTACCTGTTGGGTGAAGAGCTGCTGTGATTGACCAGAGAAAGCAATACGGATCGTTGTTCATTATATTTACCACCGCCTTTTTATCCTGTATATACTTCGGTAACTGTGTGTAAGTAGATATACCTCCTCGCAGTGGTACATATTTGTTGATGTTCACAGCCATATTTATAATTTCAGTCAACGACCATCCCGAATCCTTTTCCTGGAAGTCTTCGATCTTGACCAAGAATTTTTCCTTTACGTTCTCGTCAAACCATTCATCAATATTTGTCGCTGGGAGAATAGCTTCATTTTTGGTATTAAAAAACTTCATTTCTTCGATAATTTCACCCCCTTTTACAGTTTCGAATTTGCAGGACAACACTACATTTACTTTCAAGTTTCTTTCTTTTCGAAGAACATTCTTCAATCTGGAGACTATTAGCTTTTTCGAATCATCCAGAAAATGTTTCAGATCTTTGTGTTGTAGATTCGCTATTATTCCTGTTCTTATTCTTCCTTTGAAAGCTGACTCTAAGTCCTCCCACTTTACTCTATCACTTCTCCTCGGTCTCCTCACACCCTCTCCTCTTTTTCGGCACTGCTCAAACCGAGCTTTTAATGATTTTAAGACTCCTATTGTTGTCAAAATTCTTGTTTTTTCTCCGACCGTTGAAGCGGTTTTTCGTAAAATTTTATTCAATAGCCTGATGTTTTGAGTTCCAAATCTGATCCACTTCTGTGTTTCCGTAGTAGATGATTTCTCTTTCAGAATTTCATAAGCATTTTGCATAATGCTGATAAGTTTACGACATTTGTCCGAGTCCATTTTCGCGTAATCGCTAACAACAATTATACACTGCAAAAGTTTGAGGGTGAATGGTTCCTAAATACTGAGGAGTAGTCATTTTATAGGTCGACATCATCGGTAAATTCCAAGAACTGTGAAATTTGATCCCTATGCATGAGGACCCTTTTTTACAGAATAATACCGAAGCAAGTCCTACAGCTAGTGAAATGGTAACAAGCAAACGATCGAGCTTATTTCCTCTGCGTAAGTCTGTTTGGTGAAGGATAGTTAAACCTACATTTTGTCGAGAAAAAATGTACGCGAACGTTCTAGAACAATGGCTTATATCCTTAGAGAATATTCGCGAAGCTGGGCCTAATCAAATGCAATTTGATCGGCATGGAAGTTTCGTGCGCCTTCTACTATCGTATTAGTTACATTCTTAAACAAGGGGTATGAGTGTGAACCATGCATCGAACTTTCGAGACGTATTTTTTAGTCCACTATCGTGTTTACGATTTAGATCCTAAACAACAGGATATATAAAAGAGGTTGACCATCCAGCAGCGACAGCTCATTCAAATTTAGTCTCTCAAAGAGTAGTGTGGTGTCAAAGAGTAGTGACAAAGGTGAGTGGAATATACCGTTTCTTTTATAATCTGAAACATTGGAAGTGAATCCTCTAATTTATATTTCATTACTCAATACAAGTGAAAATGTCTTGATCGAATAACGACAACAGTAGAGTTTTTTTTAAGTTGTGTACATCAATGTAGTGTTTTACGTAATCTCTTGCACGATTTTTCTCTCAATGTTAACGATCTCCGTTGCACATTTTGCGTTGAAGGAATCAAACAACTTTATCTGATTTCAATCGTTTTTTATTTTTGTTTAGTCTCCAGCCGGTACAGCCATATCTTCAATTTCTTCAAATATTACTTCAATCATCTCGAGCCTATCGCATTTGGGTAAGTATCCTTCTTTTACCATAATGTAAATTCAACAATCAAGATTTTTATGAATTTAACTGTTAACTGAATATGAGAAACAAACGTTTTGGATTATTTTTCATACACTGTTTGAACGATCGAAATTTAGTTTTTCTTGAGTTGTGTACATCAATGAAGTGTTTCACGCAATCTCTTGCACGATTTTTTTCTCAATGTTAACGATCTTTTCCGCACATTTTACGTTGAAGGACCAAACAACTTTATCTGATTTCAATCGTTTTTTATTTTTGTTTAGTCTCCAGCCTGGACAGCCATATCTTCAATTTCTTCAAATATTACTTCAATCATCTCGAGCCTATCGCATTCGGGTAAGTGTGAATTCAACAATCAAGACTTCTATGAATTTGACTGTTAACTGAATATGAGAAACAAACGTTTTGGATTATTTTTCATACACTGTTTGAACGATCGGAATTTTCACGTTGTTCTCCTTTTCAGACATGGATCATCACACGTTTCGCATTAGAGTGCCGGAGGAATGGTTGGAAAGATGTACATCTATTGTAACTTTACGGATAGTGAGCGTCACTGAAGGTGACGCGAACCGGTTGGTTATTGTGTTTTCTTTACTCGATTTTTATTTTTGTTTGAGACTTCTACTATTAATTATTAGCCGTGCCTATTACGGACTTGAACTACCGTGTAGCTGAAGCCGCCTCCCCACAGACCTGAGTACGATAACGCACTAAGGCTGCACTCTACCCTCTTAACTGTTAAATGTTAATTTAATGAAGTTAATTTATTCCCAAATAATAGCTGTGCCAGACCTGGGTAGATCGGAGATCCACCAAGGCTGTATCTAGCTTTCTGTTAGATTTAAACTATAACCTGGAAATGGCGGAGGAAGGGGTTTGACATCTGATTAAATTGCTTTTTTGTAACGTTCAAAAATCTGTTGTTCTGATATTTTCTTTATAATTTTTTGTATGCTGTGATTTACTCTGATTTTCTATAGTTTTATGTCTTTATTTGAAATAATTGGATTTCTGAAATATTCTTGAATTTATTATTTGTATTGAAATGAATAGATGATTCTAACGGTTCATCAGAGCTCTATGCTCGTGATCACCAACAAGTCACTGTGAGTCTATCTGGTATCTACCCTAGAATAGCTAATGAGTTGATGCGCGGTGAGTCAACCCGGTCGCTTTGCCGAAGATTGCTGGTGAGCTGAGCGGCGTCACGCCTTTTATACTTGTCGTGACGTCACTCAGCTCGTCGTTGTGCGAAGCTTCGAGACTCTTCCAGTCGCTTCGCTCGACCGTTGCTGATTTAAATGTAAACGCACAGGCATGGGTAGCCTGGCACGTTACACTATATCGGAGTTGATGGAGGCGCTTCAACCTATAGTTTTAACCGGTTCACTGGTGGACCCGAAATCAACGTTTTGTGCCAAAACTGGTGAAGGGAAATAATTTCATATTCAACATGAAGCCCAAAAAACTTAGGAACATCAAGTTTGTTGTAAATCCGTTCAAAACTGACAGAGATATCCACGTTGCACATATATGTGCCATTACCAGTTGTGGCACTTTTTCTTTTTGCACATATATGTGCCCTTACCAGTGAACCGGTTAATGGATGAGACTCAAGATGAAAACTTCACAGTATTCATCCAATACCTCGGGATCCTCGTGAAGGTAGAAAAGACCGGGAACCTTTACTGGTTTAAAAAATGCGGGATAGAGGATGTTGCTGAATAAGCAGAAGATACCAATTATACTATCCCATTATAACGCGTCACTAATGACTTTAGTGACGTGATATATTATACAATCAAATAATTTGGATTTTAAGCTCATGAATAAATAAAGTGTATTATACAATCTCTCGTACCAATTATATATTATTTAAAATTGAACCTTCAATTCTATCCTAACTCATATTTGAATAAGTATGCTAGATGTTAAAATTATTTTTAAGTATATTTGTAAAGGGTTTGTATTGAAATGATAGTAGACAGGTTTTATGAGGATATTATTCATATAATACGTTTATTATTCTTGTTTTTTCATTCAAGGATATAATTATGAAAGTTGAAAAGTAATTTACACATAGTTGAATTCAATTATTATATTTGTACATAGAAATAGGTTGAAAATCATTCGTTTTTCATGAAAGGCTTATGACAGGAATATATTAGAGTTAAAAAGTAAATTCAGTATACAAAGTGAATTACACATGGTTGAATTCAATTTGATTGTATCGTCCGCCGAGGTAACGCATCAGAAGTTTATCCTCTTCGCATGCTACCGTCATCTTCTGGAGAAGATCCGCATCGTCGGTCAGGACTTTCGTCATCCGAGCTGGTAGAAATACCGAGAAGCTGTCATCCACATCAACCATGAATCTGGCACCAAATTTGGTCTGAACTTTGCGGATGTTGCTGATTTGGTAATCTCTGAACACTTCCAAATCCATCACTTTCTTCGTCGGTAGAAACTCCTCCAGCCGACCGACTTTGTTTAGCTTTGTGAAGTCCATGTTGTAGCTTGATATTCCTCAGTTTTCTTGTGATGTAATCGAGTTGAGACTTAGCTTCAATCAGAGTTTTAACTTCTTGGATATTTTTCAAAAGTATATATGATCGTTTTCTCAATTCTTTTTGCTGTTCTTGTAAGTTGTTCTGCATTCCTCTGAGATCAGTTGAAGACTAATTTTCATCCCTGTATTCTTCGCTCTTTTATAGCTGACAATCCCTCCATCAATTTTCTAGAACGTTCCAAAAGATCTTTCCGAAGTCAAAAAGTTTCCCTCCACCAAATTTATAGAACGTTCGAAAAGATCTTTCCAGAGTCGATTCCGAGAACTATTCTTCTGAGAATCATTAGGCTAAGTAACTCGATCTGAAGAAAAACTTCTCACAGGGTGCCGAATAATTCCAGGAACTGTTTGTCTGCCCTCCAAAATGACCTTGGGAAAGCTTCTGGAAGGTTCTGACGCAGGGGTTCGGAATTTTATATCGGGATGTTAATTCAAGGGTGTGTGACTTCAATGTAAGGGAGTGTGACGTCATATTAAGGGAGTGTGACGTCAATTCGAGGTGTATGACTCCATTTTGAGGGTGGGCGACGCCATTTTGAGGGTGGGTGACGCCATTTTGAGGGTGACGTCAGGGGTCCGAGAGCGTGACTCAGACTCCCCCTCCAACCCCCTCACACGGACACGGGAGGGTGCGTGTGTGTGCGTGCGTGTACGTGTGCACTAACACGCGTTGGTCCAGAACCGGCCTAGGGTATCTACTACTAAGATGGAATGAGTTCAAAATAGCGAGAAATAGGTTAGTTGCGGTAAGTAGGAAAAGTAAAATAGACTATTACGAAGAAAACATTGATAGTGTGAAAGATAACCCAAAAAAGATGTGGAGTACTTTAAAAGAGCTCATAGGGAATAACAAATGTAAAGCTAGTTCAAAAGGTATAAGTTTCAACGGAGAGGTAATAAACGAAGACAATAGGATAGCAAATAAATTAAACAAGTATTTCACGAAAAGTATAGACGATCTTGTTAATGTAGAAGGAGCAAAAGTAGTTGATGTTAGTGAACTAGGAAGGGAAGCAGAAGCGGGCAGAATTTTCGAAAACTTCAGGGAAGTGACAAAGGAAGAAGTAGATATTATAGTGGGAGAACTCAAGAATAAAAAAGGAACAGATGAAGGTATCAGTACGGAATTTTTGAAAAAGACATGGAAAAGCGTAGGGGCTATTCCGCGTCAACCGGATCAGTCATCTCTCAGATATTTTTTTAATTTTGCATGTCGATTGTCCTCGGGGAGTTAGATTTTTGTGCCAAAGGATTTTTCAATTAGTGCAAAATTCGTTGAGTTATTTGCATAAACAAATTCGAGCAAGGTTTTTTTCGAAAATTCATAACTCCGCCAAAAATGACACTAGACTCGATTTTTTTTTTTAGTTTACGCGGAAAGAATCATATAATGTATAAAAAAATAAGTACTTCGAAAAAAGTTTGTTCATCCATTGTTTATTTAACAATTAAGTTTTCAAAGATTTTTAAAACAGTGAGCAACACGACCAAAAAATTTTTTTTTAATTCTGACATATTCCTTGAACTATACTACAACCTGTGAATTAATTCCAGAGATGTGTTTTCCTTCGTTTTCAATTAAAAAATCATTGAAGGTGTCGATGCGCATGAAATTGCAGCGCGCCGAGTCTCTACGTAATGGCGGGCGGCCGGTTGCCGTCCACCGCTACTCCGCGGTGGCGTCGCAGCGTTAGTTTAGAGTCATTTTCACGATGTAGGACATGATGGAAAAATCTGAAAAAAATACTGTACCCTCACAAGGCCTGCTCGAAGCGATAAGTGAAGTTTCAAGAATGTGTTTTTCACCGTTTATCTATTACAGAGATTCAAAATAACGGTTACATTCCATGAGAGTGCACATGAATAATAATAATTACAAAACTTGCTACTCATTTTAGTACTTATAATCACCCCCGAAGATATGTGGAAGCTGCGAAATGAACGCACTTACAATTATATATTTTATACAAATAAATCGCTTATTCTATGGATACAATCTATTAATCTTTGATCAAACTGGGCATTAAACTTAGAAATGTGAGCAAAAGTTTTCGTCATAACTTACATGGCTATCTTAGCGCATAGATTTACGGGTAAATGACTCATCAGAGGAAGAGTAAACCCTACATTCTACAGTTTTATGTAATTTTTGCAAGTTTTGTAATTATTATTATTTATGTGCACTCTCATGGTATGTAACCGTTATTTTGAATCTCTGTAATAGATAAACGGTGAAAAACACATTCTTGAAACTTCACTTATCGCTTCGAGCAGGCCTTGTGAGGGTACAGTATTTTTTTCAGATTTTTCAATCATGTCCTACATCGTGAAAATGACTCTAAACTAACGCTGCGACGCCACCGCGGAGTAGCGGTGGACGGCAACCGGCCGCCCGCCATTACGTAGAGACTCGGCGCGCTGCAATTTCATGCGCATCGACACCTTCAATGATTTTTTAATTGGAAACGAAGGAAAACACATCTCTGGAATTAATTCACAGGTTGTAGTATAGTTCAAGGAATATGTCAGAATTAAAAAAAAATTTTTTGGTCGTGTTGCTCACTGTTTTAAAAATCTTTGAAAACTTAATTGTTAAATAAACAATGGATGAACAAACTTTTTTCGAAGTACTTATTTTTTTATACATTCTATGACTCTTTCCGCGTAAACTAAAAAAAAAAAAAATCGAGTCTAGTGTCATTTTTGGCGGAGTTATGAATTTTTGAAAAAAACCTTGCTCGAATTTGTTTATGCAAATAACTCAACGAATTTTGCACTAATTGAAAAATCCTTTGGCACAAAAATCTAACTCCCCGAGGACAATCGATTTGCGAAATTAAAAAAATATCTGAGAGATGACTGATCCGGTTGACGCGGAATAGCCCGTAAGTGAGATAATGCTAACTTTGATAAACAAATCGCTGCAAGAAGGGGTCTTCCCGGATAAATGGAAAACCTCAACAATTATACCGATTTCGAAAGTAGCGGGAAGTATAAAAGCGGAAGACCATAGACCTATGAGCGGATCCACGTCACTTCACTCAAAAAAAAAACCGTCAAGTCACGGATCTTTGCGCCATTCGACGTATCTTTAGTACTATGGGAAAAAAAAATACGACTTCAGGGATTTTGAAAAATTTTCAAAAATGGCGGAGTTAGAGCTATTTGAATGTTGGTAAGTCGCTGTTGCACCGCTATGTTTGAAAATTCATATCTCCGAAAGTATTTACCGGAGCGGACTGATCCTGGAATCATTTTGTTCGTAAAAGAATTCGCTTTCATAAAAAAAATGTTGTTTTTAGAAAAAAAATTCTTTCCATTTTTTTTCGTCGTTTTTATTTTTAATTTCGCTGCCATTTCCGCGGGACCTACAGGAATCCATGGAGATAATTTTTTACGGATAGCCGAATCCTTCCCCTTCAACCCTAAGAAAAGAAATTTATGGAGAACCTACCTGGGCCGGAGAAAAAAAATAAAACGCGTCGCCCCGCGCCGATCTTTTGCAATATTTTGGTGGCTCTGAAAAGGGCCGATGTTTCTAGCGATGATTTGCTCGATGGCACTTAGTGTAGGACACCTCCGTTTGAAATCAATTCATAATTTTCATGGATTCAAAATTTTCTGATGCGGAAAATAATTTTGTTTTGACGAGTTTATGAGATATTGGAATGACCGCATGTAATTTCAGAGTGCCACGAACTGTCAAGGCTTTATCAAATTGATTTTGTAGAATAGATTCTTCCGCTTGATGTTCTGCAGCCGTACAGTACGCAAAAGATATGCTTCGAAAATAAGAACATGCCCAATTATATAGATCCAGCGGTGTTTGAATAGGATCAGAATTGCCAATCAGTTGTAAACTCGCACGTGAAGCTAATCTCTTAACAGTTCCACCTACTCCATCACACGGCCCTTTTCCATGTGATGTAGCAAAGAAATGCCATTCGGCGTGGCATTGAAAGTCTTCAAAGTGATGTGTTAAATTTATAAAATTCTTTTTGTTCTTATATTGGGAAGTTGCTCCATCAGAGAAATAAATTATTTTTTCTATGGGAATTGAATCTTGGAACTTCTCTTTCATAAAGTTGACTAATTTTTTTTGAAATAAATGAACCGCAACTGTATTATGTTTCAGATGCTCTGTAATTATCACAAAACTAAAATGTCTCAACTGGTCGTCACCGTAACTTTTATAGTAAACCACGATTGGATGAATAGTCGCCTGATTATTGCTCCAGTGAAACCCTTGCGTGGAATCTTGTACAACAAATGCATAATTCTCAGCGAAATCGCATACCACTAAAAATTCGCCAACTTTCAAGCTCTCTTTCATCTTCTGCCAATAACTACTTTGCTGCTTCGCAATGAAATCATGTGCAACCAATTTTGACAATTGATCACAGAAGTTATCCACAAAATCCTCGGACTTTTTGGTAAGTGTCTCCAAAGCCGTTCGATCCACTGATATCCACTGTTTATAAGTAACATCGCTGATGAAATTATCAAAACAACCCCGTAGATTGAGGGATTATATTCCGATACAATTGAAGGGATCAGTTACTTTTAGATATTTAACACAAAACGTTCAGAGTTTGTGCAGTTGGTGACTTCGAATTTCCAGAACATGTATAGGTATATGTAACTCCGAGAAAACATGACCAGTAGACGGATAAGCGAAGACTAAGGTGGTTAAACAACTATTTTCGGAGAATGAATAGCCCGGGTAAGTAGAGAAGCATCAAATGTAATTTAACTCCACTACGCAACACAAGGAGCTCGCCGCGCGGACGTAGATTGACGCGCGCGGCGACGCGCGACAAGACGTTTTATTTTTTTTCTCCGGCCCAAATAGGTTCTCCATGAATTTTTTTTTTTAGGGTTGAAGGGGAAAGATTCGGCTATCCGAAAAAAATTATCTCCATGGATTCCTGTAGGTCCCGCGGAAATGGCAGCGAAATTAAAAATAAAAACGACGAAAAAAAATTGAAAGAATTTTTTTTTTTCAAAAACAACATTTTTTTTTATGAAAGCGCATTCTTTTACGAACAAAATGATTCCAGGATCAGTCCGCTCCGATAAATACTTTCGGAGATATGAATTTTCAAACTTAGCGGTGCAACAGCGACTTACCAACATTCAAATAGCTCTAACTCCGCCATTTTTGAAAATTTTTCAAAATCCCTGAAGTCGTATTTTTTTTTCCCATAGTACTAAAGATATGTCGAATGGCGCAAAGATCCGTGACTTGACGGTTTTTTTTGAGTGAAGTGACGTGGATCCGCTCCTATAAATATGTTACCGATTTACGAGAAAGTATTAGAAGTAGCAGCTAAAAGACAGTTACTAGACTATATAGAAAATAACAACATCCTTACAGATCAGCAATCAGGGTTTAGAAAAAGGTATTCCTGTGAAACGGCTTTACAAAACATAATAATTGAATGGAGGAAGAACCTGGACGCGAGTAAATATATAGGAGTGGTCTTTCTTGACTTCAAACGAGCGTTCGAAACGATCAACAGGGAAATACTGATGAAAAAACTAGCTCAATATGGAATAAAAGGTACAGTGTACAAGTGGATAGAATCATACTTAGGTAACCGGAAGCAGGAAGTGAAATACGGAAATAGTAAATCGGAAGAAATAAATACGAAACACGGAGTCCCACAAGGGTCAGTGCTGGGTCCACTATTGTTCGTGATTTACATAAATTATATTGTCCAACAATTGAAGTTCTGTTTATGTAAGTGTTTTGCAGACGACACAATTATATATGTTAGCAACATGAGTAGCAAGGTAATAGAAAGTAAGCTGAATACTGACTTGGACAGAATTGCGAAGTGGCTAGAGCAAAATTCTCTAAGGCTGAATGTAACCAAAACTAAATTTATGGTGATACACGACGAAAGGAAAAGGTACATGAGCAACAGCTGCGAAATAGTAGTATCAGGGGATAGGATGGAAGAGGTCAAAGAAATAAAATATCTAGGTGTAATTATAGACGAGGATATGAATTTTAATAGCTGAGCAGCATATATAGTAATAGTTAGGGAGCTGGCTGCCGAAATTTCTATATGATTTGTTCATGCGGCAGACATTATTATTATCGATTTTTGTACCATAAGAAACATTGAGGACCGCGTCTGCCAACATGACAAACCTGCGTTGCCAATTGACAGCGCTTCAAAAATGTAAAAAAAAAAGGTGTTCAAAATCATTTGTTCATGTCTGCCTCTTGGACTGATGGTCAGAATCATCCGCAAAACGATGAAAATCGAAGAGGCAGACATTCAGACCTCTGACTTTTGTAGTAATCAATTTTTAAAGTTTTTTTCATGATTTAAAAAAGTGCATATGAAATGTACACTCGGCAGACCTGAATCGTTCGATTAAAGACAATGTGAAGAACCACAGAAAAATGGTCTGCCACCATGGTAGCCCTGAGTTTTCAATTGACAGCGATTCAAAAATGTATAAAAAAGAAGATGTGCTAAATCATTTGTTCATGTCTGCCTTTTGGACTGATGGTCAGAATCATCCTCAAAACGTTGAAGATCGAAGAGGCAGACATCCAGACCTCTGATTTTCCAAAGGCAGACATTTTGAATATAATATAATTTGAAAATAATTGAATATATAAGTACAAAATTCTGCGCCTACAAAATGTAAATGAAAATAATGAATGTTACACATAAGCAATCGATAGCAGCGATTTTGAAAATATATTTCAAATATTCGGGTTCTAAGTCTGTTACCTGTCGTCCCGCAGGTATAAAGAAAGAAAAGAGAACGGTATAACTCCGTAGACAGTTGGGGCATGCCTATGCATAGATATATAATGTATTACCGTGTACAATTTATACATATATATATATATATATATATATATATATATATATATATATATATATATATATATATATATGTGTGTGTGCGTGTGTAAGTGAAGGTGGGCTATTATATAGCCTTCTACGAAGAAGCTCTTTCGCAGCTGCTCCTATGCATTCGCAGGCGCGTAACTAGAAACCAGTCTTGGGGGTGGCCAAGGGGACCACTGTATTGGACCAATTGAAGGAAAAAAGATTTTTTTGTTGTACTAGTGATTAAATAGATGACATTAAACAATATAATTATACCAAAACTATTGATACTAACAATAATGAGCCGTAATACCCGCTTTCCCTTGATTCTGCGTGAACTTCAAAAAATTGTACAGCTCAAAATCAGTGACCAAAATGTCTGCCAACTTTTTTTTGTATTCAGGTGGTCCTAATGAATCGACTGGTCGCAACTAGAACCATGAACAAATGATTTAGTAGAGTTTTTTTTTTTTACATTTTTACAACTACGTCCCGTGATAATGCAGAGCCCTGCATGTCTGCCTCTTCGATTTTCATCGTTTTGAGGATGATTCTGACCATCAGTCCAAGAGGCAGACATGAACAAATGATTTAGTACACCTTTTTTTTTTACATTTTTGAAGCGCTGTAACTCGAAAACGCAGCGACGTAGGACTTCAATTAACTGGACCAAATCGATTCGTATTGATCTAAACTTTCATCCCTATCGATATGAAACATGAACAAATCATATACCAAAATGGCAGCCAGCTCCCTAACTATAAAGAAAGTAGCCAAAAAAGTAAATTTTATGTATCGAGTAAGTAAATACGTAAGTTCATATACACTTGTAACAATATATAAGAGTATAGTAGCGCCGCATTTTGAATATTGTAACACGCTGCTCTTGAACGTCAATAAATACTGGATGAACGCATTACAGAAAACGAAAAACAGAGCTATGACAGCAATTTTAAAGTGCAATAGATATACGAGGATAGCAAACATGCTGAAAGCGTCGAATTTTATGAATATCAGACAAAGAGTGAGGTACAATACGTGTCTGTTTGTATATAAGATGAAAAACGAACTAATGCCAAATTACTTAAGTGATACAGTAACGCTAGTCAATCAAAAACATAATTATAATACTAGAAAAAAAGATAACATAAATGTAGAATTTAGCAGAACGGCGGAAGGGCAAAAGAGTATAGCATATATTGGGTTCCAAATGTACAACAAGCTGCCAATGGAAATGAAGGCGGCGAAAAACGTAGAGGAATTTAAAAGATTAATGAGGGAAGAAGTGAAAAGGGAGGATGTGGAAATGTAGTATTAAGTAGAATAAGGGTAGCAATAAGATTAAAGTAATTGTAAATGAAATATGTAAAGTAAATAAGTAGCGGAAAGCTAATAAAGATATCATCGATCAATCTCTCTCTCTCTCTTCTTCTCTCTCTACTTACCTAGTCTTATACTCTGTTATCTGACACGTAAAGAGAGATAAACCTCTGCTCGCCAGGCCCCAGGAACAGATGTGTGCAGCGGTGACTCATCATCGGCTAAGTAGGTCAATAGTAGTATAGTAGCCAGTAATTGTTTATCAACCTGAGCGTAAAACGGCTAGTGCGGGGCGTGTGTGCGGTGGGTCAAGAAGCTGAGAGCACCGCACGCCGCGAGGCAACCTCCCGAGTAAGCTGACACGGGTTGCCTTTGGCGCGTCACGAGCTGCTTCCTGGCCGGCAACCCGTATCTCAAGCTGTTGAGGCGGGTTGTCACCGCGCGCATTCTCCAAAGCTTGTACGTAATGCCCCCCCCCCCCCCCCCCCCCCCCCCCCCCCCCGGTTATGCCATCACGGCAGGAGGGCATCGACTCAAACACCGAGTATGCGCCGATAATAAATATATATATTTAATTGCAGAAACGGCAGACTGATGAGTCGCTATGGACACGCGCTGGAAACACCCGTTCTCGGCAATCATAGCCGGTCCTTCCGGTTGCGCAAAATCCAATTTTGTGAAAAACTTTCTGCAACACGCGAGTGAGATGTGCGACACAGAGTTCGCGAGGGTAGTCTGGCACTATGCCGAGTGGCAACCGTTGTACGGGGAATCGAGCGCTATGGAATATAGAGAGGGTTTGCCGCAGCCGGCCGACTACGACGCGGACGCACGGCCCAAATTACTCGTTATCGACAATCTGATGCATGAGTCGTCCAACGGCGTTGTCATCGATCTCTTCACCAAGGGCTGCCACTACAAGAACATGAGCGCGTTCCTAATCACGCGGAATCTGTTACACCAGGGACGCGGTCAGAGGGATATTTCGCTAAACGCCAACTATATCGTTTTCTTCAAGAATCCGCGCAATCACGCCCAGATACATCACCTGGCTCGTCAGGTACACCCCGAGAACCCTCGCTTTCTGCAGGAGGCCTACAACGACGCCACAGCGCGCCCCCACGGCTATCTGCTCCTGGATCTGAAGCAATCCACCCCGGAGAACTGCCGGTTTCGCACCGATATATTTCCCTCGGATCCACATCAGTAGTAGATGCCAGCCATGGCGAGTCATAACAAATGACGTCACTCGGCGGGAGTGGGGATTTGGCGTCAAAACAATGAGAGAGACGACAGACAGTCCGATCCAAGATGGCGGCGCCCATACACAATATTATAAACAAATATGGCGCCTGTTTTCCCAAAATCCAAGATGGCTACTATTTTTTCAAAATCCAAGATGGCTACTATTTTTTCAAAAACTAAGATGGCTACTATTTTTCAAAATCAAATATGGCTACTAGTTTCCAAAATCCAAGATGGCTACTATTTTTTCTCAAAAACCAAGATAGCTACTATGGCGGCTCTGAAATAATAAATTCTTATCCTATATATTGTAACTTTTGGCGAGTATCTTGAACCAGAAATTTAAGAGATACCCGCAGTTATTGTGAGTTCTTTGCCTATAAAAAAAGGAATTTAAATTATCAAAATTAATAGGGCTTTTCTTTGAGGTCATAGGTAGGGAAAAGGATGGGTTAGCCACCAAAAGCCACCTATGCAACCTTGTGATTTTACATTAACTCAGGACTCGGGTAGATTACTCCACCAAAGCCTGTTCCCTTCGGACTCGGGTAGAACCAAAGCCGATCCTTCTCCTATTTGAACAGAGCCGGGAAGTGAATCCAAGCCTGCTTTCCTAAACACAAAACCTATTCTTTACTCGGATCCGGGAACCTCGCGATTCCAAGACCGTGTCTCAGACTCGGAATCGTATTTCCTTGGCCCTCGGACGCGGGGAGTTAATCCAACGCCGTTCGCTCTAGGATTGATTCAAAGCTGGTTCCTATTGGCTTATTCAGGGATTGAATTTGATGGGTTAGGAGTCAGTGCTGAAATATCCGACAAAGCTCAAATTGGATAATATAATTGTGTCCAATTGTTTCTAATAAACTAATTTTACATCGATTTTCTTAATCTATTTCTATCCTATTTGTATGACTCTACGTCGCGTTTGTTTGTATTCGTGTCGTTTGAGGTTATCGTTCTATTTGTATAATTTATTTTAATATTTTAGGCTATGCGGATTTATGCTTAAATATTTTGATTCTATTTCATTTCTATTTAACTGCTCTCCTTTTCTCTTTGATTATATTTTATGATGTGACCAATGATGCTATATCTAAAGGTACCGTATTTGATTCTACTTTCAAGATTTTATGTTAGTCATTTAGTTCTAGACGATCTAAAGCTATTTAAGTGAATTTAACTATGATATGAGTCGCACCGGTGCTCTACCTGACTACGCTAACGATTGATTGCGTGAGCTGTTTATATACTCTCTATCCCCACTTCTTAGCGTGACGTCAGACACTTGGTCGAACGTAGAGGATTAGTGTAATCCTTTCCTTTGTTCGGTGTTTGGCGATATTCGATGTGCAATATCGCTGAGTATGTTACATTGCCCCCTTTCATCAAGTAAACTTCTGCATCTTCATAATTTTTTTTCGATGTTGATGTCGTGGAGTTTCGCTTGATGAATTTTCAGTCTTTACGAGTCTTCAGTCTTGAATGGTCGATCTCTCTTGGTTCTTCCTCGTTGTTATATTTGGTGTTTCTTATTTATATTATATGTCATATCCGGTGTGTTTTATCTATAGTCGTTTAAGTCCTAACGGATCCGTTCGGTCCATATCCCTCATGTAATCCGGTAGTGTGGGTGCAACGAATAATGGCCGTTCCGGGAGTGATGGTCCAGATAATTCTGTCTTCTTCGTCTTCAATGCATCCGGTAAGGTAGGTGGTTTATGTTGTTCTACCAATGTCATTTTATTGTCTATTGTCGGTTTGGTAGGTATGTGTGGTCTGTGTGAGTCGATGAACGCGTACATGTTTTTTTTTTTATATTCTTTTTTCTCCTCAGGAGTTCGATCAATGATGTCGAATTTTCTCATACCCCACTGCAGTCCAAGATCGATGTTCTTCTCATCCTTCACGACGTCATCTTTCCAGCGTATCTTCTGGCAGTTCGGTAATATGACATCTTCGCTGATTACAGGTAAGTTTTTCTCTGGCTTATGCACCAATTCTTCTATTTCTCGTATGAGGTTATCTCTTATTTCCTCGATTTCCTCATTTGATATTTCTCTAGTTTCCGTAGGTATTTCTTCCATCAGGTTATTGTTTTCGTCACATTTCTGTTTTTTAACTTTCCTTTTCAGGTCTAAAGGTTTTCCTGGTTTCGGTGTCATCGTGTCTCTTCCTGGTCGTGCCTTTCCATATCCGCCGATGAAGTTTCCCGAAGGATAGACAAGCCTGTCCTCTTCTGAGTGCACCTCGTCTCCATCACCGTAAGTTTGTACCTCCTTGTCTTGTACACTGGTATATCCGTACGACATCATATTGACTAGCTGTACTGGATTATCCGAATTGACATGCCGATTTATATAGTCGAAAGCTATAATGGATTTATTTTGAATCCGTCACTCACGCCTTCGAAATGGATTATATTCATTGTTTCTTGAATATTTCGGACTTTAACACTATTATCCTACAGTTAACGTTTAACTTATATAATGTTTGAACATATTGACGTGAAACCGTCCTCTTTCTTTCAAATTTGTTGGGTTCTCCAGTATAAACGTTGTGTCACCAATTTGACTTTTTATGCGATACGGTCCTTCGTAGAGAGAGAAAAATTTAGCCATTTTTTTGTTTTGTGTATCAGATACATTTAATGCACGAACTAATACTAAGTCGCCTATCTTAAAACTAGACATTCTATGTGTACTGTTGTAACGATCCGCACGATATTTTCATCTCCTTTTTATGTTTTCTTTAGCCAATCTGAGTTTATACTTATGAGGTAAATCAAATTTATTTTCAATTAGGTAATTTTCCCAAAATCTTTGAGGTTTTTCCTTCTTTTGTAGTTCACAAGGCGCGAATCCCGTCGTGTCGTGATATATTTCGTTCATACACGTCTCGATAGTGCTTAACCATTTTATCCAGTCTGTATGTTTATCCGTTATGAAAGTTCTAAAAAATCTCCCGATTTCCCGATTAACCCTTTCCACAATGTTCCCTTGCGGATGTCTTATAGAGGAAAATATCGGCGTTACATTTTCGTCCTTCAACTTATCTAACCATTTTACCGATGTAAATTGTGTACCATGATCAAATTGTATCCTTTTAGGTTTCCCTAATTCTGGTACGTATTTATCGAATATGCTGCGGATGGTGGATTGCGCGTTGGCAGTTTTTAGCGGGTACAGTTTCACGTACTTACTAAAAGCATCTATAACTACTAACAACCACCGGTAGTTTCCACGGCTTGCAAGTAATGGACCAAAAAAATCAATAGAGATTAAGTCTCCTACACCAGCAGGTATGATATTTTGCATATTCGCATAACTGTAACAGTTTGTTACTTTGCATTTTTGACATACGATGCAGCGGGCTAGTTCCTTTCGTATGACTTTACCGAATTTCGGATAATAAAATCCTTCTCGCAATAACTTGTAGCATTTTGCTGATCCTACGTGTCCATAAGCTTCATGGCATTCAAGGATTAGTGTTTTTACTATTGATTCTGGCAAGTATACTCGTAATCTGCCCCCTACTTCTCTTTGGTACAAAATGTCATTTTCGTATTTAAATTTTAATTGATTGTTCGCTATTCCCCTTTCCACCAGATCAGCAATCCGGAGATCCGCCTGTGACGTGAGGGTACCGAGCGGTGCGTACTGTATGGTTCACGCCATATACGTAACAATATTTAATTAACCTCATGAAAGGGGGTTAATCCATTGATCTTAATGTTATTCTAAATTGGGTTCTGATCCTGTCTACCCCGTACTAGGGCTAAAGTAAAGGTCTTAAATTAAAGGTGGGGTAAAAGAAAAATAATCAAATGTTTTTTGATTGAAGTGAATATAAAATATAGAGGTATATTTTGCAACGTTATTATGATTTACAATAAGACGCGAGCCTTGGATGTCTCTCACAGCGTTATCACGCTTGGCTCGGCCAGTAAAGTAGAGAATGTTTCACAATGGTTTATACAAAAGGCCCTAGGTTACCAACTAATGTTTCGTACGAGGGTTTTAAGGTTCGCCTCTAATTCGAGAATCCGTCAAACCTTCTAATTCTGTCACGGGACTCGCCCATGCATGGCAAGTTTTAGGCTTATATTCTAAATACACTCTAATACTAGGGTTTATGGAGAAAACATGCGGAAATAGGGATTCCTCCTCACAACGATTTACGTTATTCCGCGATGAGACAATTTCGGAATTTGTTTAGATTCACTACTAATGTATAATTTTGATAATAATAATTTGGAGAAACAATACCGTAAACTGGAGACTTAACAAAGTGGATCTCGAAATGTAAAATTATGGCTCGAATGAAACCAGAGGCCTTACAATTTGGTCTTCCTTCCTATTTCCAAATCCTTATGGTATAATGAGATGCTAATCCTGGCCCTGGTTGGCTGAGAGGATCCTTCTTTTGGAGTTTCGAATAAAAAAAGAAAATGATCGTATTGAAAACTTCACTAATGTCACTAAACTGTTTATGGTCTTTATGCTGATTTATAATTGAGATTTAGATTTTGTGTTTGATTTAGTTTTAATAATGTGTCTTTTTCCCGCACGTTTGGGGTTAAAGCACACGACGAGTTGTGCTCGCGGAATAAAGTTGAAGACTTTATTCGGAAAACAAAAGAGAAAAAAAAAAAGTTAACGAAACACTGAGTCTTTTGGCAAGAACTTTAAGATTATGAAAATCACCGATGCTCTAATTAGTATTCCGGACAATGTTCACGACCTGCGATTTAACGAACGAGTGTCGATATAGATATTTAAAGAAATTAGAAAATTGATGATATTGATTGTTAAGTTTAAATTGAATAAGAAGGATTAACGAAACACTGAGTCTTTTGGCATGAACTTTAAGATTATGAAAATCACCGATGCTCTAATTAGTATTCCGGACAATGTTCACGGCCTGCGATTTGACGAACGAGTGTCGATATAAATGTTTAAAGAAATTAGAGATAAATGAAATGGATTGTTGAGTTTTATTGAATTTGGAGGATTAACGAAACACTGAGTCTTTTGGCAAGAACTTTAAGATTATGAAAATCACCGATGCTCTAATTAGTATTCCGGACAATGTTCACGACCTGCGATTTAACGAACGAGTGTCGATATAAATGTTTAAAGAAATTAGAGATAAATGAAATGGATTGTTGAGTTTTATTGAATTTGGAGGATTAACGAAACACTGCGTCTTTTGGCAAGAACTTTAAGATTATGAAAATCACCGATGCTCTAATTAGTATTCCGGACAATGTTCACGACCTGCGATTTAACGAACGAGTGTCTCGAGCTACGCGTCTCTGGACCCGAGGTACCGAGATTCAAATTTGCTGATGGTGCATGCATTTCCTTACTCCGCGCGCTTGCAACAGTTTTGGATCTAAGAGTCTCGACCAATCAGGGCACTGATTAGTTTTAAGCTGATTTCTTATAGGCTAGTCCTGTCGTCATAGGTCCCACTCCTTATGCCATAGGGCTCACGTGGTCGCCAGTTATGGTCGACTCAGTTTCATACATCTAACTTAATTTATACTTATGAATTCCTAATCTTTGATGCCTGGCTAGATATATACCTAGGTTAATCTATTTACTGTTTTAAGGAGGGGCCTTTGAGTCCTCCGGATTCTCTTCATTATTTTAGGGAAATTCGGGATCGCCGGATCGATGAAGTCGGGTTGAGTCGAGTCTACACTTTTGGCGATCTCCTACTCAGCAAAAGTCTTTAGTACTAGGAATCGTTGCTCTACGTGACTTTGTAACGTTTTTAACGGCAACAGCTCTTGAAACCAAAACCGGGCCTCAGATTACATTCGATACTCAGACACATATGCCCAACCACACCGATACAGCTTCTCCGCATCTCTTGATAATAAACATCCCTCGCACGTTATACCCTAACTTAATTTATGGCCTCTTGTATTTGTTTATGCCTGGGCCAATATCCACTAGGCGCGACGGTGTTGATTCCAGGGAGGTCTGGTCCTAATTTATATAATATATTGCTTATCGATTAATAATGAAAAGTGAATTGGGAAATGAAAATAAAAATAAAAAAAATAGTTATGGGCTGATGCGTACGCTGGTCCGTAACACGCCTTTTGTAACTTCGCTAAAGAACGGAGTTTTTCCATCAGATCTTCGCTCACCTTTTTTGCTAATTCCGCGATTACTTCGGCTGAATTTACTACGCTTGACTCTTGATTCTGTTCCGGAGGATATCTACTGATAATATCAGCTACGACATTGTCTTTTCCTTTAATGTATTCAATTTTGAAATCATAGTTTTGTATGTACAACACCCATCTGGTTAATCTTGAGCTAGTCAATCTACAAGTTAAAACGAACGAAAGTGCTTTATGGTCACTTCGGATAATTAATTCCGCGCCAATAATGAACGTTCTGAATTCTTCAAGTGAGTACACTATCGCTAGTAATTCTTTTTCCGTAGTAAAATAACCTAGTTCTGCCCCCTTGAGCGTTCGACTTGCAAATCCTATGATTTTATGTTCGTTATCTTTGTCGATTTGATATAGCATACCCCCAATTGCATAATTACTTGCGTCGCATTCTAAATAATACTTTGCTTTCGGATCCGGGTGGTGAACTATCATCGTTTCGCAAAATAATTCTTTTATTTTGATAAAATATTCGTTAATTTTTTCTGTCCAATCCCATTTTACTTCTTTTCCTAATAGTTGTAAAAGCGGATAGGTTAGTTCAGAATAATCCTTAGTGAATTTATTGTAATAGTTCGCTAACCCCAGAAATCCTTTTAATTGCTTAACATTTTTCGGTAACGGAAAGTTTTTTATAGCCATGATTTTGTCAGATTGAGGTTGTATACCGTCTTGTGTTATTTTGTGTCCCAGAAATTCAACTTCTTTTCTAAAGAACTTGGACTTCTGGAAGTTTAGTGTTAAGTTATGCTTTTGAAATGTCTCAAAAAGCTCTTCCAAATGTTTTAAATGGTCTTCGACCCATGCAGATGTGCATAAAATGTCATCAACGAAATTTATTGTGAAGTGTGCTACTTTTTGTAATATAATATCTAACGTTCTAACAAGACTTGCTAAGCTTGTGTTCAACCCGTATGGAGTTACTTTAAATTGATAAGTTTAACCGTCAAACATGAAAGCTGTGTATTTTCTTGATTCTACTTCTAAAGGTACTTGCCAAAAACTGGCTGTCAAATCCAAACTAGACATCAGTTTTGTGTTACCACATTTCTGAAAGAGTACCTCAGTAGATTGAGCACAGTCTCTATCAGGTATGATTAATTTGTTGATAAAACGAGCATCAAGTACTAACCGTATTTCACCGTTTTTCTTTGATACTACCACAATAGGGTTTACGTACTCGCTACATGATCGTTCGATAATTCCGTGATTCAACATTTTGTCTATTTCTTTTCTTACTTTTTCGCGGTGCATGATTGGTACCGGATATGACCTGCGTACAAAAGGTCTATCTTCGTAAGTCTGTATTTTATGTTCGTAAACTGACACCCTCCCTGGGATTTTGCTGAAAATGCCCCGATATTTCTTTAATAAGTCAATAAAGTTTCTTTGGTGCTCGTTTTCCAACAAATCGCATTCCGAGAGTTTGTTTCTGATCTTATCATCGGTTAACTCATATTCTTCACACAATTTTATTTGATTATCAAGTTGTGATTTTAAGATAGATAATTCTAAGTTTTCACCACCTGACGGTAACTCTTTCGATGTTTGTAATATGACGTTTTCCGTTTCCGAATCAGTGTTTATCGTTAATATGTTCAAATCCAAGTTTAAAGTGCTTTCCACTTCCCTAGTGTGTCAATTCCAATAATTATCGGCTTTCTGAGTTTAGGGATTACAAGAAAAGGAATTTGATCCGTGAGATTCCCGATTTTGACTGTCATAAAAATCTGTAATTTTACTGTAACTGGTTTGCCACCGGTGGCTCCTACGATTTGATAGTTCACCACTGGGAGTTTTTCGCAGTTTTTTAAATTATCTATGTTCTCTGAATACCAATTTTCAGAAATTCCCGTTACTTGACTTCCTGTATCTATAAGTGCTACGTTTTTCAAATTTTGTAAATAAACTTGTATTGTTGGACAATATACGATTTCCTTTTGCTTTATTTCTTCTTCTTTTAACAAGTATTCTGTTGGGTTTTCAAAAGGGTTTGAATCTACTATTTCTACCGCATTTATCTCGATTTCACGCTGTGCCTTGCATTCTGGCAGTGCTGTGCTCACAGCGCTAGTTGGTTTTCCGAAGCCAACTCTTCGATTTCGATTTTCCCGTTATCGCAGATTTCTTCTTCGATTGCGTTTACCTGTCGAGTGTTTGTCCAATTTTGGCGACGATTGCCTTCTTGAGTATTTGACTTCATTTTGCTGTCATGGGAATCGCGTACGTTTGAGTCTTCGCGTTGCGTGTTAGGTTTAACGTTATTGTTTTGCTGAGTATAGCCGTTTCGCCATGTGTATTGTTTGGGTCGCTCATCAAGATGGCGAGTTGTGTTTGAATGCCTGTTGGCATTTTGGTTTTGAGAACTCGATTTCGGAACATTAGAACGTCCCCCGGATTGCATCTGGTCCAAAAAGGTAAGCAAACTGTCTATATCTCGAATGCTTCTACATTTCGCTGCTTCTACTACGTGTTCGTCGAAGTGACGTATTATGTTATTTACGATTTCGTTTTCTGTCATTGAAGGAACCAAACCGCTAGCTGATGCATATTTCCTGCTGGCATATTCTGACCATCCTACTTTTCCTTCCGGTAAGTAATACCCGAATTCTAAATCTCTTCGGATTTCACGCTGAGCTTCTTCTCCCCAATACCTAGCTAAAAATCGTGTCTTGAACTCATCCCATGAATTTATTACGCTGCGACGCGCAATCCACCAGTCTTTAGCATCATTCGTCATACTTTGACCTATAAGCTTAAGTCCGATGTCGTCGCTAACCCCTAAAAACGCGAAATATTCGTCTAATTCTCTTATATAGTTTCCGGGTTTTTCCCACGTTTCTCCCGCATAAGTCGGTAACTTTAATTGTTTTGCTATTAAACCGGTATTATCATTGATAGTATCGTGAACTACTCGCTGTCGTCTAAGACGTCTTATATCTGACTTTATCCCTATTTTTAAACTATCATGCTTATGACTAAGTTCGGTTTCCTGATTTGTTTTATGACTTTCTGTTATTTTATTTTTCAGAACTTCGTACGTGCTTACTTGTTCGCCTTTAAGGATATTTTCGCATGTTTCTAGTTTGTCTGTCCAGTCAGCAGTTTCTTTGTCTAATCTATCAACAACATTTCTCAGGTTTGTATTTATTTGTTCAAATTTAGCATTACAATCAATAACATTATTTTCTAATTTATTATCTATTTTAGATTCATATTTCGATCTTTCTTCCACGTTTTCCGCTTGAAATCTTAGCAAATTTTGTTCCATTGACTCGAATTTAGATTCCATTTTCTTTTCCAGACTATCTAAAGAAGCTAAAATCTTGGCCATCGGATCTACCGGGTTTCTTTCTGGTTCTTGAGCCATTTCGGAAGGCTGTGTACTAGATCTGCCTTCTGTAAAACCTGAATCTCGTCCCTGATTACCTAAATTGACGACACCGGAATCTTTTGATTTGTTTGATCCTTTGTCGGACATTTCAGCCCTGACTCCGATCAAATAACAATTCCAAGCCTGAAACACAGGTCTTTTGTCGGTCGATTTTTGAACTTTGAAACTTGATTCTAGATTCCACTGATTTTGCTGATTTTACTGTTTTTTTTTTTGACTGATTTTAATGTTAATTCAAGTGATTTTACTGATTTTATCTTTTATTCATGCTTTTTCCAAATGATTTTACTAAGAAAAGCCCCACGTTGGGCGCCAAATGTAACTTTTGGCGAGTATCTTAAACCCGAAAGTTAAGAGATACCCGCAGTTATTGTGAGTTCTTTACCTATAAAAAAAGGAATTTAAATTATCAAAATTAATGGGGCTTTTCTTTGAGGTCATAGGTAGGGAAAAGGATGGGTTAGCCATCAAAAGCCACCTATGCAACCTTGTGATTTTACAATAACTCAGGACTCGGGTAGATTACTCCACCAAAGCCTGTTCCCTTCGGACTCGGGTAGAACCAAAGCCGATCCTTCTCCTATTTGAACAGAGCCGGGAAGTGAATCCAAGCCTGCTTTCCTAAACACAAAACCTATTCTTTACTCGGAGCCGGGAACCTCGCGATTCCAAGACCGTGTCTCAGACTCAGAATCGTATTTCCTTGGCCCTCGGACGCGGGGAGTTAATCCAACGCCGTTCGCTCTAGGATTGATTCAAAGCTGGTCCCTATTGGCTTATTCAGGGATTGAATTTGATGGGTTAGGAGTCAGTGCTGAAATATCCGACAAAGTTCAAATTAGATAATATAATTGTGTCCAATTGTTTCTAATAAACTAATTTTACATCGATTTTCTTAATCTATTTCTATCCTATTTGTATGACTCTACGTCGCGTTTGTTTGTATTCGTGTCGTTTGAGGTTATCGTTCTATTTGTATAATTTATTTTAATATTTTAGGCTATGCGGATTTATGCTTAAATATTTTGATTCTATTTCATTTCTATTTAACTGCTCTCCTTTTCTCTTCGATTATATTTTATGATGTGACCAATGATGCTATATCTAAAGGTACCGTATTTGATTCTACTTTCAAGATTTTATGTTAGTCATTTAGTTCTAGACGATCTAAAGCTATTTAAGTGAATTTAACTATGATATGAGTCGCACCGGTGCTCTACCTGACTACGCTAACGAGTGATTGCGTGAGCTGTTTATATACTCTCTATCCCCACTTCTTAGCGTGACGTCAGACACTTGGTCGAACGTGGAGGATTAGTGTAATCCTTTCCTTTGTTCGGTGTTTGGCGATATTCGATGTGCAATATAGCTGAGTATGTTACAATATATATATAAACTAGCTGAAATTGATAGAAAATGACAGGGTATATGCAGGGATTGACACAAATTATTTTCAAATATTCGTTTATTATTTTATTAAATCTAGTTGTTTTTACAAGCATATTTGATTAAATCTAGTTTTTTACAAGCATCTTATTTTTTTTTAGAGTGGGTACAACAGAGCGCGCTGACCCGTCATTCGCGATCGTGAGACAAAATCGCACCCTCGCATCGGTCATCCGAGACCTACCGAATCGATTAATCAAGACGCGATCTTCCTCGTAATTCCGGTACAATCCTCCTGACTATATCTTGACGTATTCACACCTATGAGTACCCCAGGATAGAATCGGGAGAATCATACCAGCCTTATGAGGAAGATAACAGCCGAATTTATCGCCCGGTAGGTCGCGGACAACCGATGCTTGAGTACTGTCTGGTCTCACGATCCGAAATATGGGTCACATTCATGCAAGACCACATCAGATCCCGATAAGAGCCCATCCTAGGCCTACAGAATCGATGAACGAAACCGCGATCTTCCTCGTAATCTCGCTACAAGCCTCCTGACGCTAGCTTAACCCATTCATGAATGAATGCCCTAGGCTAGCGTCGGGAAAGTCATATCGACATTAAGAGGAAGACCGCAGCATAATTCATCCATTCTGCAGATCGCGGTGACCTCTTATTGGGATCTGATCTGGTCCCATATTAAGACTAGTTTTCACATTCATCCCTTATATCGAACAGACTAAACTACAGAGCGCGCTGCCCCTGGGCCCGCATCACCCGCCGTTCGCAATCACGTGACTAGAGCACATCCTCACATCGGTGATCCGAAACGTATCGAAACGATGAACCAACCAGCCTTCCTCCGCGTCAACCCAGTATAAGTGTCCTGACGCTATCTTGACATATTCATGAATGAATACCCCAGAATGGTGTCGGGACGCCTGTACTGAGCTCGCGCGGAGGAGAGCCGGAAGTTTCATCGTCTCGGTACACCGCGGATGACCGATGTTTGGACTTGCTCAAGTCTCGTGATTTGAATCGTGCGGGGATGAAACCCCAGGGTCAATGCGGGCTGACAGTTTATTTCTCTCACACACACATACCCACTTAGCAATGAAATCGCGCCGACATATGCCGGCAATAATACACTTCACTTATCAATTATAACACTCTGGCGTATGTCGGCTATGATGTAAGATAAAAACAAACGGGTCAACTCGTGAAATACAACATTTAAATGGCCACTGCAGAACTCCACATCCAGCACGCCCCTGTGGAGTGCATCCTTCGCTGCATCAGCCTACTCGCACACCACGACACCGATCTTCTGCAGAGTGGGGGCCGTCATCTTTCTGGATCGCACGATGATGGCAAAGTGACGAACCAGCAACTCCTTGCAGTTGTCGACATTATCTACCAGCTCCTCCAGTTGAATGATATACTCGTCTATACAGCAAGCGATGTGGCGCAGACCGTCAAATGTAACTTTCTGCATCACGATTACCGGCGATAGGTCTTTCGTTTTTTCCATCCAGGTTCACCAGTGTTATCGCCCTCCTCCTCCTCGTACCCCTGCTGACTTTCGGCAGCGTCAGGATTGCTCGCATAGAATGCAACTACTTTCGAACCGTGAGCCGATGTTAAACGCAAGGAACACCCTCCGGCTAGCGAGATGGTATCGCTCAGCAACGAACTCAGACTACCGGCGGGACGCTCGCTTTTCTCGAAATACTTTTCGATATCCTCGAGCTTTTCAGCCAGATCTTCCCATGCTTCGGCGGTGAGGGATACACCGCTCGAGTAATTATTTACGAATTTCACCACAGTCTCGAAAGTCCCATCCAAGCGGAGACGAAGCCCGATGTTCACCATTTTCGACCACGAACCGTTGAGCCCGTACGTCCTCGACAGTAGCAGGCTACGCTCGGATTTCTTCAGCGCTATGTCAAAAGTTTTAGCCAATCGACTACACCCCTCTTTCAACGAGCCTGTTTTCGGTGTGGCCATAGTTCTTGACTGTTCGGTTGGAACTGAAAGCTCCGCACCCAATCTAGTCTTCACCGAGATCGACCCACCCCACCATTCTGCACACCTCAGCAAAAATACGCATCACCACGTGACAATCGCGTGACAGTCGCAGGCAGCATCGCGTAGCGCGCTTCAGCGAAAATGTAACCTCATACCGATCATGCGAGGAATACTGTAGCTAGGATTCTTCTATAACCACGTAATCCGACGCGCAACGGACGTCGTTATCTTTCAGGTATCGTTAACACAGTCTTCGTAATATTTCAATAATAAAGTCGTACGCCGACAGCGGTCACCCTCACCTTTCGTAAAACGCTGATGGCACATCACGCCACTCCAGGTGTCCTGCATATTCGCGATGCATGCACACCCATGCACACACACACACACAATTTTACATACTAGCCCTAGCGAAAACCTTATGAAGGGAATTGGGAAGTATTCCACTCGGACACTCTCTCTGGTGAAAAAATTATGAACTAGAGCAACCGGGTCGGAGTTTCCTGCCCCAACCCTCGCCACACGCCCTTGGACCAACAAGTTTTGTGTTCGCTCTCTGGCGGACTACTGAGAAACTAGTGCAACCGGGTCAAAATTTCAAGCTCCGCCCCTGCAATACTTCCCAATAGAGAGACTCGCATTACAAACTAACAGATCGTCCGGTGAAGAAGTGTTTCTCAACAGCAACAACAGAAAAGGTATGTCTTTACGACTCTATCCCTCGTTTAACCCTCTAATTCGGGAGGATTCTGAACAAAAAAAAAATGTTGAACCAATTCAGATGGAACGGATCGCAAGACGTGCTCGCGTACTGCGGCTGAGGGAAGAGATGAGGCAGAGGTATCTCACCAACGCGAGGGCGCTCTTACAATTCCTGCGAGCAAACAATGTCGCAGAGGGGTTCGTCGCCGAGACTGATAACATACACTATGAGATGCTCACCCATCTCAACAGGCAGTGGGAAGTTAACGATTCCTTCGTCTACGGGACGAACCCCACGGTGACTGCAGGGGTTGTACAGAGCGAAGAAATTTCTTCAACTGTCGCTGAGGACGTAGGAGCAGAAGACGACGACGATAGAGAGACGCTAAATTTGGACGAACACGACGGTCTAAGCATACAGGAGGAGGAGGAGGATGACGTTGAAAATCATCACACCCCCGGAAACCGTCGACCCTGTTACCTGGCTCGAAGGAGCCGTCAGGGATATTCACAATTACGCCACGACCACTGCCCCGGACTCTGTAGATGATCCCGCTAACGATTATATAGGATTCGGACTAGACGCCCCCTCGTTTGCTCTGGGCACGGCCGGTTTGTCGTTTCGACCGGTCCGGGACTCTCACTACGAGGATCTCTGGCGGCTCGTGTTCAGTCTCAGTCAAAGCGCCTCCGAATTTCGTGTGGATGACGCCTTCAGAATCACCGTTAACCGGGTCAGCGTACCGGTGGGTCGCGGGTGAAAGAGCAAACCTCTCACTCACGAGGAGGTGAGCAAAAGATCGCTTCTCGAGGTCGAACGCGACAATCTTTGTCTACCGCGCGCTATAATTTCTAATCGCGCCTACCTGAATAGAGAGGGTATCAGGGGTAACGCAGCTGACCCCGCGCTTCGATGGTCCGACGTGCGTCACGCGAAATTTAGACTTCAGAAGGAGGCTGCCCTGGCTTTGTGCAGAGATGCGCGCGTAGAAGTCCCCCCAGAGGGCTGTGGTATGCGAGAGATCGTCAGATTTCAAGAATATCTGTCTCCTCTGGGTCTAGCCGTCGTAATATACGATTTCAACACCTTTGGACGCGGGGGCGAGGCCGTTTACAACGTTTGCACGTGCCGAATCTGTGCGTGGCGCAGCAGACGTGCACCAGCTGCATACACGAGCCGGACATAAGTACCCCCTGTCCTATCCTAGTTGCGGCCTCGTGCGCGAGTTCGTATTCCGAGAGAACCCCGTTAAACAGCTGGTGGAGTTTGTCACGCGGGACGTTTGTCGGTTCAAAAAGATCTTCTGTATAGCGCATAACGCCAGCGGTTTCGATTCTCAATTTATACTGCGTTACCTGGTAGAAAATAACAGAGATCCGCCGCAGGTGATCCTGAACGGTACCAAGATCATACTGATGGAGACGGGTCACACGCGTTTCCTGGACTCTTTGGCCTACATGCCTATGGCTCTAGCCGCGCTGCCCAAGGCATTCGGCCTACCTGTGGAATCGCGAAAGGGTATCTTTCCGCATCTGTTCAATACACCGGAGAATCGGGATTACATAGGTCCGTTGCCAGACGCGGAATTCTGCTCGTCCGACAGTATGAAGACCTCGGCCAGGCACGCTTTCTACGAATGGTACGGGGAAGCCACAGCCGGCGGGTACGTGTTCGATTTTAACCGCGAGTTGGTGGAATACTGCCGCAGCGACGTGGACATCCTTCGTCGAGCATGCGTCGCGTTTAGAGATATTTTTCTAAATTGCGGCGGTGTTTGCCCGTTCTCGCGAAGCACCACCATAGCGTCGGCCTGTTCCGTCGTGTTTCGACAAAATTTCCTCAGGCCCCACACCATAGGAATGTTGCCGGCCGGAGGGTACAGGTTGGCCAACAATCAATCGGTGAAAGCGATCAAATGGCCCGTTTGGATGGAGAGGGAGCTGGGTACAGAGGTAAGGCACGCCGGACGAGGTCGCGATTACAGGATCCCCGAGACGAGGCGGCTTGTCGATGGGTACTACACAGACGCGGCTGGGGAGCGACACGTGCTGGAATTTCACGGATGCTACTGGCACGGGTGTCTGAGATGTCACACGATCAATCGCGACAAAGAGTTATCGGGCGGGGATACGATGGACAGACGGTGGCAACAGACTGGGGCAAAAACGGCGCGCATGATCGAGCTGGGTTACAGGGTCACGGAGATGTGGGAGTGCACGTTCGACCGAATGATGGATGGCGATCCTGAAATGCGCGATTACGGCGAACAGCATCCGCTGGTCCTCTCCCGCGACTCGATGAATCCTCGAGAGGCGTTTTTCGGAGAGCGTACGGGAAACACGAAGCGTTATCACGAGGCTGCCCCGGGGGAGGAGATCCGATACGTAGAGGTATGCTCTGTACTCTTGGGTGTGCAAAACCGGTCGCTACCCTGTGGGCCACCCGCGAGTCTACGTAGGTAGGGAGTGCAGAGCGTTGACCGGTCCCTACAACACGGACATCTCCGGCCTTGAGGGTCTCGTGAAATGCGTTATCCTGCCACCCAGGAATCTCTATCATCCGGTGTTGCCGGTCCGTATGCGCGGAAAACTCATGTTTCCCCTGTGTCGCTCCTGCTGCGAGGCTTCTCTGCAGATCGATTGTCCGCACGAGTCTGAGGCCGATCGGTAGTTCACAGGTACCTGGGTATCTGCCGAGCTGCAGAAAGACGTGGCTGTGGGCTACAGCGTGATCGACGTATCGGAGATCTGGCAAAACGAGAGTACGGTGTACGATCCGGCCAGTGGTCAGGGGGGACTCTTTGCTCCCTACATAGACACTTTTCTGAAAATAAAGCAAGAAGCCAGCGGGTGACCCGGCGAGTGCACCGACAAGGCTTCCCGCAACCGTTATCTCGCGGAGTACGAGCGGGTGGAGGGTATCAGGTTTCAGCGGGAGAAAATAACAAAGAACGCCGGCCTGCGTTCCGTATCCAAGCTCTGCCTGAACTCGTTCTGAGGTAAATTTGGCCAGCGCGAAAACCTCCCACGTACCGCGGTGACCAGAGAGCGTCAACGTCTGCTGGAACTGTTGACGGATCCCGACAACGAGGTGGTCTATATCTTGCCGGTGACGGATCAAATGCTCCACGCGCGGTGGATTAATACAGAAGAGAGCATCGTACCATCCCCCCTGGCCAACATTGTGCTGGCCGCCTACACCACTGCTCAGGCTCGCCTCAAGCTGTACAGCTATCTCGAGAGGCTCGGGCGCCGGGTGTTGTATTACGATACGGACTCTGTTATTTACGTGAGGAAAAGCGGGGAGTGGGAGCCGGCTACGGGTAACTTTTTAGGCGATCTGACGGACGAACTGGCGGAATACGGCGAGGGGAGTTACATAAAAGCCTTCGTTTCCGGTGGTCCGAAATTTTACGCGTTCCTGGTACAAAAGGGAGACGGGGAGGTGGCGGAGGTTTGCACAGTGAAGGGGGTCACTCTAAATTATCAGACTCGAATGAGGATAAATTTTAATTCGATCCGGGGCATGGTAGTCGAGGCTGACGAACCTATTCGCGTCGAGCGAAGAGCTATACGTACGGCGTTGCATCGGGTAGTCACCCGCAGCGTGAACAAGATATGCCGTCCCGTTCAAACGAAAAGACGCCTCTGCGACACGGGCTACGACACTCTTTCTTTTGGCTACAAATCGCACAGCTGAATCGCTGTACATCTCGCTCTTTGGCTAGAGCTCCGCAGCGAGGCTTAGACTCTCTCTTTCTCTCCACCTACTCTTATACTGTTATTCGACACGCGCATGAACAGAGATAAATCTCGACTCGCCAGACTACAGGGGGAGCAGAAGTGTGCAGCGGTGACTCATCGGCTCAGTAGGTCAGTAGTAGCGGTAGTATTTTCTTATCAGCCCGAGCGTAAAACGGCTGGTGCGGGGCGTGTGTGTGCGGTGGTCTAAGAAGCTGAGCTCACCGCACGCCGCGAAGCAACCCCCCGAGTAAGCTGACACGGGTTGCCTCAGCCGCTTCACGAACTGCTTCTAGCCGGCGTCCCGTCTCTCTCTCTCGTATCCCAGGATGTAATAAATGCTTTTCTCTCTCTCTCTCTCTCTCGCAGCTGTTAAGAGAGAGAGACGGGCCGTCACCAGACGCGCGCGCACGCGTTACCAAAAGCTTGTACGTAACGCGCGCACCCCGCGGGCCCCCCCAACGCGGTTAAGCCTTCAAGACAGGGATGTAGACGCTAAACCGATGATATTTATATATATGCAATTGCAGATAGGACGGGGCTGTGAGTCGCGAGGATGGACACGCGCTGGAAACATCCCTTTTCCGCCATCGTAGCCTGGCCTTCCGGTTGCGGTAAATCCAACTTTGTGAAAAACTTTCTGCAACACGCGAGCGAGATGTGCGACACAGAGTTTGCGAGGGTGGTCTGGCACTACGTCGAGTGGCAACCTTTGTACGGGGAATCGGGTTCCGTGGAATATCGAGAGGGTTTGCCGCAACCGGCCGACTACGACGCGGACGCGCTGCCCAAACTGCTCGTCATCGACGATCCGATGCGCGAGTCGTCCAAGGGCGTTGTCATCGATCTCTTCACCAAGGGTTGCCACTTTAAGAACATGAGCGTGTTCCTGATCACGCAGAATCTGTTTCACCAGGGACGCGGGCAGAGGGATATCTCGCTGAACGCCTATTATATAGTTTTCTTCAAGAATCCGCGCGATCGCGCGCAGATATATCACCTGGCTCGTCAGGTACACCCCGAGGACCCTCGCTTCCTGCAGGAGGCCTACAACGACGCCACAGCGCGCCCCCACGGCTATCTGCTCCTCGATCTGAAACAATCCACCCCGGAGAACTGCCGTTTTCGCACCGATATATTTCTCTCGGATTCGCGTCACTACGTTTACGTGCTTCGCAGGGATATAAAGGGTGGATGATCGCACGCGGCGCCAGTCTTTCGTTTGTGATGAAGCCCGGAGCTAGACGAGGAGGAGGAGGAGGGAGAAGAAGAAGAAGAAGAGGTTCGGCAAACAGGTTCAGCTCTTCCAACGCCTTAACGCCACCACCCACTCGACCATTAGAATGGCTCCGTCGATAGTGACTCTGGAAAATGCCGCAGCCGCCCGATTTAACATGGAAAAGGCACGCGGTGGCCCGCCGCGATCCGGTGCAAAGCCACGGTTTCGAGTGGGGGAGCGGATTCGCATCAGTAAGGCTAAGGGTGCCTTCAAGAAGGGTTACAAGGCCAACTGGACAGAGGAGGTGTTTGACATTCGACGCGTTCTGCACCGAGCGCCGATCGTCTACCTGCTGGCTGATTTGGAGGGGGAGAAGATAGACGGTTTGTTTTACGAGGCTGAGTTGCAACGCGTGATCAAGGACGATGTTATGACTGTGGATAAAATAATACCGCCGCGGGGAAAGGGTGCCAGTGAGAAGCTGTTTGTCAGCTGGCACGATCATCCGGAGAAGTTCAACTCTTGGATCGTTGCGAGCAGCTTGCGAAAACAGGCATGAAGGATCAGTTTTACATCACGCTGCCTAGCAACAGCTCGATGAAATTTCTCCCCCACAACACGACGACTCGATACACCACCCAGATACCACGACGGATCGAGCTTGTCGGAGAGTGGGAAGCCGCCCTGGTGGAGATCCAGTACCCGCTGACGCTTCAAAACATAAACGAACCCCACAACGCGGTGGGATTTCACGTGCATCGGTCGGACACACCCGCGGAAAATTTTCACGATATTTCATCGTTGTCGGGGGAAAAACGAGTGGCGCATGGTCAATTCCTCATCGAGCCTGGTATTTACACAGATATTTGGGAAATTATCCAAACGTTGAACAGCTTGCCGACCATCAAGGAGCATTTGGAGTTTGGACGAGCCGACAGCGTGGACGATCGTTTGGACGTGGTCAGAAAATGCAGCTGCAAGGAGTATCACTACCTCTCGTTTTCCGGCGGTATTCGCCAACAACTCGGATTTCCAAGGCTCACAACCAACATACGCGATAGGCTGGTGGCCAACCATCCTTTGAACCTACCCAGCGGGATACCCTCGCAGATGTTTGTCTACACGGATCTCGCGGAGCCCAGAATAGTGGGCGACGTGTACGCTCCGCTGTTGCGTATAGTGCGGACGGTTGGCAAAAATTTTCACAACGGTGTCTCGTAAAGCAAATCCCTGGCACCCCCGCACTACGTACCTTTGCTCCTTACCAATTTCCGAACGATTGAAATCGATATAAGGGACTCTCAGGGTAGACTCATGCCATTCACGCGCGGGACGTCGACGGCTACGTTGCACTTCAAGAGGACGCACTGATGGCTAACTACCTTGAACATTGCGACGATCAGGTGGGTGGTGGTGGTATAGGCAGAGTTTATTCCGGTGCGCCGCTACAGCGTGGTTACGGAATCGGTAGCTTCCTGGGGGGATTGTTTCGGTGCGTGATACCCATTCTGAAGAGTGGTGCGCGCGTGTTGGGCGAGGAGGCTCTGCGGACCGGTGTGAACGTCATGGAAGACATGGACGCCAACACACCCTTCGAAGAGGCTCTCAAGAAACGCGTCATCGAATCGGGTTACAATCTGAGGCGAAAAAGCTACAGATAAATTGGGCAATCTGATAAAGGGGTCCGGATATAAAACGCTGCGCGGCGGACCGAGGGGGCAGTTGCTGCAGGGTCGCGGTGCAGGATCGATCGGGTCTCGTATGAAAGGTGTCAAGAACAGCAAACCGAGAAAGAAGAAGAAACCGGGGCTTGCAGGAATTAAAAAGAAAAAAACGACTCTCAAGAAGAAGAAGAAGAAGAAGAAGAAGAAAAGATGTTGCGGGAGTAAAAAAAGAAATGTGGCTGATATCTTCGAAGCTCGCTAACAACGAAAATAATAAACATCGACCATGGCGTACTTGCACACACACTCCTGCGAGTGTCTGAAATCGGAGCTGGATTTGTTCTCTCTACCACCGACGCAAACCACGATCGAGAGCGGGCAGTGGGTCCACTACAAGCCTGTGTCGTCGCTCACGGATGACTCACCCATAGAGTTTATGGTGCCCGGCCTCAGCGACGAGTATCTCGACCTCTCCCACACTATGCTCAGCTGTAACGTCCGATTTATGCACCTTCCTGGCGGCTCGTGATTATGTGTAGGTGTCTTAATTTGACGTCACGTTTGTATATGTCTGTAAATGTGCGTGGGTATTTCTGATATCAGTCATACGAGGAACAACTGGGATCTTTAATAGAACACCAAGTTGCTCGCAAGTCCCGTGTGGATGTGTGAGTTTTCTGTCAACAAACCTTACGAGAAACAACTGAGATCTTGTACTCGAACGTCAAGTTGCTCGCAAGGTCGGTGTATATGTATATTGTTTCGGACTCCTGTAGGTAAAGGTCGTTGCGCTTATTCGCCAACTAAAACCTCCTACAGGACCGCAATTGTTTAGTGGCTGTTCGTAATCCCTCGGTAAGCGATCGCCACCTGAAAGAGATCGGCAGATCGCCCGAGAAACCGATGCGTTTTGTTGGTATGTGAATGTCACTTGAATTCTTCCAGGGAACGATCGCCACCTGCAGTAGGTTGACAGATCGCCTGAAAGATCAAGATTTTGGTATCAAATAAGTATGCGTGTTATTTGATGGAAGTCTTTTGTGGTCTTTGTAAAGTCAATAATCTGAGAATATATTAATTGTGTAGGTTGAGTATGTATCAAAATATCCGTGTGTTTAAACGAATTGGTTAAATATATATATATTCTATGTTGATTAGTGATAAAAATTTGCTATCACACTTTGTAACACTTGGCGGTTACTTGCCTTGACAAAATTTGTTGTGTTTTCTATATTTAAATGCAAGATGCGAGTTACGACTCTTGGTCAGTAGATCACTGATACCTAGGCGTATATAAGCGCGTCTTATATACGCTGTGGAGAGATAATCCCCGTTAATCCTTGCTAATCCTTAATGTTCTATTGCATTCTATGATGTCTATTTTTGAAGTTACTAATTTTAATGCAGCGATGTATTATAATTTGTTATAGAGAATTTTATCATCTATATAATCATCCTTGAATCATTGAAATCGGACTATTTTATGATTTTTATGATATTCTGGAAACCTTCCATGGGTTTCCATGGTGTCTAATTTCGTAATTTTAATATATATATTTTACATCTCTTTCTTTTTCGGTCCTTTATAGTGCTCTCTTTGACTCTACGTGTTCGGTTTTTCTTTATAACAAATGCTTATTGAGTATTAAGGATATTTAAATTTTACTATGTCATATCGCGCTATGCTATCTCTATATACGACCTCTTGGACGTCGTAAGCCTGCGTGTGAGTCTACAAACGCTCAGCGGGGAGCCGGCGGCAAAGGAGGCTGCAAAGGCCGTCGTGGCCCCTGTAAACAACCTGCTGCACTCTCTGTTCAGTCAGGCCGACGTGTTCTTTAATTAGAAGATAGTTTCATCCGCCAACAACGCGTACGCTTACCGCGCCTACATCGAATCGTTGCTGAGTTACAATTCGGCTGCGAAACAATCACACCTAACCACCACCCTGTGGTACGGAGATACAGCGGAGAAGATGGATGAAATCGGATCGGCTAACAAAGGGTTTGCCCAGCGGCAAAAGCTTCTAAACGGTGAAACAAGCGTGGATTTGATCGGGCATCTTCACTGCGACGTGTTTAATCAGAAGAAGTTTCTGCTAAACGGTGTCGAGTTACGGGTACGGCTCGTGCGCTCGCGGGATGCCTTCTGCCTCATGGAGAGCACCAACACATACGGCGTACACATACTAGAGGCCTCGCTGCTCGTGCGACGCGTAACGATAAACCCCGGCGTCCTGCTGGCTCACGCCAGAGATCTGGATGAAGGTACGGCAACGTATCCTCTTACCAGAGTGGAGGTGAAGGCTATGGCTATTCACAGCGGTGTGCAGGGTGATACGCTGGACAATGTATTTCTGGGTCAGCTGCCGAAAAGAATGATAGTGGGTTTTGTCGATAACAAGGCCTTCAATGGTGATTAAGCCTACAACCCCTTCAACTTTCAACATTTCAATATCAACTTTCGGTCGCTGTACGTGGACGGCTCGCAGATCCCCTCAAAGCCGCTACAGCCCGATTTTACGCGAAACAAGCTCTACGTGGATACCTACCACACCCTTTTCTCCAGAACCGGTATACATTTTCTAAACGATGGGAATGGTATAGGTCGTGAAGATTTCCCCCACGGGTATTGCCTGACGGCTTTCGACCTGACCCCCGATCTGTCGGCAAACAGCGGCACCCACTGGAATTTGGTCAGACACGGCAGCGTTGGAATCGAGGTGCGCTTCGAGGCTGCCCTGGCAACGACGATAAATTACATCGTGTACGCGGAATTTGACAATGTCTTGGAAATCGACGCGGCGCGCCAGGTTATAGTGGACTTTGGCGGATAGACAGCGAGGTGAAACCTGAACCACCTCCCCTACCATTGAAAAAAAGAATAGCTGACGTTGCGTAGCGAGGAAAGGTCGCTGCGGTCGAACGAAACGCGCAGTATCCAGTTTTCTGTATATCCGCAAACACGTCTATAGCAGTATGGTGGACTACGTGGTCGATGTGCAGGGTTTTCGAGACGCTCAAAACGGTTTCGCTGTCAAGGAGGTTTCCGTGTTAGCTTTGAATCGCGACCACATCGGGCACTGGGTAGCCACACCACCCTGCGCCTTCACCGATCTCCCGGTGAATATTTGTGCTCAGAACAACTATCTTTCGCGCAGCCATCACGGTATAGAGTGGTTTGACGGTGATATTCAAGACAAACAAATCTACAGAAAACTGCGTGCCGTGGCACGTTCGGCGCGCATGATTTATACGCGCGGTGCGGAAAAGGCGAAATTGTTGCGGCGCGTTATATCGCGTCAGGTGACGAATCTGGAGGACGAGGACTGCCCTGCATTCGGAAAGCTGCCACCATCGGATACGTACTCCATGCATCACGCTCTGTGCAATCCCGGGGAATTTGTCTGCTTCTTGAGTCGCGCGGCTGTGCTGAAATCTTGGCTGCTGGGGAGAGAAACGGTTGACGAGGTGGACGGTAGCGGGTTTTCTACAGCCGAATCCGAAGAGTGTAATGAACAGTCTGGAACTGAGGAGAGTTTTGGCGTTGATACCGACGGCTACGTGTGGAGTGTACGCGGCTGATCGTATTCCTTTGCGGTATTCCCGCCCCGCGGCCCTTATCGCAAACACCGATGACCGCACACAGCCCGAAAGTCACTGGGTCGCTTTCTACAACGATGAGTCCGGCAACGGGGTCTACTTTGACAGTTACGGAGTTGAGCCCTTCATCCCACACCACGTGCGTCGTCTGCGGAAAAACTGTCCGCGCTACCGGTGCAACACGCGCCAGCTCCAGAGTATCTTTTCCGACGTGTGTGGTCAGTTTTGTGTCATGTTTCTCTATTATATGCATTTTGGTAACACGCTTGATGCTTTTGTCGATATTTTGACGGATGATTATGTAAAAAATGATTCAATGGTCGCGTCGTTTTACAATTGCGTGGCCAAAAAAATTTAGAATTGCGACAAACTCGACGCATCTTGTCTATCCTGTGTACAGATATGTTTAAGGAAACGTTGTTAATTACAGGCTAGTTTTGAGCAATATTTAATGAAGCGAAAATTTTGTAACGAAACAGCGTGTGTCGTTTATTGCGAGCGCATCCCACCAGTATTTCAGCAACCTCAGCAGTTTTGGATGTGAGAATGGTCAGTTCATACTCGTCGGGACATCGAGACGTTTCTTGATAAGTATGTGCCTCTATCACCCCCCTTGCTCTAGGTACGCGATGCAGCGAGGTATATTTCTATGCAGGACGTGTCACTCTGTCTTCGGCTTTAAGGTGAAGTGAAACGTTTCAAGGCCACGGCCGGGTGCCGTGCACCGCGGTAAAACAGAACTACCGAACGTTTGGTACCTCTGTCCACCGCTAGGTTATTTGCAAATATACTGGCTGCAATTTCGATACAGGCTGTGATCTCGACTAAATGTAGATAAGGGTTGTGATCTCAACTGAATATCGGTTTTTTAGTTATGAGCAACGGAGAATCGTCAATTCTCAGCCATTTCTCCATCAAATGACACGAGATTAGGCTCAAAGTGTGTAGTTTTTCATTGCGGAGTGGTTAATTATCGGGAAAAATGCGACTATCTACGGCAACGGTGAATAATCTCGCGATTTATGTGGTCGGTACGTCAATCTGTGAAAGTTTTTGTCAAATTTTGGAAAAGTGAAATAATCAGCCACTTTCTGCCACAATTATGTGTAATCCCTCCAAGTTTCATCGCGATTGATTCAGTAGTTCCGGAGAATTCACGATTCCCGTTTTCGAAGTTCTGACAAACGTTTCACTTCACCTTAAGACCATCAAGAAGTAAGTGTGATTGTTCTTTGCTAGTTTTCGCGAAAAGGGTACAGTTTTGTGATTAAAAGTTTTTTCATTACAGAAATGGATAACATTGTACTAGCCATATTGCTCTACGCTGATCCCCGGGATATGTGGCTGCTCAGAGAGCGACTGATCGCGATGATCACGGAGATCGATGCAGAAATCGGCGCGCGGCGGGCAGAGTTGGCGACTATTGATGAGGAGAGCGACTTTGCTGGCAGCATCTCGATGCTAAGCTCCGCGGCGTCGAGCATCCCTGAGGACCAGGCTCACGTCGTCTACGGGGGTCACGGGGGTGGCTTAATAAGAGAAAATGAGGTGGAGGAGGCGCGTGTAAATATCGAAGTATGGATGGCGAGAGGCTGGGACGAGGGCGAGGTCGAAGAGAATGCGGGGGAAGCGAGGAATTTTGAGGAAGAGGAGAGGGAGCGGGAGCGCATACGTGACTCTTCACGTAGGAAGAGGAGGAGGAGGACGAGGAGTGGTGGTTACCTTCGGCCGACGAGGGGTACGGATCCGGTGAGTTGATATAATTTTCATTGAATGTTGTTCGGTTATTGTAATAATAATAATACCCGTATGTTTCAGACGAGGCACCGGCCGACGTTTAGATTTAAGTTAATTTATAAGATGTAGCTTTAGTTTGTAAGAAATGTGAATAGTTTCAAATAAATAAATAACCGATGTATAGATTTAAGTTAAGGGACGTAGCTTTTGTTTGTGAGAAATGTAAATAGTTTTAAATGAATGAATAATTTCATATGTTTTTAAATATAATTTGTGTCATTTCCTGAATATACCCTACCATATTGAAGAATTTCAGATATCATTTAGATATTATTTAGTATAAGAGTGAAATATCAAATTTTGAAAAACAGTCGCCATCTTTATTTTTAAATCAGTCGTCATATTGGATTTTGGAAAAATAGTAGCCATCTTGGAAAAGTCGCCATATTGGTTTGTATGAGCGGCGCCATCTTGGATCGGACTGTCTGTCGTCTCTCTCACTGGCGCCAAATCCCCACTCCAGCCAGGTGACGTCATTTGTTATGACTCGCCATGGCTGCCATCTACTACTGATGCTGACGGATTGCAAACATTGATTTTTTAGAGTTTTTGAAAAATAAAATATCGCACGAGCTTTGAAATTTTGTATATCGGGGTTTTCGGTGTGGCTGATAACGAATCTGGAATCAGATTTTCGAAATTCAAAATGGCGGATCTAATATGGCCGACCAAAAAATATAAAATATCGCTCGAACTTTGAAATTTTGTATGTTGGGGTTTTCGGGGTCGCTGATGACGAATCTGGAATCAGATTTTCGAAATTCGAAATGGCGGACCAAGATGGCGAACGCCAAAACGTAACTCTACGGGAATGTTGCTGACAATTTTTACTTGAGGGGTTTTTCGGGTCGCTAATTACGAATCCAATGTCAGATTCATGTAATTCGAAATGGTGGACCCAATATGAGCGGATCCACGTCACTTCACTCAAAAAAAAAACCGTCATGTCACGGATCTTTGCGCCATTCGACATATCTTTAGTACTAAGGGGAAAAAAAATACGACTTCAGGGATTTTGAAAAATTTTCAAAAATGGCGGAGTTAGAGCTATTTGAATGTTGGTAAGTCGCTGTTGCACCGCTATGTTTGAAAATTCATATCTCCGAAAGTATTTACCGGAGCGGACTGATCCTGGAATCATTTTGTTCGTAAAAGAATGCGCTTTCATAAAAAAAAATTTGTGTCAAAAAAAAAAATGCTTTCCACTTTTTTTCGTCGTTTTTATTTTTAATTTCGCTGCCATTTCCGCGGGACCTACAGGAATCCATGGAGATAATTTTTTTCGGATAGCCGAATCCTTCCCCTTCAACCCTAGAAAAAGAAATTTATGGAGAACCTACCTGGGCCGGAGAAAAAAAATAAAACGCGTCGCCCCGCGCCGATCTTTTGCAATATTTTGGTGGCTCTGAAAAGGGCCGATGTTTCTAGCGATGATTTGCTCGATGGCACTTAGTGTAGGACACCTCTGTTTGAAATTAATTCATAATTTTCATGGACTCAAAATTTTCTGATGCGGAAAATAATTTTGTGTTTACGAGTTTATGAGATATTGGAATGACCGCATGTAATTTCAGAGTGCCACGAACTGTCAAGGCTTTATCAAATCGATTTTGTAGAATAGATTCTTTCGGTTGATGTTCTGCAGCCGTACAGTACGCAAAAGATATGCTTCGAAAATAAGAACATGCCCAATTATATAAATCCAGCGGTGTTTGAATAGGATCAGAATTGCCAATCAGTTGTAAACTCGCACGTGAAGCTAATCTCTTAACAGTTCCACCTACCCCATCACACGGCCCTTTTCCATGTGATGTAGCAAAGAAATGCCATTCGGCGTGGCATTGAAAGTCTTCAAAGTGATGTGTTAAATTTATAATGGTATATTATGCACCTAGGGAATAAAGTGTTCTTTTTGACGAGTGTGAGGTTTGTCTCCTGAGCGAAGCGAGGGTGACCTTCACACTCGTCTAGAAGAACACTTTACACCATGGTGCATACGATATTTTATGCATCCAAGGGCAGAAAGCGCGTTTTTTATGCGCGCAGCCAGGAATAAAGTACGCGCTTTCTTCCCTTGGTGCATAAAATTCTTTTTGTTCTTATATTGGGAAGCTGCTCCATCAGAGAAATAAATTATTTTGTGTATGGGAATTGAATCTTGGAACTTCTCTTTCATAAAGTTGACTAATTTTTTTTGAAATAAATGAACCGCAACTGTATTATGTTTCAGACGCTCTGAAATCACAAAACTAAAATGTCTCAACTGGTCGTCACCGTAACTTTTATAGTAAACCACGATTGGATGAATAGTCGCCTGATTATTGCTCCAGTGAAACCCTTGCGTGGAATCTTGTACAACAAATGCATAATTCTCAGCGAAATCGCATACCACTAAAAATTCGCCAACTTTCAAGCTCTCTTTCATCTTCTGCGAATAACTACTTCGCTGCTTCGCAATGAAATCATGTGCAACCAATTTTGACAATTGATCACAGAAGTTATCCACAAAATTGCTGAGCCTTTTATTTCAGGTCAGTTCAAAAGATGCCTTACACCAGGTGCAGGCAACTTGGTGCAATTGTTGCACTCGGTAAATGCGGCAAGAAGGGATTAAGTTGATCCCTACACGTGGGTCACGCATAAAGGACCAATTAGACCGCGCTCGACTGTTCCGGTCCGCTTGGGCCATGCGAAACAATGGATTCTTCGAAACCTATTGGCTGAGTGCACGCACATATACTACTTTAAAAATAAGTGTGTATTGTGTATACATTAAGCATGGAAAAATGCTGAGCATGATTTCAGATGGCGCTGACAGTATGCATGAATATGCGTGAATATGTTACACACTGGTAGTTCAATGGTATTAGTATTTTCGTGCATGGAGCCAATAGTGTTTCCTGTCACAGACATTGATGCTTTAATGATTTCTCTTTTCAAAACAACCCCGTAGATTGAGGGATTATATTCCGATACAAGTAAAGGGATTAGTTACTTTTAGATATTTAACACAAAACGATCAGAGTTTGTGCAGTTGGTGACTTCGAATTTCCAGAACAGGTATAGGTATATGTAACTCCGAGAAAACATGACCAGTAGACGGATAAGCGAAGACTAAGGTGGTTAAACAACTATTTTCGGAGAATGAATAGCCCGGGTAAGTAGAGAAGCATCAAATGTAATTTAACTCCACTACGCAACACGACGAGCTCGCCGCGCGGCCGTGGATTGACGCCCGCGGCGACGCGCGACAAGACGTTTTATTTTTTTTTTTTCCGGCCCAGGTAGGTTCTCCATAAATTTTTTTTTTTTTAGGGTTGAAGGGGAAGGATTCGGCTATCCGAAAAAAATTATCTCCATGGATTCCTGTAGGTCCCGCGGAAATGGCAGCGAAATTAAAAATAAAAACGACGAAAAAAAATAGAAAGAATTTTTTTTTTTCAAAACAAAATTTTTCTATGAAAGCGCATTCTTTTACGAACAAAATGATTCCAGGATCAGTCCGCTCCGGTAAATACTTTCGGGGATATGAATTTTCAAACATAGCGGTGCAACAGCGACTTACCAACATTCAAATAGCTCTACCTCCGCCATTTTTGAAAATTTTTCAAAATCCCTGAAGTCGTATTTTTTTTTCCCTTAGTACTAAAGATATGTCGAATGGCGCAAAGATCCGTGACTTGACGGTTTTTTTTTTTGAGTGAAGTGACGTGGATCCGCTCATATATTGATTCATTTATTTGACTAAATAGTTTGTGAAAATCTAAAAAGAACGCATGAAAATCATTCCTATATGTATCATTTGAATTATCCGCAACGATCTTTCCGACGTTGGGCACTAATCTCTCTTCTCTCACGCGAACCACACAACCAAACTCTAGGAACAACTGCTCGCCCGCAGTTTGGGCAACTCTTCCACCCGAAAACGTGCAGTCGTTGTGCTAAATTCAACATGCAGTAGCGCCACTGTCGTCAAGCGATCAACTGTTCCTCTCTTTTCTCCGTGCACGAGTCCTGAACAACGATTTGCATATGTTTCCCATGGATGGTCATGGGTCTGTTTTTTATCTTCTTAAAACTAGGATCCGAATCACCACCCACCCGCAACGTGCGTATTTGTGAGTGGCCTCCAGAGCTACTCGTAACTTGCGTTGAAATATATACATTATACAATAGACTACGCTTACTTATTTGCCCTTAAGACTAGACGAACGACTGTACAATACTGTCAGGCAGTATATCTTCATGTGACTTAGCACGTAACATGCTGCCCCTGGTTAGGAATGTTATTGCCAACCATCTATATCTATCTAATTGCTATGGTATATGTTACAGTTTCTTTTTTTTTTTTTTGTAGACTCCAACTTAATTATTCATATATATACTCAAGATTAGAATTCAGAGTTTTTATGATTGTCGCTTGATTGATTATTCTAACACTCACTTGAAGTTACTGTCAACGCTAATACAATGTTGTCTCTTTTCTTGTCTTTGGTTAGTTATCAATGGCACTTGATTGTACCGGTAATGAAGCTAATTTTTTCACATTACGTTTCAGAACACTATTCGCGGTTTTCACTGTCACTGCACGTGTCACACCATCAGTGCCTCGATAACTCGACCCAATAGGCATCGTAACGGGGGTAGGTTATCCTTAATAACGATTGTCCCTTCTTTGATTGAATGGTCTCCCTGATACCATTTTCGTCGAATGTTTAATTCGTTAATGTACTCTTTATACCACCTGGCCCAAAAGTGTTGTTTCAGCTTCTGGAGGTGCTTCCAAGTCGATAGACGATTGGCTGGAACATTCTGAAGGTCCTACTCTGGAAAACTAGTTAGAGATTCACCAATCAGGAAATGACCAGGAGTAAGGATGGATAAATCATTGGGGTCGGATGATAGAGGAGTGAGAGGTCGGGAGTTTGATGTTGCCTCAATTTCGATGACCAACGTATTGAAATGTTCGAACGTGAACATTTCATTTCCCATAACCCGTTTTAAATGGTGTTTGAAAGATTTCACTGCTGCCTCCCATATCCCCCCAAAGTGTGGCGATTGGAATGAAGTGAAGTGCCAACGGATTCCTCTTTCTGCTATACGACTGTGAACTTGATCGTTCAAGTCCTTGGACTTTAGCATGTCGTAGAGCTCTCGTAATTCCGTGTTCGCTCCGATGAAGTTAGACCCATTGTCTGAATATATTGATTGACAACGTCTCCTTTTAGCTAGCGATGAATCGCCATAGAGCTGCTAGAAAGGATTCGGTCGTCATGTCACCCACTACTTTCAAGAGTACAGCCTTAATTGATAGGCATATGAAGACTGCTACGTAGACCTTGATGCGCGTTTTATTGCGATATCTGCGTTCCTTAATGAAGAAGGGTCCTCAATAATCGACTCCAACATTTTCAAACGCTCTTGCCGGCGTGACTCTGACCTTTGGTAAATTACCCATTAGGTGTTCGCCACAATGGCGTTGGGGGATTGAGTCAGACACATCTGGTGCACTGGCGAATGACCTTTCTGACCGTATTTCGGCCGTCAAGAATCCAGTACCTGCGACGAAGGTTGTATAGGGTGGCTTGCGTCCCCCGTGTTGACGCATGCGATGTTCGTCGTTGATTAGTAAATTCGTGATGTGGTGGCTCTTCGGTAGTAGAATTGAATGACATTGATCGTAGTTGATATCGGCCTCTTGGATTCTGCCACCTACTCTTAGAATGCCGTTCTTATCTATAAATGGAGTCAGTGTCAATAGGCGGCTCCTTGGGTTCAATTTGTCTCCCCTTTGGAGCGCATTTAATTCCGTATTAAAGGTTGATTGCTGTGGTAATTTTATGATGATCATGTTGGCTTTACGTATTTCTGTTACGCTCGGAAGATTCTTGCCTTGAGATTCCTTTTTGGATCGTAGACAATACGCGATAATGCGTCGAAGTTTGTGAATTGACGAATATTTTTTTAATAGACTGTCATCCTGTGCAACTGTTGTTGCTAGGCAGATCGCCTTTTTCGCTTCAGGATCCTTTATGTTTGCGATGAGTGGGAAGTCAGACCATCCCTCTTCGCATTGCAATAGCCATCTTCGAACGTTTTGCCAGATATTATTTTGGACGAACTTCATCGGTTGTTTACCTCGAGTCAGCAGATCTGCAGGATTGTCGTGTGTAGGGACATATTTCCAATCGTTGATAGACGTTTCCGATTGAATATCTATTACTCGATTCGCTGCAAAAACCTTTGAAGACTCTGGTGATGTATTATGAAGCCAGTGTAGAACAATTCTAAAATCTGACCACAGTATTGTTTTGCTGAATTTAATGTTGATTGTTGATGCTATTGTCTTATACAAATTGGCTAGCAGTGCTGCCCCGTAGAGTTCTAGGCGTTCTATTATCATTGCCGAACCCTTTTTCTGTATAGGGGCTACCCGTGATTTCGAACGCAGTAAATAAGTGTGAAAACGTCCGAATTTGTCTGCCGAGCGTAGATATATGCAGGCTCCGTAAGCTGGCAGACTTGCATCGCAGAAGCCGTGCAGTTCAATGACCCGTGCCTCTTGATGTAGTGTTAGACGTGGGAATTCCATGCTGTTGAGTGATGGCAGTTGAGAAACGAATCTTGACCATTCTGTGTGAATATGCATGGGTACAGACTCATCCCACGTAAGATTAGAGGCCCAAAGTTTTTGAATAATTAATTTGGCAGTGACGATCACTGGTTGAAGTAGTCCAAGAGGATCGAGAATCTTTGCAACCTCTGAGAATATGATTCGTTTGGTTACCTTGTTGGTTTTGGTTATTGGGTTGACTGTATAAATGATTGCATCCTTGGACGAATTCCAATGGACACCTAACGTCTGCAAGGCTTGGTCAGGATCTCCTAAGAGCTGTAGATTTATGTTGGTCTCAGGCAGTCCGTCCAGAATTTCAGCTGTATTCAGCTGTATATTATGCGTGATGAAGTGCTCTTCACAGTTGACTTCATCTACCGATTGTGTATTGTCTAATTCCAAGTCTTCGATTTCCCAGAATTTCTTCAGATCTGTTGTAAGACACGTGTTCTTTTTCACGATCGTTAAAGATTCGATACTACCTCCAATAATCCAACCTAATTGTGTTTTTTGTAAATGAAGATCTGGACCCTGTGCGTGTCCAGATGATAAATTGATTTGACCTATGGAAAGCAGTGATAGTGCTGTTCCTGAGCTGATGAGCATCTGAATTGGAGCAGGTTTGTGAAATTCGGGATCTGCGAGTGATACGTTATTTGGAATAGGAATTGAGCTACGTTTAATTTGAACCCCGGGCACTGATCCTGATATCATTGGTACCGTCAGAAATTCAAGCGTCCGTGAGTATCCGTTAACTTGTGATTTGATTGTTAGAGTTACTGAATGTTTTGTGGTTTTAGAGAGTTCAACCAGCGCACCTACGGCTGTCTTGCACATGGTCTTCTTCAGTTGCAGACTCGTGGCGAATTCTTCCGTGATGAAATTTACCGTTGAACATGTGTCGAGCAGAACGCGGCATGGAACAAGTCTGTTCCTACGATCGAATACATGTACTAACGCAGTAACCATTAATTGGCTTGTGACTGTGTTAATCACGAAAGCTTGCTCGGTCGCCTGGTACGAAGCTGCGTCTACGGCCTCTAGTCATGTACTTGAAGTACTCGGAGATTCGGCGGTTTGGTTAAGATGCAGCATGGTGTTGTGTGTTTTTTGACAAACACTGCATTTGCGTTCATTCTTGCAGTCCTTACTTTTATGGTTACTGCGTAAGCAATTAAGGCATAACGTTGCCCGTTGGGCCGTCCTCAGTTTTTCTTCGACAACTAGTTCTCTGAATTTAGTGCATTTGTAAATGCTATGCGGTTCTTTACAAACCGGACATTGAAAAGTCTACGCGCTGGTGACATATGTGTATATTGTGGGTCAGTGTCCCTCTTGCCTGGACCTTTGACTCTATTGAATGGCTTGTTTTTGGGCCCGTTGTTTGAGACACCTAATGTTCTAGTTGACCCGGTGCAGTCTGCACGTTTTTCTAAAAACTCTATCAGCGATTAGTATGTGGGCATTTTGTTTTCCTCTAATGTGACCTCCCACTGATAGGCAGTATTCTTGCCGATTTTTGATAATACAATATAAACGAGAGGGGCGTCCCAATGGTTAACAGGTTGCCCTAGATTTTTCATGGCTTGGACCTGTTTGATGACGTCTAATAATTCTTCTAATGCTTCCGGAGTATCTTTTTGCAACGGTGTGAGATTATTGAGCAAATCCCAATGATGTAGGATCGCCTTTCGTGTATTATCATATTTTTTAGTCAAGATTACCCACGCGTCCGTATAATTATTGTCGGTAATGTCGAGAGCTCCTATTGACCGTGCTGCCTGACCGGACAGTGCAGCCTGCAAATAGCCGAGTTTCTCGGAGTCCAATAGGTTTTCATTATTATGGATTAGGGTCATAAATCTTGCTCCAAAGGTGTCCCAATTTTCTAACTGACCGTCGAATTTCGGAAGAGTGAGTTGCGGCAACTTCTTCCTTGGATCAAACACTAGCTGAGCTGTTGGTGGTTCACGATTAATTTCTAGATTATTCAATCCAGCAGTTATTGCTGCAGCTCTCAATAGTTTTTTAGCTTGAGATAGAGTTCCGTAATAGTTATCTTGAATCTCAAGTCTATATGGTAAGTAATCTGTTTCCAAATCTTCGTCTTCTATTTCCGATTGTATTCTATCGAACTCCTTGTAATTTTTGTCCGCTAATTCTATGTGATCCTTGTTGCGTCGTAATCTGGGTTTTCCGCGTATCTTTGGATCACTGTTTCGAAATGGGTAATCTGACCTTTCAGATATTTGCGACGGTTCATCAGAGAAGTGACGTTGGATGAGGACTCGTTGTCAGACATTTTGGGTATGAATAGTTGACTAACGGATGAGGAGAGATTGGCAAATCAATTAACTAGCTTACCTTGTTGAAGCGTTGTGTTCCTTGTGGATCTAATCGCTCGATCACGGGGCTGCTATGTTGACTCGTGGAATCGGTGAAGATCGTATAAACCTTCAGTGTTTTTTATGAAGCACTACGTCACAGAATCACCCTTTGCACCACACTTGTAGGACAGTTATCTGATGTTCATGAGTAACATCACTTATATTTCTTTTTATTTGAATATTCTTGTTTTCGCTCGTTTAGTTGACTGTATGAATTTCACAATTTGTTTTCTGTAAATCCGGCTCGAAGGACCATAATGTAACGTTGTACGAGGAATTGATGACTTTTTCTGTTTTGTGATTTATTTCTTCCTCGTCCTATCCGCTTACACCGTCGTTGGATAGGTAGTTCAAAGTGATTTTGATGGTTTCATGGTGAGTAGGTAAAAGTTTGTATATTAAAACGAAAAAGTGGATATTACAGTGTATGTGATTGATTGAATGCTTATAGGTATCTTGCCGCATTGACGGACTTGTATAATGATATATCTAATCACCGCCGTAACGACTTAGATTGGTATGAATATTGCCGCCGTAACGGACTTGTATATTTATCTTGTTCTTCGAGTTCTCGCCTTGGCGATCTCAGGTTGAGGATGTACAGGTAGTGCAATCGGTATCAAAACAATAAGACAGACAAAAACCGAATTTGATCACTTTTGATCATAGTAATGCGAAAAATGATTGAATAATATCGAGGAGCGGATATTTCCGCAACCTCGGAATATTAAAAAACCTTCAATTTAGTGACAGAATTTCGAAAATACCAACAATCACGAAAAGTTGTAAAAACATTTTACAAGTATGTGCTGAAAATTGTTAAAATTGCTCATTTTTGATCCGATTTCAAAATTTCAGGGTTTGTTATACTCAGTGATAAAATCTCTACGAACTCACTGAAAAAAGTTTTGCATAAAACACTCATAATTGAGTAAGAATCCAGTTGTTCACAATCCGAATGCATTCTGAGATTCATATGATACATATATCAGAGGCCTAACCGCCCCCCCCCCCCCCCCCCCCCCGCCCCTCTGCCGCCAAACCAAATATAATGTCGACTTTGAACTTGCATTTTTCATCTATTTAATCGCTAGTACGCCAAAAATTTTTTTTTTCTTCAATTGGACTAATACAACTCCCCCTGCCCCCCCCCCCCCCCCCCCCCCCCCTCCATGACTGGTTTCTAGTTACGCGCCTGACATATACTGTAACATATCCAGCTATAGTGCACACCGAATATCGCCAAAACCCGAACAAAGAAAAGGATTACACTAATCCTCTACGTTCGACCAAGTGTCTGACGTCACGCTAGAAAGTGGGGATGAAGAATATATAAACGGCACACTCAACCACTCGATAGCGTATTCGAGCCAGAGCGGCCGTGCGACTCATAAACCAATATTCAAAATTCGAGCGACACGAGCAAAAGGCCGGTCGACTCAAACAACCGATAGCGTAGTCAGGTAGAGCACCGGTGCGACTCACAACTTAAATAAATTAAATTCACTTGTATAGCTTCAGATCGCCTAGATCCGAATAACTAACATAAATTCATGAAGTAGAATAAATTCAATTGCCTTTAGATAAAATATCACTGGTCACAATTCAAAATATAATCGAAGAGAATAAGAGAAAAGTATAACGAAAACGAAATAGAAGCATAACAGAAAACATAACCGCGCATAGCCTAGAATATAAAAATAGAATATACAAACAGAACGAAAACCTAAACGGAACAAACAAACAAACGCGACTAGAGTCACGAAATTAGAATAGGAGTAGAATAAGTAAATCATTGTAAAAATTAGTTTATTAGAATTCATTTGAATACAATTATTATTTTCTTATTTGAACTTTGTCGGATATTTCAGCACTGACTCCTAACTAATCAATTTCCATCCCTGAACAAGCCTTATAGGGACCAGCTTTGGATCATTCCAAGTGCGTACGGCGTTGGATTAACTTCCCGCGTCCGAGGGCCAAGGAAATACGATTCCGAGTCTGAGACACGGTCTTGGAATCGCAAGGTTCCCGGATCCGAGTAAAGAATAGGTTTTGTGTTTAGGAAAGCAGGCTTGGATTCACTTCCCGGCTCTGTTCGAATAGGAGAAGGATCGGCTTTGGTTCTACCCGAGTCCGATGGGAACAGGCTTTGGTGGAGTAATCTACCCGAGTCCTGAGATAAAGTAAATTCACAAGGTTGCATAGGTGGCTTTTGGTGGCTAACCCATCCTTTTCCCCACCTACGTACCTCAAAGAAAAGCCCTATTAATTTTGATAATTTAAATCCCTTTTTATATAGGTAAAGAACTCACACTAACTGCGGGTATCTCTCAACTTTCGGGTTCAAGATACTCGCCAAAAGTTACAATACTGTTACATTTTTGACTTGAATATAAGTATTTTATGAAAAACTTTTTTCAGTGAGTTCGTAGAGATTTCATCATTGAGTATAACAAACCCTGAAATTTTGAAATCGGATCAAAATTGAACAATTTTAACCATTTTCAGCACATCCCAGTGAACACAGTTATGTGACAGCGATATCACGATTACGAAACCCCTGTTCCTTCGAACTCCAAGGTGACGTACCGTGTAACGTACATGTAACATACACGGACTCTAAAATGTCCGCCACAAGCCAATGTTACATTGATGTAACAGGTACAGACTTCGGATACAAACCGAATGCTTCCTGGATAGGTAATACACTAGAACCTCACTTATTTTACCATCAGTTATTTTACGAACTCGGCTATTTGACCGGCTCTGCCTCAGCTATTTGACGGCCTGTACCCCCACCACTTGACTGAGTCCCCTTCTTTTCAAGGCTGTGTATATGCGAAGTCTAACCGGTTAGCGTTGCGCACGGAAAGTCTGCGCAGTTTGCGACACGGAGTGGGGGCCCCTCTTCTCGTCAAATAGCTGAAGCAGCCCGGTCCCAAGTCGGTAAAATAAGTGAGGTTCTAGTGTAGTGATGTCACGACAATACATAATTGTGACGTCGCGGTGACAGATTATTTATGTTACCCGCACAGCCTATTTACACGAAGCACATGGGGCGAAGTTACGTTACAGTTACAAATGTTGGCTACGTAGCAGTTATGTAACAGCTATGTAACAGCCATATAACCGAATATAACGTATAATATCACCTGTTCGTTACATGTAACGGTCAGGTAAGTTGTTACTTCCTACTCAAGCTTGTAAATATTACATAACAGTTACGTCTGTTATGTATTTGTTATATTGATGTTGCGTATACAATAACGCTGCATACATATAACTGATCGGTAATATAATGGTCTATTTCACAATAAATGTTACTATACTGCCATAAACTCAATTGCATGATATTTCGACTAGATCGAATATTCTGTAAAACAATGAAGTACTAGTCTTTACTACGGATTGAGCCACTTGGTTAATATCTGTAATTTGCTAATTTCACTCAGAAAATCGTCGAGTCTCATTAAAAAGAAAAGTTACTTCTATTGCGAGAAAGGTTTTTCGGGCGAGGCGCTGCAGGCGGCCACCTCTCTAACTTTGGTCGCGCGGTGATTGGCATGCGGGTTAACAATGGTATATAAAAATTATGATTTATTGTTACATACGCGATACCTATATGTTATACACGGTGCTCCTCAAGCAAGGAAAAGTGGACCAAAAATGGATCCAAAATCGGCTAACGCAGAAAGTTTCTATATTTTTTGTAGATTAAGAAAATGTTAAGCTGAAAATCCTAGCTGATCGGTTTCGCAGGTTATGGCCGTTTATGTATTTATACCGCGCACGTTCATGAAAAGCAGGGTAGAACACTTTACCCAGCAAACCAACCAACGTAACAAACACGCTAGATATGCGTTAGCGACTAACGTGACGTTAGTAAATAACGCAAATAACGTAGAGTGCTGTGTCGCTATAATCCTCCATATCTCACGTGAGGCCGTGGCGTTACGCCGTGACGTAAAATTGGCGCTACTTTTGATTTAGCAAGAAACACGAAAATCTTGCCGCATTCCAACGCCATTCTAACACCAGCCAGTGGCGTTAGAATGCCTCATAAAGCTGACACTACCTTCGCGTCAATCAGTACCGGTACAATGCAAATATCATAAAAATTTTAAAGAAACTGAAAAACCAATTGACCACACGAGGACTTGAACCTACGACCCTCGTCACATGAATCCGAATTCTTGCCGTTGCGCCAACAACTGCTTATGATTTATGTAAATATAAAAGACTTATGTAGTAAACCAATTCGCGATACACTATGCGATTCTTGGTACATTTTACACGAAGAAAGTAAAGTGAGACTGTCAATGCAGTTCGAACTTAACCAATAATGTGGTTAATGGTGAACGCTAGTATGCCGTTTTCACATAACGCTAGAATGCTGTCACAACCTAACGCTAAGATGTTGATATGGCGGCAGTACTGAATGGCTATATATTTGCGCCAGCTGTACGTCATTCGGTAACGTTACTCACTGACGCTAGAACCGATACAAGTAGCGACACAGAAGTCTATAGACCAGGCGCTACAGCACACCATAAATCTGACCCTGATCTAGCGTCAGTCTAGCAAAAGGCAGTTTTGAACGACAGGTTTTGTTTGCTGGGTTACTACGCACATGCAATCGACCTCTTGATCCTATTATGAGAAAATTAAGTATGTATTAATGATTTTTCATTGAAAGTCTCGTTTTTTTTTTCCGAAATTATTTGATACGTTAATTTACCGGCCTCTGAATAATGCCGCTTCTCCACTATTCCCGTTTTTGCAACGTATCAACAGATTTCCTAATTGCAAATTTGAATAATTTTTAGCGTTCATGACACGATTTTTAAAGCAAGATTGTAGAAACCCCTTTTAGCTTGACCCAGGATCAATGACGAGGACGTAGTGATTAAGGGGACCAGTACAGCGACTTTTCGAGAAATTAACATAGTCCGAAATCAATTTATTTCATAACCAAAGTTCATTTCACATCAAAATATTTTTCTTTTTCAAAATCATGTGTCGTAAGGATTTCAGAGCACCGTTGGACCGATTCAGGTCATCTTGGATTCATTTTCTTCAGAAAACCAATCCTCATCATGTGAATGTAGGAATTTTGAAAATTTTTCGTTTTGGCCAAGTTATTTAAGAAATGAGTGATAATAATTTTTGTAAATTTGGTAAATTGATCATAACTTATGACATAATTTTTTATTTTAAAATTCCTACATTCACATGATGAGGATTTGTTTTCTGAAGAAAATGAATCCAAGATGACCTGAATCGGTCCAACGGTGCTCTAAAATCCTTACGACACATGATTTTGAATAAGAAAAATATTTTGATGTGAAATCAACTTTGGTTATGAAATAATTTGATTTCGGACTATGACAATTTCTCGAAAAGTCGCTGTACTGGTCCCCTTAAGGGGGTTGGCTAGTAAAAAATGACTAGTTTTTCATAAATTGATTATGGCATAGTCGTCCCATTGAGTATTCATCGAATTAATATATTCGTAAACTGATGATTTCCCTGACATGTCCAGAAACAAAATAATACCTAAATCATGAACAAATGGCTAGATATCGATTTTTCATTTTTTTTTTTTTTTTTTCCTTTTTAATTGCTTTAAAACAATAATAGTATATTATGCGGCATGCCCGTAAACCAAGTGTTTTTCGGCGAGAATAATGATTTCAGGACGAGCTAAAGGCGAGCCGAAGGCGAGCCGGAAGCGAGTTCTGAAATCATTATTCGAGTCAAAAACGATTTACGGGGGCGCCCCATACTGTATTTTTTTCGAAATAGGCATGAAAAGTCACTTTGACGCCTGTTGAGATTCACTAGACGAAGAGTGAGGTTATAGTGCGATCTGTCGCGCACTTCGAACCGCGCATCGAAACTGCCATATAAAGACTTTATACGGCAGCTTTGGAATGCGCACTTCGAACTGCGCATCCAGACTGCCGTATAAAGACTTTATAGGTCAGTTCTGAAACCATCCGTATACAGTGACACTTTGTGGATCGAAAACAGGCGTCAAAAAGTGACTTTTCAATGCCTATGCCGAAAAAAAAATCTAGTAGATTGGTTCGATCACAGTCTACGATGGCTTATTTTCTTCGGGAAACTATTCTCTATGATTCGCCTAAGGCTTTTTTTTCATCATGTTGGTGACGGTGAATATTCAATTTTACAAGATTGCACATATACCGATTTCAATCAACAAATAACCACATTGAATTGCCGATTGACAGAGAAAATAATCTGTCGTGGTGAATTTGTGGGAAATAGTTTTGTGGACAAAATGAGCCATCGTAGACTGTAATCGCACCAATCTACTAGATTTTTTATCGTTTCAAAGCAATTCAAAATGAAAACTTGATATCTAGCCATTTGTTCATAATTTGGGTATTATTTTGTTTCTGGACATGTCAGGGTAATCATCAGTTTACGAATATAATAATTCGATGAATACTCAATGTGGCGACTATGCCGTAATCAATTCATGAAAAACTATTCATTTTTTATCAGCCAACCTCCTTAACTGATGTTCTGTTAGAAAAAAAAAAATTTTTAAAAGAAAGTAGAAAAAAAAAAGAAGGGATCAGTTAATCACTACGTCCTCGTCGTTGATCCTGGGTTAAGCTAAAAGTGGTTTCGACAATCTTGCTTTAAAAATTATATCATGAACGCTAAAAATTATTCAAATTTTTAATCAGGAAATCTGTTATTAAGATACGTTGCAAAAACGGGAATAGTGGAAAAGTCAGTCAATCAATCAATCAATTTTCAAAAAAAAAAAAAAAAAAAAAAAAACAAGTCTTTCAATGAAAAATCATTAATACATACTTAATTTTCTCATATTGGGATCAAGAGGTCGATTGCATGTGTGTAGTAAAGTGTTCTACCCTGCTTTTCATGAACGTGCGCGGTATAAATACAAAATCGGCTAAACTTGCGAAACCGATCAGCTAGGATTTTCAGCTTAACATTTTCTTAATCTACAAAAAATTTAGAAACTTTCTGCGTTAGCCGATTTTGGATCCATTTTTGGTCCACTTTTCCTTGCTTGAGGAGCACCGTGTATATAACATTTATATTTCTGTAAGATAACATGTGCAATGTTATTTGTTAGACCGTGGTTATATAACCGTAACAGTTTGTGTTTGCTGGGATTAGGGTGGTTGAAAAAAAGTCGTTATTTTTTTTTTCATTACGTGAAAAATGTTGATACATATAGTAAGAAAAAATGTTTTATCAATATGAGCTCTATAAATTATAATATTAAAAGGGAGCTCAAGCCATGTTTAGCTCAATTTCCTAATTGTACGTAAGGTGAGTCTTCGGTGAAATTCCGAAAAAAAAAAAAAAAACGATTTTTTCACAGCCGATGATTGTTTCAGCAAGATACATTATACCTTGACATAAACCAGGAAGGTTAACAGCTGAACTAATATTGGATATGATATCTTATCTTCCTTATTTTTCTTTGATGAATTAATTCCAGAAAATTGGAGAGTATAATTTAGTACGTGTAGGTAATTGCGGACTACACTAGGACCTCGATTTAACGGCCCTCGATTTAAGCGACAGTCCCCACCACGTCGCATTTATCTATCGGTTTGCCGCGTGGTGGGAGATAGTGGGGGTAGCTTCATGTCTCCGCGGTCAGTCCCGTATACATAAATAGTGGCATATAAGGGGCGTCTTGCAGGTTATGTTACCGTCATGGCGAGACCGGTTAAACGTACACGTCTCACCAACAACGAGCGATTACTAATTAACGAAAAAGTAGAACGAGGAGAGGCTTCCGTGGCCGTCGCCCAAGAGTATGCGATAGCACCATCAAGTGTTTGGTCAATTAAGAAAAAAAAAAACGGATTTAAGAATTCATGCTCTTGAAAATCCGAGAGTCATGAAAAAAAAATCATTGAAGACGACGAGTTTTCCCGAAGTCGACAGTGCTTTGCATAAATGGTTCTGCCAAAAACGCCGCTCGGGACAGCCTATTAGTGGTCCTATCCTCCGGCAAAAAGCGTTACTTTTCAATGAAAAGTTAAATGGTCCTAAATCTTTCAAGGTATGTATTTATATTAAATGTATTTATATTAAAAAAATACAAATAGATTCAAGTAAAAATAATTGAGTTTAAATAACCCGTAGGTTAGCCCGCAGATACTACCCGTTCAACCTTCATGGACTGTTGGAGGTGAACAGCGATTCATGACAGCTGTCAGATGAAAAAAGGTTGTACGGGTTATTTAAACCCACGAGGTAATCCACGTTTATAAAACCGGGCATAGGAATCTTAGTCGTTGGAACCTCACTGTCAGATTTTTCAACCCACACATAAAGAAAACGGTTTTTCAGGCCCTGCGATGCCATAATGATTCCATTCTAGAACTAGTATATATACACTACAGATATTTCTAATGCCTGCGCTGGCATGGTTTCTCTATAAAATCACATTACAGATATTTTTGAATGCTACGCTACCATGATTCCTGTCTTAAATCACATTGCGGAGCAGATATCTGCCATGTACAATTTTTCTATATTACTCATGTGTTTATGTGTGGGATCAGTGGTATTGGTCTAAACTTCTTCCAGTGTTATGAAACTGTCTGAATGCTACTCTGCTATTGAAATTATTGTGTATTTGGATAGTGAGACCTTGATAAATAATTCTATGGATTTTTTTTATCAAGGCAAGCAACGGCTGGATGGAAAAATTTAAGCGGCGTCATGGAATTAGGCAACTCTCTATTAAGGGAGAAAAACTGTCGAACAACACAGCAGCAGCAGATTATTTCAAGGGCAATTTTCAAAAATATATCACTGAAAATGGAATCGCTCTTGAGGAGATATATAATGCTGACGAAACAGGGTGGAATTGGCGTTCTTTACCACGAAAAACTCTCGCTGCAGGCGATGAGAATGAAGCACCTGGGCGAAAGATTAATAAAGACCGTGTCACGGTAATGTTCTGTTCGAATGCGATTGGAACACACAAGATTCCTGCACTCGTCATCGGAAAGTACCGGAGTCCTCGATGTTTAAAAAATGTTGCCAGTCTGCCGGTGGTCTACAAGGCTCAAACGAGTGCATGGATGAATCGAATGCTGTTCATGGAGTGGTCCGCAATAAATAATTTTATATATGGGGCACTTTCTGTCAAGTGATTCATACCATTTTTCAATTTGCCAAAAATTGCTCATAATTTCTGTGAAATAGTTTCAACTATCAAGAAAAATAATTTTTTTCAAATCACTGCTACGCTCTGAGAAAACATTCTAGTGATTTAGTTTTTTTACAGTTGATTAGTGCTATTTTGATATATAGGTCATGATTTTTCCAGATTTTAGGTCCTCCGCTGAACATAGATTCAGTCCATCGAAGAAAAAGCAGTTGTCGTAGGGTACAGGTTGCTGCGTTGGATGAAATTTCTTCAACTTTTAAGGAAACATTATGTGAGAATGTAATTTCGGACCAAACTAATAATACATATTATTGGTTTGGTGCGAAATTACATTCATACAGAATATTTCCTTAAAAGTTGAAGAAATTCCATCCAACGCAGCAACCTGTACCCTACGACAACTGCTTTTTCTTCGATGGACTGAATCTATGTTCAGCGGAGGACCTAAAATCTGGAAAAATCATTAACTATATATCAAAATAGTACTAATCAACTGTGGAAAAGCTGAGTTACTAGAATGTTTTCTCAGAGCGTAGCAGTAATTTGAAAAAAATTATTTTAAAGGTGTACGTACCCCCTTAAAAGAAACATACCTTTTATATTAAAACAATCTTTTGGACGATGGACGTTTGCAAATACAAAAAAATAGTCGAAGATAACTTTCCGAATGCTTCCAGTTGAAATATGTAAATTAAAAATCTCAAAAAATCGATGTTCTCCTTCATAGTTAAAACTATTTTTAAACAATTATGAGCAATTTCTTGCAACATAAAAAATGAGTGGAATCTCATATAATTATATTTTTGCATTCTACACTCAGAGTGAACTGGATTTTGTTTTCTAAATTCCTAAGGTACACGGAGTGTTTTATTCCATGCGTAAAAAAAAAAACAAGAAGAGAAAGATCGACGTGAAAAAGTCCTACTCTTACTCGACAATGCTCCATCCCATCCTAGTGCAGACGAGCTCAACGCCATCGATCAAAACTTTCAAGTTATGTATCTTCCTCCCAATGTAACGGCACTGATCCAGCCTATGGATCAGGGCGTGATTGAGACTACCAAAAGAATATACAAAAGTTCACTCATTCGACGAATTTTGCTACGCGATGACGAAATTGCATTGGAGGATTTCATGAAAAAATTGAATTTGAAGGATTGCTGCGAGATTATCGCTGCTGCCTGGGAGGAAGTTGCGTCTTCGACTTTACGAAAAGCGTGGAAAAACCTTATCGAGTTTCAGGCACCCACTGAATCAGAAGTTGAGGATTCGGCAAACGATTCTCTGTTGGTAGCTGTTAGTGAAGTTCCAGAATTGTGTGTTTCGGAGCAGGGAATCGCCGAGTGGATCGAGGTAGATGTTGGTCTCGAAACGTGGGAATCCCTCAACGATGATGAGATCGCGGCAGCCGTGGTTATGGAACGCGGGATGGATGGGAATTCCAACGTTTTAAAAATAATCGATCACATACACGCGGACGCAGTCCACCCAAAAGAAATAACTCCAGATGATGTGATAAGCATTTCAGCCACGTACTCGTGGTTCGAAACGCAACCCGAGTGTACTACAGAAGATTTGATAGTACTTAATAAAATCCGCAATATAGCTGAGAAAAAAAGAATGAGAGTATAATTTTGTCGTTGCGATCTCTTCGTTCGGAATTCCAGTACTATTCTAGCTATCAAAGATTGATCTCTTTTCGTTCTATTAGAATTAAGTTCTTTGCAACATATATATATATACGTAACAACATCAGACAAAATGTACTTTTAAACCATGTGATATTAAAATTAATGATTTTATGCGTGATGAGTATTGAGCTGAATTGCTAAAAATAACGTAAACTAAGGAAAAAGAAAGATTTTCTGTTTATATCGTTCAATGTTATTATCGTTATAGAAATGATATATTTGTTGATTTATATAAAGATTCTACTGCCTTATAAATTCCTACGAGCGTCATTACTTTCCCTTGAAAATAATTAATGCGTTTGTGTTGCACTTTTCGTGTTCCACAATATTTTTATATGTATAATATATATATATTAATGCAAAATATACGATCAAGAGAAAGGGGCGCCATTGCGCGCTTCATTGTACGGCACTGCTGGAGACAGCGGCCGGGGCCGGTGCGCAGATACTGCTTGGGCGGGACGTGCGCAACCTCGATTCAACAAGGTGAGATGCGTAGCCGGTCCCGCCACTGACCGTTAAATCGAGGTCCTAGTGTATAAGGTATATGGGAAAGAATGGAACGCCATACGCGATTTTCTTTCTTAATGTCTGATATGGGCTTGACGTACTACACCAACGTCCTGGCCTGATGTATAATAATGATGTCATATACCGATATTCCAAGTATATTATGCACCTGACATATAAACAATACGAAACATCGATAACACACGGTGACATTAGCTCGATATGTATAATTTATGTAACGGCAGTATCTGTTTGATACATGCACACATGTCGCGAACTGTTCATGTAACTTTGATAGAACCCACCACTACGTATAATGGTGATATAGGTTATACATTCCACACCAACGTCGGTGTAACATCTAACTGTAACGTCGGTAACATGTGCCTGAGATGTAATTATATTACAAAACGCCGATGTATCACTGTTGTGTTGACTTGCTATGTACAATTGATGCAACGCCAATCTCTAGTTGCTACGTATTGACTGCCACGTACCATCAATGTAACATTCAAGAAGCACACGGTTCTAGACGCTATTTAATATGGATATTACATACCATACCAACGTCTCTGAAACATTTCATTGTTATGTGGCCCAGATATTTCAGGAATATCCATGTACCAATTGAACGTCACACTAACGTCACAATTGCAATGTAGTATTCACCTTACATTGCAGCATACCTATGCTGTCAATGAAACGAGTGTGTTCACTGGGATACTTGTAAAATGTTTTTACCACTTTTCATGATTGTCGGTACTTTCGAAATTCTGTCACTAAATTGAGAGTTTTTTTTATTTTCTGAGGTGGGAATATCCGCTCCTCGATATTATTCAATCATTTTTTGCATTAATATCATTGAAAATTATCAAACTCGGTTTGTGTCTGTCTTATTGTTTTGATGCCGATTGTACCACCTGTACATCCTTAACTAACTATTTTAAAACTATATGCTTGTTACAAGACTCCTTAAGGGAGTGGCAACGCCCGCGAATGGTGGGAGATAGTTAGGCCATCCTCCCTTATTTGGGGGTGACTTAGAACTTTCCCTTTGATAACTTTTGGCCGTTGCCATTCCCACGAGTCCTGAACAACGACTTGCATATGTTTCCCATGGATGGTCATGGGTCTGTTTTTTATCTTCTTAAAACTAGGATCCGGATGACCACCCGCAACGTGCGTATTTGCGAGTGGCCTCCAGAGCTACTCGTAACTTACGTTGAAATATATACATTATACAATAGACTACGCGTACCCATTTGCCCTTAAGACTAGACGAACGACTGTACAATACTGTGAAGCAGTATATCTTCATGTGACTTGGCACGTAACAATAAGAGTAGAAACTGATTTCAGTTAGTGGGATGATTGACTACGGTATATACAGGGTGTAAATCTTAACTCTGTACATACTTATAGGGTGTGTAGGGGGTGCCAATACAAGCATTTTGAGGTATGACACCCATGGTCGGAAACTCATCCTAACCACTGTGGAGGGCTTTGAAGGATATGGTACCGTGCACGCTTGATCGTACTTCAATCAATCAGATGTGATCACTTTCGACCCAAGATTTTATTCAGCCGTAGACAACAGTATAAATGTTCTTGCGTGAAATGAACAAAACGATAAACTTGGAAATAAAAAAATAACGAAACAATTTCCGATGCTTTTAAACAGAATTTGAAAAAGTTATGGAAAACGAAAAGCCTAAGTGTGCCAAACCCCATTTCGTTTTCCATAACTTTTTCAAAATCTGTTTATAAGCACCGGAAATTGTTTTGCTATTTTTTGATTGCCAAGTTTATCGTTTTGTTGAATCCACACAAGAACATTTGTACTGTTGTCTGCGGCTGAATAAAATCTTGGGTCGAAAGTGATCACATCTGATTCATTAAACTACGGTCAAGCGTGCACGGTACCATATCCTTCAAAGCTCTTCCACAGTGGTTAGGATGAGTTTCCGACCATGGGTGTCATACCTCAAAATGCTTGTATTGGCACCCCCTACACACCCTATAAGTATGTACAGAGTTAAGATTTACACCCTGTATACTCTGAATATGTTGAAACAATAAAGAAAATATATGTTGATTAATCAACGTCTCCAAGGTTGAAATCAGGTATGTGCATAGGTAATTGAAAATAGATACAACCTCTACAAGATGTACATGGTTTGCTTCAATTATTTTTACATAGTGTTATCACCCGTTCAATGAATCAAAATAATATAGTAATTGATATACTTCTCCATAACTGCTAGCGTTGTTAATTCAAATGCTTACAATGTAATGGCTTGTTCTATGAAACCTATTAGAGAAAGAACTGCAACCGGTAGTTAAGAATAGATGCAACCTCTCTGAAATTAGCCTGTTTCAATTATTATGCAGAGTTGTATTCTTCAATGAATTAGAATAATATAGTAATTAATATACTAATTCAGAACTGCTAGCGTTGTTGGGAAATTCAAATGCATACATTGTATCGAAGGTTCGATACAATGTATCTACCTATCTATTCCGGATAAGCAATTGAAAATAGATACAACCTCTCCGAGATGTACATGGCTTGGTTCAATTATCATGCAAAGTTGTCTTCTTTAACGAATTAAAATAATATAAGAACTGCTAGTGTTTTATTTTATTTTATTTTATTTTATTTTATTTTATTTTATTTCATTTCATTTTATTTCATCGACTTATCGATTATCGATCTTTGATTTTATCGAGTAATGGTGTTATAGATACATTTTCAGAAATACCCTATTTTGTCGACTGATGACAATTATCGATCATATATCATAGATCATAAATCATTATCGATTTTCTGAAATACCCTATTTTGTCGACTGATCATACATCATTATCGATTTTCCGAAATACCCTGTTTTATCGACTGATGATAATGGATCATTATCGATTTTCTGAAATACCCTACCTTATCGACTGATGGTAAGTTATCGATATTTGGGAATCGCATAGTATGACTACTGCTACTAATTATCAAGATACTCGAATAGTCTAAATTCGATTGATAACCCTTTGAAGCATACACTTTTTGAATGATCGTATGATCGCGAAAATTCTTACTCAGAGGTTTTCGGGGTCGCTGATGACGAATCTGGAATCAGATTTTCGAAATTCAAAATGGCGGATCTAATATGGTGGACCAAAAAATATAAAATATCGCTCGAGCTTTGAAATTTTGTATTTCGGGGTTTTCGGGGTCGCTGATAACGAATCTGGAATCAGATTTTCGAAATTCGAAATGGCGGACCAAGATGGCGAACGCCAAAACGTAACTCTACGGGAATGTTGCTGACAATTTTTAATTGAGGGGTTTTTCGGGTCGCTAATTACGAATCCAATGTCAGATTCACGTAATTCGAAATGGTGGACCCAATATGGGTGACACTGACAGGTAATTCTTCGAAAATATCCATGAGATTTTGGAAATTCACTCTTTCTTGGCACAACCCAGAGCTAACGACAAAGACGTGAAGAGTTCAAGCTCCATTTTTTTTTTTTTTTTTTTTTTTTTCAATTTTTTCTCATTCCTCAGTCATGTAGAGTTACGAGCAGATAAGTTTCGACTTCGAATTAGATGTGGTAACTTTGGAAACAATTTCTGTCTGGCAAAAGGCACAGTGGTACATTGCAGGTTACACATTTTCATTTAGTCCTTTTCTGATCCGCTTTTGTACTGCAATGAGCACATCGTCTTGACTCATTTGCGAAAAATTACCTGTCTCGACTCATTTTCGAAGAATTACCTGTCAGTGTCGCCCATATTGGGTCCACCATTTCGAATTACGTGAATCTGACATTGGATTCGTAATTAGCGACCCGAAAAACCCCTCGAGTAAAAATTGTCAGCAACATTTCTGTAGAGTTACGTTTTGGCATCCGCCATCTTGATCCGCCTTTCCGAATTTCAAAAATCTGATTCCAGATTCGTCATCAGCGACCCCGAAAACCCCTATATGAGTCAGTCCACGTCAAGCGGGACGGATTTGGCCAAAAATTTACCTCGATATTTCTGATTCTTTTGTAATTTTTTTGCCATACTCTGTGGGCAAAATAAATGCATGAAACATTTTTTTTTTTTTATTTTACTCGAAGGGCTTAGAAGCTACAAGGGGTTGAATTTTCGAAAAAACCACCAAAAATCGGAATCGTGGTCTCCTTCAAACGTTAATATCTCCGGTTCCCTTTGTCGTACAGACGTCACCAAAAACTCATTTTGAAGCTTTTGAATCACCGTTTCATGTTATGAATTTTAAATTTATGTAATAAACAATTTTCCATTTGTCATTAACAATTATATTCTTTAAACGTGATTTTCGAGATGATTACACCCTTCGAAAATTCTGAAAAAAATACCAGCGTGTTTCTTGATTCATTCTCTACGAAATATGTAAGTTTTAAAATGGAACCCCGATGGAAAGTATATTTAAAAAGCGATTGTTCCGTCCGGGACGTCGCGCGCCACTGGCGCGCCCGCGTAGACAGTCGCGGACAAATGGAAAATTGTTTATTACATAAATTTAAAATTCATAACATGAAACTGTGATTCAAAAGCTTCAAAATGAGTTTTTGGTGACGTCTGTACGACAAAGGGAACCGGAGATATTGTTACGGACCAGCGTACGCATCAGCCCATAACTATTTTTTTATTTTTATTTTCATTTCCCAATTCACTTTTCATTATTAATCGATAAGCAATATATTATATAAATTAGGACCAGACCTCCCTGGAATCAACACCGTCGCGCCTAGTGGATATTGGCCCAGGCATAAACAAATACAAGAGGCCATAAATTAAGTTAGGGTATAACGTGCGAGGGATGTTTATTATCAAGAGATGCGGAGAAGCTGTATCGGTGTGGTTGGGCATATGTGACTGAGTGTCGAATGTAATCTGAGGCCCGGTTTTGGTTTCAAGAGCTGTTGCCGTTAAGAACGTTACAAAGTCACGTAGAGCAACGATTCCTAGTACTAAAGACTTTTGCTGAGTAGGAGATCGCCAAACGTGTAGACTCGACTCAACCCGACTTCATCGATCCGGCGATCCCGAATTTCCCTAAAATAATGAAGAGAATCCGGAGGACTCAAAGGCCCCTCCTTAAAACAGTAAATAGATTAACCTAGGTATATATCTAGCCAGGCATCAAAGATTAGGAATTCATAAGTATAAATTAAGTTAGATGTATGAAACTGAGTCGACCATAACTGGCGACCACGTGAGCCCTATGGCATAAGGAGTGGGACCTATGACGACAGGACTAGCCTATAAGAAATTAGCTTAAGGCTAATCAGTGCCCTGATTGGTCGAGACTCTTAGATCCAAAACTGTTGCAAGCGCGCGGAGTAAGGAAATGCATGCACCATCAGCAAATTTGAATCTCGGTACCTCGGGTCCAGAGACGCGTAGCTCGACACACTCGTTCGTCAAATCCCAGGCCGTGAACATTGTCCGGAATACTAATTAGAGCATCGGTGATTTTCATAATCTTAAAGTTCTTGCCAAAAGACTCAGTGTTTCGTTAATCCTCCAAATTCAATAAAACTTAACAATCCATTTCATTTATTTCTAATTTCTTTAAACATCTATATCGACACTCGTTCGTCAAATCGCAGGCCGTGAACATTGTCCGGAATACTAATTAGAGCATCGGTGATTTTCATAATCTTAAAGTTCTTGCCAAAAGACTCAGTGTTTCGTTAACTTTCTTTTTTTTTTCTTTTCTCTTTTGTTTTCCGAATAAAGTCTTCAACTTTATTCCGCGAGCACAACTCGTCGTGTGCTTTAATCCCAAACGTGCGGGAAAAGACACATTATTAAAACTGAATCAAACACAAAATCTAAATCTCAATCATAAATCAGCATAAGGACCATAAACAGTTTAGTGACATTAGTGAAGTTTTCAATACGATCATTTTCTTTTTTATTCGTAACTCCAAAACAAGGATCCTCTCAACCAACCAGGGCCAGGATTAGCATCTCATTATACCATAAGGATTGGAAATAAGAAGGAAGACCAAATTGTAAGGCCTCTGGTTTCATTCGAGCCATTATTTTACATTTCGAGATCCACTTTGTTAAGTCTCCAGTTTACGGTATTGTTTCTCCAAATTATTATTATCAAAATTATACATTAGTAGTGAATCTAAACAAATTCCGAAATTGTCTCATCGCGGAATAACTTAAATCGTTGTGAGGAGGAATCCCTATTTCCGCATGTTTTCTCTATAAACCCTAGTATTAGAGTGTATTTAGAATATAAGCCTAAAACTTGCCATGCATGGGCGAGTCCCGTGACAGAATTAGAAGGTTTGACGGATTCTCGAATTAGAGGCGAACCTTAAAACCCTCGTACGAAACATTAGTTGGTAACCTAGGGCCTTTTGTATAAACCATTGTGAAACATTCTCTACTTTACTGACCGAGCCAAGCGTGATAACGCTGTGAGAGACATCCAAGGCTCGCGTCTTATTGTAAACCTTATTAACGTTGCAAAATATACCTCTATATTTTATATTCACTTCAATCAAAAAAACATTTGATTATTTTTCTTTTACCTCACCTTTAATTTAAGACCTTTACTTTAGCCCTAGTACGGGGTAGACAGGATCAGAACCCCATTTAGAATAAGATTAAGATCAATAGATTAACCCCCTTTCATGAGGTTAATTAAATATTGTTACGTATATGGCGTGAACCATACAGTACGCACCGCTCGGTACCCTCACGTCACAATATCAACGTTTAAAGGAGACCGCGATTCCCATTTTTGGTGGTTTTTTCGAAAATTTAATCCCTTGTAGCTTCTAAGCCCTTCAAGTTAAGAAAAAAAAAAAAAAATGTTTTATGCATTCATTCTACCCAGAGAATATGTAAAAAAAAATTACGACGATTTTCAAGAACATGCGGTCAAAAAGGTGTCCCGCTTGACGTGGATTGACTCATATACACAATTTCAAAGCTCGAGCGATATTTTATATTTTTTGGTCCGCCATATTAGATCCGTCATTTTGAATTCCGAAAATCTGATTCCAGATTCGTTATCAGCGACACCGAAAACCCCAATATACAAAATTTCAAAGCTCGAGCGATATTTTATATTTTTTGGTCCGCCATATTGGATCCGCCATTTTGAATTTCGAAAATCTGATTCCAGATTCGTTGTCAGCGACTCTAAAAACTCACTCTCACCAAATTTTAAGTTATTTCCTTGGATAGTGTTTGAATTCAGGTAGAAAATAACTGGTATAATGTTCGATGTAACAGGATTCATAAAGTCTTTTATTATATATTGTACACACGCGATATAAAAGTTCATACCTTGCAGGAAGAGAAGCTCAGCGGAAGTGAAGACATTAATAGTTATAAAGCAATGTCGGGTTATCCCCGTTCTATCAACATCTATATTTATCGCTAGATGGCATTAGTATGTTAAATAGGAAATTATCATATATAATACCACAAGAGCTCCAAAATTATCGGGTATTTCCCGATAGGTTCGTTGCAAACAAACGAAGGAGTCAAGTTTTTCAGGTTACAAAATCACGAGCGCGAAGCGCGAGTGATTTTTCTGAAAAACTTGACGAGTTCGTTTGATTACAGGGAACCTTGAGGGAAATACCAGATTAATTTTGAAGCTCGAGTGGTATTCGGGGGATTATTTTTCCATCCGAATTTCGGCCCATAGAATTGCATCATGAGACAAAATTCACAGTTAAAAGTCAAAATTTAAAAGTCACAGAATTATAATTATAATTTAATCTATCAGATTCGATGGAGGGTTGACTGTATTGGAAAATCTTTTGTTTTTTATATATATCAACATGAAAAATTACCGCGGTGAAAGCACACGTGAAATTACCAGTGAAATTGTCAAAATTATCAGTTAAATATCGTGTAGGCTATGTAAAATAACGGCGAATGGTGCAATTCTATTGGCTGAAATTTGGATGGGAAAAATAATCATTAGATACAGAATACATTTATCTAACACTTTCCCTTAATTGAGTATTTACATACTTACAAGCGAAGTAAACCTAATTCTTTACCATACATTTCATGCTTCTGCGCACTTAATGGCTTTGTTAGTACATCTGCTACCATTTCATCTGTGGATTGATACTTAATTTCTACGATGCCCTTTTCAACGGTATCTCTTATAAAGTGATGCCTCACATCTATATGTTTAGTTCTGCGATGATGCTCGCTATTATTAACTATTTTTTGAGCGCTCTGACTGTCGTTGAATATAACAATTTTCTTTTTCATTTTGTTTCTTTCACCTAATAGATTGCGCATAAAAATAGCTTCTTTGGTAACTTCACTTAAACCTAAATATTCTGCCTCCCTGCTAGAGAGAGCAATTATTTTCTGTTTCTTGCACTCCCAGCTGACAGCGCATCCCCCTAATTTAGTAACTAGGCCTGTGTATGATCTCCTGTCAACAGGATCATTCGCCCAATCTGCATCAACAAATGCTTCAATCTCCTTTCCCTGCTTTCTATATACAAGTCCATAGTCAGCTGTACCTGCCAAATACCGTAATATTCTTTTAGCCGCTAACCAATGCGTGTTATTATGACAAGTATTAAATGTACTTAGCAGACTGGTAGCATATGCTATGTCTGGGCGCGTGCACACAGCTAAATACAATAACCCTCCAATTAATTGTTGATACGGATATTTCGATTCATTTTCTACAGCTTTTTCTAATTTTAAATTTAAAGCCATTGGAGTTTGAACGGGTTTGACATCAGCCATTCCAAAACGTGCAAGCAAGTCTTTTATATATTCTTTTTGACTCAAACTTATTGTATTTCTTTCTCTGTCACGAGTGACTTTCATCCCTAAACAATTTTGTTTTGGGCCAAGTGCTTTTATATCAAATTCACTTATCAGTGTTTCAATTAATTTCTTTTTCTCGATTTTACAATTACTAAACACAAAGAAATCGTCCACATAAAGTGCAATAATGACTAGAGTATCTTTGTTTCTCTTAATGTATACACATCGTTCGCATTCAGATTTCACATACCCTATTCTAGTCAGTACTTGATTAATTTTCAGATTTCATGATCTGCTAGCTTGTTTTAATCCATAAATGCTTTTCTTAATGAGACAAACTTTATCAGGACCCCCTACTTGCAAGCCTAAAGGTTGTTCCATATATATATTTTCTTCTAATTTCCCATTTAGAAAAGCTGTAGTAACATCTAAATGGTCAATATCCATATTTGTTTCATTTGCAAGACCAAATAGTAATCTAATTGTCGAGTATCTCACTACAGGTGCAAGTTTGATTAAAATCTATTCCATACCTTTGACTATAGCCACATGCAACGAGGCGACCTTTATATTTTTCAAATTCCCCAGATGCATTTCTTTTTACTTTATAAATCCATTTAGATTTTACTACATTTGAATCTTTTGGGCGATCAACTAATTCCCATACTTCATTATTAATTAATGACTTATATTCTATTCGCACAGCATTCTTCCACTCATTTCTATTTGCACAAGACATTGCTTCATAAAATGTCTGCGGTTCATCTTCAAATGATGTGGTAATAAGTGATGTGTCTGCCATGTCGTAGCTCTCTGTCCACCTTGGTACATGACGTTCCCGCGTAGATTTTCTAACTTCCGTTGGTTCAGGAAGGTCTGCCGCATTCGGTATGTCCATGAGGTCATCAGAGTCGTCAGCTGTGACAAGACTTTCAGAACTTTCTTCCTCAGGTTCATAATCATCCGATTCAGCTTCCGAGTTTAAGTCATCCCTTGAATGTTGACTTACATTCGGTGTTCGTCGCTGTGATCATCTTCTTCAGCATCAGTTTCAGCTTCTTGAGCTGCGATCACATCTATGACGTTCCTGTCATCAAAGTAAACTGTTTCAGCTTCTTTCACAGTTTCCATAGGATTTTCTTTGGGGACTGTTTCTAGTAATGTAACGTTACGACTTCTTATCACTTTTCCTAAATTGTTAGGATCCATAAGTCTATATCCCTTTGTATGTTCACAGTATCCAATCATGATACATTCTTTTGACTTAGAGTCTAGCTTCTTTCTGAGTTCTTGCGGTATGTGAGCATATGCCTTACACCCAAACACTCGTAAATTGCTCACGTCAACCTTGTGACCCGACCAGATTTCTTCAGGAGTAGTTCCAGCAATAGCAACGGTTGGACTGCGATTCTTGAGGTATATCGCCGTTCTCACTGCTTCACCCCAATAAGGTTTCTTCACACCTGAATCCTGTAACATACATCTAGTTTTCTCAATTATGGTGCGGTTCAGTCTTTCAGACACACCATTCTGCTGAGGGATGTATGGTGCCGTGGTTTCATGGATTATCCCGTTGTCCTTCAGAAAATTATCGAATCTTGTATTGCAGTACTCCAGAGACCGTTGTCTGTTCTTATTTTCTTAATTTTTAAATCAGTCTGATTTTCGACCATCTTCTTAAATTCAATAAATTTTTCCAGTACCTGAGTTTTCGATTTAAGCAAGTAACCAAAAGTCTTTCTTGAAAAGTCGTCCGTGAACATCAGTGAGTACAGAGATCCATCCCACGCAGGCTCAGACATGGGACCACAAAGATCTGAATGGATTAGTTCCAACTTCTCTGTCCTCCTTGCTCCTCCTTGGGGAAAGGACTTCCTTCTTTGTTTGCCCTCGATACACGGAATGCATTCTTTCGTCGCATCTTCTTCCTCTTGGAAAAACATGCCCTTGACAAGTCCCTTTTTCAGCCTTAGCATGCTTTGATTGCTTAAATGTCCCATGCGTCTGTGCCAGACTTCCTGCGAAACAGCCGCAACATCGACACTGCTGTAGAGTTCTCCGTCGTCATTGCAGATATTTCCAATTCAGTCTTGGATGATGGTGTATTAGATTTATTCAATCTGTATACTCCTCCAATGTTAGATGCTGAAATTTCGCATTTACCTTCAATTTTACATTCAGTTTTATTATATATTGTTACGTTTCGGTTCTTGAGCGTTACCTCAGGTAACGCGAACCGAGTGTAATTGTGAGTTCTTTGCTCGATTTTATATGTTCTAGACCTTTATATCAATAATTTAATGTTCCCTATTACGGACTTGAGTCGCCGAACAACTAAAGCCGCCTCCCCACAGACCTGAACACGTAAACGCGCTAAGGCTGCACTTTACCCACCTAACCTTTTGATTTTAGTTATGATAAAGTTAGTTTATCCCCAAATTCTCTAAACAATACAACCTGCTGTGCCAGACCTGAGTATGTCAGAGACTCACTAAGGCTATCTAGCGTTGGTTGGTTATACGGATGAAGAAGAACCTGGAAATGGCGGATAAGGGATCTGCATAGATTAACTTACTTTTAGATAATCAAGAAATTCAATTTATTTTTATTTTAACTTAAACTTACGGTTGCAACCTATAATTATCCTATATTTACAATGTTGCCTTATTTTCCTACAGTTTCAATTGACGTGCTATGTCGATTATATCTTTGATAAATTTGCTAAACGAGGTTATTTAATATTTGACTTTATTTGCTTTTATTTTATTTCTAATAATTTGTCTAAATAGAATATCTTTTTCTATGTTAATTTCTTTTATGATCTTTTAGAATCTATTGATTTTCTGTTGACTTGCGAATAGCAGAATTTAGAATTTTATTAAAGTGAAGCTACGAGTACGCAAGGCGCTGTGCCTATTGCGACTGATGAGTAAGAGTGTTGCGAGTCAACCCGGTGCTATACCGTAGAATTGCTGGTGCTGAGAGCTGTGTCTCGACTTATATACTCGCTGTGACGTCATGCGACTTGTCGCTCTCGTCGAATCTTCTAGATAGTTCGACGTTCGCAACGGCTGATGTTTGAATTGCTAACGGTCAGGCCTATGTTGTCTGATCCGTTACATTGCCCCCTTCGATCATCTGATGGTCGGATGATCTCTGATGATACGTCTCGGCTGATGATCGACTCTGATGCTGGATGCGGTCTTTTGATGAACGTGATGATTTTTGGTTTATCCTCTCTTCAAACCAAGTGGATCCGTGGGATCCATGAGGAAGGGTATCTCCACGGTATCGTTGATCGATGACCGATGGAGTTTACTGCTATTGTCAGCTGATGATCTTATTGCTGACTTTGCCCGTTGTTCCTGTCGTCGCCGTAATGTCATTTCTTCTCCCTCGTCATCGGATAAATCTAACGTCCCAAAATTCCGGAGCATATTTATCAACTCCTCCGGCTTACGGTTCTTTCACCGATCGTAGTCCGCAATGCGGTTTCGTTTTGCGCCGGTCTTCGAGACGGAGTCAGTGACAGTGTGAACAGTTGTTGGTCCATTTTCCGCTGCGGTCGTTGAAACATCAACCGACCTGTCAGTGATACGAGGTATTTTAAATCTTCGGACTTCTGGCTGACTAAGTTCCAACGCCTCAATCTTCCTGATGGTAGGTGGATTCTTATTTTTCTCTTTGGTTTCTGATGTTAATTTTCTGTCTTTTAGTTCTTTAATTTCAGATAGCTTTAAACGTGGAATGCAGACCTTCAATACCAGGTTGTTGTTCTGATCTGCCGTAATTGGTGGCTCTACCTTGGTCTCCCGCACATCTACTGTTGGATCTACGCTGGTGGTCGGCGCATTCGTAATTGCATCCACCGGCTCAATGGTATCTGGTCGGCTAGGTTGCGCCAAATTTCGCCGGCGATTCAAACGTGATGGATCCATGAGGTGGGCTGCAGTTTGATATCCTCTCCCAATCACATATCTACCAGATCCTGGCTTGAATTTCCCTGAACTCACTATGACTTTATCCTTTTCAGATACACGATAGTCATCGTCAACGGCTTGGGTTTGCGTACCCTTATCTTGTACACTGATGTATCCGTACCCGAACATGATAAGTGAATGTGATGACTCATACTCGACCTCGAGCTTTTATATCGTCCTCTTCGTCTCATCGAACCAAGGTACGTTAGCAATTCAAACACAACCGTTGCAAACGATGACAGTCAGCTCCCCTAGGTGCTAAACTTCGTTAAATTTTCAAATTTCAGGTAACACATAGTGCTTCAGCATGTTTGTATGAAATCGACCTCGCTCTTTTCGCGTGTTTATATTTTCTAGAATAAATGTAGCTTCGCCAATTCGGTTACAGATACGGTAAGGTCCCTCATATAACGCTAGAAATTTTCCCATTGTTTTATTTTTTGAATCAGAAACGTTTAAAGCTCTTACCAAAACCAAATCATTTACGTTAAATTCCGTCATTTTATGACTTTCATTGAACCTCCTGGCTCTGCTACTTCCATTCTTCCTAATATTATTCTTAACTAAGCTTAATTTTAATTCTAGTGGTATATCTTCTTTATCTATTTTGAACCATTTTTTTCAGAAACGAGTAGGCGGTTCACCGAGTTGGATTTCGCACGGGCAAAATCCAGTCGACTCATGGTACACCTCGTTCACGCAGCTTTCGATAACTTTCAACCAGTCAATCCAGGAGGTATGTTTTCCTGTCAAGAAAGTTCTAAAAAACCTTCCCAATTCACGATTTACTCTTTCGACCATATTTCTTTGTGGATGTCTAATTGATGAGAATATAGGTGTTATGTTTTCCTCTTTCAGTTTCTTTAACCATAGCGCTGACGTGAACTGTGTTCCATGGTCGAACTGGATCTTGCTCGGCTTCCCAAGCTCCGGTATGTATTTCTCAAAGATGCATCGGATTGTGGAGCGCGCGTCTGCAGTTTTCAACGGATACAAACGCACCAACTTGCTGAAAGTGTCAATGGTCACTAACAACCATTTGTAATTCCCTTTACGCGCGGGTAACGGGCCTAAAAAGTCAATAGAAACCAATTCCCCGACCTCACTCGGTGTGATGTTCTGCATCCGAGCGTAGCTGTATCGATTAGGTACTTTACATAGCTGACATCGCTCGCAGCTAGCTAGAATTCGTCGAATGCACCGCGCGAATTTCGGAAAGTAGAAGTTTTCATTCAACAATTTGTAACATTTTCTAGCCCCAACATGTCCGTATGCCTCATGTGTCTCGGTTATTAATTCTTTTATCAGACTCGACGGAAGATAAGCTCTCTTGGAGCCCCCTGGTTCCAGGTGGTACCAAATCCCTTGTTCCAATCTTAATCGTTTTTTTATTCCTTGCCAAATCCTCATCGACGAGGAGTTTAATATGCGGATCATCAGCTTGAAGCTGTCCGAAAATTTTCAATTTATTTTCTAATTGTTGATTTATATTTCTTGCTAACGGCACAATTATTTGCAGTTTGCTTATTTTCGGCGTTTCGTTTGTCTTGCCAGGTGGATATCGGCTAAGCGTGTCTGCCACGATATTGTCCTTGCCTTTAACGTATTCAATCTCGAAATCGTATGTTTGAACAAACAATATCCAACGCGCCAACCTCGAACTGACTAACTTGCATGTCGTCATGAATGTAAGCGCATGATGGTCGGTCCGAATTGTTAACTGAGCACCGATAATAAATGTCCGGAACTTCTCCAGCGCAAAGACTATCGCCAAAAGCTCTTTTTCCGATGTAAAATAGTTAAGCTCCGCCCCCTTGAGCGTACGACTAGCAAAACCTACAATCAATTCCTCGTTTTTGTCGGATAACTGATACAATACGGCACCGATCGCAAAGTTGCTTGCATCACACTGCAGATAATACCGTTTTTTAGGGTTTGGATGATGAATAATCATCTCTTTACAAAATAATTGTTTTACTTTATTGAAATGCGCTATCATTTCTTCGTTCCAATCCCACTTGACATCCTTTCGTACTAGTTTTAGCAATGGAGCTGTCGCATCTGAGTAACGTCTTGCAAATTTACCGTAATAATTCGTCAGACCTAAAAATCCTTTCAATTGTTTAACGTTCTTTGGATCGGGAAAATTTGTTATTGCCTCTATTTTTTCCGGTTGTGGCAAAATTCCATTCTTGGTAATCCGATGCCGTAAGAAATCAATCTGTTCCCGAAAAAACTTTGATTTATTGAAATTTATGGTCATGTTGTGCTTCCTAAAAACTTCAAATAATAACTCCAGGTGTGCCAAGTGAGACGGGAACGAGTCAGATAGACACAGTATGTCATCAACGAAGTTGATGGTAAATTCCTCTGTTTCCTTTAAGGTAGTTCACCACTTAATCGAGTTTCTATAGATCTTTATGAAATTTGAACCATGTGTTGAAAATGACCTAATGCATGCACAGTTTAATTTTTATTAACTTCTGACGTACAAAAAAAAAGATATTCGCCTCGAAAGTGGGAAGTTTTAACACGGAAAGCATAGGACCAAGGCTATCAAAACCAACGTTTTTATTGACAGCATCATTTTGCTTCTACAGAGTTTGATAAAAAAACTAACATGTAGTAGTTTAGTATGTTTTAAATGTTATTCCAAAAGATGAAAGCGATCTGACGTACAGTTTAAGAGTAATCTTAGTGTGAAATGAGCTGTGACAATGTACTCGACGACGAAAAGGCCGGACGAACAGAGGCAGCGGCAACGCTGCATGCTTACGTCGCGTGGAAGGGGTGAAACTGCGCCGGCGCGCACTTGGTATATCGCCACGATTCAAAATCAGATTTATAGGTCTCACGTGAAAGAGGTCCTGATACTTCGTAATTATGATTATTTGATTAATTTCAGTAATCACGATCGTTGGGGGGTTCATGTGAAATAGAATACATATATATATCTTGATTAATAGTTTATTAGAAATCCAATTTTATGAACAACTTCTATCCGCAAAGTCTTATGAAATTCTAAATTGATAATTGCCTTTTGAGATGATCAACTATCTTAGCTATAATTTTCTTATCTTTGGTTACTCTAACATTTTTATCTTCTGTTTTTTCAGACAAGAATACTGTCAATTCTTTTTCTCCTTTATCTTTATAAATGGACATTAAAGTGTTGAAAGTAATATCACGCTTAGACAATTTTTTCAACATATTGAGAGATACAACTCCTTTCAGTTCTGAAACATATTGCAAACCATTCTTGATTTTATCATTTTCAAAATGATCAAAAATACATTTTTTGAAAGTTTTAATATTTAAAAATAAACCATCCTCTTTTCCCAAAGATAAAATGAGTTCTCGCAATATCTTGACATCAAAAGCTGCATCATGCAAATTTTCAGTCTCGAAAGGTTTCAGAAAATCACTGGCGAGTGATGATAATTTAAGCTGTCCAAGATTCTTTCTGTCTGGAAAATCTTTTTTGAATAATGCTAAAGTATCTGAGAAACCAGCAATCATTTCGAATTCTTTCAGCATATTATTATCAACGATGGCTCGAATTAATCGAGGTGTATCAAAACGAGCGTTATGGGCAACCATCAAACAATCCTGTAGTGACAATTTATTCAAAAATACACTCAACGCACGCAATGCATCATTAATACTAACAGTGTCCAGTTTTTTATTGCGAAAATACAATTCTCCCAGTTCTGTTGATAATCCATTGACTTTGGTTGCGTGTGGTGATATAGGTTGAATTGGCCTGACGTAAACATTGAATTCATCTTCCTCGCATCTGGCAGCAATTTGAAGAAGATCAGCATCAGCCTTCAAGCTTGATGTTTCTAAGTCAAAGTAAACGATGTTTGTTGTTTTCTTGTCATATATTTGTTCATTTTGTTCCAACAAATTTATATCCAGTGCTACCGTGTTCATACCACAATTTGGCTGATATTGTAAACCTTCAGATTTCTCTTTCGAAACTCGCTTTTTATCTCTAATTTCTTTCAGTTCATGCCGTCTTAATTTACTTGATCTTAGTTTGCTCCTCTCAGCCCTTCTTTGTCTATATTGATCAAACCTACGAGTCATTCTAGCGGTGTTGATTCCCACTGGTACGTTTAATATTCGTTGAACATTGAGGAGACTTTTTTCCCCATCATTTTTGGTTGTTATAGCATCTGCTACTCTAATATCACAACTTGAACTTCTACTCAAACAAACGTTCTTAGGCGCCTTATGTGCGATAATATTATTTACACTTTCATTACCCTGGCTTGAGGCAGCGACAGAAAATTTGTATGCGTTTTGAGCATATTTATCGAATAATGCTGATAATTCATCATACAGTTTTAAATCTTTCAATTTCACTTTTTGTGAATCAGGTTCAATCAATCGGTGACACCACTCACCACAATTTTCATGATAACTGAACAGATGATCAGTAATCTGCTTCAGAGTTACTTGTAGTTCAACACTTTTCCCTTTATTTTGAGAAATGGCGTATGTAAAGCATTTCTTTATGTGAGCAATGACACCTTTTCTATTCAACTCTTTGTTTTGCTTAGCTAATTCATATAAGTCATTCGAAAAATGTTTTACTAAGTGATTTTTGTCAGCTAACTTATGAATGGTAATATTTGGATTCTCTTTTCTAACGGAAGCTATTGTTGAGCTGTCCTCGTCTCCTATAACCACTCGTACTTGTAGACCTGTATCTTTTAAAATCTTGCTCCTCGTTATCAACTGTGCACCAGCATCGGCCTCCATTGCTTTAGCACTGCCTTTGAAATTGCATCTACAATCGTGATCATCTTGCTTATGACCTAAATCACAGTATTTACATGCTCTGTTTCTCGTGGCAAAGTCCAAAACTTTACCACTTAAAAATCCAATGACTGTGGAGTACCCATTGAGACTGTCATAACTGCGGCCATTCCCTCTTTTAGACCAGCCCATGTCATATGAGACTATAATACTTAGGATGTTTCCAACGGCAGAATCAAACGTTTTTACCGAATCTGGGTTGGATGAATCTTTTGATTGAACTGATGAATGCAAAGTTTGAAGTTCCGGATAAATATCTTGTACTATTTCATGTGGCCTACCGAAAATGGAAAGGAACGAATATTAAGAAAATTCATTTCTGAAAATTAACTTTCATAATAATGGATTGATATGAATAACAGTATAGTATTCATCATATTCTTTGCTTTATTATGACATTACAATATCAGTATGTAAATAGTAGTTTCCATTGGAAAAAATGAGTCGCTTATCTACAATAACAGTTCATTGGTATATCTTATCTTAGCATCTTGAAAAAATCACTGAATTGATAATATTTACAAATAGATTATGTTCACAATACAATTCGAAGAATTGAAAAATTGATAATTTGATTACGTATAAAATACTACATAATTGGAAAAACTATACAAACGTATACGATATAGAACATTTGATAGTTTTTCCTAAACTAATCACTTACAATGCTTTCACTGATAAATAGTCGTAACACTTAAAATTCTTACAATTGTTCGCTGAGCTTTTCAAGATTTTCTATCACAAGGCATCGCTCTTCTTCTGCAGCTCTTTTACAGCTTTCTTTTGCAGCAGTCTCAATTGACGCTCCGACAATTCCTTCATATCGTTTATAAGTATTATTAGACATAGCTGGCGCATCTAAACAAGCGAGTATCATATTCAAGCCTGTGCATCCAGAACCAGAATGAATAGCTCCTGTAAATTGACAAATTTTTTTGATCATTTGTAATGTGATAACGATAACAAAAGTGTGTTCATACAACTTATGATATTTGGAAAAAAAATATGAAATTTGGAAAAAAAATAGTTTTTTATTTTTCAAATGTGTAGAAAAGGTCCAAATGAAAACGGCCTACTTCACGTTGTATATAATGCTAGTATCTATGTATAGAAAAAAATTCAATATTCTGCCATGACAGTGTAGACGGAAGGAACTTTTTGCAGAAACTTTCCTTCGCTGCGCTGCAATATTATTCCCTTCCCTGCGCTGCAATATTATTCCCTTCCCTGCGCTGCAATATTATTTCCTTCGCTGCGCTGCAATATTCTTTACTTTGCTGCGCTGCAATATTCTTTACTTTGCTGCGCTGCAAAATTCTTTCCTTCGCTGCGCTGCAATATTCTTTCCTTCGCTTCGCTGCAAAAATCTTTTCTTCGCTGCGCTGCAATATTCTTTCCTTCGCTTCGCTGCAAAATTCTTTCCTTCGCTGCGCTGCAATATTCTTTCCTTCGCTGCGCTGCAAAATTCTTTCCTTCGCTGCGCTGCAATATTCTTTACTTCGCTTCGCTGCAATATTCTTTCCTTCGCTGCGCTGCAAAATTCTTTGAAAAATAAAAAACTATAAATAAAATGTATGGCAATAAACAATGAAAAGACAAGAAAAAACTCACCTAGTACAGCAGCCACATTGACATCTGCTATATTATTATTAGAAACCATGCCTGATGGTACGCGTGTTTTTATTTTACATAGTTTACAAGTCACATGGAAAACTGAATGTAGACCACGACGTTCTTCATAAACCGTATCTTCTAAACTAAGAATGGCTTGACACTCGCAGCACTTCAATTTTTTTCCCAACTCTAGTACATCAACTATGCGTCTACCAATACACACGTCTTTTCTAACCTCTTCATTTGAGGTTAATCGTCGTTTTTTAGCTGCATTCATGGCTGATAAAGATTTGTCCAAGTGTGCGATTTTTTTTTTCTTGGCGAATCTACCATTGTGTCGATACTGACTAGACATTTCTGTATAACATAGGGAATAGTGTGGACTAAATAACAAATTTGACAGCTGCTGTATTCACTAGCTCTCTCCTAGAGCTGTTGTCTCTTTCCCTCAAAGCGCAATGTTGCCAGCTTTTCGTCCACGCCGTGTCGTAGTAGTGTGAGTGTACACGTATATGACACACGGCACGAGAAAGTACAGTTACGTACCAAAAGTTTTCTTTAGAGAGGGGATACCGAAGCGTGCGCGGTATATGTTCAGCGCGCTCAAACTTTTGGCTTGGACGGTGGGTGGTGAACTACCTTAAGACTAAATCAAGAGTGCGGATGAGACTTGCCAAGCTGGTACTTAAGCCGTAGGGTGTCACCGCGAATTGATATGTCTTCCCCTCGTACATGAACGCAGTATATTTTCGTGAATCCTTATGTAATGGTACTTGCCAAAAACTCGCAGTTAGATCAAGGCTGGACATAACGGAATTGTTTCTGCACTTTTGAAACAAAACCTCAGTAGATTGCGCACAATCATGGTCAGGTACTATTAGCTTGTTAATGTAACGCGCATCTAATACCAATCGAATGTCGCCTGATTTTTGTAGCTACCACCACTATAGGGTTTATATATTCGCTGTATGAGCGCTCAATGATACCAAGATTTAACATTTTATCAATCTCTTCTCTGACTTTATCTCTGTGCATAATCGGCACTGGGTATGATCGTCTTACAAAAGGTCGATCTTCATATATTTTAATCTTATGTTCGTAAATAGTGACTCTACCAGGTATTTTCGAGAAAATGTCGCGATACTTTTTTAACAAGTTTGAAAAGGCGTTAATCTCACAAGCTTCTAGTGTCTGACATTCTGATAACTTGCTATTAATCTCATCATCGGTTAATCCCGGATTATGTCCAGACTGATGACGATTAATTTCTTCGATGTTTGAGATTGTCTCTTGTTCCCAGTTCGCGTTTTTATTCTCATTCGTTCTATTGATTTCAACTTGATCATGTTTTGCATTTATTTGAAATTGTAATTTATTTGAGTCTAAATCTAAGTCGGCTTTCCATTTATGTAAGGTGTCGATCCCTATGATGGCATCTTGCTTTAATCCGTGCACGATGAGAAGACATATCTCATCGGATGACGACCCGATCTTGATTCTGGCTAATATTTGCTCTTTCACCCGAGTAGGTTTGACCCCTAGCACTCCTGATATCTGAAAGTTCACTACAGGAAATTTAGCGCAGTCTGCCAAAGATGTCTTATGTCGATTGTACCAGCTATCCGACACGCACGTTACATGACTACCTGTGTCTATCAGAGCCTTTACTTCGACATTCTCAATGCGCAAAAGAACCTCCGGACATTGTACTAATGGTTGACCTTCTCCTGTATCCTCTTTAATAAGATAATTAAACGGGTTCTCGAATAAATTATTTTCTGTGTTGTTTTCATTTAACTCTACCGCCGAAATGCTTTGAATACGCTGTACTGGTGTCGGTAAGAATTCTTCTTCCAGTACAGCGCCTTCTAGTTTCCCGCATTAGTTGAACTTGAATCGTTTACCGACTGTTCATTATCCGTATTTACAACGGTCGCTTTTATTTGTCGATTTGTCCAATTTGACCTATTGCTGTCATGTTCGCTTTGTCCCGGTTGATGTCGCGTTTCATGCTCGTTGTTTGTTGGTTTGAAACTCTGACTAGTCATTTCATTCCGCCATGACACTTGTTTGTCTCGGTTTTCGTGCTGACGGTTGACGGTTTGATATTGTTTGTTCGTGTACGTAGTCTTCGGTCTTGGTGCGTTAGATCTACCACCGAACTGCATTTCGTCTAAAAATTCTAGTAATGCGTCGATGTCAACTATGTTGCGGCACCTAGCAGCTTCTACTATCGGTTCGTCGAAATGCCGCGTAAGGTTACGAACAATCTCCGTTTCTGACATGCACGGATCTAAACCCACGGCTGACGCGAATTTTCTATTTGCGTATTCAGACCACGTTACCCTCGCGTCTGGAATATAATACCCGAATTCAATATCTTTTTTTAATTCCCGCTGTGTTTCGATTCCCCAGTATCTTTTTAGAAATCGTTTTTTAAATTCTTCCCATGAATTGATTATGTCGCGACGCGCGATCCACCAATCCTTCGCATCTAAAGTGAGACTTTGCCACAATAGTTTTAGACAAATGTCATCGTGCCGAGCATCAATGAAGGTAAAGTACTCCTCAATTTCTTTTATATAATTTGCCGGTCTTTCCCAGCATTTTCCGGAGAATTGCGGCAGTCTAATATGTTTGGAAATTAAGCTATTGTAGTCACTTCCTTGATATGAATTGTTCGATTTTACTCGTCTAATTTCAGCGTTCACGCTAGTCCGGAAATTATCATGTTTTCTCTCGATTTCTGTCAATTTTTCTACATTTGTTTTTTGATGTTTCTCTATTTTTGTTTCTAAACAATTTAGACCGTCGCCAAACTCTTCTCTTATCGTTTCATGCTCTTTACTATATTGTTTTTGACTTTCTTCTAATTTTTCGTTGAATATTTCGCTATTAATATCTAGTTTCTTATCTAATGCTTCTAATTGTTTTCTATATTTTAACGATTGCTCTTCGAGCCTTTTTCTGAAATTTTCCTCGCACGATAATATATTATCGGTATTTACTGCTTTTGATTCGACGATTGTTCTTTCTAATTTAGCATATTTTTCATCTATCTTTTTATGAATTTTTTCCAGTGCTTCCATCACCGAAGACTGCTCGACGACCATCGGCCTTCGCCGCTCTGTTTCTTTTTCTTTTCCTGTATCAATAAATTTTTTATCTAAAATTGCTGCGTCTTTTTCTTTATTATGCCGTCCTTGATTCCTATCACCTAACCCCAGCTCTGTAGCCGAACTGATGCCAGATCCCTTGTCCGCCATTTGCCTGGTTGTGACACCGGACTTTGACATAATCCGCAAAAGACTTTACTAGCAATGAAGTTAAGTTAAATAGTGCAAAGAAGTTAAGTTAAATTGAATAAATGACTCTAGATATTTGTTAAGTAAGTTTTTTTATTAAATATTGATTATAAAAGCCCCTCAGTTGGGCGCCAAATGTTACGTTTCGGTTCTTGAGCGTTACCTCAGGTAACGCGAACCGAGTGTAATTGTGAGTTCTTTGCTCGATTTTATATGTTCTAGACCTTTATATCAATAATTTAATGTTCCCTATTACGGACTTGAGTCGCCGAACAACTAAAGCCGCCTCCCCACAGACCTGAACACGTAAACGCGCTAAGGCTGCACTTTACCCACCTAACCTTTTGATTTTAGTTATGATAAAGTTAGTTTATCCCCAAATTCTCTAAACAATACAACCTGCTGTGCCAGACCTGAGTATGTCAGAGACTCACTAAGGCTATCTAGCGTTGGTTGGTTATACGGATGAAGAAGAACCTGGAAATGGCGGATAAGGGATCTGCATAGATTAACTTACTTTTAGATAATCAAGAAATTCAATTTATTTTTATTTTAACTTAAACTTACGGTTGCAACCTATAATTATCCTATATTTACAATGTTGCCTTATTTTCCTACAGTTTCAATTGACGTGCTATGTCGATTATATCTTTGATAAATTTGCTAAACGAGGTTATTTAATATTTGACTTTATTTGCTTTTATTTTATTTCTAATAATTTGTCTAAATAGAATATCTTTTTCTATGTTAATTTCTTTTATGATCTTTTAGAATCTATTGATTTTCTGTTGACTTGCGAATAGCAGAATTTAGAATTTTATTAAAGTGAAGCTACGAGTACGCAAGGCGCTGTGCCTATTGCGACTGATGAGTAAGAGTGTTGCGAGTCAACCCGGTGCTATACCGTAGAATTGCTGGTGCTGAGAGCTGTGTCTCGACTTATATACTCGCTGTGACGTCATGCGACTTGTCGCTCTCGTCGAATCTTCTAGATAGTTCGACGTTCGCAACGGCTGATGTTTGAATTGCTAACGGTCAGGCCTATGTTGTCTGATCCGTTACATTGCCCCCTTCGATCATCTGATGGTCGGATGATCTCTGATGATACGTCTCGGCTGATGATCGACTCTGATGCTGGATGCGGTCTTTTGATGAACGTGATGATTTTTGGTTTATCCTCTCTTCAAACCAAGTGGATCCGTGGGATCCATGAGGAAGGGTATCTCCACGGTATCGTTGATCGATGACCGATGGAGTTTACTGCTATTGTCAGCTGATGATCTTATTGCTGACTTTGCCCGTTGTTCCTGTCGTCGCCGTAATGTCATTTCTTCTCCCTCGTCATCGGATAAATCTAACGTCCCAAAATTCCGGAGCATATTTATCAACTCCTCCGGCTTACGGTTCTTTCACCGATCGTAGTCCGCAATGCGGTTTCGTTTTGCGCCGGTCTTCGAGACGGAGTCAGTGACAGTGTGAACAGTTGTTGGTCCATTTTCCGCTGCGGTCGTTGAAACATCAACCGACCTGTCAGTGATACGAGGTATTTTAAATCTTCGGACTTCTGGCTGACTAAGTTCCAACGCCTCAATCTTCCTGATGGTAGGTGGATTCTTATTTTTCTCTTTGGTTTCTGATGTTAATTTTCTGTCTTTTAGTTCTTTAATTTCAGATAGCTTTAAACGTGGAATGCAGACCTTCAATACCAGGTTGTTGTTCTGATCTGCCGTAATTGGTGGCTCTACCTTGGTCTCCCGCACATCTACTGTTGGATCTACGCTGGTGGTCGGCGCATTCGTAATTGCATCCACCGGCTCAATGGTATCTGGTCGGCTAGGTTGCGCCAAATTTCGCCGGCGATTCAAACGTGATGGATCCATGAGGTGGGCTGCAGTTTGATATCCTCTCCCAATCACATATCTACCAGATCCTGGCTTGAATTTCCCTGAACTCACTATGACTTTATCCTTTTCAGATACACGATAGTCATCGTCAACGGCTTGGGTTTGCGTACCCTTATCTTGTACACTGATGTATCCGTACCCGAACATGATAAGTGAATGTGATGACTCATACTCGACCTCGAGCTTTTATATCGTCCTCTTCGTCTCATCGAACCAAGGTACGTTAGCAATTCAAACACAACCGTTGCAAACGATGACAGTCAGCTCCCCTAGGTGCTAAACTTCGTTAAATTTTCAAATTTCAGGTAACACATAGTGCTTCAGCATGTTTGTATGAAATCGACCTCGCTCTTTTCGCGTGTTTATATTTTCTAGAATAAATGTAGCTTCGCCAATTCGGTTACAGATACGGTAAGGTCCCTCATATAACGCTAGAAATTTTCCCATTGTTTTATTTTTTGAATCAGAAACGTTTAAAGCTCTTACCAAAACCAAATCATTTACGTTAAATTCCGTCATTTTATGACTTTCATTGAACCTCCTGGCTCTGCTACTTCCATTCTTCCTAATATTATTCTTAACTAAGCTTAATTTTAATTCTAGTGGTATATCTTCTTTATCTATTTTGAACCATTTTTTTCAGAAACGAGTAGGCGGTTCACCGAGTTGGATTTCGCACGGGCAAAATCCAGTCGACTCATGGTACACCTCGTTCACGCAGCTTTCGATAACTTTCAACCAGTCAATCCAGGAGGTATGTTTTCCTGTCAAGAAAGTTCTAAAAAACCTTCCCAATTCACGATTTACTCTTTCGACCATATTTCTTTGTGGATGTCTAATTGATGAGAATATAGGTGTTATGTTTTCCTCTTTCAGTTTCTTTAACCATAGCGCTGACGTGAACTGTGTTCCATGGTCGAACTGGATCTTGCTCGGCTTCCCAAGCTCCGGTATGTATTTCTCAAAGATGCATCGGATTGTGGAGCGCGCGTCTGCAGTTTTCAACGGATACAAACGCACCAACTTGCTGAAAGTGTCAATGGTCACTAACAACCATTTGTAATTCCCTTTACGCGCGGGTAACGGGCCTAAAAAGTCAATAGAAACCAATTCCCCGACCTCACTCGGTGTGATGTTCTGCATCCGAGCGTAGCTGTATCGATTAGGTACTTTACATAGCTGACATCGCTCGCAGCTAGCTAGAATTCGTCGAATGCACCGCGCGAATTTCGGAAAGTAGAAGTTTTCATTCAACAATTTGTAACATTTTCTAGCCCCAACATGTCCGTATGCCTCATGTGTCTCGGTTATTAATTCTTTTATCAGACTCGACGGAAGATAAGCTCTCTTGGAGCCCCCTGGTTCCAGGTGGTACCAAATCCCTTGTTCCAATCTTAATCGTTTTTTTATTCCTTGCCAAATCCTCATCGACGAGGAGTTTAATATGCGGATCATCAGCTTGAAGCTGTCCGAAAATTTTCAATTTATTTTCTAATTGTTGATTTATATTTCTTGCTAACGGCACAATTATTTGCAGTTTGCTTATTTTCGGCGTTTCGTTTGTCTTGCCAGGTGGATATCGGCTAAGCGTGTCTGCCACGATATTGTCCTTGCCTTTAACGTATTCAATCTCGAAATCGTATGTTTGAACAAACAATATCCAACGCGCCAACCTCGAACTGACTAACTTGCATGTCGTCATGAATGTAAGCGCATGATGGTCGGTCCGAATTGTTAACTGAGCACCGATAATAAATGTCCGGAACTTCTCCAGCGCAAAGACTATCGCCAAAAGCTCTTTTTCCGATGTAAAATAGTTAAGCTCCGCCCCCTTGAGCGTACGACTAGCAAAACCTACAATCAATTCCTCGTTTTTGTCGGATAACTGATACAATACGGCACCGATCGCAAAGTTGCTTGCATCACACTGCAGATAATACCGTTTTTTAGGGTTTGGATGATGAATAATCATCTCTTTACAAAATAATTGTTTTACTTTATTGAAATGCGCTATCATTTCTTCGTTCCAATCCCACTTGACATCCTTTCGTACTAGTTTTAGCAATGGAGCTGTCGCATCTGAGTAACGTCTTGCAAATTTACCGTAATAATTCGTCAGACCTAAAAATCCTTTCAATTGTTTAACGTTCTTTGGATCGGGAAAATTTGTTATTGCCTCTATTTTTTCCGGTTGTGGCAAAATTCCATTCTTGGTAATCCGATGCCGTAAGAAATCAATCTGTTCCCGAAAAAACTTTGATTTATTGAAATTTATGGTCATGTTGTGCTTCCTAAAAACTTCAAATAATAACTCCAGGTGTGCCAAGTGAGACGGGAACGAGTCAGATAGACACAGTATGTCATCAACGAAGTTGATGGTAAATTCCTCTGTTTCCTTTAAGGTAGTTCACCACTTAATCGAGTTTCTATAGATCTTTATGAAATTTGAACCATGTGTTGAAAATGACCTAATGCATGCACAGTTTAATTTTTATTAACTTCTGACGTACAAAAAAAAAGATATTCGCCTCGAAAGTGGGAAGTTTTAACACGGAAAGCATAGGACCAAGGCTATCAAAACCAACGTTTTTATTGACAGCATCATTTTGCTTCTACAGAGTTTGATAAAAAAACTAACATGTAGTAGTTTAGTATGTTTTAAATGTTATTCCAAAAGATGAAAGCGATCTGACGTACAGTTTAAGAGTAATCTTAGTGTGAAATGAGCTGTGACAATGTACTCGACGACGAAAAGGCCGGACGAACAGAGGCAGCGGCAACGCTGCATGCTTACGTCGCGTGGAAGGGGTGAAACTGCGCCGGCGCGCACTTGGTATATCGCCACGATTCAAAATCAGATTTATAGGTCTCACGTGAAAGAGGTCCTGATACTTCGTAATTATGATTATTTGATTAATTTCAGTAATCACGATCGTTGGGGGGTTCATGTGAAATAGAATACATATATATATCTTGATTAATAGTTTATTAGAAATCCAATTTTATGAACAACTTCTATCCGCAAAGTCTTATGAAATTCTAAATTGATAATTGCCTTTTGAGATGATCAACTATCTTAGCTATAATTTTCTTATCTTTGGTTACTCTAACATTTTTATCTTCTGTTTTTTCAGACAAGAATACTGTCAATTCTTTTTCTCCTTTATCTTTATAAATGGACATTAAAGTGTTGAAAGTAATATCACGCTTAGACAATTTTTTCAACATATTGAGAGATACAACTCCTTTCAGTTCTGAAACATATTGCAAACCATTCTTGATTTTATCATTTTCAAAATGATCAAAAATACATTTTTTGAAAGTTTTAATATTTAAAAATAAACCATCCTCTTTTCCCAAAGATAAAATGAGTTCTCGCAATATCTTGACATCAAAAGCTGCATCATGCAAATTTTCAGTCTCGAAAGGTTTCAGAAAATCACTGGCGAGTGATGATAATTTAAGCTGTCCAAGATTCTTTCTGTCTGGAAAATCTT